>CM038141.1:223920549-224520549 GCA_021437245.1 Aegilops speltoides | reverse complement strand
ACCTCTTTGAAGGGGCCAGCAACAACTGCATGCTGGAGTCTGAGGAAGACGAGAGCCTCAGCACTGAGGACTATTTCGTCCCCGAAGAACCCTTGAACAAAAGTGCTTCCGGCGACACCTCGTCGCCACCGCTTGAAGCATGAAACGCAAGCAGCAGCAGTAGCTGCAAGCGAATACAGATGCACTGAATGAAAAGTGGGTCGAAGTACTTGATACGTCCATTTTGCATCATGTTTTCCTACTGTTATTTATAGTGTCTTTATTCATTATAATAATTTACGGAGTAATTCTAATACCTTTTATCTCATAATATGCAAGGTTTACACAAAGAGGGAGAATACCGTCAGCTGGAATTCTGGACCTGAAAAAGCTATGTCAGAGATACCTATTCCGCACATCTCCAAATGAGCTGAAACTTCACGGAGAATTATTTTTGAATATATAAAAAATATTGGAATAAATAACTACCAAAGGGGGTCACCCAGGCGCCCATAAGGCACAAGGACGCGCCCTGGTGGGTAGCGGGGGCCCGGCCCACCTCCGGTGCCCATCTTCTGGTACATAAGGTCTTTTGACCTAGAAAAAAAATAAGAAGGACTTTCGGGACGGAGTGCCGCCGTCTTGACGCGGAACTTGTGCAGGAGCACTTTTGCCCTCCGGCGGAGCGATTCCGCCGGGGGAAATTTCCTCCGGGAGGGGGAAATCAAAGCCATCATCATCACCAATAACTCTCTCATCTTTGGGAGGCCAATATTCATCAACATCTTCGACAACACCATCTCATCTCAAACCCTAGTTCATCTCTTGTGTTTAATCTTTGTATCAAAACCTCATATTGGTACCTGTGGGTGACTACTAGTGTTGATTAGATCTTCCAGTTGATGCTAGCCAGTTTATGTGGTGGAAGATTAAACATTCAGATCCATTATGATATTTTTTACTCCACTGATCTTGAGCGTGAATATGTTGTGTGAGTAGTTACTTTTGTTCTTGAGGACACGGGAGAAGTCATGTTGCAAGTAATCATGTGAACTTGATATTCGTTCATTATTTTGATGGTATGCATGTTGTGATTCCCTTAGTGGTGTTATGTGAACGTCGACTACATGACACTTCACCATCTTTGAGCCTAAGGGAATGCATTGTGGAGTATTTATTAGATGATGGGTTGCTAGAGTGACAGAAGCTTAAACCCTAGTTTATGCGCTATTCCGTAAGGGGCTGATTTAGATCCATATGTTTAATGCTATGGTTAGATTTTATCTTAATTCTTCTTTCATAGTTGCGGATGGTTGCGAGGGGGGTTAATCATAAGTGCGAGGCTTGTTCAAGTAAGAACAACACCCAAGAACTGGTCCACCCACATATCATATTATCAAAGTAGCGAACACGAATCAAACCAACATGATGAAAGTGACTAGATGAAATTCCCGTGTGTCCTCGAGAATGTTTTACTTATTATAAGAGATTGTTCCGGCCTGTCCTTTGCCACAAAAGGATTGGCCTACCTTGCTGTACTTTTGTTACCGTTACTATTACTTGCTCGTTACAAATTATCTTGCTATCAAACTATCTGTTACCGACAATTTCAGTGCTTGCAGAAAATACCTTGCTGAAAACCGCTTATCATTTCCTTCTGCTCCTCATTGGGTTCGACACTCTTACTTATTGAAAGGACTACGCTTGATCCCCTATACTTGTGGGTCATCAAGACTCTTTTCTGGCGCCGTTGCTGGGGAGTGAAGCGCTCTTGGTAAGTGGAAATCAGTAAGGAAAAAATTATATTACGTGCTGAAATTTACTGTTACTTGTCACTATGGAAAACAAATCCTTTGAGGGGTTTGTTCGGGGTATCTTCTCAAATATTCAAGATTTTATCATGTTGTGACTATTCACAAATATTCAAAACATAACAACAAACTTTCTGTTTTCAAACAGCAACATATAGACTTGCAAAATAAGCATGGTAAAGGCTATAGTTGACATTTTATTGAAATAAAAGATGCAAAATATTATTATAAATAACAGCAAGAAAATCCTAATAAAATAAAATGACGCTTCAAACAAAACTCATATCATGTGATAAATAAAAATATAGCTGCAAGTAAGGTTACTGATAATGTTGGAGACGAAAGAGGGGATGCCTTCCGGGGCATCCCCAAGCTTAGTTGTTTGGGTATTCCTTGAATTTTACCTTGGGTGCCTCGGGTATCCCCAATCTTAGGTTCTTGCCACTCTTCATTCGTCTCATATCAATATCTAACGCCAAAACTTGAAAACTTCAATCATACAAAACTTAACGGAACTTCGTGAGATGGGTTAGCATAGTAAAAGAAATAATTCACTTGGGTACTGTCAAAGACAAGATTCATAATTGTTTCTTCATAAATCCTATCATACTCTATAATTTTCACAATTTATATTAAGCAATATAAGCCGCCGAAACCATAAAACAAGCAAACTATGCATTGCAAACAGAATCTGTCAAAAACATAACAACCTATAAAGATCTGAATAATGCTATACTTCTTTAACTCAAAAAATGTTGAAATATTAGGACAACGTAGGGAATTTTTATATCAATAATGTGTAAAAAATCAGAATTTTTGGACACTCCAGTGATTTTTATACAATTTTGTTACTCGGAGAAAAAGTTTCTATTTTTGCATAGAATCAAATCAACTATCATCCACACTATCCCAAAGGCTTTACTTGACACTTTATTAAAACAAAAGCTATAAAACATGATTACTATAGTAGCTTAATTTAAAACACAAAAACTGTAGGGGTAAATGTTGGGTTGTCTCCCAACAAGCACTTTTTGTAATGTCTTTATAGCTAGGCATGATGATTTCATTGATGCTCACATAAAAGTTAAGAATTGAAACATAGCGGGAGCATCATGAAGCATATGACTAGCACATTTAAGCCTAACCCACTTCCTATGCATAGGGATTTTGTGAGCAAACAATTTATGGGAACAAGAATCAACTAGCATAGGAAGGCAAAACAAGCACTACTTCAAAAAAATTAACATAAAAAGAGGAAAGCTGATATTATTGAGATATGTAAAAGCATATGTTCCTCTCTCATAATAATATTTAGTAGCATCATGAATAAATTCCCCCCTACGGCATAGAAATTTTCATGATCCATAAGCATAGAAATTTTATTACTCTCCACATAAGCAAAATTATTCTCACAAATAGTAGTGGTAGCAAACTCAACAAAATAACCATCATGAGAGACTTGATTGACATAATCAAATTGAACATTAAAATCATGATGACAATTTCATGTTTATCATTACTCTTTATAGCATACATATCATCACAATAATCATCATAGATAGCAACTTTGTTGTCATAATCAATTGAAACCTCTTCAAAAATAGTGGATTCATCATTAAATAAAGTCATGACCTCTCCAAATTCACTTTCATAATTATTACAATAAGATTCAACACCCTCTTCCAAACCCACTTTCATCAATATAATCATCATAAATAGGAGGCATGCTATCATCATAATAATTTTTCTCATCAAAACTTGGAAGACTAAAAATATCATATTCATCAAACATAGCATCCGCAAACTTGTAGCTTTGCATATCATTAGCATCATGGATATTCAAAGAAATCATACTGTCTACATTGCAATCATGCTCATCATTCAAAGATTTTATGCCAAACATTTTATTGAATTCTTCATCTATCAATTGAGCACAATTTTCTTTCCATCATCACGAAAGACATTATAAAGATGAATACTATGAGGCAACCTAAATTCCATTCTTTGTAGTTTTCTTTGATAAAACCAAACTATTGATAAAACAAGAAATAAAAAGATTCAACTGCAAGATCTAATGATATACCTTCAAGAACTCACCTTCCTGGCAATGGCGGCAGAAAAGAGCTTGATGTCTACTACACAACTTGTTCTTGTAGACTCGTGTTGGGCCTCCAAGCGCAGAGTTTTATAGGACAGTAGCAAGTTTCCCTCAAGTGGATGACCTAAGATTTATCAATCTATGGGAGGCGTAGGACGAAGATGGTATCTCTCAAACAACCCTGCAACCAAATAACAAAGAGTCTCTTGTGTCCCCAACACACCCAATTAAATGGTAAATTGTATAGGTGCACTAGTTCGGCGAAGAGATGGTGATACAAGTGTAATATGGATAGTAGATATAGGTTTTTGTAATCTAAAGATATAAAAACAGCAAGGTAACTAGTAACAAAAGTGAGCAAAATGGTATTGCAATGCTTGAAAACAAGGCCTAGGGTTCATAATTTTACTAGTGAAAATTCTCTCAACAATGATACATAATTGGATCATATAACAATCCCTCAACGTGCAACAAAGAATCACTCCAAAGTTTCTATCACGAGGAACATAAGATGAAATTGTTTGTAGTGTACGAAATCACCTCAAAGTTATTCTTTTCTATCAATCCATTTAGCAATTCCTATCAGTGTCACAAACAGCCTAGAGTTTGTACTAAAATAACACCATATGATACTCATCAACCAACTCTAATGTCACCTAGATACTCCAATGTCACCATGAGTATCTGTGAGTTGATTATACGATACGCATCAAACAAGTTATGATTCATAATATTCAAACCAACACAAAAAACTTCAAAGAGTACCCCAAGATTTCTATCGGAGGTAGGAATATGAAAACACGTATCAACCCCTCTGCATAGATTACCCAAATGTCACCACGGGAATCCGCAAGTTGATAACCGAAACATACATCAAGTGAATCAATAGAACATCCCATTGTCACCACGGATATCCCATTGCAAGACATACATCATGTGCTCTCACATCCAAATGATTCAATCCGACATGACAAAACCTCAAAGGAAAAGATTCAATTCATCACAAGAAGGTAGAGAGGGAAGAACACCATAAGATCCAAATATATTAACAAAGCTCGCGGTACATCAAGATCGTGCCAAATCAAGAACACAAGAGAGAGAGAGAGAGAGAGAGAGAGAGAGAGAGAGAGAGAGATCAAACACATAGCTACTAGTACATACCCTCAGCCCCGAGGGTGAACAACTCCCTCCTCATCATGGTGGCCGCCGGGATGATGAAGATGGCCTCTGGTGATGATTTCCCCCTATGGCAGGGTGCCGGAATGGTGTCCCGGTTGAGTTTTCATGGATACAGAGGCTTGTGGCGGTGGAACTTATCATCTAGGGTTATTTTTTATGTTTGGGGTATTGATACGAATTTTCCGCGTCGGTCTCACGCCAAGGGGGTCCACGAGGCAGCGACAAGCCCGGTCGCCTGTCCTTGTGGGGTAGGGCATGCCTAGCAAGCTTGTCGTGTCCTCGTGATTCTTCTCGTCCTCCCACAAAGCTTTGGGGGTCTCTTTTGGTCCACAAAAAATCACCGTAAATTTTTAGCCCATTCTGATAACTTCTATTTCTGCAGAAAAAACGACACCACGGAAGTTCTGCTGAAAACAACGTCAGACCAGGTTAGTTCTAATCATATTGTACCAAAACCATATAAAATTGTTGTAAACATGACATGAATACTTCATAAATTATAGATACGTTGGAGACCTATCAAGTACCAAGGTCTAAACCTCGGTCATGACGGTCGACTCCCCGGCCCCGTTGTGTCAACAGGGGGATCAGAGTAGATGTCGCCCCCCCGGCCCGTCATGAGCTGGCGGAGGAGTAGCGGGGTCCGGGGTCCCGCTGGTGGACGACAACCCACTCGAGGAGTTGCTTGGGCGCACCTTCGGCGGACTGCATAGAGATGCTAGGGTGAGTTCGCTCCTACGAAAAGGACTCGATTCAGCGTAAGCATAAAGAACAGATAATATACCCTCGGGGTGGCGGTTTCTTCCTCCCCAAAGCCAGGGGATCATTCTCTGATTCGTCGGAGATCTCAATCTTCTCCGACGCCCTGCACGCGGCCCCGGCCGAGGTCCTTGGGCCACGTTCCGGTTTCGGCGTCCTTTGACGCCTCCCTCTTCCCTTTGAGGGGAGGGTTCTCCTTCTCCTCGTCCTCCTACATGTCATCTTTAGGGATGGAGGACGCGTGGGTCTCCTCGGACTGGGTGACCGATGTCTCCTGGGTTCGAGCACTTGCCTTGCCCTTCAGGGACTTTGCTCCCTTGGGGCCCACCATGTTCGGCTCCTCGACTAGGAGTGTCATGAGCAGAGGGTGTTGTAGGGTCAAACCCTAGGAAGGATCTTTTCACACTTGGAGGGGGAAAAGGAGGAAAACACTCAAGAACACCAAGAACAAAACTCTCAAACAAAACCAAATATCACATCCACAAGAGTAGCATACATGAGATCCACAAGATTACAAGATCAATACAAGGAGAGTAGCACTAGGTAAATTCTTCCCACTAGGTGAGGTCTTGATGATCTTCTCCAAGAGGAGGCCTTGACAATCCAATGGATTCTTCCCTAGGTGGGGGCTTGATCTCCTAAGAGGAGGGGATACAAGGAGCAAAGGCTTATAGTGTTTAGTCTAATCTTTGCTAACCCTACAAATGACCTAGGAGGTGTCCTTATATAGTCTAGGGGCGAAACAAGGCAATAAGAGAGGGGTACAAGGCCAAAAAGGCCATCAACGTGCGGCTGGACAAAGGGGGGCAGGCACCCGGCCAACTTGGGTCGGGCACCCTTGCTGGTCAGGGGCCGGCTGGCGGGAGGCCGGGCACCCGCGGGCTTATGTCCCGGGCACCCGGGGTGGCGCTGGAGGTGGCCTGACGGGGTGGCCGGGTGTCGGTGTCAAAACCGGCGGATCTCGGGTAGGGGGCCCCGATCTGTGCGTCAAGGCTGATGGTAACAAGAAGTAAGGGACACAGGTGTTTACCCAGGTTCGGGCCCTCTCGATGGAGGTAAAACCCTACTTCCTGCTTGATTAATATTGATGATATTAGTAGTACAAGAGTAGATCTACCACGAGATCGTAGAGGCTAAACCCTAGGAGCTAGCCTATGATGGTATGAGTGTAATCATGATCGGCCTTCTAAGGACCAACCTCTCCGGTTTATATAGACACCGGAGAGGGCTAGGGTTTACATGGAGTCGGTTACAAGGAAGGAAATATAATATACGGATCGCCCAGCTTGCCTTCCACGCCAAGGAAAGTCCCATCCGGACACGGGCCGAAGTCTTGAGTCTTGTATCTTCACGTTTCAATAGTCCAGACATTGTACACAATCCGGCTGTCCGGATACCCCCTAATCCAGGACTCCCTCAGTAGCCCCTGAACCAGGCTTCAATGACGATGAGTCCGGCGCGCAGTATTGTCTTCGGCATTGCAAGGCGGGTTCCTCCTCCAAATACTCCAAAATGGTTATCGAACACTCAAATCGTGTCCGGATCTGAAAAATGATCTTCGCATACCACCGTAGAGAGAATGATATTTCACAAATGCAATCTGCTGACAACCTTGCCTGATGACATGATACGTTATTATGATCGGATCCATTATTCGAACTGTTTCCACACAACCAGCAACAACGCATATCACGAGGCAGTCTCTGTGACACATCTTGTCAAAGCAGAGATCGTGTCCCCTTATTACGGGATTCTCATCAATATGGGCATGGGTAATCTCACCACGCCATTAACCGTGGCACTTGGGAAACAAGCGATTCCCAACGGGCAAGTGGGGAGGCGTACCGCTTCCGGCGCCTCTATAAAGGGATAAGATTCCCCCATTTGCACCCACGCCTTCTTCCTCCTTTGCCCATTCTTGCCCCCTCGAGCTCCAGCACCCAAGCCCAAGTCTTCCCCGCATAGCTAAACATGTCCGGAGCAGGAGGCAAGTGGGTGGCTTCCACCGTCAAGGAGGGGCACATCACCAATCTTCGGGCGGCCGGATACTTGGCCGCACCGTCTACCATACGCCGGGCAGGTCATTCCGACCCCAGGACCCCACGAAAGGGTCGTATTCATCGCGCACTTCGTCCGTGGACTGGGATTTCCACTCCATCCCTTCGTCCACGGGCTTATGTTCTACTACGGGCTGGATTTTTACGATCTGGCCCCGAATTTTGTCCTCAACATCTCGGCGTTCATCATCGTGTGCGAGGCTTTCCTCCGCGTCCGGCCTCACTTCGGCCTATGGCTGCAACCTTCTGCGTGAAGCCGAAGGTGGTAAGAGGCCAACAGGCGGAGTGCGGAGGGGCCATGGTGGGCCTAATGCCCAACGTCACATGGCTCGACGGCTCTTTTGCGGAGACCGTAAAAGGATGGCAATCGGGGTGGTTCTACATCACCGAGCCGCACGGCACTAACTGGGCGGCGGCCCCCGAGTTCCGATCCGAAGCCCCCATGCGGCTCACCTCCTGGGAGAGGAAGGGACTATCTTGGGGCGATTCCACGGAGCTAGCCAGACTCCAAACATGCGTCAAAAGCATGAAGGACAAGAACATCAAGCTTGTCAACGTGATCCAGGTCATGCTTGTTCGCCGAATCCTGCCCTGCCAGAGGCGGGCAGTCAATCTGTGGGAGTTCGTCCCCACCGAGCACCGGACGCTCCAGAGGCTCTATGCCATGACGCACAAAGGCGCATGGAAGGAGCTGTTCAAGGCCTTCGAAGTGCCTCCTCCGATATCCAAGGACCACGGGCTTCACGCCACGCGGGCTCCTAGGCCGGTGAGTTCTTGGACTGACACCGAACCCAGTTCTTCCCGATATATTCACGGGAGTGCCTTAAGTAATTGTGCATGTTTATTTCAGGATTACGTGGAGAAAGTGGAGCGGGTTCACTGCCCGGCTCCGCTGCCAGAAGACCCAGCAGATGTTCTCCTGATGGAGATGCTGGTCCCGGTGCCGTACAAGGTGCCGGAGAAGAAGGCCGAGAAGAAGGTCCCGGGGACCCGAAAGGGTCTCCGGCGGAAGGTTGTGCCGGAAGCCTCCTCCGAAGACGACGAGACGGACTCCTCCCGTGAAGGGGAGGAGGAAGAAGAAGAAGACGCCCCATCCGGAAAGGATGAGGGGTCCGGGGAGGCGGACCCGGGGGCTGGTAAAGGCCCTCGGCGCCGGGCCGTCATTCCCCTGTCGTCCGATGACGACGAGTCGGATTCCTCCCGCGGAGGCGGGGGGAGTCAGGAAGAGATCCTACCTTCCCCCACCGAGGGGGAGAAGAAGAGGAAAGCCGCCCCAGGAGGGGAGGCTGGGGCGTCCAAGAAGGCAAAGGGGCCCCTTCCGGACTACTCCGCCACAGCCGCCCTCAGCGAGGAGGGGTGGCTGCCTAGGGGGAAGCCCCTAGCGCGGTCGTAAGTGTTTGCATTCTATCATGACTTCACTTCACAGTTTTTGTATTTATAACACCGAACATATACGCAGTCCGGCCAGGGATCACCCCGAGGTATCCTCCTCCGGGTCCCTAAGCAATTCGGAGATGAATTCACTTCCGGGCCACCACTCCTCAGCCCGCGGATGACATGGAGGTGTTGTCCCAAAGGCTACCAGAGCAGGGGGAGGTGACCCTGGAGACGCCCCAAGGCGGGGTCTCAGTCATCGGACACGCGGGGTTCAAGATCCCCGCGGATCGTGTCGACAAGAGCCACGGCCAGCCGGGCTCTGAGCCGAACACAATTTCGGAACCTTCGATGATTCCGGACTCAGGCAAGCAACCCCTCGCTAAGGAGGGCGAGCCGTCTGTGTCGCGGACTTCCGTTGCGCATGAAGCGCCGGATGGTCTGCTGGAAGCGCTTTGCGGCGCTTCCCTGGACGAAGGGCACCGTACTCTTATGAGTACGGTGATTCGGAAGGTTTCGTCCGCCAAGAGCGGACTAACCGAAGCTTGCACCAGCCTCCTAACAGGCTTCGAGGTGAGTAATAAATATGTGCAAAATTACCACCCGATAGGTAGTAGCCCCTGATACTCTGTTTGGCGTTCGAAAAGAAAAGCTGAGCAGAGGGTCAATAAAATCCGCAGGAGTCTAATCATAAGTATTGTTTTGAATAAGCAGGCTGTGCTGCTTGCTGCTGCTGCCCGTACTGCCGAGGTTGCCGATCTGAAACGGGACCTGGAGCAGTTGCAGGGAGATCTTGACCTCACGAGGAGGCAGCTCGAAGAGAACACGGGTAAGTAATTCCTGTTCTTATGTATTTAAGGATAGGCAGGATTGATGGGTCTAACAACTAAGTGTCATGACCGTGTAGCAGGGGCCCCCGCCGAAGTGGCGGCCCTGAAGAGGGCGCTATCCGAGGCTGAAGACAAGGCGACCTCGGAATTTAAGGAGCGCGAAAAGCAAAGTGCTAGGGTAGGTGAGGTACAGCAGGAGCTCTAGGACCTCGGCAAGAAGTGCGAGTCCGTGGAGCATGCTCTGAAGCCCAAAGAGGCCGAGCTTGTGAAGGCCCTTATGAGCTTAAAAGACGCCAAGGCCGAAGCCGAGAAAGCATAGTGGGAGATCCAGGAGGCCAAGAAGATAGCAACGGGTAAGAAGTTCTTTATGCAAAGCAAATATGTGGAGGAGGCGTTTCTATTACTTACTCGAATTCGGAGCTCTCCAGGGGCATTCGCAGATCTGCCACGCAGCGTGTCAGACACTGCGGAGTACTACCGTGCGCAGGAGGGGAACTCAACGGAGAAGCTATTCTGGTCCCAGTATGCTGGGGCCGGACACCCGATGCCTCTGAGTGACTAACTGAAGCAGTTGGTCGAACTCCACAGGGCGGCCGAACTGGCTATGAAGGAATTCATAGTCCGGATGTGGCCTGGTGAGCTCATGCCCAATAGCTACTTCGGCCTGATCAAGCGGATGATGGATGCCTGCCCGCGGCTTGAGGTGATCAAGCGATCCGTGTGCATCGAGGGTGCCCGCCGGGCCCTTGCCCGCGTAAAAGTGCATTGGGGCAAGATGGATGCGGAGAAGCTAGTCAAGGACGGGCCGCCGGAGGGCAAGGCGCATCGCCATCCCGAGCTATACTATGATGGCGTTATGAAGGGTGCTCGCCTCATGGATGACGAATGTACCAAAGATACCATTTTTGAATGAATTCGCTTCTGTCATGGTTGTATTTTAAGGACGAAGTTACTTGCGCTATGTAGCGCTTTTGTTATTTAAAATATTACCTTCTGTGCGGCTGTTTATAAAATCCTGAAAGTAGGCCAGTCGTCGGCTTCCGCCCGCACGCGACTAGCACTGGGGTGTTCGTGGAAAACCAGGACACTCTTTATCCAAATGTTTGGTCCCTTAAGGAGGTGTCCAGTGCAGCGAACGAGGCAATCGGACTATGTGGCTTTATAACTTTCACTTAGCCATAGAAGTCTACAATTTTAAATTTTGGCGAAGCCCCTAGAATCCGGAAGGCCGAATTGGGCGCTATATACGCCTTGATCGGACAAAGCCGATTTATCGCCTAAAGCGGAAAATCTTTAAGGATTTTAGTACCTCTCGAACAGCGACCAGCTCACCACATCATGCCGGTCAGTTTTCGGCTTTCTCTACCGAGGTGCTCGTCCGGAAGAACCGTGACACAATCGCAGTAGTTCTCCCTGCGCTACCTTAGCCGATATAACGGAACGTAAGGCACCAAAATAGGGAGCCGGGCTATCCCAACTGTAGACCCAAGACATGATTCGGAGCTGATGCATATAGTGCTATAAGTTCGGGGTGCCACACTATTGAAAGTGTTCGTACTTTTAGTTGCCATATTGCGGGGTGCCGTAAAGAGCCCCTGGCAAACTGGTTGTACCAAGGTGTACGGATGCAATACCAAATAAACATTTATTTAAGAGAAAAATACTCAAATTAGGATAATAAGCTGACGCTATATATAATCTCCATTTGACGAAAAATACATTGAAGCGTATGTTTACAATGGATGCATTAGGCAGAGATAAAAATAGGACTATTTGACATGTCATATCCAGGGGCAAGGCGTGTGCAGATAGATGAAGCAGGTATAATGATCATAAATAGATTCCACCTGGGTATTTCCTTCTGCGCACAAAATCTGTTGCCTTCGTGGGTGTTTCTTCCATATGAGTCCGGCAATTCGGCTCTTCTGAGGATGCTGCACTAACGCGGTGTCCTAAAAGGTAAAAGGGAAAGAGTATGCAGGTTTTTAGTGGTTACCCGCATTGTCGACCGAGTCGTTGATGCGCCTCCGCCTATGCCCAAGGTATCTTGAGTGCATAATTGTGTACGCGTGGCACGAATGCTGCTTTGGAGGGGCTTAAGCACAGGCCGGACTGCTAATCACGATCTTGACCTTCGTGTTGATCCTGCTGCGGGGTACTCCGGACTCGTTTGACAGTGCTCGAAGTCGTCGCCGGATTGGTTCGTCGGAGGAGGCCGCATTGTACTTCTGCCGCGAGGGCTGCCGTATGCTCTTCTGTTCGAAGGGAGCAGTCCATGTTTCCGTTGACAGTGATGACCCCGCGCGGTCCCGGCATCTTGAGCTTGAGATATGCATAGTATGGCACCATATTGAATCTTGCGAATGCGGTTCGTCCGAGCAGTGCGTGGTAGCCACTGCGGAAAGGGACGATGTCAAAGATCAGCTCTTCGCTCCTAAGTTGTCTGGGGATCCGAAGACCACTTCCAATGTTATAGAACCCGTGCAGCGGGCCTCTACTCCAGGAATAACACCTTTAAAGGTGGTTTTGGTGGGCTTGATCCTTGAAGGGTCAATGCCCATCTTGCGCACTGTGTCCTGATAAAGCAGGTTCAGGCTACTGCCACCGTCCATGAGGATGCACGTGAGATGGAATCCGTCGATGATTGGGTCTAAGACCAATGCGGCTGAGCCGTCGTGACGGATGCTGGTAGGGTGATCCCTACGGTCAAAGGTGATCGGGTAAGCTGACCATGGGTTGAACTTGGGGGCGACTGGCTCCATCGCATAGACGTCTCGTAGTGCCCGCTTCCATTCCCGCTTGGGGATGTGGGTGGCATAGATCATATTGACCGTTTTCACCTGGGGGGATTTCTTCTGTCCCCCCCGTATTCGGTCGTCGAGGCTCATCGTCATTGTTGCTGTGCAGCCCCTTGTCCTTGTTTTCGGCATTTACCTTGCCCGCCTGTTTGAACACCCAACAGTCTCTATTGGTGTGGTTGGCTGGTTTGTCTGGTGTGCCATGAATTTGGCACGAGCGCTCTAGTATGCGGTCCAGACTGGACGGTCCCTGATTATTTCTTTTGAACGGCTTTTTCCACTGTCGGGATTTAGGTCTGCTGAATCCGGCGTTGTCTGCCGTGTCTTCCGTGCTATCGCCGTTGTTCTATCTCTTATGTCTGTTGCGATGTGGCTTGCCGTTAGCATCGCGGCCGTCTGGAGTGCCGGAATGTGGCGTGGTGCCACTACGAGCCAACCATCTATCCTCACCCGCACAAAAACGGGTCATTAGGGTTGTGAGAGCTGCCATAGACTTGGGTTCGAGGTGTCGAGCGAGCCACTCGTCATGGATATTATGCTTAAAAGCCGCCAGGGCTTCGGCGTCCGGACAGTCGACTATTTGGTTCTTTTTAGTGAGGAACCGAGTCCAGAATTTCCAGGCTGACTCTCCGGGCTGTTGAGTAATGTGGCTCAGGTCATCAGCGTCCGGTGGTCGCACATATGTGTCCTGGAAGTTGTCAAGGAATGCATCTTCCAGGTTTTTCCAACTGCCAATGGAATTTGCTGGCAGGCTATTTAACCAGTGTCGGGCTGGTCCTTTGAGCTTAAGGGGGAGATACTTGATGGCGTGTAGATCATCTCTGCGGGCCATGTGAATGTGGAGAAGGAAATCTTCGATCCATAATGCAGGGTCTGTTGTGCCATCGTATGATTCGATGTTTACGGGTTTGAACCCTTCTAGGAATTCATGATCCATTACTTCGTCCGTGAAGCAGAGGGGGTGTGCGGCGCCTCTGTGCCGGGCTATGTGGCTACGCAGGTCGGATTGGTCTGGGTTGCTATGTTCGGCCCGGCTGGATTTGTTGATGATGTATCCGGCGTGACGGTCATTGTCGCGCGCTGGGGCGCGCCCCCTCGATCCGTAGATCGATCTTGGCTATCCTGCTTTATTGTCCAGAATATCTTGCAGGTCGTGCCTGCTGCCATGAGCCGTAGTGTATCGGTGTGGGGGTGTGGGCTGGTATCCTGTTTTGTCACGGCCACGGGGTGGCCGGTCAGCCGTTTGGCGTTTGAGTCCATATTCCTCGGCTGCCAGGACTTCAGACCATCTATCTGTGAGCATATCTTGATCAGCTTGTAGTTGCTGCTGCTTCTTCTTCACGCTCCTTGCAGTGGCTATAAGCCTACGCTTGAAGCGCTCCTGCTCCACGGGATCCTCAGGTACGCTGAACTCGTTGTTGCCGAGGCTGATCTCGTCTTCGGAGGGGGCATGTAATTGTCCTCCTCAGGGTATGCGTCTGTCGCCTGTTCTTCTGGGGTGACCTGCTTGTCTTCCTGTTCGGCCTGCTCAAAGGCGGGCTCATCAGGGTCATATTCTTCTTCGGCGCCATTAGAATTATTTTTGCCTCCGAGGCCGGTGTTGCTATAGTGGGGCTTGGAGCGGTGCCGACGACGCCCATTCTTTGATTTTCTTCCCGAGGGGTTGTCCTCCATTGCCTCATCGCCATTAGTTTCCTCCGGAGTGTCCACCATATATATATATCATATCAGGAGGTGGCCGTCCACCGCCTGGTGAGCAGTGGCTCCTGTGATTCTCCTACATCGTCGTCCATACCGTCGATGTCTTCGGAGTCGAAGTCAAGCATGTCAGTTAGTTCATCGATCGTGGCAATGAAGTGGGTGGTGGGTGGGCAACGAATTCCGTCATTGCCTGCTTCCCACTCGAGCCAGACATAGTTCGGCCCAGAGTCTCCTAACAAGGAGAGAGACTTCAATAAGTCCAGCATGTCGCCAAAAGGCGAGTGCTGAAAAACGTCCGCCGCGGTGAACTCCATCACCGGAGCCCAACCAGGATCGGCGGGCTCGGGGGTGTGCGGACTGGAACCTGCGTTCGGATATGAATCCGGGGGTTCGGAGTCACAGGTTCCCTCTAAGGTGAAACCTGTGTTCAGCTCCGTCGCCGATGAAGGTATGGCCTATGAGGCGGGGTCCAGCCCTCCGCCCTTAGGCGAAACAACTTGTCCCGGATTTAAATCCGAGGCTTCTGTCGGGACGATATCCCAAGCGACGTCTGACAGCAGGTCTAAGCCGTGCTCATCGCGACTGTTCGGCGCTTCTAGCGCTGGCCCTAATGTCACGCCCAATATGCGACCCTATCCAAAAGGAACTCGAAGGTCCCACCAAGGATAGACCCGCATATTGAAACGCTTTTGCAAGGTGGATATCATTACATCAACATTACATAAATAGATGGGGATACATACAAGAGGCATACAAAGCCACACGAATACACCAATACAACATACATAAGATCAACATCCGATTACGGATGAAACACAAACAGCAGCTCAAACGACATCCACCCTGCTAGCCCAGGCTGCCGACCTGGAACCTATCCCCTGATCGAAGAAGCAGACGAAGAAACTCCAAAACAAGCAACATCGCTCTCACGTCATGATCATCGCATAACCTGTACCTGCAACTATTGGTGTAGTAATCTGTGAGCCACGAGGACTCAGCAATCCCATTACCATGGGTATCAAGACTAGCAAAGCTTAATGGGAAAGGAAGGGGTAAAGTGGTGAGGTTGCAGCAGCGACTAAGCAAGTATGGTGGCTAACATACGCAAATGAGAGCGAGAAGAGAAACAAGCGGAACGGTCGTGAAGCTAGCAATGATCACGAGGTGATCCTGAGCACCTACTTACGTCAAACATAACCCAACGACCGTGTTCACTTCCCGGACTCCGCCGTGAAGAGACCATCATGGCTACACACGCGGTTGATGCGTTTTAATTCGGATCTGGTGTCAAGTTATCTACAACCAGACATTAACAAATTCCCATCTGCCACATAACCGCGGGCACGGCTCTCGAGAGTTTATACCCTGTAAGGGTGTCCCAACTTAGCCCATGATAAGCTCTCGCGATCAACGAAGGATATACCTTCTCCCAGGAAGACCCGATCAGTCTCGGAATCCCGGTTTACAAGACATTTCGACAATGGTAAAACAAGTCCAGCAAGACTGCCCGATGCGCCGACATCCCAATAGGAGCTGCACATATCTCGTTCTCAGGGCAACACTGGATGAACACTACGTACAACTAAAACCAGACCTCAAGTTTCCCCGAGGTGGCGCTGCAAGTGGCTCTAGTTTGGACCAACACTTAGACAAGCATTGGCCCGGGGGGGCTGAATAAAGATGACCCTCGAGAGAGCGACTCCCAAGGGAAAAGTAGGTGGTGGTGAGGCAAATGGTAAAACCAAGGTTGGGCCTTGCTGGAGGAGTTTTATTCAAGGCGAACTTTCAAGGGGGTCCCATAAATCACCCGACCGCGTAAGGAACGCAAAATCCGGGAACATAATACCGGTATGACGGAAACTAGGGCGGCAAGAGTGGAACAAAACACTAGGCATAAGGCCGAGCCTTCCACCCTTTACCAAATATATAGATGCATTAATAATATAAGAGATATTGTGATATCCCAACATAACCCTGTCCACCATGGAGCAATCTTCAACTTCACCTGCAACTAACAACGCTATAAGAGGGGCTGAGCAAAGCGGTAACATAGCCAAGCAACGGTTTGCTAGGAAGGGTGTCAAAGGTTAGAGGTTCATGGCAATATGGGAGGCTTGATGAGCAAAAGATAGGTAACGCAGCATAGCGATAGAACGAAGCAACTAGCATAGCAATGATAGTAGTGAGATCCAGGGTAGCGGTCATCTTGCCTGAAATCCCGCAAGGAAGAAGAACGAGTCCATGAAGAAGATGAAGCCACGAAGACGAACCAAGCGTAGACGAACGAATCCTCACGATCGCAACGAAAACGGGAACTATCGAGAAGAAGCACACAACATAGTAAACACTCCACACATAGCCAAGACATGATGCACAACTAAGCATGATGCATGACAAGACTACATGAAGCTACTCATGACAAGAGATGATGCAAACAAGAACAACACATCAAGGCAAGTTTAAATGAGGCCGAGAACAACATATAACAATTCCGGTAAGTCCTCATATGCAAATTTCAAAGTTGGTCCAGATCTGAATAAACCTTATGTTCAAGTTGTTAAACTGCAAGTTAAGATGCACCAAGATGATCTACACGAGATTCTAGTCAAGTTAAATATAAAGTTCATTAGATTTGAAGCTACGGCCTAGAAGATATGAGCAAAACAAGTTAAACATGGCATTGATGCAAAATGCATACAAACATCAAGCAAACACCTCAAAACAAGGATGCAACATGATAATATGTAACTACATACAAAATCAAGCAAGTTTCATATAGAGCACACTCAAAACGGGGCAACGGTTCAACACACACACTATACAAGTTATAGCAACAATCTGTCCAAAACAGCAACTAGGCATATTGAAAGCATCAAAACAACAAGCTACAGCACCCCAACATAATAACAAAAGGCATGGGCATGAAGTACAGGTAAAGCATGACAAAACATGAACACTGAGCTAACTCCAGAAACAACTAGAACATGCTCAAAATGATATAGAAAGATTGCAAATAATAACAGTTTCAGACTTATCAGGAAACAACATCAGGTTGCAATGTTTAGAGCTGTCAAACGACATGTTACAGGAATTTAACATTGCAAACAAAGGCATCGCATGATACTACTAAATGCATAGAACAAAAGTCCCTTACTGACCATGAGCCAAAAAGGCACAGAAAATATGATGGCACCCATGTAAACATGGCAAGTTATATGGCAGATTCATACATGGCAGGAACAACAATAAGTAGGCATGTTGGTGAGCTTGTACCACTCACTACAGAGCAATACATGGCATGGAAAGGTAACCAACAGTAAGAAGACATGTTTATGAAGCTAAGCATGGCAAGAGCAAGTTCATAGGGTGCATGGAACAATAGAAAAGCACATGGCCAAAACTGAACTTCATGTTAACAGGATGACAGCAATATTATTTAGCAACTTTGGAGCAAGATAACAACAAGCTACAGCAGGCTATAAATGCAACCAGGGGCATGAATGGATAGATCATGACATGTATAACAAAACATCCTTAGTGAACATCTCCAGATTATGCATAGAATGACTTGTAGCAGCAGGTTAACATAGCAACAAAATATAACAGAATCAGCCTAGCAAAACAGCAACAGCAAGTACCCTCCTTAACAAGCTCGATGCACTCACTACACAAGTCACAAAAAATACATGGATAGCACCACTGGAAAGATGGCATGGCATAGTTCAAAACACATGAAGACATCAACCTCATAGGATGCACACATCAAACATGGCAAAAATGACAAATGAGCATGTTATAACAGTTTCAGCAGATTAACACCACATAGCACTCTTCCAACAGCATTTCGGGCATCAAGATGAACTCAAATGAACATGATGCAATGGAATGAAATGAAGTACTCGTTGAGGCGAACAATTTGACATATTACACACACAAAACGGAGCTACGGATGCAGAGATACGATGTGATGAACATGGCATGATAATGTCACAGATATCCGGGACTTGGTCATTTTTCTGGAAAAAAACATACGGGCGCTATATAGGTAAAACGTGCACTGGTCGGGGCTTTAGGTGGGCTCACCCATGGGCTGCAGGCCCGGGTCGGGGGAGAGGGTTTGCAGGCCGAGAAGCTGGGCAGCGGCTCGGCGCTGTGCTTGGGGCCCACGCAGCGATCGGGCGCGTTCGTCTCCGATCAATCGGAGACGATTAGCGGCCAGCGCGATGAAAGGCAGAAGCGACGGCGGGCGAAGCGGAGGACGCAGCGGAGGGGGCGGAACGGCGCCGGAGGCCGGATCCGGTGGCCACCTCTCCATTCTCGGCGACGGAGGCGACAATAGCGAGCTCGAGGGGCTGCGCCCATGGTGGGTTCCTGCGGGAGAGAAAGGGCCAGCAGAGGTAAGAGGGAGAAGGAGGAGAAGGGAGAAAGGGGCGGCGGCGACTGGCCTGAGGGTCGGCGGCGGCGGCAGCAGCAGCGACGGGCGCCAGCGAAGGTCCGCAGGCGGCGACGAGGAGAAGGCGGGACGGAGCTCGGGCGTGGGGCGCTCGGGCAGGCGAGCGCGGCGCGGCGGGGAGCGGGCTCGCTGTGTGAGTCGCGGGCATGGCAGCAAGGCGGATCGGACTGCACGGGCCTGACAGGCTCCATGGGCGGGCGGCTGCGGAGCCGCCGGGGCGACGTGGCACCTCTGGGTTGGGCGCGGAGGCGGTGGTGCTGGGGTGGCGGCGCGCTATTGGTCGAGGTGAGGTGGCGGTGGTCGTGTCTGGCGGCGGGCGGACACGTCTGGCGGCGCGTAGGAGCGGGGCTAGGGTTTGGACTGCGCGAAAATCCGGGAGGGGCACATATTTATAGGTAGAGGGAGCTAGGAGACTCCAAATGGAGTGCGGTTTTCGGCCACGCGATCGTGATCGAACGGCCGAGAGCATGGAGGGGGTTTGGATGGGTTTTGGGCCACTTTGGAGGGGTGTTGGGCTGCAAAGAAAAGAGGCTTTTGCGGTTACCCGGTTAACCGTTGGAGTATCAAACGACCTCCAAATGGCACGAAACTTGACAGGCGGTCTACCGGTGCTATACCAAGGCCTCTTGGCAAACCTCGGGCCATTCCGAGAACGTTTAACACCCACACATGAAAAGAGGCAAAAGAGGGACGCCGGGGGACATAGGAGTGCCGGATTGCAAAACGGACAACGGGAAAAATGCTCGGATGCATGAGACGAACACGTATGCAAAATGAAATGCACATGATGACATGATATGAAATGCAGATGATGACATGGCAAAGTGCAACACGCAAGCAAATGACATGGCAATGGCGGCGAATAACTGGCAGACACCTGGTGCATCGAATCCGGGGCGTTACAACACTCCTCCACTAACAAGAGATCTCGTCCCGAGATCTTAGGACCGAGACGGAAGGGAAAAGGGATGAGGTGAAACAAGAACTCAAGAGAGGAAGCAAAGAATCTAGAGCACTCGAGAAGAAGAGAGGGACGGTAAGAATGATGAGAACCGAAAGCTCACAAAATCAGATAGACTATGAAACCACTCCGGTTAGAACGAGAAAAAAAACGAATAAGACTGGAAGGATTTAGGCAGCGCTCCGGCTGAAGATGGAAGGAAAAGAACATGAACTTGAGAGGATGGAATGATACTTGATGAACTCTTGAAGAATGAATTAAATCATGAAGAACCACCATGAAGAACTCCTGTGACAAAAAGGATGAAGAGATAGAATAAAGGATGAAAGAATAAGATTAAGCCTTGCGGTGATTTAGATGAAGGTTCCGACGAAATGGCCGAGGAAAATTTGAACTCCGAAAAAGAAAAGATGCAAACACTTGGAACTAGAATTTATTCATCAAGAACAAACTCCGAAAGAAGGGATTTATCACTTGGATGAAATAAGAATAAGATTTATTGTATGCTTATCCTTCATCAAATTAAATTGATGGCAAACAATGGATTTTGCATACTACTTATACTTCTTGAAAAGGATTGAGAAGTGACATATCGCGAACTTGAGAAGGTCTTCATGAACCATCGGTAGGATTGAAATAATAAATGAATTAATATGATAAACAAGGAAAAGAATCTTGAACGAACCACCGTTAGAATTTGGAAATGACTGATGAAAGAGTATGAATCACCAGGAAGAATTAGAAGAACAAATATGCTTGAGGGGATTTAGATGCAAAAGAACAAAGAGATCACGAGCTGATTAAAGAACACTTGAACGAAGCACCAGAAGAATATTGAGACGAACGAAAAGGCACAGATATCGAATAATTGGAGAACCAATCTGAAAACTTAGAACAAAGAAATCTTCCGAAAAGATGGCCTCCGGATGATCGAGAGAGAAAGCAACTCCTGAAAAGCTCCGGATGGATGAAAAGAATTGCATGACTAGAAACAATTTGATAGCATAACATCGAGCTAGGACCGTGAATCTCCGGGGGAACGGTCAAGATTTAGAGGAAAAACTCTTCTTTGGTCTTCAAATGACGACGAGAAACACCACCAAAATTATTGAGGTACTCCGGGAGAATGAGAAGCGAAGAGGTTGAGCCAACAATGAAAATGATTTGAAATTGATCTTGGAGAAGGCATGTGACTGGTGGAATCCATTCTTACATCACACTTGAAAAGAATTTGCGAATAACTCCGGGGGAATTTAGAAGAGTCAGGTAAGATCCTGGGAAAAGACATGTGGGTTAGGGCCCACTGGAGAGATAACACCGTTGAAAAGGATTGTTGAACAGATAGATGATGCACCGGAACAATTGAAATATTTGAATGAGGTGACAACCTCGAATTAATTCCAACACAGACAACTCTCCTGAGATGTCTTGAACACTCCGGAAGGATAAACTGGCGAGAGGCGAACGAGCAGGGAAAACACTTGAGCCGAGGAAAAGAATATGATCGACAGCGGAAACAAAACTTGAATTGAGTCCACCAGAAAAGAAAAGAGATGAAGAATGTCCACCGAGACGAGAATTCACTTGTTGAAATAATTGAGGGAAGGCTGAAGAGGCTCCGTGCGAATGAAATAGATGGTCGAAAGAGACTCAAACTCCGGGAAGAAGAGGGTGGGAGGGCTGGGAAAACAAAGGCAACTTGGAAGGGGAAACCGATGAATAACTTCAAGAGGAAACACCGATTGAAATCATTGAGGAAAGAAAGCAAAGACTTCGCACGAGTAGGAAGGATACTCGATTGCGTACTCCGGCTCTGAGGTGAAAAAGGGTGGGCGGGTGGGAAAAGAAAACAACTGAGGATTGAACTTGCAAAAACAGAGAGGGTCGAATCACTTTGACGAGATATGCACCGGATGCAAAGAGCTGAGGAACAACGATCGGAAAACCAACTGCGTGAACCTAAAGAAAATTTGAAGGGGAAGAGGAGTAATTCAAAACACCTACGTCAAGATTCCTTACGGAGCGAACGAAGGGCTGAGGAGTAAAAAGAATTCCTACTCTCCGATATAAGTAGACTCCGAAAAAGTTTTCTTCTAGACTCAACAACGGCCAAACTACATGATCAATCAAGGGGGCTCCTAAGGTCGGTCGAGGCTCGATGCCAACTTGATCACGCCAATATCGACCCTATCCAAAAGGAACTCGAAGGTCCCACCAAGGATAGACCCGCATATTGAAACGCTTTTGCAAGGTGGATATCATTACATCAACATTACATAAATAGATGGGGATACATACAAGAGGCATACAAAGCCACACGAATACACCAATACAACATACATAAGATCAACATCTGACTACGGATGAAACACAAACAGAAGCTCAAACGACATCCACCCTGCTAGCCCAGGCTGCCGACCTGGAACCTATCCCCTGATCGAAGAAGCAGAAGAAGAAACTCCAAAACAAGCAACATCGCTCTCGCGTCATGATCATCGCATAACATGTACCTGCAACTGTTGGTGTAGTAATCTGTGAGCCACGAGGACTCAGCAATCCCATTACCATGGGTATCAAGACTAGCAAAGCTTAATGGGAAAGGAAGGGGTAAAGTGGTGAGGTTGCAGCAGCGACTAAGCAAGTATGGTGGCTAACATATGCAAATGAGAGCGAGAAGAGAAACAAGCGGAACGGTCGTGAAGCTAGCAATGATCACGAGGTGATCCTGAACACCTACTTACGTCAAACATAACCCAACGACCGTGTTCACTTCCCGGACTCCGCCGAGAAGATACCATCACGGCTACACACGCGGTTTATGCGTTTTAATTCGGATCCGGTGTCAAGTTATCTACAACCGGACATTAACAAATTCCCATCTGCCACATAACCGCGGGCACGGCTCTTGAAAGTTTATACCCTGCAGGGGTGTCCCAACTTAGCCCATGATAAGCTCTCGCGAACAACGAAGGATATACCTTCTCCCAGGAAGACCCGATCAGTCTCGGAATCCCGGTTTACAAGACATTTTGACAATGGTAAAACAAGTCCAACAAGACCGCCCGATGCACCGACATCCCGATAGGAGCTACACATATCTCGTTCTCAGGGCAACACCGGATGAACACTACGTACAACTAAAACCAAACCTCAAGTTTCCCGGAGGTGGCGCTGCAAGTGGCTCTAGTTTGGACCAACACTTAGACAAGCATTGGCCCGGGGGGGCTGAATAAAGATGACCCTCGAGAGAGCGACTCCCAATGGAAAAGTAGGTGGTGGTGAGGCAAATGGTAAAACCAAGGTTGGGCCTTGCATGAGGAGTTTTATTCAAAGGGAACTGTCAAGGGGTCCCATAAATCACCCGACCGCGTAAGGAACGCAAAATCCGGGAACATAATACCGGTATGACGGAAACTAGGGCGGCAAGAGTGGAACAAAACACCAGGCATAAGGCCGAGCCTTCCACCCTTTACCAAATATATAGATGCATTAATAATATAAGAGATATTGTGATATCCCAACATAACCCTGTCCACCATGGAGCAATCTTCAACTTCACCGCAACTAACAACGCTATAAGAGGGGCTGAGGAAAGCGGTAACATAGCCAAGCAACGGTTTGCTAGGAAGGGTGTCAAAGGTTAGAGGTTCATGGCAATATGGGAGGCTTGATGAGCAAAAGATAGGTAACGCAGCATAGCGATAGAACGAAGCAACTAGCATAGCAATGATAGTAGTGAGATCCAGGGTAGTGGTCATCTTGCCTGAAATCCCGCAAGGAAGAAGAACGAGTCCATGAAGAAGATGAAGCCACGAAGATGAACCAAGCGTAGACGAACGAATCCTCACGATCGCAACGAAAACGGGAACTATCAAGAAGAAGCACACAACATAGTAAACACTCCACACATAGCCAAGACATGATGCACAACTAAGCATGATGCATGACAAGACTACATGAAGCTACTCATGACAAGAGATTATGCAAACAAGAACAACACATCAAGGCAAGTTTAAATGAGGTCGGGAACAACATATAACAATTCCGGTAAGCCCTCATATGCAAATTTCAAAGTTGGTCCAGATCTGAATAAACCTTATGTTCAAGTTGTTAAACTGCAAGTTAAGATGCACCAAGATGATCTACACGAGATTCTAGTCAAGTTACATATAAAGTTCATTAGATTTGAAGCTACAGCCTAGAAGATATGAGCAAAACAAGTTAAACATGGCATTGATGCAAAATGCATACAAACATCAAGCAAACACCCCAAAACAAGGATGCAACATGATAATATGTAACTACATGCAAAATCAAGCAAGTTTCATATAGAGCACACTCAAAACGGGGCAACGGTTCAACACACACACTATACAAGTTATAGCAACAATCTGTCCAAAACAGCAACTAGGCATATTGAAAGCATCAAAACAACAAGCTACAGCACCCCAACATAATAATAAAAGTCATGGGCATGAAGTACAGGTAAAGCATGACAAAACATGAACACTGAGCTAACTCCAGAAACAAATAGAACATGCTCAAAATGACATAGAAAGATTGCAAATAATAACAGTTTCAGACTTATCAGTAAATAACATCTGGTTGCAATGTTTAGAGCTATCAAACGACATGTTACAGGAACTTAACATGGCAACCAAAGGCATGGCATGATACTACTAAATGCATAGAACAAAAGTCCCTCACTGACCATGAGCCAAAAAGGCACAAAAAATATGATGGCACCCATGTAAACATGGCAAGTTATATGGCAGATTCATACATGGCAGGAACAACAATAAGTAGGCATGTTGGTGAGCTTGTACCACTCACCATAGAGCAATACATGGCATGGAAAGGTAACCAATAGTAAGAAGACATGTTTATGAAGCTAAGCATGGCAAGAGCAAGTTCATAGGGTGCATGGAACACTAGAAAAGCACATGGCCAAAACTGAACTTCATGTTAACAGGATGACAGCAATATTATTTAGCAACTTTGGAGCAAGATAACAACAAGCTACAGCAGGCTATAAATGCAACCAGGGGCATGAATGGATATAGCATGACATGTATAACAAAACATCCTTAGTGAACATCTCTAGATTATGCATAGAATGACTTGTAGCAGCAGGTTAACATAGCAACAAAATATAACAGAATAAGCCTAGCAAAACAGCAACAACAAGTACCCTCCTTAACAAGCTCGATGCACTCACTACACAAGTCACAAAAAATACATGGATAGCACCAGTGGAAAGATGGCATGGCATAGTTCAAAACACATGAAGACATCAACCTCATAGGATGCACACATCAAACATGGCAAAAATGACAAATGAGCATGTTATAACAGTTTCGGCAGATTAACACCACATAGCACTCTTCCAATAGCATTTCGATCATCAAGATGAACTCAAATGAACATGATGCAATGGAATGAAATGAAGTACTCGTTGAGACGAACAATTTGACATATTACACGCCCAAAACGGAGCTACGGATGCAGAGACACGATGTGATGAACATGGCATGATAATGTCATAGATATCTGGGACAGTCATTTTTCTGGAAAAAAAAACATACGGGCGCTATATAGGTAAAACGTGCACTGGTCGGGGCTTTAGGTGGGATCACCCATGGGCTGCAGGCCCGGGTCTGGGGAGAGGGTTTGCAGGCCGGAAAGCTGGGCCGGGGGCCTGGCGCTACTGGGCCGGGGCCCACGCAGCGATCAAGCGTTCGTCTCCGATCAATCGGGACGAGTGGCGGCTTCTCGCCGGTCTTTCTGGCGGCAGCGCGACGGCGGCGGAGGGAGGACGGTGGAGGGGGCCGGGAACGGCTCCGGAGGCCGGATCCGGTGGCCACCTCTCCATTCCTGGCGACGGAGGCGACAATGGCGAGCTCGAGGGGCTGCGCCCATGGTGGGTTCCTGCGGGAGAGAAAGGGCCGGTGGAGGTAAGAGAGAGAAGGAGGAGAAGGGAGAAAGGGGCGGCGGCAATCGCCCGAGGGGGGCGGCGGGAGCCGGCCGGGCGACGGGCGCTCCGCGAAGGTCAGCAGGGCGGCGACGAGGAGAAAAGCGGGGACGGGAGCTCGGGCGTGGGCGCTCAGGCGGGGAGGCGGCGCTGGCCTTGGCGAGGAGCGGGCTCGCTGAGGTCTGTGAACATGCGGCGGCAGCGGATCGAACTGCACGGGCCCACGACAGACTCTGCGGGCCGGGGCTCGGGGAGCCAGCGAGGCGACGTGGCACCTCCGGGTTGGGCGCGGGAGGCGGTGGTGCTGAGGTGGCGGCGTGCTATTGGTCGAGGTGAGGTGGCGGTGGTCGTGTCCGGCGGCGGGCGGACACGTCCGGCGGCGCGTAGGAGCGGGGCTAGGGTTTGGACTGCGCAAAAATCTGGGAGGGGCACATATTTATAGGTAGAGGGAGCTAGGAGACTCCAAATGGAGTGCGGTTTTCGGCCACGCGATCGTGATCGAACGAACGAGAGCATGGAAAGGGTTTGGATGGGTTTTGGGCCACTTTGGAGGGGTGTTGGGCTGCAAAGAAAAGAGGCTTTTGCGGTTACCCGGTTCACCATTGGAGTATCAAACGACCTCCAAATGGCACGAAACTTGACAGGCGGTCTACCGGTGCTATACCAAGGCCGCTTGGAAAACCTCGGGCCATTCCGAGAACGTTTAAGACCCGCACATGAAAAGAGGCAAAAGAGGGACGCCGGGGGACATAGGAGTGCCGGATTGCAAAACGGACAACGAGGAAAATGCTCGGATGCATGAGACGAACACGTATGCGAAATGAAATGCACAAGATGACATGATATGAAATGCAGATGATGACGTGGCAAAGTGCAACACGCAAGCAAATGACATGGCAACGACGGCGAATAACTGGCAGACACCTGGTGCATCGAATCCGGGGCGTTACAACACTCCTCCACTAACAAGAGATCTTGTCCCGAGATCTTAGGACCGAGACGGAAGGGAAAAGGGATGAGGTGAAACGAGAACTCAAGAGAGGAAGCAAAGAATCGAGAGCACTCGAGAAGAAGAGAGGGACGGTAAGAATGATGAGAACCGAAAGCTCACGAAATCAGATAGACTATGAAACCACTCCGGTTAGAACGAGAAAAGAAACGAATAAGACTGGAAGGATTTAGGCAGCGCTCCGGCTGAAGATGGAAGGAAAAGAACATGAACTTGAGAGGATGGAATGATACTTGATGAACTCTTGAAGAATGAATTAAATCATGAAGAACCACCATGAAGAACTCCTGTGACAAAAAGGATGAAGAGATAGAATAAAGGATGAAAGAATAAGATTAAGCCTTGCGGTGATTTAGATGAAGGTTCAATGAAATGGCGAGGAAAATTTGAACTCCGAAAAAGAAAAGATGAAAACACTTGGAACTAGAATTTATTCATCAAGAACAAACTCCGAAAGAAGGGATTTATCACTTGGATGAAATAAGAATAAGATTTATTGTATGCTTATCCTTCATCAAATTAAATTGATGACAAGCAATGGATTTTTCATACTACTTATACTTCTTGAAAAGGATTGAGAAGTGACATATCGCGAACTTGAGAAGGTCTTCATGAACCACCGGTAGGATTGAAATAATAAATGAACTAATATGATAAACAAGGAAAAGAATCTTCAACGAACCACCGTTAGAATTTGGAAATGACTGATGAAAGAGTATGAATCACTAGGAAGAATTAGAAGAACAAATATGCTTGAGGGATTTAGATGCAAAAGAACAAAGAGATCACGAGCTGATTAAAGAACACTTGAACGAAGCACCGGAAGAATATTGAGACGAACGAAAAGGCACAGATATCGAATAATTGGAGAACGAATCTGAAAACTTAGAACGAAGAAATCTTCCGAAAGGATGGCCTCTGGATGATCGAGAGAGAACGCAACTCCTGAAAAGCTCCGGATGGATGAAAAGAATTGCATGACTAGAAACAATTTGATAGCATAACATCGAGCTAGGACCGCGAATCTCCGGGGGAACGGTCAAGATTTAGAGGAAAAACTCTTCTTTGGTCTTCAAATGACGACGAGAAACACCACCAAAATTACTGAGGTACTCCGGGAGAATGAGAAGCGAAGAGGTTGAGCCAACAATGAAAATGATTTGAAATTGATCTTGGAGAAGGCATGTGACTGGTGGAATCCATTCTTACATCACACTTGAAAAGAATTTGCGAATAACTCCGGGGGAATTTAGAAGAGTCAGGTAAGATCCTGGGAAAAGACCTGTGGGTTAGGGCCCACTGGAAAGATAACACCGTCGAAAAGGATTGTTGAACAGATAGATGATGCACCGGAACAATTGAAATATTTGAATGAGGTGACAACCTCGAATTAATTCCAACACAGACAACTCTCCTGAGATGTCTTGAACACTCCGGAAGGATAAACTGGCGAGAGGCGAACGAGCACGGAAAACACTTGAGCCGAGGAAAAGAATATGATCGACAACGGAAACAAAACTTGAATTGAGTCCACCGGAAAAGAAAAGAGATGAAGAATGTCCACCGAGACGAGAATTCACTGGTTGAAATAATTGAGGGAAGGCTGAAGAGGCTCCGTGCGAATGAAATAGATGGTCGAAAGAGACTCAAACTCCGGGAAGAAGAGGGTGGGAGGGCTGGGAAAACAAAGGCAACTTGGAAGGGGAAACCGATGAATAACTTCAAGAGGAAACACCGATTGAAATCATTGAGGAAAGAAAGCAAAGACTTCGCACGAGTAGGAAGGATACTCGATTGCGTACTCCGGCTCTGAGGTGAAAAAGGGTGGGCGGGTGGGAAAAGAAAACAACTGAGGATTGAACTTGCAAAAACGGAGAGGGTCGAATCACTTTGACGAGATATGCACCGGATGGAAAGAGCTGAGGAACAACGATCGGAAAACCAACTGCGTGAACCTAAAGAAAATTTGAAGGGGAAGAGGAGTAATTCAAAACACCTACGTCAAGATTCCTTACCAGAGCGACGAAGGGGCTGAGGAGTAAAAAGAATTCCTACTCTCCGATATAAGTAGACTCCGAAAAAGTTTTCTTCTAGACTCAACAACGGCCAAACTACATGATCAATCAAGGGGGCTCCTAAGGTCGGTCGAGTCTCTGATACCAACTTGTCACGCCCAATATGCGACCCTATCCAAAAGGAACTCGAAGGTCCCACCAAGGATAGACCCGCATATTGAAACGCTTTTGCAAGGTGGATATCATTACATCAACATTACATAAATAGATGGGGATACATACAAGAGGCATACAAAGCCACACGAAAACACCAATACAACATACATAAGATCAACATCTGACTACGGATGAAACACAAATAGAAGCTCAAACGACATCCACCCTGCTAGCCCATGCTGCCGACCTGGAACCTATCCCCTGATCGAAGAAGCAGAAGAAGAAACTCCAAAACAAGCAACATCGCTCTCGCGTCATGATCATCGCATAACATGTACCAAGAATCTGTTGGTGTAGTAATCAGTGAGCCACGAGGACTCAGCAATCCCATTACCATGGGTATCAAGACTAGCAAAGCTTAATGGGAAAGGAAGGGGTAAAGTGGTGAGGTTGCAGCAGCGACTAAGCAAGTATGGTGGCTAACATACGCAAATGAGAGCGAGAAGAGAAACAAGCGGAACGGTCGTGAAGCTAGGAATGATCACGAGGTGATCCTGAACACCTACTTACGTCAAACATAACCCAACGACCGTGTTCACTTCCCGGACTCCGCCAAGAAGAGACCATCACGGCTACACACGCGGTTTATGCGTTTTAATTCGGATCCGGTGTCAAGTTATCTACAACCGGACATTAACAAATTCCCATCTGCCACATAACCGCGGGCACGGCTCTCGAAAGTTTATACCCTGCAGGGGTGTCTCAACTTAGCCCATGATAAGCTCTCGCGAACAACGAAGGATATACCTTCTCCCAGGAAGACCCGATCAGTCTCGGAATCCCGGTTTACAAGACATTTCGACAATGGTAAAACAAGTCCAACAAGACCGCCCGATGCACCGACATCCCTATAGGAGCTACACATATCTCGTTCTCAGGGCAACACCGGATGAACACTACGTACAACTAAAACCAGACCTCAAGTTTCCCCGAGGTGGCGCTGCAAGTGGCTCTAGTTTGGACCAACACTTAGACAAGCATTGGCCCGGGGGGCTGAATAAAGATGACCCTCAAGAGAGCGACTCCCAAGGGAAAAGTAGGTGGTGGTGAGGCAAATGGTAAAACCAAGGTTGGGCCTTGCTAGAGGAGTTTTATTCAAAGGGAACTGTCAAGGGGGTCCCATAAATCACCCGACCGCGTAAGGAACGCAAAATCCGGGAACATAATACCGGTATGACGGAAACTAGGGCGGCAAGAGTGGAACAAAACACCTGGCATAAGGCCGAGCCTTCCACCCTTTACCAAATATATAGATGCATTAATAATATAAGAGATATTGTGATATCCCAACATAACCCTGTCCACCATGGAGCAATCTTCAACTTCACCTGCAACTAACAACGCTATAAGAGGGGCTGAGCAAAGCGGTAACATAGCCAAGCAACGGTTTGCTAGGAAGGGTGTCAAAGGTTAGAGGTTCATGGCAATATGGGAGGCTTGATGAGCAAAAGATAGGTAACACAGACATAGCGATAGAGCGAAGCAACTAGCATAGCAATGATAGTAGTGAGATCCAGTAGTAGCGGTCATCTTGCCTGAAATCCCGCAAGGAAGAAGAACGAGTCCATGAAGAAGATGAAGCCACGAAGACGAACCAAGCATAGACGAACGAATCCTCACGATCGCAACGAAAACGGGAACTATCGAGAAGAAGCACACAACATAGTAAACACTCCACACATAGCCAAGACATGATGCACAACTAAGCATGATGCATGACAAGACTACATGAAGCTACTCATGACAAGAGATTATGCAAACAAGAACAACACATCAAGGCAAGTTTAAATGAGGCCGGGAACAACATATAACAATTCCGTAAGTCCTCATATGCAAATTTCAAAGTTGGTCCAGATCTGAATAAACCTTTTGTTCAAGTTGTTAAACTGCAAGTTAAGATGCACCAAGATGATCTACACGAGATTCTAGTCAAGTTACATATAAAGTTCATTAGATTTGAAGCTACGGCCTAGAAGATATGAGCAAAACAAGTTAAACATGGCATTGATGCAAAATGCACACAAACATCAAGCAACACCCCAAAACAAGGATGCAACATGATAATATGGAACTACATGCAAAATCAAGCAAGTTTCATATAGAGCACACTCAAAACGGGGCAACGGTTCAACACACACACTATACAAGTTATAGCAACAATCTGTCCAAAACAGCAACTAGGCATATTGAAAGCATCAAAACAACAAGCTACAGCACCCCAACATAATAACAAAAGGCATGGGCATGAAGTAAAGGTAAAGCATGACAAAACATGAACACTGAGCTAACTCCAGAAACAACTAGAACATGCTCAAAATGACATAGAAAGATTGCAAATAATAACAGTTTCAGACTTATCAGGAAATAACATCAGGTTGCAATGTTTAGAGCTATCAAACGACATGTTACAGGAACTTAACATGGCAAACAAAGGCATGGCATGATACTACTAAATTCATAGAACAAAAGTCCCTTACTGACCATGAGCCAAAATGGCACAGAAAATATGATGGCACCCATGTAAACATGGCAAGTTATATGGCAGATTCATACATGGCAGGAACAACAATAAGTAGGCATGTTGGTGAGCTTGTACCACTCACCACAGAGCAATACATGGCATGGAAAGGTAACCAACAGTAAGAAGACATGTTTATGAAGCTAAGCATGGCAAGAGCAAGTTCATAGGGTGCATGGAACACTAGAAAATGGCCAAAACTGAACTTCATGTTAACAGGATGACAGCAATATTATTTAGCAACTTTGGAGCAAGATAACAACAAGCTACAGAAGGCTATAAATGAAACCAGGGGCATGAATGGATAGAGCATGACATGTATAACAAAACATCCTTAGTGAACATCTCTAGATTATGCATAGAATGACTTGTAGCAGCAGGTTAACATAGCAACAAAATATAACAGAATCAGCCTAGCAAAACAGCAACAACAAGTACCCTCCTTAACAAGCTCGATGCACTCACTACACAAGTCACAAAAAATACATGGATAGCACCACTGGAAAGATGGCATGTCATAGTTCAAAACACATGAAGACATCAACCTCATAGGATGCACACATCAAACATGGCAAAATGACAAATGAGCATGTTATAACAGTTTCAGCAGATTAACACCACATAGCACTCTTCCAATAGCATTCCGGGCATCAAGATGAACTCAAATGAACATGGTGCAATGGAATGAAATGAAGTACTCGTTGAGGCGAACAATTTGACATATTACACGCACAAAACGGAGCTACGGATGCAGAGATACGATGTGATGAACATGGCATGATAATGTCACAGATATCCGGGACTTAGTCATTTTTCTGGAAAAAAAACATACGGGCGCTATATAGGTAAAACGTGCACTGGTCGGGGCTTTAGGTGGGCTCACCCATGGGCTGTAGGCCCGGGTCGGGGGAGAGGGTTTGCAGGCCGGGAAGCTGGGCGGCTGACTGGCGCTCTTGGCAGGGCCCACGCAGCGGCGTGGCGCGTTCGTCTCCCGATCCAATCGGGACGAGTGGCGGCGGCGCGCCGGTGCTCGGGAGCAAGCGGCGGCGGGCGAAGCGGAGGACAGCGGAGGGGGCTGAAACGGCGCCGGGGCGGATCCGTGGCCACCTCTCCATTCCCGGCGACGGAGGCGACAATGGCGAGCTCGAGGGGCTGCGCCCATGGTGGGTTCCTGCGGGAGAGAAAGGGCCGGTGGAGGTAAGAGGAGAAGGAGGAGAAGGGAGAAAGGGGCGGCGGCGATTTGAGGGTCGGCGGCGGCGGAGCCGCCGGCGACGGGCGCCCAGCGAAGGTTCGGCAGGCGGCGACGAGGAGAAGGCGGGGCGGAGCTCGGGCGTGGGGCGCTCAGGCAGGAGCAGCAGCTGCACGGCACGGCAGGAGCGGGCTCATGCTAGTCTGTGAGCGGCGGGCGCGCGGATCGGGCTGCAGACCCACGACGGACTCCATGCGGCCGGGCGGCTCTGCGGGGCAGCCGGGCGACGTGGCACCTCCGGGTTGGGCGTGGGAGGCGGTGGTGCTGAGGTGGCGGCGCGCTATTGGTCGAGGTGAGGTGGCGGTGGTCGTGTCCGGCGGCGGGCGGACACGTCCGGCGGCACGTAGGAGCGGGGCTAGGGTTTGGACTGCGCGAAAATCCGGGAGGGGCACATATTTATAGGTAGAGGGAGCTAGGAGACTCCAAATGGAGTGCGGTTTTCGGCCATGTGATCTAGATCGAACGACCGAGTGCATGGAGGGGGTTTGGATGGGTTTTGGGCCACTTTGGGGGGGTGTTGGGCTGCAAAGAAAAGAGGCTTTTGCGGTTACCCGGTTAACCGTTGGAGTATCAAACGACCTCCAAATAGCACGAAACTTGACAGGCGGTCTACCGGTGCTATACCAAGGCCGCTTGGCAAACCTCGGGCCATTCCGAGAACGTTTAACACCCGCACATGAAAAGAGGCAAAAGAGCGACGCCGGGGGACATAGGAGTGCGGGATTGCAAAACGGACAACGGGGAAAATGCTCTGATGCATGAGACAAACACGTATGCAAAATGAAATGCACATGATGACATGATATGAAATGCAGATGATGAGATGGCAAAGTGCAACACGCAAGCAAATGACATGGCAACGACGGCGAATAACTGGCAGACACCTGGTGCATCGAATCCGGGGCGTTAAACCTAATCCGTCGAAGATCAAGTCTCCGTGGATATCCGCTGTGTAGTTCAGGTTTCCGAACCTTACTTGATGGCCGGGTGCATAGCTATCGATCTGCTCCAAGTGGCCAAGCGAATTGGCCCGCAGCGCGAAGCCGCCGAACACGAAGATCTGTCCGGGGAGGAAAGTCTCACCCTAGACAGCGTTGTTAATGACGATTGAAGGATCCATCAAGCCTTACGGCAACGTCACAGAGGAACTCTCAATGAAAGCACCAATGTCGGTGTCAAAACCGGCGGATCTCAGGTAGGGGGTCCCGATCTGTGCGTCAAGGCTGATGGTAACAAGAAGTAAGGGACACAGGTGTTTACCCAGGTTCGGGCCCTCTCGATGGAGGTAAAACCCTACATCCTGCTTGATTAATATTGATGATATGAGTAGTACAAGAGTAGATCTACCACGAGATCGTGGAGGCTAAACCCTAGGAGCTAGCCTATGATGGTATGAGTGTAATCGTGATCGGCCTTCTAAGGACCAACCTCTCCGGTTTATATATACACCGGAGAGGGCTAGGGTTTACATGGAGTCGGTACAAGGAAGGAAATATAATATCCGAATCGCCCAGCTTGCCTTCCACGCCAAGGAAAGTCCCATCCGGACACGGGCCGAAGTCTTAAGTCTTGTATCTTCACGTTTCAATAGTCCGGACATTGTACACAGTCCAGCTATCCGGATACCCCCTAATCCAGGACTCCCTCACCGGGCACCCGGGCCTGGCTGGCCGGGCACTCGGGGCTGGCTGGGTGCGACCAAGTGGAGGCCCGGGCACCTGGGGCTGGTTGGCCGGGCACCGGGCCGCTGAGCCTGCTGGGCGGGCACCGGGCTGGCTGGCCGGGCACCCGGGGCCGGCTGGAGCATGGCCAGGGCAGGGACCGGGCACCCGGGGCTGAGGTGGCCGGGCACCCGGGGCGTCCACGGGGGTTTGGCCCTTCCCTTGTCTTTGAGTCCAGGCACCCGGGGTCCTTCCGTCCGGGCACCCGGGGTGTCCAGGAGCTCCTTCCCTTCCTTCCCTTGGCCTCTCCTTCCTTCTCGTGCTCCATGGTTGCTCGCAGCTCCACCTTCTCCTTCTCACGATGATCTCCAATGTACCTAAGAACGCATAGTGTATCTCTTTGAGGTAGAATCCCATTCTCAAGTGAAACCGAACGAAACTCGAAGAGGAGAGAATCAACCTCGTTCTCGATGGCGCGTACACGTGCTCTTGTCGTTGGTCCACTCGGTGCTTGCGGTGGTGATGGAGTGTGGGTTCGAGTAGTCGAGGGATGCTCCGCATCATCTTCCCCCCCTTGGGAGAGATCCGTCCATGGATCGTGCTCTTCATCACCATGGTACTTGGCCAAGTCTTTGACGTTGAAGATGTCGCTAACGTTGTACTTGTCGCGTGGGATGTCGACCTTGTAGGTGTTGTCGTTGTAGCGTGCGATCACCTTGAATGGTCCGTCGGCTCGTGGTAGTAGCTTGGACTTGCGTTCCTTTGGGAAGCGGTCTTTGCGGAGATGTATCCATACTTGATCACCCGGTTGGAACACCATCGGAGACTTGTTGATGTTGAGCTTGGCGGTGAGGCGTTGCACTTGGTGCTCGATCGTGGAACGTGTTTCTTCATGCATCTTCTTGAGGTAGGCGGCTCTTGCACTTGCGTCCATGTTTGCTTGTTCTTGAAGCGGTAGAGGAAGGATGTCCAATGGCGACAAAGGGTTGAAACTGTAGACGACCTCGAAGGGGGACTTGCCGGTTGTAGAGTGTCTTGCACAATTGTTGGCGTACTCGGCGATTGGTAGGCACTCCTCCCACTCCTTGATGTTCTTATTGATCAACACACGTAGGAGAGTCGCAAGCGTCCGTTTGGCCATCGGTTTGAGGATGGTATGCCGTGGAGAATAGTAGCTTGATCCCGAGCTTGGCGCATAGTGTCTTCCAAAAGTAGCTTAAGAACTTGACGTCTCGATCCGACACAATTGTCTTTGGCACGCCGTGCAACCTCAAGATTTCCCTACAAAAGAGATTGGCAACATGTGAAGCGTCGTCTATCTTATTGCATGGGATAAAATGAGCCATTTTAGAGAAAACGGTCCACAACAACAAAAAAGGAATCCTTGCCATTTTGAGTTCTAGGTAATCCAAGCACAAAATCCATGCTAATGTCTTCCCAAGGTTGATGTGGAATAGGTAAAGGCATATGTAAACCATGGGATTGAGAGTGTGACTTAGCTTTGCAACATGTAGAGCACCGGTTGGTGAAGCGGGCAACATCATGAAACATCTTGGGCCAATAATAGTTGTTGGAGAGCGTGGCAAAAGTCTTGTCGCGTCCGAAGTGTCCCATGAGTCCACCTCCATGAGCCTCTTGCAAAAGGAGCAAATGAAGAGAAGACTTGGGAATGCATAGTTTGTTATCTCTCATGAGTCACACACTTAGCATAAGGAGTAGCAAAAGTCACATCACCCTCATACAAATCTTTGATATGATCAAATCCTATGACATTCAATTCAAGTTGAGTAAGTAACATGCATTTGCGGGAAAGGGCATCCGCCACCATGTTTTCTTTGCCCTTAATGTACTTTATCACATAGGGAAAAGATTCAATGAATTCACTCCATTTAGCATGTCGTTTATTCAACTTGGTTTGACCTTTGAGGTATTTAAGTGTTTCATGATCGGTATGTATGACAAACTCATGCGGTCTAAGGTAATGCTCCCACACACGTAACACATGCACTAAAGCAAACAATTCTTTGTCATAGATGGGATAGTTAAGTTGAGCACCGGAAAGTTTTTCACTAAAATAAGCAATAGCTCGTTTTTCTTGCATCAAAACTCCACCAATTTCGGTACCACTTGCATCGCAATGAACCTCAAAAGTTTTGTCAAAGTTGGGTAAAGCAAGAACTGGAGCATGTGTAAGCAAAGATTTGAGCTCATCAAAAGCGGTTAATTGCAAAGGTTCCCAAACAAAAGGAGCATTCTTCTTGCTCAAAGAGTGCAAAGGAGCGGCAATAGTGCTAAAATCTTTCACAAAGCGACGATAAAAACCCGCAAGGCCAAGAAAACTTCGCACTTGTTGCTTGGTGGGTTGGGGCCAATTTTTAATTGCTTCAATTTTAGATTCATCAACATGGACACCCTTGGAAGATACAACAAAACCCAAGAAAACCACTTTGTCAACACCAAATGTGCACTTTTTCATGTTGGCATAAAGACTTTCCTTGCGAAGTGTTTGCAAAACAGCCCTAACATGATTAAGATGCTCTTTCATGGATTTGCTAAACACTAGAATATCATCGAAGTAAACCACAATAAAGACTCCAATATAAGGGCGAAGTACATAATGCATGAGACGCACGAAAGTACCGGGAGCCTCCGATAAACCCATAGGCATTACTAACCACTCATATAAGCCAAATTTGGTTTTGAAAGCAGTTTTCCATTCATCACCCTCTTGTATGCGGATTTGATAATAGCCACTTTTAAGATCAATTTTGGAGAAAAAGTTGGCTCCACTAAGTTCATCAAGCATATCATCTAAGCGAGGAATGGGATGCCTATAGCGAACGGTAATAGCATTTATGGGTCTACAATCGGAACACAAGCGAAAGGTACCGTCTTGCTTGGGCACAAGTATAACGGGAATGGCACAAGGGCTTAAGCTTTCACGTACATGACCGTTGTCGATGAGTTGTTGTACTGGCCGTTGAATCTCCTTTGTCTCTTCGAGGTTGACGCGGTAGGGATCCTTGTTTGGAAGAGGAGCGCCGGGGATGAGGTTGATTCGATGCTCAATGCCTCGAAGAGGAGGGAGACCCGGAGGTAGCTCATCGGGGAAAACATCTTGAAATTCCTGCAAAAGAGATTGAAACACCAAAGGTAGCTCGTGAGCGGTGTTAGTTTTTGGTTCTCCATCCTTGCACACAAGGACAAAATGCATCACACTCGATGGGTTCTCACACACTTCTCTCATCTCACTTTTTGTGGCAAATAGTATGAGGTTTCTCTCTCTAGGCGAAGAGGCGCTCAAGTTTGGCTTGTGGCTCTCACTTACGTTTGGGTGGCTCACTTTCTCACTCTTCTCTCCATGATGGGTGGCTTGCTTGTCGGCTATCACTTGACTAGGAGACATAGGTCGTAGCACATATTCCTTCCCTTTCATCTTGAAGCTATAGTGATTGGTACGCCCATTGTGGATAACACCACGGTTGAATTGCCATGGTCGACCAAGAAGGAGATGGCAAACGGTCATTGGGACCACATCATACTCCAAAGTGTCCTCATATGCACCAATTTTGAAGGAGACTTGGACCGTATGCTCAACTCGGATAGTGCCGGGGTCACTTAGCCATTGAACCTTGTAAGTGTGTGAATGCTTCCTCTTGACCAATTGAAGCTTGGAGCATAGTTCTTCACTTGCCAAATTGTGGCAACTACCTCCATCGATGATGACCTTGACGGAACTTCCATTGATGCCGGCCTTGGTGTGGAAGATGAGGCACCTTTGGTCTTCTTCTTGGTGGTGTTGGAGCGTCAAGACCTTGGAGACCACGAGAGAGGGACTCGAATCGTTGTCACAAAAGACTTGGTCATCTTCATCTTCATTCACGCGCCGGTGCATGGCCACGTGCTCAATGGCTTCCATTTCTTCTTCACTCATTGAGTCATATGTGTCGTCATCGTTGAAGATCATTGTTCGCTTGTTGGTGCATTGGAAGGACTTGTGGCCTCGGCCGCCACATGTGAAGCACTTGATTGAACTTGTCTTGACGGGATCATCGGGAGGCGCCGAAGATGAAGGAGTCTTGGATTTGTAGGTGCTTGCCGGAGGACAAGTCGAGGAAGGTTCCACTTGCTTGGAACTTGACTTGTTGCCGGTACTTGGTGATGCTCGAGTTGATGTAGGAGGTGCCGAAGTCGCGGGAGGTTGAGAGTAGGAGCCGTAGGTCTTGGACGAGTACTTGGCGTATTTGAAGTCATCTTGCACTTGTCGCTCGGCCTTGGTCGCTTGATGAACTAGCTCAAGAAGGTTGGAGTATGGTTGGAAGTCGGCGATCCGCTTGATTGGGTGGTTGAGGCCGTTCAAGAAGCGTGCCATTGTTTGCTCGTCATCTTCCTTGCCATTGGCTTGTATCATGGCAATCTCCATTTCTTGGTAGTATTCTTCCACCATCTTGGTGCCTTGCTTGAGGAGTTGCAACTTCTTGAAAACATCTCGAGTGTAGTGAGTAGGCACAAAGCGGGCTCTCATGACTTCCTTCATGGCTTCCCAAGTTGTGATTGGTGGTTCGCCTCTTATATGTCGTCGCTCAATCACTTGTTCCCACCAAATGAGGACGTAGTCTTGGAACTCGAGGGAGGCCATGACTATCTTCTTTTCTTCATCGTAGTTGTGGAGGCGAAAAATCTTGTCCACCTTCAATGCCCAAGAGAGATATTCTTCGGGATCATTGCTTCCGGAGAACTTTGGCATGGTGAACTTGGGCTTGCCGTAGCGGAGTTCTTCATCTTGATAGCGGTTGTGATATCGCTCTTGCCTTGGAAAGTCCTCAAATGCTCGTTCCTCATGATGTCGCTCTTGGCGTGGAGGAGAGTCTTGAAGCACTTGTTCCACTTGGTGTCGCTCTTGTCTTGGAGGAGGGCGAGGAATGTGCGCTTGGTTGCGCCTTTCTTGTTGTTCTTCGCGTCGGGCGGCTTCTTCTTGTATCTCGCGTCGAAGAGCTTCCTCTTGTTCTTGCACTTGGCGGTTGTGGACTTCAACGGCTCTGGTGGCCTCGCGTAGAGCTTGTTGTGCTTCAAGTGCTTGAGCTTCATGGTCGAGGGCTTGTGCTTCATGTTACTCTTGTGCTTGTCGAAGTGCATCACCGTCTTGAGGGGCTTGATGTGGTACTTGTGGAGGTATTTTCTCTTTCTCCATGGCTCCATGAGGGACTTGGTGTCGCATCCGTTCACATGCTCGAACTCGGTCTTGTAATCCATTGCCATGGAATGGATTTTCTTGAGCTTGGTGAGCTTTATGATGATCACGTCGAGGAGGGCGAGCTCGTGGTGGACCTGCATCATAAGAGGAGTAGCTCGAAGATTGCGACTTGTACGGTGACTTGAGTGGCGCCGTCTTGAAGAAGCCGATGAGGAAGACGGGCGTCGAACGATCATGTTGCGGAGCTCTTCCATTTGTGTGTTGAATTTGTCGTCGATGTTTTGACGAAGGTCGGAGGCAAGTTGTTCCAAGCGTTCACCCAATGCGACGTTTTCTTGATGAAGTGCTCGTTGCGCGATGAAGAAGTGGTTCTTGGAGACGAAGCCGGAATCATCACCTTGCTCCTCGAAAAGTGGGTTCGGCGACGAGCTTGGCCTATCCATCATAACCAAGTGGGGTGAGTAGGAAAGTGAGAGAACAATAGCAAAGTTACCTTCTCCGAGGATTGAAGATGTAACAAGTGTCACTCAATGTAATTCCACAATAGAAGAATTGGAACCGGGTTTGTTTCTCACACCTACAAGTAAGAGGCTTATGGAGTAGCTCGGTTAGGATGGTGGCAAAATTTCAAGCAAATGTTAGTCAAGATATCGATGAGGTTGAGAAGGTTCACAAAAATGCAAGTAAAGCAAATAGATCAAACCCAAAGGTATCACTAGGTACACACGCACGAAAGATAGATGGGATCCGCACAACCAAGAAGTGAGCTCAAAATGTGCAACCACGAAAAATGCTCTTGTTGTGTGAATGCTTGAGAGACACTAGCTCGATTGCTCAAATGGGCAAGATACACTTGTGCACCTACCTAAGAGAGAACCATGACGTCTTCAATCCCAACTATGGTATATATGCGATGACCAAGATGATATAGGTATGCAAATGGCTCAACTCTATTGCTTACAAGCTCTTTGTTTCTCCTCTTTTGCTTAAAAGCTTTTCTTTTTTTTCTATGCTTGATGCTCGAGCCGAGTATGATATGAGACAAGTATGTATGATATGCACGGGAGAGACTTATGGCACAAAGATGATAGCACGATCACTACGGTGCACAATAGCGTGGCTCGACAATTCTCAACTTGCTAGTCTCAATGGGTAAGCGACGCAAAGTGGCTCGGGCTATCAATGCAAAAGCAAGGTAAGGAGTAAGTGTCGTCGAGGTTACCGTCCTTTCTTACGGTTAGCGATGAAGATGACTCCGAGTCGGTGATGGTGACGAAGATGTCACACGCTCCTAAGTAGCCGAAACACCTTAGGAAAAGCAAATGGCAACACAAAATCGGTCAAATGCGGAAGGTGGGTGTTTTTGTGATGATTTTTTGGATGGGGGTTAATGGTGGTGGTAGTGGGATGAGTGGATGGGGGAGCTTCTAAATGAGCTAAAGAACACGAAAAACGGGCTTTGGAGGTGGAAGTTATGGCCAAAATGGTGTTGGTAGTGGGCTGATTTGGGGGGGTGCGGGCGCCCGGGGGTGTGAGGTGGAGGGGCTAGATCCACTTGCCAAACATCAAATCCATGGACTAAAACAACCAAATCTCACAAGATCCAACAAATTGCAAGAAAAAAATTTGGGGTTATTTTTGTGGGGATTTTCGGATTTGGACGAAAAACAACAAAATCAAGCTAGCAAATGGGGGGATGGGACTCCAAGATGTGAATAAACCTTGCTCATGATACCAAGATGTTGTAGGGTCAAACCCTAGGAAGGATCTTTTCACACTTGGAGGGGGAAAAGGAGGAAAACACTCAAGAACACCAAGAACAAAACTCTCAAACAAACCCAAATATCACATCCACTAGAGTAGCATACATGAGATCCACAAGATTACAAGATCAATACAGGGAGAGTATCACTAGGTAAATTCTTCCCACTAGGTGAGGTCTTGATGATCTTCTCCAAGAGGAGGCCTTGACAATCCAATGGATTCTTCCCTAGGTGGGGGCTTGATCTCCTAAGAGGAGGGGATACAAGGAGCAAAGGCTCACAATGTTTAGTCTAATCTTTGCTAACCCTACAAATGACCTAGGAGGTGTCCTTATATAGTCTAGGGGCGAAACAAGGCAAGAAGAGAGGGGTACAAGGCCAAAAAGGCCATCAACGTCTTGGTGGACGAAGGGGTCGGCACCCGACCAACTTGGGCAGGCACCGGCTGCTCGGGCCGGTGGCGGGAGGCCGGCACCCGGGGTGGCGCCGGAGGTGGCTGGCGGGGGGTGGTCGAGCATCTGGCCTGGCTGGCAGGCACCCGGGCGGCTAGGTCTTGACAAGTGGAGGCCCGGCACCGGGCTGGTTGGCCGGGCACCCGGGCCGGCTGGGCATGCTAAGTCAGGCACCCGGGGCTGGCTGGCCGGGCACCCGGGGCCGGCTGGGCGTGGCTCGGCGGGGCCGGGCACCCGGGCTGAGGTGGTGGGCACCGGAGGCGTCGAGGGGTTTGGCCCTTCCCTTGTCTTCGAGTCTGGGCACCCGGGGTCCTTCCGTCCGGGCACCCGGGGTGTCCAGGAGCTCCTTCCCTTCCTTCTCCTTGGCCTCTCCTTCCTTCTCGTGCTCCATGGTTGCTCGCAGCTCCACCTTCTCCTTCTCACGATGATCTCCAATGTACCTAAGAACGCATAGTGTATCTCTTTGAGGTAGAATCCCATTCTCAAGTGAAACCGAACGAAACTCGAAGAGGAAAGAATCAACCTCGTTCTCGATGGCGCGTACACGTGCTCTTGTCATTGGTCCACTCGGTGCTTGCGGTGGTGATGGAGTGTGGGTGTGAGTAGTCGAGGGATGCTCCGCATCAGAGGGGTTCTCGCCTCCTCTGGCAATGGGGCCAGGCACTGCATTTTCTGCATCCTGGCTGACCATTTTCTGCACGTATAAAGCAGGATGATTTATTGAAATCTGTCTCACCATGCGAAGAAAAGAGGAATATAAACTTGTGTGTTAGAACACTTACCGATGGGGCTTCATAGCCTACCTCGAAGCCGAGGTATTGCCCCTCCTTGGGGATGTTGTCCTTGGCCATCTTGAAGAGATGTGTCCACATGCCGGCCAGGTCAGAACGAAAGAAGTGAAGGACGGGCCCCGCTTCCTCAGATTTGTGTTCCCACATCAGGGTGGCCCGGAGTTGGAGCGGGAGGATGCAGTGGTTGAGCATGATTTTGACTACGCCAGGGAGCTGGAGGTCCTTCTCGACAGACCACCACTTGATCTTCTTGATCAGTGCCTCCGCCTCTTTGGGGGCCAGCCCATACGACGCGCTTCTCCCTCCAGGACTTGAGCTTCCTCGTGGGCTCGGCCGAAAAGGCTGGGACCTCGGTTTGGCCGGGGGCGAGCGACTTAGTGATATAAAACCACTCGCGCTGCCATTCCTTCATCATCTTGATGAAGGTGCCTTTGAACTAGTCGACATTCTGGTTCTTGCTGACCATTACCCCTCCACACTTCGCCAGATCAGAGCCGCTGGACTTTGGCTTGACAATGAAGATCTTCAGGCAGAGGCCGAAGTGCGGCTCGCAGTGGAGGAAGGATTCACAGACCATAATGAAGGAGGCGAGGTGGAGGAATGAGTTCGGGGCTATATGGTGGAAGTCGAGCCCTTGGTAGAACATCATCCCGCGCATGAACGGGTGCAGCGGGAACCTTAGGCCTCGGATGAGGTGGGGAACGAAGACTACCCGCTCCCCAGGTTTGGGAGTGGGCACTTGCTGGTCAGCGTCGGGAGTGCGGGTGGCGATTTCAACGAAAAGGTACCCCGCGCCGCGCAACTCCAAGATGTTGTCGTCTGTCATAGAGGAACCTCCCCAATGCCCTTTGAGGGTATCGGCCATGGCTGGTTGGGGGAGTTTGGACTCGCTGAGGAAGGAGAGGGCGAGATTGGATCTGGGCGCTGGAGCTTGACGAAGCAGCAGGCAAGGGAAATGAGAGGGTGATTGTTGGTGCTATTCTCCTTTTACTCTTATAGGCTCTTGAAAGGCCAAGGGTCCCCCTTGCCGTGCTGGTAAAAACACCACTTCCCGCAAAAGATGTCATTGTGCGCATAGGGAGAAACAAAATCTTGATGATATCCCTGAAAAAACAGGCCCGATCTCCACCTTGATGGGACATGCCAGTAAAAGGCCACCTCAAGCCGCAATTTGGGGGCAGGTAGTAACTGCTCGACCCATCGTGGGGTGTGCCGCTTCAATAAAGTTGTCAAACTAGGTGGCACTGTTCACATTTACGTGGTCGACCTTCGAGGCTAAGATACCCCGCCTCTTCGGGTGAAATGTGAGCTCGGTTGGGTCTTGTCTATAAGACACCACTCCTTTTGAGAGCGGTTTGGGAGTTTGGAAGTCGTGAAGGGGAACTCGTAGATCAATCCAAGGACTTCGGATCCGAGGTTATATTCATCAAGGGAATCGTCCTCGGCATAGAAGACCAGTTCGGGGGCTACTAGCGGTGTCCTAGACTAGGGGGTACTAACCTAGTCGGCCCATGCTCCTCTGGTTGGGCCGATGGGACCTCATTCTTCTCAAGATGGATTTCGGGAGCTGCACGACATGGCGTAATCAAGACTGCACCTGCCGAAGGCTTGACGTATACTCCAAGACTTCTTCTGCTGCCTCCATGCTAAGATACCGACCTTGTAACCCCAGATACCCTACCTGATGTGTATATAAGACAAGGGGTTTAGCCCGTAGAGGGGACATCAACGAAATATCATTTACCTAGCCCGAGAGATAGAACACATCTGATGATATCGAGGTAGATCAACTCTGTACTTGATACTTCTCCATTGATATAAACACCATCAAGAGGGCCCGAACCTGGGTAAACATCGTCCCTTTGTTCCTGTTACCATCTGTCCGAGATCCATAGCTCGGGACCCCCTACCCCGAGGTCTGCCGGTTTTCACACTGACAGGGACGTAGCCTTGTCTCCATCTTCTACGTCATCAGCACATGCTTCGACATAGGCCTGGATACCGAAAGGCTCCGTCTGGTTCCTCTGATTACCAATACTCCAACTACAGCTTAACCCTTGACCACCTAAGTTCTCTCTGAAAGGCAGGTGGACGATCACATCACGAGCAGCAAGTGTAGGGCAATATAGATCTGCTTGTCCAAGTAAACCACACAGGAAAGAAAAATACGATAAGCTCTCGTACTGAATATCATAGAAGTTGGCCTCCTTTTGCCGAACCGACTCAATTTGTACCCAGCGCGTCAATGGTTCATTCACCTTAATTCAAACCTCGCCCTAAGCGATTCTCCAAAGGCAAAGCCCTTTGCATCGACATCCACCTTGATCACCTCCTCTAGCATAGCTGAAATTTTCTTCAACCATGGCAAATATCAAAGGTTGAAGGGCAGGTTGATAAAACTTGCCCAAACTTGTAGCTTCTCAAACTTCCAGTCTGTCAGCCGAGACCGACCATCAAAGATTTCTAACACAACTTCATGTTTCCCAACCATCCAAGGACCACCCTTCTAGATTCTATCTTCCGGTCCCTCTTGCCATCCATAATTGCAACGAACGTGTTCTCACCTACAAAATTGAAGATCAACCCCTTTGGGTTTCCCCATGCAATGTGAAGGGCTTCCGCAGTAGTGTTAACAGCAGAACCCTACGGTGGAGAGAACTCTCCCTAACAACATCCACTCTGGCACAACTCCTCCTTCCTCTAGATCATAATCGATCACCAGCTTCGTGCTTTCCTTCTCCGACATATTCATTCTCTCCAACTGCTATTTGACTCCTTGTGTCTTCCCGTTCTCGGTCCCAAGCTTTCCATCTCCGCCAGCCTCCTAGGACACGAACCCTAACTCACCCCACGCGCTCCAATGGCGGGTAGAGACACAAGGGCCCCCTTTGATCACCCCAAGCGCGGCGAGTGGAAGCGAGGAAGGATCCGGGCCTACTGGTGGAGGTCGCGGGTAAGATCATGCACGATGCGCCCGGGGAATTGAATCACCCATGCGCCGCCCCTTTCCCAATAAAAAGACTTTTTTCTGTCACTCAAAACTCTAAAACATTTCGGGACTCACAAATTGTCTTCCGAAAATCCGTTAACAATCATGCTATCTATCTCACGTACTGCCTGCCGGTTCGATTGACGTGCTGGATGAAACCGCGCAGTGCGCTTGGTATGAGCGATTTGCTATCTCAAAAAAAAAAATGTTGCAGGGATCAGGAGATGCTCATCTAAAAAAAGGGATCAGAAGATGTTGTGATCCCTGGCAGCGTACTCCTATGTTGTTGCCAGGGAGGCAGGGATCGGCCTTTGAACATCACCTCCCGGAGAGAACAGAGGATGCGCCGACGCTAGTCGCCGAAGACAACGGGTATGAAGCAACGTAGGAGTTGTTGCCCTCGGCGTTCTGCATCAAGGCCACCGCGGTGAAGCTCCGATACGTCGGCGCCGGCTCGGGCATCGGCACGTCGCCGTCAAGGTACTGCACCACCTGCCGCATCGACGGCCTCGCGGCGGGCGCCGGGTGGGAGCACACCAGGCCCAGCCTGAGCACCGCCGCGGCCTCCTCGACATCGTAGGCGCCGGAGAGCCGCGGGTCCGCCGTGTCCGTGACGTCCCCGTTGTGCCAGCGCTCGAGCACCCAATCCGCGAGCACCAGCCGGTTGTCATCGACCGCGCCGTGCTCGATGGGTCGCCGGCCGCAGGCCACCTCCAGCACGAACGCTCCGAACGCAAACACGTCCGTGGCCGGCGTGACCCGCCGCGTGCACGCCAGCTCCGGCGCGAGGTAACCCATGGTGCCCACCACGCTGGTAGTCTGCGGGTCGGTGCCTCGGTCGTACAGCTTGGCCAGCCCGAAGTCGCCGAGCCGCGCGTTCATCTCGCCGTCCAGGAGCACGTTGCTCGCCTTGATGTCCCGGTGCACCACCACTTTCTCCCAGTCCTCGTGGAGGTAGAGCAAGCCGGACGCGACGCCTCTAATGGCGCTGAGCCTCTGCGCCCAGCCCAGCGGCGTCGCGTTCCGGTCGTACAGCCAATTGTCCAGGCTGCCGTTGGGCATGTAGTCGTAAACCAGGAGGAGCTCGCCTTTGCGCCGGCAGTAGCCGAGCAGCTGCACGATGTTGCGGTGCCGGAGGCGGCCGAGGCTGACAACCTCGGCGACGAACTGCTTCATCCCCAGCTTCGCGTCGTCGTGCGACACGACGACCTTGACGGCCACCTCCTTCTTGGACGCCGGGAGCACGCCCTTGTACACCCTCCCGAACCCGCCGACGCCGAGAAGGTGCTTGCCGTCGAAGCCGCCGGTGGCGATGTACAGATCCTTGTACCCGAACCGGTGCGGCCCGAACTCCACCTCCCACTCCTCCCTCAGCTCCGCGTACCGCAACCGCCGCCACAAGAGCAGGGAGACGCCGGCGACCACCGCGAGCGCGAGGATCGGAGTGGCCACCGGAAGGATGACGTCGCGCGCCTTGGACCGTCGCTTGCTGTCGCCGATGCGGGGCGGCTTGGGGAGGTTTGAGTAGTCGAGCGGCGGCGCTGCCCCGTCCAGCGCGAAGCTCCAGCCCAGCACGTAGTGGCGCGTGCGGAACGGCCCCGTCGACGACGAGAGGCCGACGTACGCCGTGCCGTTCAGCACCGGCGAGAGGTCAACGGTGACGGAGATGAGGGGCTTTTTGGGCCTGGGAGCCTCCACAGGCGCTAGGGTCACGTTGAGCACCGTGGATCGGCCGTCGTAGTCCACCCACACTTGCATGGCATCGCCGCCGATGAGAGTCAGGTTCTTGAAATCGCCGGTGTCGTCGTCGTAGTAGCCTGCAGATTCGGCCACGACCGATGCCAGGCCGTTCACGTCGACGCCGACGTGGTTACTGCTGATGTCCCGAAACTCCGGGTTGAGGATGGTGTCAAGCTCGACGGCGAAGACGTGGTTGCTCGCGTTGCCGTTGTTCTGGGGGTTGAAGAGGCCGAGGAACTGGCTCGGCGACGCCATGGACAGGTTCTTGGTGGGCGCTACGAAGAAGGCGAGGCCGTTCCCGCCCACCGTGACCAAGTCGGTGACAATGGCGAACACGAAGGTGGCCGAGAAGGAGCGTGCGACGGTGCCGTTGATTTCGTGGAAGCGGAGGGGCGTCGGGTGGAAGGCGCTGCCTTTGAGCTGGGACGTGATGTTGGTGAGCGCGAGCTTGCCGTCAGGCTCGACCACGGCCATGCCGTCAAGGTCGAGCCACGCACCATCAAAGCCGTTGTAGATGAAGTGCCCGTCACCGCCGGCGAGGAACTGGAAGAGGAGCGACACGAGGAAGGAGACGACGGATACAGGCTTGAGCCGCATCTCTTGTCAATTCTGTCTCCTACACAATTCTTGCTATGTAGCAGTAGTTTTATGGACTTTATAACACATTCTTTTTGCCTTGTTCCCACTTCCCAGGTAGCAAGTCTTCAAAAAAAAAAAGGTAGCAAGTCTTTTTCCTCCTTTGAAAAGTGCATCAAGATAACCAAGCAGACCTTTGTTTCGAAACTGCTCCATGGTTCTCTCTTTCACACGACACAAGGATAATGTCAACTGAGTGAGATCAAGCTGACACAGCACAAGGAAAGAACAAGGAAGGGTCATGATCCGAAGCCTTGATCAGCAAAACTGTTATCATTATTAACTACTAGTACTAGTAGTAATCTAATCAAATTAATCATCCACAACAGTGACAGCAATGAACCCTTCCAGTACAGTACAGTCAATGGCGGCTCAACAGGCGAGTCAAACCGAACCTAAAAACAATGCACTGCATTGATAGTAAGATGTTTCAGTCTCAACCATATTATCATACTTACTGAACATCCATGCGTTAGAGCACGGGCCTAAGCTTCATTTAACTTACCCGTGCTGGGAGCAGATTACCTCCACCATTCCGGCACAATTAGCGCAATGGACAAGCTTTACATGAGCTATGTTTCCAAAAGCAATGCTCGCAGAGATACAGATGGCTTGATCTGGCATGTTGAAACAGCCACAAATGTTCGCCCAGGCGTTTCTACTCATATTGGGCATTACACAATCACCAAGGCTGTTTACGACACAGACAGATGTTAATCAGGACGGCGGTGTAGGCCTCGGCAGCCTCTTGGCGATTTCCTGTCATCAAGTAAAATACAGTGTGTTTAACACGATTTTTTACCGATACCTCTACTGGGAACAGCGCAACAATAGCATGCGGGGGAAGTTGAGCTTCGAAAACAGACCCTGGCCATATAACGTGTAATAAAGCCGGCAATTTTTCACAAATAAAAAGAACATGACGAATGGTGGTTGGATTGGGAGAGTCTAGACGTTTCGAACAAAAAAACACAAGGTTTTCTCCAAAGAAAAGTAACATAAAAAATATTTCAGAATTCCATTATTTTCAGTTTATGCACACAGGCCAATCAGCATATCTAGTACTCCCTAGTGACCTAAAAAACATCTTATAAAAGTTTACAGAGGGAGTAATAAACATGCATTGATCTTCTGTCACAAGCACTTTTGCGTCACTCAACAAAAAACTGATTTTTCTTCAGTTAAAAAAATTGATGAACAGAGCCAGAGCCAGGGGCGGACCCAGGCCCAGGGCAGCCAAGGCTTGCAACCCTGGGTTGTGACCAAAAGCCCAGCTAATTTTAGGGTAATAAGTGAATGTTTAGAAACTGGGAAAAGGCCCAGCCCGTACCAATCTCTTGTCTAGCCCTGGACGTGGCCCAATTCTGGGTACACCCTTGAATAGAGCTTAGGTAACTCTAATGTTTTTGTGACGTTTGTCACCACCTCTCTCTACTTGCAAAAGCGAATTGCTTACTGTAATCTTGGATACTGATAAATACCTCGAATAGTTGGTTTATATTATCAGCCGTCTTCGCCGATGTCTCAAGGAAAAACATATTGTTCATGTCCGCGTGCTCCTGTGCTTCCTTCAGAGAGCAAAGCATATATAGTTCAAAATCTCCTTATAATTCATTCAGCATCAATATCCCAAGACACATTCTCCCAGAAAAATATGCACACCTGAGAAGACACAGTGCGTTTTTCATGTAGGTCAGCCTTATTTCCAACCAAAGCCATGATCATATCCTGGCTACCGTGTTTCTGAAGTTCCTGAAGAAAGAAAGAAAATGATTCTTTAACAACATCATTAAGAAATGAAAGATGAAGGAGGACAGATCATTCAACTTTACTCTAGTAACTGCAAAAGTATTACTCAAGCAGTTGACCCTGAATAAAAAGAGGGTAACAGAACATGTGCAGAATTGAACAGTGATCACTTGGGCTGCATTTGTCACGACTGACAAGGCTGCTCATTTGTAATTGTTTAGACGAGCTCGCATACTAAACGTAACCTTAGGCATGTTTGGTTGGGGAACCAAATGGATTGGACTGATGGTATGCTGCTGCATATTTAATTATTTATAATCACTTATACAATGAGATTGGCTATAAGGTTGGCTATTAGATTAGTCCTTTTCTCCACTTTCTCTCTTTCTCTTTTCCTCCATATTTACTATGTTTGCCATGGAGCACATGTAGAGGTGGGCTCTTGCATGAGAGCCGACACCCCTCATTTCTTTCTTCTCTCTCTCTCCTCCACATAGACAAAAGTGGTAGCATAAGCAGGCTATAAGACCCTTATTATACTTGCTCTCATGGAAACCTAACAGATTGACTATTTAGAAAAATGCCATGGCAAAATAAAAATCTAGTATAACAAGTTAGAAGTAGAAGGTAAATCCAACCAAAATACATAAAAGGACACATTACAAAAGCGTAAGAGTAACTTTGGTAGCTTGTTGCATGGCAGAGCGGAAGGGAAAAGATGGTATACCTTCACCCAATATTGTGCTTTGTTGAATGATTCTGCACTTGTTATGTCATAGACAACGATTGCAGCACCAGCTCCCCTGTAGTACAGAGGTGCTAATGCAGCATACCTGAAAATTGGTCTGTTGTCATGACTTCTTGTGTGGTAAGAAAAGCATTTTAAACGCTTGCAGATAACATAAATCAGCTAAGCAGAATGTATGTGAAAGTACAAGATGGTACAGTAATTTTATACTAGAAATCAGTGAAAAGATGTACTATAGCCTATAGGTATGATTTAACCAAAGAATGTGTACCTCTCCTGGCCAGCAGTGTCCCATATTTCAAACTTCACTGTTGTGGAGTCCTCCAATGCCAATGTTTGTGACAGAAATGATGCACCAATAGTTACCTAAATCCATCGTAGTTAAATAAGATGAAGGAAATACTGCACGTAGAAAGCCACAAGGGAAATCAATCCTAGTGTTCAGAAAGTTGGACAAAATTGGGTAGTTGTTTCACCTTTGATGTGGGGTCAAACTGACCACGGACAAAGCGAAGAACAATGCAGCTTTTCCCAACACCAGAATCTCCCAGTAAAACCAGCTACACAACAGTGAAATGGACTCAACAGGCATAGTTTCTTATTTTAATTCAACTGCCCAAACCTCCAGGAGATGCCAAATACTGCAAGGACATAAACTTTGAACTAACAACGAACAAATAAATAATCTAAAGAGGATAGCATATAGCAGACCTTCACTTTCAAATTTTTTGAGTCAGTTGCAGAGTTCTCATTGTTGATATTGCCCAAGCCTCCAGTACTGTTTGCTGAATAAAAAGACCATTTATGCATCAGCGTGAGGAAAAAAATGCCCGCTTGGAAGCAGAGTCAAATGGAAAGAGTGAATTCTGGACACATATGACGGACCACAGAACGAAGCAACCCATAAATATACATAGCAAACACAACTGAAGAGCTAATTAATGTTGGATGCTACATTCAAGCAGCTCTAGCAGAATATTTTTTAAAAGTAGCTATAACAAATTAACTTAACTTGTCAATACTAGGTGAAGGAATGCTACACTTTAGAACATAAAATAAAAAAGTATGAAATACTCCGAAATCCTCATGTTTCATACAAAATATCTTACATATTACATGTGGCTCAAAGTGGTAAAATAAATGCCCGAGCATCCTTCTTCACACACTAGTCTTATCCTAAGCATGAGCCTAGATCACAATAAGTACAAGCATATCCCATTTCATGGTATGTTTGACAACTAATTTCCTTCTTTTTTAAGAAAAAATTGAAGAGATTCCTTTCTGGGTAATATTAAAAAAAGAAGGCGTAAAGCAGATGGAATCATGAGATTTTATTTCTTGGTTTACTAATGACTGGGGTTGGATGTGATCTATCAATGGACATCAAGAGACTGGATATAAATTTGCTGGTTGAAGCCAGATTCTATGTTCAAACTTTACATACTATTACAGAACCCAGTGAACCAATATTTGGAACTTGTGATCAAATATCCAAATCCAATCAATCAATATGCCTTCAGGACTACTATTACAGGTGTCTGATAGACCTTGCCAGACAGGTGCACTTGATGCAATCTTTGACCCCTAGCTCTCGCAGGGCACCCCCAGGCTAAGGCATTTCAAACTGTAGGAGCCAAAGGACATAACCTTGACAAACATCAGATGATCCGAACTCCCAAGAGACGGCTGTACTCGGAAGGGAGCTGACTCAGTGCCCCTCCATCATCAACATGTAGATATTCCTCTTGTAGATAATTTTACCCTTCAGACCCTGACTTATTCTGTTTGGGGGTATATTAATTCTTCTTGTGAGAGAAGCCCTGTAAATACCACTTTTACATGTTCTCATTTGTAATAAGTATTGTATCAATCTCACCAAATTTGGTGTTCTTGAAGAACCCGTCACTAGGACATACACATCCCTTTTAAGTAATAAAGCGCCCTTTATCGAAAAAGGACATACACATCACCCTCACTCCCTCAGGGACTCCTTTGCCAGCTTATATACGTGTATCAATGAGATTAAGGTACTCCCTCTGATCCATACGTGTATTGGAGGGAGTACCAATATAGGAACCCAAACCTATACATAACCCTATTGTCAAAGACACCAACCCACAAAATGCAGATGCCTACACATTTTGTGTTATTGCTCCCACAATAGCGTGGTCACTCAACCGCAATAACTAGTATTTGATCCTACATGTTGGTGAGAAGCAATTCTATATTATCAACATTCTGGATGCAGTGGTAATCCAAAAGCTACCAAAAACAGAACTAGTTGTGAGTATATCTACCTAGCAATCTAACTCTATTTATCATCGCGGAAATTCATAATTTCGCATCTACATGACCACCTAGTGTCAGTGTACTAATTGCAGCTGAGAACTAACCAACCTAAAAAGATTAAACTTTCCCCAACACAAACTCTAACCTACTCCACGATCATGAATGCAGTCCCTTATGTTATATGGAAGAAAATCTAAGAAATCATATACACATGCTTATCAAATACAGTACGAACCAAACACCTCAACAATTAAGCAACATGCTACCGGGCCGCCGTCGCTAGTCCCCCCCAAGATTTACCCCCAAACAACACCAGCATTGACCTGCCTCCTGAGCCGTTAATAGAAAGGCTAAAATTAACCCCATCTTAATCCATCCCGTAGGGCAACATCCTGACCTGAGATTTCCATACTCCAGCTTCCATATGCAGCGCGACAGAGGAATAAAAAGGATCCAAGGGCCAAGTAGGCAAATTATCAAAGACCAAAGTAAACGGTGGCAAATAATCAAATCGCCCGTTGGCGAGAAGGAGGCCAACCTGGCAGAGAAGACGAGCAGCCCATGGCCGGCGTAGTGGCGCCGGAAGCAGATCAAGGCGGCGGTCAGCGGTAGTCGGCCGTCGAAGTGGGGTTCGTTTTTGCTCGCTTGCAACTTTTTGGCGGTGCCTGTGCGTCGGTCGCTACCCGTCACTCGCGGTTCAGCCGATGGTGTAGTCAGGCTGCAAGTTTTTCTTTTTCCCTTTTATTATGGAATGGCCTTCATGACTAGCTTTATTAACTTAAATCACACTTACATAATCTGTCAAAAGGCTAAGAAGAAAACTAGAAGATGTATCAGACCATAACATGGATGAATTACACCTGCCATAATTAGCTACCTCATGGCAACCATATTAAACTCTCTTATTACAATGCTCAATAGAAATATTTCTGAAATCTTATAGTAGACTACGACATTCATTCAAAATCGGTGTTGCCATCATAAAGTAACCATCATCGTTATTTAATGCTTCGACCAAAGTGATATTGTCTAATTGGACAACTACCTTACTGCAACCAAGGCTGAGCACCAACAGCAAGCCTTGCCGAAGAGCTTATGCTTTCGCGTATACAACATTTGCCACATGTTCCATTTTTGTTGTGGCTACTGCAACAAATGCACCATTATGATCACGGATAACCGCCCCACATGCTTCACTTTTATCTTCATTGAAAAAAGAAGCATCAACATTTAGCGCTACAGCCTCTGACAGAGGGCAATGCACCAGGTTTACCTGCAGCGCGAACAAAGTTCAGACTAAGAGCATGAATGGTCATCGTTGTTTGAGATATATTTTGGACCTCCTCTCGTTGACCATCATCTTTCTCTGCCATCAAAATACCAACATGTTGCTGCCACAATCTTAGGTATTACTATGGGACCCTTGTATTGACATTGGAACTTACTCTCCAATAGCATGAACTCAAGCATTTTTGCTCCCAAGCGATCTACCATTAGCGCCTCAGCTATGATTTCATAAAGTCCCAACTCCTTCCATATCTGCTTGGCCCTTGAAAATAAATAAACCATGCCAGATATCTTCAGCGCCTTGTTGACATAGTGGGCATTGACCACTAGTGCCAATGTGATAATTTGCAAGGGCTGACAGGAAAGGTATTGTGTAGTGAAGGCATCGCCACACAAAAAGATTCACTTTTCCTGGCATTTTCAAGTTCCAAATCTTTTTCCATACTAGATGGTTTTGAGAGCTAGATTGTCCCATGTCCACCTTGGGTCATGTTTGCCGTTGAGCAGCTTATTGAGGAAAAGTTTTCCTGCCCACATATCCCGAAAGTTAATATGCCACCAGTTCACGACACACTCCGGATTGTGAAGGACATCGGCAAAGGGAAGATATCGATTGATGCCACTGCTCCTACGTCTATGTCTGCTTCTGCTAAAGCTCTGAAGGTCAAGAAGGCAAAAGTTGAAATCCCTCGTGAAGGAGAATCCTTCACTGTACGAGATTTTTCTTCGCACCCAGCAAGCCCTGGAAAGTCATATCAAGCTCGACCGAAAAGTGAAGTTGGAAATGATGACTGAGATTAATCTGCTTCAAAATTATTCTCATCAAGCTCTCCTGTATGAGAATGAACAAAAGAAGCGCTCTTGGACCCTTCTACGTAAGCATTACTCTCGCAAACAACTATTTGCCAAGGGTATCAAGAAAGAATATGATTATCTGGAGTTGTTTGAAGTTCCTCGCATCCGAAGGCAAACCCCAGTGCTTCCTCAGCGTTGCGCCTCCACCGACCTGCTGTTTGTTGAACTAGATGATGATCTCGAAGACACGATAGGAACATTTAACTTCAAGCCAGATGCACCTTGCGCTACTACTCCCGAAGCTGATCCCGAAGCCCATGTTGCGTCTCCAACTCCTGCTTCGGCCTCGACCATCGCTCGCTCTGTTTCGCCGAACAGTTCGAGTTCTGATTCTGAGGATTCTTCGGACGAGTAGTTCCTCGCATGCACTTGTTGACAAAAAGGGGAGAAGAACATCGAGTGATAGATAAGCGGGTTATTTGTAGGGTGTTTCCTTTCGCCATTTGTTTCTCTGGTGAAATATTTGCTTGTGGTACTTAATGCACCGCCTGTGGTGTTGGAATACTTGGTCGTCATGTACCGTTAATAACCCCCCTGCAATGCTATTCGCTTCCAGTTATCTGTTTGCAGGTGAAATTGAAAGCTTACTTCCTTGCAATAATTATCCTTGATTCTTATCTATCGTGCAGGGAAAGTAAAAGCATTTCAAGGAGGATTGGAAATCATGCTTCTCTAGAAGAGATATTTAACTCCTTGAAACTATATGTGTCTTATGATTATATATTCTATAATGATTCTCTTTCGCTATCTAACGTTGTAGGAGAAGGAAGTTAGCTTCAGATATAATTTCTTGCGATTCGATAGCGAACTCTCTCTATCTATCTCATAAACTGTTTTTCCTCGCATATCTCCATCGTATCATCCTTGTTGCAGGAAAACCTCAACTGAAGCATATCTACTCCGAGCAATATACATGTGATTCCCTTGCTCTGATTCTCCTCGAGTATCCAACTTGCAAGGAACTTAGATCTCTTATGGATTCAAACCCTGTTCTGAGTGAAGCCTCATGGATTATCCTTCGTCACAAATCATTTCAAAGTATTCAATTTTTCTAACAATTCTTTTTCAAAGGTTGTGTGTGACAGGAATTACCTCAGACACTGTCGAGTGCATTGAAAGAGACCACGAACAAGATTATATATCAATGTCACTAATATGAAGATTCATCTTGCTACCTTTCGATTTATCTCCTATGCATTCTCCAAATGAAGCATACCTTCAGGGGGGCGTGTTTTATCTTCGTAATTATCTCTCGTCTTTTATTATCCTTCGCAATCCATCTCATTTCGTTATCTATCTTTCGATGTGTTCTGTTTTGTCAACAATCGTCCAAAAAGGGGGAGATTGTTGGTGCAATATTTGCCCTCTTGTGTTTTGGAGATTGTTGACAGAAACAGGCATGGACTGATTTGTTTGCTAGTGCACATAGAGAGAAACAGTCCATGCAGAACCGAAGAGAATGTTGTCTTCGGTGCCAAGTTTGAGGAACTTCATGAAGAATATCTGCGTTGCAAAGAAGAATGAGCTACATCTGTTGAAGACACGTAGGTGAGAAGGTGATGTGAAGGGGTTAACCCCTCGAAATTTATTGCTGATGTGAAGCAATTGGTTCGGAGATTCTGTCCGAAGAAAGTTGACTGCAGCGAATGGAAGTCGAAGACAAAGTGAAGACGTAGTATTCACTTCGTTCTTCTTCTTTCATTTATTTGAGTCATAGGACCTCCGCTATTAAGAGGGGTATAGGTTCTCGAAGCTTAGATCCATTGTGATGCTTAGCCCAAAACCTATGCGAGACTGAGAGAAATCTCTTTATGTTTCGAATGATTACCTGTCAGCAGTAGACGATGTTCTTCGTGCTGCAGGAGATATCTTTTGAACTGAGGAGTTAGCATTACTTGCTCCGCAAGGAATGTTACCGTTGTGCTCAATTTTCGACCGTTGGACTCATGTCGTTCGACCATTGGCTGCTCCACATGTCCATTTTGGTCTTTTCCTTCAGGGAAGGCTGCGGCTATAAATAGCCACCCCGCTCCAACGTTGCCCATTGGCTGCTCCGCTTAAGATTTCTGAGAAGATTGATTGAGAATCCCCTCTCCGAGTGATTTGAGTTTAAGATCCACCAAGAGAAAAATCAAGAGCCAAACTTAGACAGTGGTTGAGCATCACAATAGTTCTGAGTTAAGAGTCTTGTACCTATTACTCTTGAGAGCTACGCACTCTCTAGACGGATAGGTGTCGGCTCGAGTGTTGAAGAGTCATTGTCTTCACCAAGAAAGATCTTCAGCAACCAAGAGTCATTGTGGTTCGCGAAGAGGTCTATCGAAGGTTTGGAGTCCGCCGACAAGTATTTACCATGAGTAAAATCAACTAGAGTCTGATCAGCTCCAAGTTGAAGGAGAATAGGGAGAAGAGAGTTTATCTTCTATGTTAAATCACAACCCCTCCAACCAGACGTAGTCCTTTGGCAGAAGGGGGAACTGGTCTACCAAATCCATATGTCGCCATCGAGCACCACTGGTTCACTTTACCTTACTGCATTACCTTCAGCAGTTTACTTTCATGCTCTATGACGATTGTTTATCTGATCAATCATTAACTGTTGCATATTATTCGTTCCCGTCACCTCTGTCATTCCCATCTACTATAGTTCGTTGCTCATCTTGTTGCATTCTCATTATTCAATTTAGTCGTCTCAGTCGTATAAACTTCTCTGTGCACTTATCTTGTTAAGACTAGTGTGAATTCCCTGTGTCAATTTCATTCACCCCATCGTTGATCTTTCTTGTGCTTTTCCTTCGTAGTTCTCACTCTGCTTTTCTCTCATGCTTCTGCATCTGTTCATATATTGCACTACCATCATTATTTTCAAACCTGTGATATCATATGCTCGAAGCATTATTGCTTCCTACCTCGATAGTTTTGTTCCTCAATGACGTGCTTGATTAAGTTCTTTTCTACCAAACCTTATTTCTGCTGCTGTGCTTGGGATCAGTTCAAAACATTCGCAAGAATTTTTGAATCTCCCATTCACCTTCCTCTAGTCGATATACTCTCGGTCCTAACACCATTCCGTAAAATATGATAATGATATAGGTAGTAAGGGGAAGAATATCATAGGAGAGAGCAATGATAAGGGAACTGTAATAATACCTGTTGGGGATATCATACGCTCAGAAGATGAAAGTGAGGGGGAGAAAATTGCCAATACAAATGTAGAAGGTGATAATACATTAATACCTGAAGCGTATGAAAATCTTTCAGGTCAACAAGAGATGGAAACAGAAGATGGGGAAAGGTGTACCTCAGGAAGTTGATGAAGTTGTGGATCAATCGCAAGTACTAGAGGAGGCACCAACAAGTGAAGAAATGGTTCATGATACGTCTCCATCGTATCTACTTTTCCAAACACTTTTGCCCTTGTTTTGGACTCTAACTTGTATGATTTGAATGGAACTAACCCGGACTGATGCTGTTTTCAGCGGGTGTTGTTTTATGTGCAGAAAACAAAAGTTCTCGGAATGACCTGAAACTCCACGGAATATCTTAGAATAAATAATAAAAATCCTCGCCAAAGATGAAGACCAAGGGCCCACACTGCTTCACGAGGGTGGGGCACGCCCCCGGGCGCGCCCCTACCTCGTGGGCCCCATGGTGGCCCTCCGCGCCAACTCCAACTCCATATATTTGCTTTGGGGAGAAAAAATTAGAGAAAGTTTCATCACGTTTTACGATCACGGAGCCGCCGCCAAGCCCTAATCTCTCTGGGAGGCTGATTTGGAGTCCGTTCGGGGCTCCGGAGAGGGGATTAAATCACTTGTCGTCATCATCAACCATCCTCCATCACCAATTTCATGATGCTCACCGCCGTGCGTGAGTAATTGCATCATAGGCTTGCTGGACGGTGATGGGTTGGATGAGATTTATCATGTAATCGAGTTAGTTTTGTTAGGGTTTGATCCCTAGTATCCACTATGTTCTGAGATTGATGTTGCTATGACTTTGCTATGCTTAATGCTTGTCACTAGGGCCCGAGTGCCATGATTTCAGATCTAAACCTATTATGTTTTCATGAATATATGTGAGTTTTAGATCCTATCTTGCAAGTCTATAGTCACCTACTATGTGTTATGATCCGGCAACCCCGAAGTGACAATAATCGGGACCACTCCCGGTGATGACCATAGTTTGAGGAGTTCATGTATTCACTATGTGCTAATGCTTTGTTCCGGTTCTCTATTAAAAGGAGGCCTTAATATCCCTTAGTTTCCATTAGGACCCCGCTGCCACGGGAGGGTAGGACAAAAGATGTCATGCAAGTTCTTTTCCATAAGCACGTATGACTATATACGGAATACATGCCTACATTACATTGATGAACTGGAGCTAGTTCATGTCACCCTATGTTATGACTATTACATGATGAACCACATCCGCATAATTATCCATCGCTAATCCGGTGCCTCTGAGTTTTCCATATCTTGGTTTACGCTTATTTACTTTTCCGTTGCTCTTGTTACAATCACTACAAAATACCAAAATCATTATTTTTGCTATCTTTACTTTATTACCGTTACCACCACTATCATATTACTTTGCTACTAAACACTTTGCTGCAGATACTAAGTTTCGGTGTGGTTGAATTGACAACTCAGCTGCTAATACTTGAGAATATTCTTTGGCTCCCCTTGTGTCGAATCAATAAATTTGGGTTGAATACTCTACCCTCGAAAACTGTTATGATCCCCTATACTTGTGGGTTATCAAGACCTTTTTCTCAAGCGCCGTTGCCGGGAGCATAGCTCTATTATTTGAGTCACTTGGGATTTATATTTGCTGGACACTATGAAGAACTTGAAAGATGATCGAACTACTATTTTGCCATCAACTACGAGGGGAGGTAAGGGACTGCCATCTAGCCTTGCACTAGATTCTCCTTCTGTTATGAGTAAGTTTACGACACCTAAACCAACTACTGCCATTGATTCTGATATGTCGCATGTTATTGATGATGCTACTTCTACTATGAATGATACTTATGATGAAACTACTTCTATGCTTGATACTACCGTGCCACTTGGTGAATATCTTGATGAGCAAATTGCTAGGTCTAGAGAAAGAGAAATTATTGAAACTGAACACGATGATGTTAGTGTTGATGAAAAGCTGCTATTCCTGAGGGTTATCTTTTTAATGCTGAATCTATTGAAGTTGTTCTTGCTTGCCAGGATAGTCTTGAACGTAAGAGGTTGCTAGTTAAGTGGAGTAAAGAATCTTTTAGAGATAGGATGAGACCCAACCCTGCTTTTGCTACTTCACCTATCTGTGTTCCTGATCAGGATTATTATGATTTTTCTCTTGATCCAGATATAATTACTTGGTTGAATGTGATCCTTTTTATGGCTATGAATCCGAAACTGTTGTGGCACATCTTCGTAAGTTAGATGATATAGCTGCCCTGTTTACTAATAATGAGAGATCGCGCTACCTTTATTTACTCAAGATATTTCCGTTCTCATTAAAGGGTGAGGCTAAGAAATGGTTTAATTCTCTTGATCCTGGTTGTGTGCAAAGTCCCCGGGATATGATTTATTACTTCTCTGCTAAATATTTCCCCGCTCATAAGAAACAAGCTGCTTTGAGGGAAATATACAATTTTGTGCAAATCGAAGAAGAGAGTCTCCCAAAAGCTTGGGGGAGGCTTCTCAAGTTACTTAATGCTTTGCCTGATCATCCTCTTAAGAAACCTGAAATACTTGATATCTTTTATAATGGACTAACCGATGCTTCCAGAGATTACCTGGATAGTTGTGCTGGTTCTCTTTTCAGGGAAAGAACACCGGATGACGCTGAAATTCTATTGAATAATATGTTGGCAAATGAAAATAATTGGGCACCTCCTGAGCCAACTCCTGAGCCAGCTCCTGAGCCAATTACTGAGCCTATTCCTAAACCAACTCCAAAGAAGAGAGGTGTTCTATTTCTCAGTCCCGAAGATATGCAAGAAGCAAAGAAATCTATGAAAGAAAAAGGTATTAAAGCTGAAGATGTTAAGAATTTACCTCCTATTGAAGAAATACATGGTCTTAATTTACCGCCTGTTGAAGAAGTATATGATCTCAATTACTTATTTAATGAAGAACCTCCCAATATCCCGACACGGGTAGTAAAGGTAAATTCTCTCTATAGGTATGATAAAGCTAAAGTCCCTCCTACTAAAATTGCTAGTCAGTGCTTGGATGAGTTTGATGACTTTATGTTTAAGCAAGATGATTTTAATGTTTATTTTGTTAGACAATTAAAACAGAATACCTTTATGATTAAACGCTTGAGTGATTATATGGCTGATATTAGAGGTGAACTTAAACTTGTTAGCAAACATGCTTCTATGGTTACCACTCAAGTAGAACAAGTACTTAAAGCTCAGAAAGAAGTGCTTGATGAAATGAATAGTAAGAAAAATGATTATGCTATTAGAGTGGCTACTAGAAATGGTAGAATGACTCAGGAACCTTTGTATCCTGAAGGCCACCCTAAGAGAATCGAGCAAGATTCTCAGAGAAATAATATTGATATGCCTAGTTCTTCTAAGAGGAAGAAAAAGAAAAATGATAGGACTGTGCAAACTTCTAGTGAACCTATTCTTTGAACCACGATAATCCAAATGATATCTCTATGTCCGATCTTTGAAACACAATCTGGTAATGAACATGAACCTAGTGGAAATGTTAATGATAATGTTCATGATGATGCTCAACCTAGTAATGATAATGATGTAGAAGTTGAACCTGCTGTTGATCTTGATAACCCACAATCAAAGAATCAACGTTATGATAAAAGAGACTTCGTTGCTAGGAAACATGGTAAAGAAAGAGAACCATGGCTTCAGAAACCCATGCCTTTTCCTCCGAAACCATCCAAGAAAAAGGATGATGAGGATTTTGAGCGCTTTGCTGAAATGATTAGACCCATCTTTTTGCGTATGCGATTAACTAATGTGCTCAAAACAAATCCTTATGCTAAGTATATGAAGGATATTATTACTAATAAAAGAAAGATACCTGAAGCTGAAATTTCCACCATGCTTGCTAATTACACTTTTAAGGGTGGAATACCAAAGAAACTTGGAGATCCCGGAGTGCCTACTATACCATGCTCCATTAAAAGAAGTTATGTTAAAACGCTTTATGTGATCTTGGAGCCGTGTTAGTGTTATGCCTCTCTCTTTATATCGTAGACTTGACTTAAATAAGTTGACACCTACTGAAATATCTTTGCAAATGGCTGATAAATCAACTGCTATACCTGTCGGCATTTGTGAGGATGTGCCTGTTGTGGTTGCAAACGTTACTATTTTAACGGACTTTGTTATTCTTGATATTCCCGAGGATGATAGTATGTCTATTATTCTTGGAAGACCTTTCCTTAATATTGCAGGGGCTGTTATTGATTGCAACAAAGGCAATGTCACTTTTCATGTTAATGGTAATGAGCATATGGTACACTTTCCGAGGAAACAACCTCAAGTTTATAGCATCAACTCTATTGGAAAAATCCCATCGATTATATTTGGAGGTTTTGAATTTCCTCTCCCTACTGTCAAGAAAAAGTATGATATTCTTAATGTTGGGAATTTTCATATCCCCGTTGAGGTAACTTAGTGTCATTCGAAATTTCTCCGGTTCCGGGATTATTCGGAATGAGTTTGTTAACAAGACTTGATCAACCTTGTTAGTGGGTTCATTTTGGTGATCACGAGATGGATGAAACTAGAAGCACAACCTTCTGTACCCTCTTTATATTTTTTGTTATTTAGTAAAAATAAAGTAAAAAAGTATTTTTCTGTCTGTTTCCTGACTTATCCGTGCAATATAAAAATATGCCAAAAATAAAAGTCCTCAGAATGCCATGCCAATTTAATATGATTTTTTCGGGAATATTTGAGAATTTACTGTGCAAAAATTACCACGGGGGGAGCTGCCACCTAGCCACGAGGGTGGAGGGCGCGCCCCCCTGCCTTGTGGGCCCACGGTGGCCCTCCTCCATTTATTCTTGCACCCATCTTCTTCCTCTATCTCACACAAACACGAAAAACCAACTCAAGCACGAGTTCCAAATTTCGTTCTTTGTGATTTTCGATCTCTTTGCTCAAAGCACCTCTCGCAAAACTGCTTGGGGAGATTGTTCCTTGGTATGTGACTCCTCCATTGGTCCAATTAGTTTTTGTTTTAGTGCTTTATTCATTGTAAATTTGTGCTGCATAGGTGACCATGTTCTAGAGCTTGCATGTCAAATTTATATGGTTCCAAGTAGTTCTAATGCTTGATATAGGCCCTAGGCACTTGTGGGAGTTATTGCTATCAATTTTATTGAAGTTGGTTCACTTTTATTTGAGGTTACTAAAAATTTCAGATTGTTTCAGAAATAATGAAGAGACTTTTGAGGGGCTCATCGAGTCGAAGCTCTAAGGAAAAACAAAAGTAAGAAGAGGAGAAGCCCAAATTTAATTTACCTCGCACTGCGGAGGTCCGGCCGTGTGAATGGCCTTCCGATGATTTCTTGAGGAGAGCTGGGATTCATGAAGATTTCTATTTATTGATTGAGAACGCCGGCCTCACCGACTTCCTCCACGACCAACGTCATCATTATCTCTTACTCACAAATACTTTTGTGCAAAACTTCTACTTTTTCCCTAAGAAATCACCTCCAACAGTAGAGTTTCATTTATATGACGTTGTTAAAGAGATGACATTAGCAGAATTCTGCGAGGTTTGCAGAATACCCTTTGAGGGCACCTTAGATGAACCCCACCGTAATGAATTAGAAGCTTTTGTCAACACTATCATGGTGGGAGAAACCAGGAACGTTTCTGATGCAAGGATCACTAGCATACATTATCCTGTTTTACGCTACTTTGCCTTATTTGCTAGTCGTTGCTTGATTGGATGCGGGAACTGTGGGAACCTTAGTATTCCTGATATTATTATTTTGCTCCATGGTTTATACCGCGATAACTCTGTTAGTATGGGTGGAATTGTTGCTAGACGGTTAAGTCTGAACCGTACTAAGGGCCCCATGTTTGGAGGCATTTATGCTTCGCGCCTAGCTGAACATTTTGAAATACCTATTAGGCATGCGGAGAAAGAAGAAACAGCGCTGCCCCGTGCTTATTTAGATTACAAGAGTATGGTAGCGCATGATTTTCTTGTTAAGAGTCGTGATGGGGAGCTTAAATATAAAATATACTTTGATAAACATCACCCTGAGACTATTACTTTGCCTGCTCCTTCTTTGTTTAACTTGTATGCAGAGCCTCACATTGTTCCGTGGTCGGCTGTTCAAACCTATCGGAACCCTGCACCGGTCCCAGAGCTGGAGCCACAAGATGAGCTTCCACGACTATCTGTTTATTCTTGGGATCCAGAGGAGGCCGCCAGCCAGTGGCAGCCGGAGTCTTCTTCATCACAGTACGACCCTAGCTTCACCTCCGGATATCCGCCAGGCCATCCCTGGCAATAGACCAACTTAGGTCAAAAGCCTAAGCTTGGGGGAGTACATATTTCTCACCGATATTACATTCATGTTCACACACACTCATTGCTAGATGTCGGTGCTCATAATCTTTCATTGTATTATCCATGCTAGTTTACATTTCTTTTTCCTGCTTTCTTCTTGTGTGTTTAATGAACCTTAAGAAAAACCCAAAAAATTAGTTAGTTTACTTTCCATGCTTGTAGTAGAATTAAAAAGAAAACCCAAAAATACTTCCCGTTCTTCTTTTGCTTGTTGGGAGCTTTCCCGTGTAAATAGTTTTTTATTTCTTTTCCTTTCTTTGGGGGTCAAGAAGACCATATTGAAAATGCTTAGTGGCTCTCATATGCATGATTGTTTATTTAACTTAGAGCCCATATTACTTGTCTTCTCTCTTGAGTTGAATACTTGCAGATTCCAGCTTAGTCCAATGCACGTGCACTTTTATTATTATACACACCGCTCTGTCGTGCGAGTGAAAGGCAATAATGATGATATATGATGGACTTATTGAGAAGAGAAAAGCTGGTACGAACTCGACCTCTTTTGTTTTTGTAAATATGATGATTCATCGTTCCTGATTCAGCTATTATGAAGTAAACATATTTGCAATGACATTTAGAGATTATAGTTGCTTGTGCCATGCTTGATTAGCTATGAGTTATAATGGTTTACCTTGCGTGCCAACATGCTATTAGAATGATTATGATATGGTATGATGGGTGGTATCCTCCTTTAAATGCATTGAGTGACTCGACTTGGCACATGTTCACGCATGTAGTTGAATCCAATCAACATAGCCTTCATGATATTTATGTTCATGGTGGATTATATCCTACTCATACTTATACTCGGTGTGAATTAATTTTAATGCATGTTTACGACTGTTGTCGCTCTCTCAGTTGGTCGCTTCCCAGTCTTTTGCTAGCCTTCACTTGTACTAAGCGGGAATACTGCTTGTGCATCCAAACTCCTTAAACCCCAAAGTTATTCCATATGAGTCCACCATACCTTCCTATATACAGTATTTACATGCCGTTCCAAGTAAATTTGTATGTGCCAAACTCTAAACCTTCAAATAAAGATTCTGTTTTGCATGCTCGAATAGCTCATATGTCAACTAGAGCTGCCCTTATCTTCCGTGTTAGGCGGGTTATTCTCAAGAGGAGTGGACTCCGCTCCTCATTCACGAGAAAATGGCTGGTATTCGGGATGCCCAGTCCCATGCTTTATGCAAACTAAATCAAAATAACTGCAAACGAAACTCCCCTTGGGACCCGTTGAATGTTGGAGGCACTCGTTGTTTCGAGCAAGCCATGGATTGATGCTTGTGGAGGAAGGGGAGTATAAACTTTACCATTCTATTTGGGAACCGCCTATAATCTGTATAGCATGGAATATATCGACGTCTTTTAGTTGTTATGTTGACAATGAAAGTATGCTGCTCAAAATATAATTTATCTCTATTTCAAAACCGAGCTCTGGCACCTCTACAAATCCCTGCTTCCCTCTGCGAAGGGCCTATCTATTTACTTTTATGTTGAGTCATCACACTTCTTATTAAAAAGCACCCGCTGGAGAGCACACTGTCATTTGCATTCATTATTATTGGTTTATATTGGGTATGACTTGACTGGATCTCTTTTACCATGAATTACAATGTTTAGTCAGTCCTTGATCTTTAAAGGTGCTCTGCATTTATGTTTTGCGGTCTCAGAAAGGGCTAGCGAGATACCATTTTGTTATATCATGTTATGATTATTTTGAGAAAGTGTTGTCACCCGAGTTTTATTATTATGGCTCGCTAGCTGATTATGCTATTGATATGAGTAATTGTGAGACCTACGTGTCATTGTGAGTATGGTTAGTTTGTAATAATTGCTGAGACTTGAATGCTGGCTTTTCATGTTTACAACAACAAGAGCAAACAGAATTTGTAAAAGTTTTTCTTTTTCTCTTTCAGTTTGTCAACTGAATTGCTTGAGGACAAGCAAGGGTTTAAGCTTGGGGGAGTTGATACGTCTCCGTCGTATCTACTTTTCCAAACACTTTTGCCCTTGTTTTGGACTCTATATTGTATGATTTGAATGGAACTAACCCGGACTGACGTTGTTTTCAGCAGAATTGCCATGGTGTTGTTTTATGTGCAGAAAACAAAAGTTCTCGGAATGACCTGAAACTCCAGGGAATATCTTAGAATAAATAATAAAAAATCCTCACCAAAGATGAAGACCAGGGGGCCCACACCCTGTTCACGAGGGTGGGGGGCGCGCCCCTCCCCCCTAGGCGCACCCCCTACCTCGTGGGCCCCCTGGTGGCCCTCCGACGCCAACTCCAACTCCATATATTGGCTTTCGGGGAGAAAAAAATTAGAGAGAAAGTTTCATCGCGTTTTACGATATGAAGCCGCCGCCAAGTCCTAATCTCTCTCGGGAGGGCTGATCTGGAGTCCGTTCGGGGCTCCGGAGAGGGGGATTCATCGCTGTCGTCATCATCAACCATCCTCCATCACCAGTTTCATGATGCTCACCGCCGTGCGTGAGTAATTGCATCGTAGGCTTGCTGGACGGTGATGGGTTGGATGAGATTTATCTTGTAATCAAGTTAGTTTTGTTAGGGTTTGATCCCTAGTATCCATTATGTTCTGAGATTGATGTTGCTATGACTTTGCTATGCTTAATGCTTGTCACTAGGGCCCGAGTGCCGTGATTTCAGATCTGAACCTATTATGTTTTCATGAATATTGTGAGTTTTAGATCCTATCTTGCAAGTCTATAATCACCTACTATGTGTTATGATCCGGCAACCCCGAAGTGACAATAATCGGGACCACTCCCGGTGATGACCATAGTTTGAGGAGTTCATGTATTCACTATGTGCTAATGCTTTGTTCCGGTTCTCTATTAAAAGGAGGCCTTAATATCCCTTAGTTTCCATTAGGACCCCGCTGCCACGGGAGGGTAGGACAAAAGATGTCATGCAAGTTCTTTTCCATAAGCACGTATGACTATATACGGAATACATGCCTACATTACATTGATGAACTGGAGCTAGTTCTGTGTCACCCTATGTTATGATTGTTACATGATGAACCACATCCAGCATAATTATCCATCGCTAATCCGGTGCCTACGAGTTTTCCATATACTGGTTTACGCTTATTTACTTTTCCGTTGCTACTGTTACAATCACTACAAAAATACCAAATCATTACTTTTGCTGTCTTTACTTTGTTACCGTTACCACCACTATCATATACTTTGCTACTAAACACTTTGCTGCAGATACTAAGTTTCCAGGTGTGGTTGAATTGACAACTCAGCTGCTAATACTTGAGAATATTCTTTGGCTCCCCTTGTGTCGAATCAATAAATTTGGGTTGAATACTCTATCCTCGAAAACTGTTGCGATCCCCTATACTTGTGGGTTATCAGCTCATGATGAGGGTGATCCTTAAGCTACTAAAACCCATATACCATCCTCTAGTGCTCAAATAAATAATGAACCGATTGCCTTACGAAAGGTTAAAAGAAAAGTAGATGTACCTATTGTTGAGAAACGTTGCATGGAAAACAAAAAAATCAATGCACACACATTGATCTATCCATGGAGATGCATAGCAACGAGGGGGAGAGTGTGTCTACGTACCCTCGTAGACCGTAAGCGGAAGCGTTTCACAATGCGGTTGATGTAGTTGAACTTCTTCGCACTTCAACCGATCAAGTACCGAACGCACGGCACCTCCGCGTTCTGCACACGTTCAGCTCGGTGACATCCCTTGCCTTCTTGATCCAGCAAGACGTCGTGATGGTGAAGTGATCTCTGTAGGACTTCGCCTAAGCACTACGAAAATATGATCGGGGGTGTAAACAGTGGAGGGGGGCGCCGCACACGGCTATGCAATTGGCTGGTCTGTGCTAGGCGCCCCCTCCCACATATATATAGGTGGGAGGGAGGGAGGAGCAGCCATAGGAGGCGCCCAAGTAGGAGGAATCCTACTTGGAGTCCCTCCCAGACCGCGCCCCCTGCCATATATAACCAAGGGATAAGGAAAGAGGGGGGGGGGCAGACGGAAGGAAGTGGGAATCCTAATCCACACTTTCCTTTCCCTTCTCCCCTTTCCCTCCCCTCCTTAGGCCGTCCCATATTGGGGGTGCCCCAGCCCCTTGTGGCTGGTGCATTTCCCCTCTTGGCCCATGAGGCCCATATCTTTTGCCGAGTGTGCCCAGAACCCCTTCCGGTGACCCGATAAGTACCCGGTACCCCCCGAAATACTTCTAGTGTCCGAATACCATCGTCCTATATATAAACCTTTACCTCTCGGCCATTTCAAGACTCCTCGTCATGTCCGTGATCTCATCCAGGACTTCAAACAACATTCGGTCACCAAATCACATAACTCATATAAGACTATATCGTCATCGAATGTTAAGCGTGCGGACCCTACTGGTTCGAGAACTATGTAGACATGACCGAGACACCTCTCCAGTCAATAACCACTAGTGGAAATTGGATGCCCATATTGGCTCCTACATATTCGACGAAGATCTTTATCGGTCGAACGGTTATGACAACATACATAATTCCCTTTGTCCATCGGTATGTTACTTGCCCGAGATTCGATCGTCAGTATCTTAATACCTAGTTCAGTCTTGTTACCGGCAAGTCTCTTTACTTGTTCCATAATACATCACCTCATGACTAAATCCGTAGTCGTTTGCTTGCAAGCTTATGATGTGTATTATCGAGAGGGCCCAGAGATACCTCTCCGATATTCGGAGTGACAAATCCTAATCTCGATCTATGCCAACTCAACAAACACCTTCAGAGATAACTGTAGAGCATCTTTATAATCACCCAGTTATGTTGTGACGTTTGCTAGCACACAAGGCATTCCTCCGGTACGCGGGAGTTGCATAATCTCGTAGTCGAAGAAATATGTATTTGACATGAAGAAAGCAGTAGCAATAAAACTGAATGATTGTTATGCTAAGCTAACGGATGGGTATTGTCCATCACATCATTCTCCTAATGATATGATCCTGTTATCACATGGCAACACATGTCTATGGTTAGGAAACCTTAACCATCTTTGATCAACGAGCTAGTCTAGTAGAGGCTTACTAGGGACACGGTACTTGTTTATGTATTCACATATGTATTTAGGTTTCCGATCAATACAATTATAGCATGAATAATAAACCTTTATAAAGAATAATGAAATATAAAATAACAACTTTATTATTGCCTCTAGGGCATATTTCCTTCAGTATCCCACTTGCACTAGAGTCAATAATATAGTTCACATCGCCATGTGAATAACACCCATAGATCACATCGCCATGTGATTAACACCTATAGTTCACATCGCCATGTGACCAACACCCAAAGGGTTTACTAGAGTCAATAATCTCGTTCACATCGCCATGTGATTAACACCCAAAGAGTAATAAGGTGTGATCATGTTTTGCTTGTGAGAGAAGTTTAGTCAACGGGTCTGTCACATTCAGATCCGTATGTATTTTGCAATTTTCTATGTCTACAATGCTCTACATGGAGCTACTCTAGCTAATTGCTCCCACGTTCAATATGTGTCCAGATTGAGACTTAGAGTCGTCTAGATCAGTGTGAAAGCTTGCATCGACGTAACTCTTTACGACGAACTCTCCATCACCTCCATAACCGAGAAATATTTCCTTAGTCCTCTTTAAGGCACCTAAGGATAAATTTGACCGCTGTCCAGTGGTCCACTCTTGGATCACTCTTGTACCCTCTTTGCTAGATAAGTGGCAAGACACACATCAGGTGTGGTACACAGCATGGCATATTGTATAGAACCTATGGCTGAGGCATAGGGAATGACTTTCATTGTCTCTTTATCTTCTGTCGTGGTCAGTCTTTGATTCTTACTCAACTTCACACCTTGTAATACAGGCAAGAACCCCTTCTTGGACTGAACCATTTTGAACTTCTTCAAATCTTATCAAGGTATGTGTTTTGTGAAAGTTCTATTAAGCGTCTTGATCTATACCTATAGATCTCGATGCTCAATATGCAAGCAGCTTCACCGAGGTCTTTCATTGAAAAATTCTTATTCAAGTATCCTTTTATGCTATCCAAAAATTCTATATCATTTCCGATCAATAATATGTCATCCACATATAATATCAGAAATGCTATAGAGCTCCAACTCACTTTCTTGGAAATACAGGCTTCACCTTAAGTCTGTATAAAACCGTATGCTTTGATCACCTCATCAAAGCGTATATTCCAACTCCGAGATGTTTGCACGAGTCCATAGATGGATCGCTGGAGCTTGCACACTTTGTCAGCACCTTTAGGATCGACAAAACCTTCTGGTTGCATCATATACAACTCTTCTTTAAGATATCCATTGAGGAATGTAGTTTTGACGTCCATTTGCCAGATTCATAATCATAAAATGTGGCAATTGCTAACATGATTCGGACAGACTTAAGCATCACTATGGGTGAGAAAGTCTCATCGTAGTCAACTCCTTGAACTTGTCAAAAATATTTTGTGACAAGTCGAGCTTTGTAGATAGTGCATTACTATCATCATCAGTCTTCTTCTTGAAGATCCATTTATTCTCAATGGTTTGCCGATCATCGGGAAAGTCCACCAAAGTCAACACTTTGTTCTCATACATGGATCATATCTCAGATTTCATGGCCTCAAGCCATTTATCGGAATCTGGGCTCATCATAGCTTCTTCATAGTTCGTAGGTTCGCCATGGTCTAGTAACATGACTTCAGGACATTACCGTACCACTCTGGTGCGGATCATGCTCTGGTTGACCTACGAGGTTCAGTAGTAACTAGATGTGAAGTTTCATGATCATTATCATTTGCTTCCTCTCTAGTTGGTGTAGACATCATGGGAACGGTTTTCTCTGATGTGCTACTCTCCGATTCTAGAGAAGGTACAATTACCTCATCAAGCTCTACTTTCCTCCCACTCACTTCTTTCGATAGAAACTCCTTCTCTAAAGGACCCATTCTTAGCAACAAAGATCTTGCCTTCGGAATCTGTGGTAGAAAGTGTACCCAATAGTTTCTTTAGGGTATCCTATGAAGACGCACTTATCTGATTTGGGTTCAAGCTTATCTGGTTGAAGCCTTTTAACATAAGCATCGCATCCCCGAACTTTAAGAAACGACAGCAGGTTTGTTGCCAAACCATAGTTCATACGATGTCGTATCAACGGATTTTGACGGTGCCCTATTTAACGTGAATGCAGTCGTCTCTAATGCATAACCCCAAAACAATAGTGGTAAATTGGTAAGAGACATCATAGAACGCACCATATCTAATAAAGCACGGTTACGATGTTCAGACACACCATTACACTGTGCTGTTCCAGGTGGCGTGAGTTGTGAAACTATTCCACATTGTTTTTAAATGAAGGTTGTCGGTGTCAAAACCGGCGGATCTCGGGTAGGGGGTCCCGAACTGTGCATCTAAGGATAATGGTAACAGGAGGCGGGGGACACGATGTTTACCCAGGTTCGGGCCCTCTCTATGGAGGTAATACCCAACTTCCTGCTTGATTGATTTTGATGATATGAGTATTACAAGAGTTGATCTACCACGAGATTGTAGAGGCTAAATCCTAGAAGCTAGCCTATGATTCTGATTGTTCTTGTCCTACGGACTAAACCCTCTGGTTTATATAGACACCGGAGGGGGCTAGGGTTACACAGAGTCGGTTACAGAGAAGGGAATCTACATATCTGAATCGCCAAGCTTGCCTTCCACACAAAGGAGAGTCCCACCCGGACACGGGACAAAGTCTTCAATCTCGTATCTTCATAGTCCAACAGTCCGGCATAAGCATATAGTTCGGCTGTCCGAGGACCCCCTAATCCAGGACTCCCTCAGTAGCCCCTGAACCAGGCTTTAATGATGATGAGTCCGGCACGCAGTTTGTCTTCGGCATTGCAAGGTGGGTTCCTTCTCCGAATACTCCAAAGTAGATCTTGAATACAAGAATCGTGTCTGGCTCTGCTAAACAAATTCCACCTACCAATGTAGAGAGCACAATATTCCACAAGTCTAATCTGCTGACAACTTTCCCATAGCGTGACATCATGTCGTGGCCCGGTCATTATTCGAACCGTTTTCTCAACCTGCTACTGCACATCTTGCGAGGCGGTTTTATTGGCACGTGTTGTGGAAGCAGAGATCGTGTCCCCTTATCTCGGGATTCTCATCAATACGGGTGTGGGTAACCCAAGCGTGCCATTAACACAGCGCTTGGGGAGTAAGCGAGTTTCCAGGGCAAGCGGGGAGGCGTATGACCCCTGCTACCTTTAAAAGGAGATAAGGATTCCCCCTTTTCACCCACGCCTTCTTCTTCCTCTGCTCATCCATTCTCGAGCTCCAACGCCCAAGCTTTCACTTTCTCCGCAAAATCATTTCGAACATGTCCAGAGCGGGAGGCAAGTGGATGGCCTCCTCTGTCACGAAGGAGGACATCAAGAAGCTTCGGGAGGCCAGATACCTGTCCACAGACATCGCGCATCGACTTCCGGCCGAGGGGCAGATCATCCCTACCCCGAAACCCCAGGAAAGGGTAGTATTCCTCTCTCACTTCGTCCGCGGGCTGGGATTCCCCCTCCACCCATTCGTCCGTGGACTAATGTTCTACTACGGGCTGGACTTCCATGATTTGGCCCCCAACTTCATCCTCAACATCTCGGCATTTATTGTCGTGTGCGAGGCCTTCCTCTGCATCACGCCCCACTTCGGCCTATGGTTGAAGACCTTCAATGTGAAGCCAAAGGTGGTGGGTGGCCAACAAGCAGAGTGCGGGGGTGCCATGGTGGGCAAGATGCCCAATGTCACCTGGCCCGAAGGCTCCTTTGTCGAGACTGTGAAGGGGTGGCAATCGGGGTGGTTCTACATCACCGAGCCGCGCGACGCTAACTGGGCGGCGACCCCCGAATTTCGATTCGGCGTCCCCGTGCAGCTCACCTCCTGGAAAGAGAAGGGCTTAGCCTAGGACTCAGCAGAAGAACTGACCGGACTTCAGACCTGCGTCCAAAACATGATAAGCAAGAAAATCAAGCTCGTCAACGTGGTCCAGGCTATGCTCCTCCGCCGGATCCTTCTGTGTCAGAGACGGGTTTGCAATCTGTGAGAGTTCGACCCGGCCGAACACCATACGCTGCGAGAGCTCTTCGGCACGACGCACAAAGACGTCTGGAAGGTGCTTTTCAAGGCCAACGAGGTACCACCGCCCATAACCGAAGATCGTGGACTCAGCGCAAAACGTCGAGCCAATCCGGTAAGTTTTTATATTTTGCAAGATATGCCTTTTACCAGCACATCCGCGGGAGGAATCTAAGCCTCCATGCCGATTTTACAGGCCTGGGTAGCGATAGCGGAGCAGATTAACTGTCCGGCTCCGCTACCCAGAAGATCCAGAATTGCCTCTTCTAACGAAGATGTTGTTTCCGGCGCATTATGAGGTGCCGGAGAAGAAGGCCAAGAAGATGACCGCGGGGACCAGAGAAGGTCTCCGGCGCAAGGTTGCATCGGACATAACGTCCGAAGACACCGAGACACACTCCTCCACCGAAGACGAGGAGGAGGAGGAGGAAATCCATCCCCCCCCCACCGGGGGGAGAAAGAAGAGGAAGGCTGCCACGCATGGGGAGGCCGAGGTGTCCAAGAAGGGAAAAACCTTCCTTCTGGACCACTCCACCGCAGCCACCAACAGCGGCGAGGAGTGGGAGCCCAGGGACAAGCCCCTGGCTAAGTCATAAGTATCCGGACACAATAGTATTTATGGTATGTTTGCTTTATCGCTTCTTATCATGCCAAACATGCACCTGCAGTCCGGCCAAATCCAACATCGAGATATCCTCCTCTTCGGAGGGGTCTCTGGACCCGTCGGCGATGAATAGCGATTCACTTCGGACAGCCTCCTCCCCCAGGGCCGCGGACGACATGAGGTGTTGTCTTGAAGGATACCAGGCCAAGGGGAGATAGTTCCGGAGATGCCCACAGGCAAAATCCCAGTCGCCGGGCACATGGGGGGGGGAGACCCCCATGGACTCCGATAAAGGGGGCCGCAGCCAGTTTGGCCCCCAGCCGAATACGGCTTCGGAAACCCAAGTGGTTCCAAATTCAAGTAGGCAGCCTCTCTCCAAGGAGGGCGAGCCGCCTGTACCGATGACCTCTGTCCATCCAGAGGCACCGGACAACTTGCTGGAAACGCTTCGTAGTGCTTCCAATGATGATGAACACTGTACTCATATGAGTACGGTGATTGAGAAGGTCCGGTCCGCCAAAAGCGGATTGACCTAAGCCTGTGTTAGCCTTCTAACAGGCTTTGAGATAAGTAATAAAATTGTAAGAGAATATCACAGTATAGACAGTAGCCCCTGATGCTCTGTTTGGTGTTCGGAAAGAAAAGCCGAACAGAGGATCAAATAATGTTCGCAGGAGTCTAACAGAAGATGTCTATGTGAATAAGCAGGCGTTCTTTGGCCTGCCGCCAGTCTTGTGGAGGTCTCGGACTAAAGCAGACTCAGAGTGGACCGAGGGAGAGCTCGGCCTCGTGAAGAGGCAACTCGAGGAAAGTCAAGGTACGCAATGCCCCATCTGTATACTTATAAAGGATAAGTGGTTTCGGCTGATAGAAGCATCATGAACTTTGATAGGGGCCACGACTGAAGTGGCGGCCCTTAAAAAGGCGTTGGCCGAGGCCGAAGACAAAGTGGCCAAGGAACGCGCTGAGCGCGAGAAGCAAGAGGCCCAGGTCAGCGAGGTCCAGCAAGAGCTCTAGGATTTCGTCTAGAAATATGATCCTTGGAGCATGACTCTAAGACTCAAGAGTCCGAGCTTGCTAAGGCCCTCCAGAGCGCGCAAGACGCCAAAGCCGAAGCCCAGAAGGCCCTCCAGGAGATTTAGGCGGCCAAGAGGATTGCGGCGGGTAAGGCATTTATTATGCAAAGCAAGCATGTGAAGGAGACTTTCCGTTTACTTACCCGAATTTGGAGTTCTCCGGGAGCGTTTGCAGATCTGCCGCGCAGCATATCAGATGCCGTGGAGTTCTACCGAGCTGAAGAAGGGAGCTCAGCGGAGAAGTTGTTCTGGTCTCAATATCTTGGGACAGAACATCCGATGCCCTTGAGCGACTAGCTGAAGCAACTGGTCGAGCTGCATCAGGCAGCTGAACTGGCCATGAAGGACCTCATAGTCCAGCTGTGGCCTGTCGAGCCTATGCTCGGCAGCTACTTCGGTCTTGTGAAGCGGCTTGTGAGTGCCTGCCCACGACTTGAAGTCATAAATCGGCCGGTTTGCATTGAAGGTGCACGGATGGCCTTTTCCCGTGCAAAGATGCATTGGGCGAAGATGGACGCCACGGCGCTGATGACCGAGGGGCCACCGAAGGGTAAGGAGCACCACCGGCCCGAAAATTATTATGAAAGTGTCCTGAAGGGTTCCCGCCTTGTGGCGGAACAATGTACTAAGGATGTAATCTTTAAATGAATGCACTCATTTTCTCCTTTAATATGAAAGAAGTTCATTTGCGCAATATAATGCTTGTTGATTTAAAATTTACCTCATGTGCGGCCGTTTACAATCTGAGAGTTGGCCAGTCGTCGGCTTCTGCCCCCATGTAACTAGTACAGGGGTGTTCGAGGTAAATCTAAACACTCTTTATCCAAGTTTTTGGTCCTTTAAGGAGGTGTTTAGCGCAACGAAAAAGGCAATCGGACTATACAGCTTTATCACCCTCACTTAGCCATAGAAGTCCTACAACTTTAAATTTTGGCGTAGCCCCCGGTATTCGGAAGGCCGAACTTGGGGCACTATACACGCCTAAATCGGACAAAGACCGATTCCTCGCATGAAGCGGAAAAATCTTTAAGGATTTGAAACCTCTCGAACAGCGACCAGCTCTCGCCGCATCATGACAGTCAGTTTTCGGCTTTCTCTACTGAGGTGCTCGTCCGGAATAACCGAGACACAATCGCAGTAGTTCTCCCTTTACTACCCTAGCCGATATAGCGGAATGTAGGGTAGCAAGCACAGGAGCCGGGCAACCCAACTATTGACCCAAGACATGATTCGGAGCTGATGCATATAATGCTATAAGTTTAGGGTGCTACACTGTCGACAGTGTTCAGACTTTCTTGCCGTGTTATGGGGTACACTGAAGCCCCTGGCAAACTGAACGTACCAGAATGTACGGGTGTGATTTGTAATAAATAAACAGTCAAGGAAAAAAGAAATGAAGTAATAAGCTGATGTTGTAAATTATTTTCCATTGTTATTTGAGTGATACGTCGTGGTGTATGTATACAAGCAGTGCGATAAGAAAATAGGACTATTTGACATGCCCTAACCAAGAGCGAGCTGCGTGTGGGTATGTAAAACAGGTATAGCGATCGTTATCAGAGACCACCTGGGGATTCCCTTGTATGTCAAAGCTCCTTGCCTCCTTGGTGTTTCCGTCCCGTGATGGGTCCGATAATTAGGTTATCGGAAGAGCCTCAAGAAGATAGGGACCTGAAAGAAAGAAAAAGGTGAAGGTATGCGGATTCTGGGGCGGTTGAGCCGCATTGTGGACCGCAGTCTAGCTGTGCCTCCGTATATGCGCATGATATTTTGAGTGCGTAATTATGTACGCATGGCACAAATTTCACCGCTTGACTGGGACGAGGATGGAGGCCGAATTGCTAGGCGAGCTCTGGGCGGGCCGGACGATCCTATTGCAGAGTACTTCGGACTCGCTTGACAGTGTCCGGGGGCTTTATTGCCAAATTGAGGTTCTGTCTAAGGAGGCGGTTCTGTACTTCTGCTGTAAGGGCCGCAGTGCGCTCCTCCGTGCGGAGGGAGCGCTATGTATTTCCATTGACTGTTATAACACCGCGGGGTCCGGGCATCTTGAGCTTGAGGTAGGCGTAGTGTGGCACCGCATTGAATCGAGTGAATGCAGTTCGTCCTAGCAGTGCATGATAACCACTGTGGAAGGGGACGATATCGAAGATTAACTCCTCGCTTCGGAAGTGGTCCGGGGATCCGAAGACCACTTCCAGTGTGATTGAGCCTGTACAACAAGCCTCTACACCTGGTATGACACCTTTGAAGGTGGTTTTGGTGGGTTTGATCCTTGAGGGATCGATACCCATTTTGCGCATTGTATCCTGATAGAGCAGGTTCAGGCTGCTGCCAGCATCCATGAGGACTCGTGTGAGGTGGAATCCATCAATGATAGGGTCAAGGACCAGTGCGGCTGAGCCACCATGGTGGATACTGGTCGGATGGTCCCTGCGATCAAAGGTGATCGGACAGGAAGACCATGGGCTGAACTTTGGGGCGACTGGCTCCATTGCGTAGACGTCCCTTAGTGCACGCTTCCGCTCCTGCTTGGGAATATGGGTGGCGTATATCATATTTACCGTTTTTACTTCGGGAGGAAATTTCTTCTGTCCCGCTGTGTTCGGTAGACGGGGTTCCTTGTCTTCATCACTATGCGACACCTTTTCCTTGTTTTCGGCATTTAGCTTGCCAGCCTGTTTAAATACCAAACATTCTCTGTTGGTGTGGTTGGCTAGTTTATCGGGGGTGCCGTGGATTTGACATGAGCGATCGAGTATGCGGTCCAGGATGGACGGGCCCGGATTGTTTTCTTTTAAATGGCTTCTTCCGTTGACCGGACTTAGAGCCACTGAATCCGGCATTGACGGCCGTGTCTTCGGCGTTGTCACCATTATTGCGATGCTTGTGTCTGTTGAGGGAGTCCTGAATTAGGGGGTATCCGGACAGCCAGACTATACACTTTGTCCGGACTGTTGGAGCGTGAAGATACAAGACTCAAGACTCCGTCCCGTGTCCGGATGGGACTCTCCTTTGCGTGGAAGACAAGCTTGGTGATCCGGATATTATATTTCCTTCCTTGTAACCGACTCCATGTAAACCCTAGCCCCCTCCAATGTCTATATAAAACGGAGAGTTTGGTCCTTAGAGGGACGATCACAATCATAATCATCATAGGCTAGCTTCTAGGGTTTAACCTCTACAATCTTGTGGTAGATCAACTCTTGTACTACTCATATCATCAATATCAATCAAGCAGGAAGTAGGGTTTTACCTCCATCGAGAGGGCCCGAAACTGGGTAAACATTGTGTCCCTTGCCTCCTGTTACCATCAGCCTAAGACGCACAGATCGGGACCCCCTACCCGAGATCCGCCAGTTTTGACACCGACATTGGTGCTTTCATTGAGAGTTCCTCTGTGTCGTCGCTGCAAGGCTTGATGGCTCCTTCAATCGTCAACAACATGGTCCAGGGTGAGACTTTTCTCCCCAGACAGATCTTCGTGTTTGGCGGCTCCGTCTCTGGGCCAATTCGCAGCGGCCGGAGTAGATCGACGATTCGCCCCCAGCCACCGTGTCGAGTTCGAAACCTGAACTACACGGCTGACATCCGTGGAGACTTGATCTTTGACGGGTTCGGGCATGCGCTAGGAGCGCCGGACCGTCACGATGAGCACGGCTTAGACCTGCTATCGGACAACGCTCGGGGTATCGCCCCTGTAGGAGCCTCAGACCTAAATCCAGAGTAGATTGTGTCGCCCGAGGACGGGTGGATGGACACCGTCCCGCGGGCCACCCGCTCATCAGCGTTAGAGCCGAACACAGGCCTCACCCCTAAATAAGCCTGTGACACCGGACCCCCGGACTCGTATCCGGCTGCAGGTTCCAGTCCGCACACTCCTGAGCCTGCCGAACCTGGATGGGCTCGTGTAATGGAGTTCACCGCTGCGGATATCTTCCAGCACTCGCCCTTGGTTGACGTGCTGAACTCGTTAAAATCTCTCTCTTTGTCAAGAGACTCCTGGCCGAACTATGTCCGGCTCGAGCAGGAAGTAGGCGACGAAGGAATTCGTTGCCCACCCACCACCCACTTCATTGCCACTGTCGACGATGTATCTGACGTACTTGACTCCAACTCCGAAGACATCGACGGTATGGACGACGATGCAGGAGAAGATTCCAAATCGCTGGGGCACCGGACTACCACCTCGTCATATGATATATACATGGTGGATACGCCCAAAGAGGACGACGGCGACAATCCGGAAGATAAAACCCCCGGGCAAAAGCCAAAACGACGGCATAGACGCCGCTCCAAGTCCAGCAACAGTAAAAATAGCGACAAGAGCGCCAGAAAGATCGACACCCCAGAAGGCAACAACGACCATATGGACCCAGCAATGGAGCAGGATGAGCCAGGTCACGCCGAACACAGCTCAAAGCAGACGCCCGATCTTAATGATCCCGAGGAACGAATTAATCAAACCGCCCCGGGACAAGAACACAGTCCGAATGACGACAGATTCGTCATCCCGGAAACACGCTCGGAACGAGATAACCTCCACAGAAGGCTTATGGCCACTGCGAGAAGTCTAAAGAAGCAGAAGCAACAGCTAAAGGCCGCACAGGAAATGCTCAATCGCAGATGGAATAAAGTGCTAGACACTGAAGAAAAGTACGGTGACGATCGCCATACAAAGATCTATCCAAAACGCAAGCTGCTGCCAGAATTCGACGACGAGGCCGTTCCGCCAAAGAACAACACGGCCAGGAGGCCGGACAAACCACTTCATAACCACAACAGAGCAGCTACCGACACTGCACATGATCTACGCGAGCTCCTGGATAAGAAAGCCGACGCGGCTAGGTCCATTTATGGATCTAAAGGATACACCCCTACACGGGACTATGGTCACCAAAACGATCATACCGATCGGATTCCAGTTCAGAATAAACACCGGGCACAGCAACAGCCGACGGCATGCCACAACACATCCAGATACTGAGAGGCTGCTCACCCCCTGTGCTTCACTGAAGATGTACTGGACCATGAATTTCCACAGGGTTTTAAACCTGTGAACATAGAGGCATACGACGGAACGACAGACCCAGGGGTTTGGATCGAGGATTTCATCCTGCATATACACATGGCTCGCGGGGATGACCTCCACGCCATCAAATACCTTCCCCTCAAGCTGAAGGGACCAGCTCGGCACTGGTTGAAAAGCCTCCCCGAAAATTCAATTGGAAGTTGGGAGGAACTCGTGGACGCTTTCAGGGCCAATTTTCAAGGGACTTATGTCCGGCCTCCAGATGCGGACGATTTAAGTCACATAATCCAACAGCCCGGAGAGTCCGCCCGCAAGCTTTGGAACCGATTCCTCACTAAGAAGAATCAAATCGTCGATTGTCCGGATGCAGAAGCCTAAGCGGCATTCAAACACAGCATCCGCGACGAGTGGCTCGCCAGACACCTCGGCCCAGAAAAGCCGAGGACAATGGCAGCCTTAACAAGCCTTATGACCCGCTTTTGCGCGGGTGAAGATAGATGGTTGGCCCATAGAGGGACCAGCGACCCAAGCACATCCGAAATAAGGGATGGCAACGGGAAGCCACGGCGTAATAAAAAAAACGTCAAAACAAGGAAGAGAGCCCGGACAACACAACGGTCAACGCCGGATTTAGGGATCTCGACCAGGTCAGCAAAAGAAGCCATTTAAAGGCAGTAAAGAGGGACCGTCTGGTCTGAACAGAGTCCTAGACAGACTGTGCCAAATTCATGGCACCCCCGACAAACCTGCGAACCACACTCACAGAGAATGTTGGGTCTTCAAGCAGGTCGACAAATTAAATGCCTAACACAAGGGAAGGGAAACACCAAGTGAAGACGAGGATGAACCTCGCCAGCCGAACATTGGGGGACAGAAAAAATTCCCACCAGAGGTAAAAACGGTAAACATGATCCACGCGACTCACCCACCCACGAGAAGGCACGAATGCGCGCTCGGAGACGCATACGCTATAAAACCCGTCGTACCCACACCTAACCACTGGTCGGCTTGTCCGATCACCTTTGATCACATGGACTGCCATACTAGTATTCGGCGTGGAGGATCAGATGCCTTGGTGCTCGACCCAATAATTGACGGATACCATCTTACTCGCGTCCTCATGGACGGCGGCAGTAGTCTCAATTTAATATACCAGGACACTGTCCGCAGGATGGGGATAGACTCATCCAGAATCAACCAAAGCAACACCACCTTTAAAGGGGTGATACCAGGCGTTGAAGCCTACGGCAGGGGCTCCGTCGTATTGGAGGTAACATTCGGCTCCCCAGGCAACTCCAGAAGCGAAGAACTACTCTTCACCATCGCACCCTTCCAGAGCGGCTATCACGCATTGCTTGGGAGAACGGCCTTCGCCCGCTTCAACGCAGTACCGCATTACGCCTACCTAACACTCAAGATGCCCGGTCCATGAGGTGTCATCACCGTTAACGAAAACACAGAGCGCTCTTCACGCGCGGAGGAATACGCGACGGCCCCATCGGCCGGATTCTAAGCAGCCTCCAATACCAGAAAGCATGACTGGTCGTCAAGACCACGGACACGGTTAGACGAGTCCGGCAGCCCGGATAAAACTGGTCCAGGGCGCCATGTACGTAATCCCATAGAGGACACAGGGGCTTTAGATATTTAATACAGCCCCACTCTTGGCTTGACCTTATTAGCATGCCAATGTCTTGCACTTTTACTATCCACTGCACGCTTACATTATAATCTTCTACACGAGTTTTTCTTTTTTATAGACACAATTCGTGCGACACCCTTCCAAGAAACGGCACAACAGAGACAAAGGCGCACATGTGCAGCAGGGCTCCACTCACAGGTTTCTCTTTAGATTAAGCCCCTGTGTAAACCTTTTTATTGTCTCTTGTTGTTTTCACATCCCATGGGTACTATACCCACAGAGGTCGGTATTGGCATTTCGCCACGACAGATTAATGCACGTACCTGGAACTACAGGGTTCATAAAGAAAGGGTGCTCTTCAGCCCATTTTATGTTGCAAAGTCCGAATACCTTCTAGAGTGTTCGGCGTCATGAGTTTGGCCTTATATGCATCAGCTCCGAATCATGTCTTTGGTCAAATGTTGGGTTTGCCCGACTCCTGGGTTTGCCACCTTACGTTCCGTTCTTATCGGCTAAGGCGGCCAAAGGAGAACTATTGCGATTGTGCCCTGGTTATTCCGGATGAGCACCTCGGTAGAGAAAGCCGCAAACTGACTATCATGATACAACGAGAGACTGTTCAACCACTCGAAGACTTACTGGAATCTTTAGGATTCCTCCGCATTAACGAAGGACCGTTTCCCGGTCATGTACACACGCGCCCATATTCGGATGCACACGAAGGTACCAAGGGCTACATAGTAGCCCTACCGTTAAACTCCCATGGCTAAGCGGAAGTGTTACAGCTATATAGTCCGGCTGCCTAGTTCGACATGCAATCACCTTCTTAATGGACCAAGACGTTGGATCAAGTGTGATTACGCATATTTTTCGCATACACCCCCGCATTGTATGCATGGGGGCTGAAGCCAACGACTGCTAACTTTCGGACTACACATATACATAAAAATGGCCGCACAGGAGACACAATAATACTTTCGGGCAAAAAGTATAAATATAGCCTTGTAATCAAATAACATTGTTTTTACAATGACACGATTTGTCACTCGAACAAGACATTCTTCAAGCACCGCGCCTCTATTAAGCGGGCACCTTCTGTTACCTGCTCCAAGTAGTGCTCGGCCGGATCCTGGCCTCCCGCCGGATTCTGTGTTGCAATGATGGTGGCCTCCATATCGGTCCAATATGCTTTAACACGGGCAAGCGCCATCCGTGCACCCTCTATACACGCCGACCTCCTTAGAGCATCGATCTGAGATACGACACTGAGGAATTGTTGCACCAAACCAAAGTAACTGTCCGGCTTAGGCCCCTTCGGCCAAAGATGGTCTATTACCGACCGCATTGCAAGCCCGGACAACCTATGAAGCTCCGCCACAGCAGCCATCTTCTCACTCAACGGCAACGGGCGTGTGGGAGCATTGAATTGCGACCAGAACAGCTTCTCCACTTCTTTATCACCTTGATCCTTGAAAACTTGGCGCGATCACCGTACTCTTCGCCAAATCGCACGATGCGTCTGTAGGACTCAAATACGATCCAGGGAGCATACTACAGATCCAAAAACTTCATCCGCAATAAGTGGGGGCTCCCAGCCATGATTTTCCCGGCCTGTCGAAGCTCCTCCCGCACATCCCTGATTTCGGTCCGCATCTCCTTGGCCGCATTAAGTGCCTTGTTTAGGTCAGCCGAATTAACCTGATTCTCCTTTCTAAGGAGCTCATACCGGTCGGCGGCATTTTTCAACTCCACAGCCATTTCGGCTATCTTGTCCTTGCTTCGGCGACGAGCAGCCTGTTCGGCTCTCAACTCTTCGGCCGCCTTTAGGGCAGCTGCATTGCTAGACCGAGCTTGTTCCTTGGCCTGGGCAAGCTCCGCCCTCAGGGCTTCCACGGCAGCAGCACCGTCTGCAGTCCAAGCATATCACATTAATATCATGCCCCTCTCAAATTTCCTATAAAACATATTTAGGAAAGCAGAGCACATACCTTGTAACTCATTCAGCCGCTCATTCACCAGCGTGATATCGGCATCAATAGCTCCAATCTGCCTCCTTAGTTTGGCACTTCAACAGACTGGTCGGCTGCCGGATCCTTAGACACCTTCGCATATATACAGCGCATTCATTACTTACACAATATGATCCTCCGTTTGCCGCCTAGGGCGGTCAACCAGAGTCTCAGGGGCTACTATCCATATAGAGCACACCTAGCGCGTGCCTCACTACCAGAAAATTATGTATTTTTCATTACATACCTCAAAGCCTCTGAGCAGGCTCGTAAATGCTTCATTCAAGCCACTTGTGGCGGATGAAATCTTCTTGAGCACCGTACTCATTAATGAGCGGTGCTCCTCCAAGAGTTCAGCTCATTCCAGAAGGCCCGTCAGTATGTCCGGCCGGACATCGACCTGCGCCGGACCCTTCTCATCGCCCCCCGTGGGAGCCGACCGCTCCGGGCTTAGGGCGGCCAAAGGGGTAGCTTCTGGCTTCGACAGATCCGGACCCTTCGTGACAACACCTCGGGGTCGCCTGCCTCGTGAGGCAGAGAGGTTGGTGGGGTCTCACTCTCCATCATCTCTGAAGGAAGGTCCCCCGAAGACGAACTCTGTCGAGAAGAGCTGCTAGCCGGACTGCAAAGAATGGATCCTGGTTATTGTACTTGGAGAAAAGTAGTACCTTCGAATTTATAGTTAACTTACAGCCCGGTGGAGGGCTGGCCTGTTGGCGGGCATGACGTGGTGAGGGCGCCCGTCGGGGCCGGGCCCCCGGGGGACGTTTTCTTCCCCTACTTGGGCACCTCCGTCTCCAAGTCTTCCGAGGCGACCCTCTTCTTCCCGCGCGGGGAGGAGGCTTTAGACTCCCCTCCCCAACTATCCTCCATAGGGGAGGTAGCAATTCCCCCGGTTCGGATGCGCAGTGTGTGAAGTTCGGCTTCACTATTCTTCCCTTCGTCTTTCCTCGAGGGCATTTTGCTAAGCACCCGGCCAAGCATCTTGGCTATGGTAGGACTAGGCGAGCCTTCGGGAAGTGGCACCAGACACCTGATTCTCTCCGCTTTGCTGAGCAATTCCTGGCCATGGAGGATTTTTAGAATGATGATTATGATAAATGTAAACGAAGTGTCCAGTTTCGGGTTACTTACTTGGGTATCTAGGCGATTGCAGCTTAGGCCCGCATCCTCGATGGTGTCCGGACACTTTACTTGTGGTCCAAAGAATAATTTACACATCCCTTCAAGCTTCAGGCCGAAGAAGTGCTTAATAGTCCGCGGACCCTCTTGATTGAACTCCCACATCCGGAGAGGCCGGCGTTTGCACGGCAACATCCGTTGGGTTAGCATTATCTGAATTATGCTGACAAGGTTAATGCCCCTTTCAAGAAGCTCCCGGATACGGCTTTGCAGTGTTGGTACATGACTAGCAGACCCCCAATCCCGTCCCACGTTGGTCCATGACGCCAGTTGTGACGGAGGGCCCGAGCGGAAGTCGGGGGCAGCCACCCACTTTGTGCCTCTGGGAGCCGTGACGTAAAACCACCTCCGCTGCCATAAATCGGATACCTCTGGGAAAGAACCCTTTGGCCATGGGGCATCGGTGTTCCTGCTTATTATGGTGCCTCCGCACTCCGCATGTCACCCCTCGATCATCTTCGGCTTCACATTGAAGGTCTTGAGCCATAAGCCGAAGTGTGGAGTGACGTGGAGAAAAGCCTCGCACACAATGATGAACGACGAGATATGGAGGATAGCATCCGGAGCTAGATCGTGAAAATCTAACCCGTAATAGAACATGAGCCCCTCACAAAGGGGTCAAGGGTGAGGCCCAAGCCGCGGAGGAAGTGAGGAACAAATACGACGCTCTCATTAGGCTCGGAAGTATTGATGACCTGCCCTGGAGCAGGAAGCCTGTGCTGGATATCAGCAGTAAAATATCTGACCTCCCTGAGCCTCGCAATGTCCTCCTCTTTGATCGAGGAAGCCACCCACCGGCCTTGAAGGTTGGATCCGGACATATTGGAGGATCTGGGGGTGTTTGAGTTTGGGTCTCGGGTGTTAGAACTCGAGATGCGAAAGGGCGCAAGGGTGGTGGAAAAGAGGTATAGCCCTTGGCCCCTTTGTAAAGGGGGTGAATATCAAGAGTCCTCAGCGTGACCGCTTGAGACTTATCTAAAAACACGGAGTCATACCAACCGTCGTCGTGGGGTGGCGCACGCCCGTATTGATGGAAGATCCCGTAATAAGGGGGACACGATCTCTACTTTGGCAGGGCGTGCCAATAAAACCGCCTTGCAACGTGTATCGAGGTGGGTTAAGAAAAACCGGTTCGTGTTGGGCCGGGCCACGATACAAAGGCACGACGCACAAAGATTGCTTGCAGAACGGATTTATGCTAGGCCCCCTATGGTGGTATGTGAAGATCATCTTGCAGATCCGGACACGGTTTAAGTGTTCGATGATTACTTTGGAGTATTTGGAGATGGAACCCGCCTTGCAATGCCGAAGACGAGACTGCACGTCGGACTCATCGTCATTGGAGCCTGGTTCAGGGGCTACTGAGGGAGTCCTGGATTAGGGGGTATCCGGACAGCCGGACTATACACTTTGTCCGGACTGTTGGAGCGTGAAGATACAAGACTCGAGACTCCGTCCCGTGTCCGGATGGGACTCTCCTTTGCGTGGAAGACAAGCTTGGCGATCTGGATATTATATTTCCTTCCTTGTAACCGACTCCATGTAAACCCTAGCCCTCTCCAGTGTCTATATAAACCGGAGAGTTTGGTCCTTAGAGGGATGATCACAATCATAATCATCATAGGCTAGCTTCTAGGGTTTAGCCTCTACGATCTCATGGTAGATCAACTCTTGTACTACTCATATCATCAATATCAATCAAGCAGGAAGTAGGGTTTTACCTCCATCGAGAGGGCCCGAACCTGGGTAAACATCGTGTCCCTTGCCTCCTGTTACCATCAGCCTAAGACACACAGATCGGGACCCCCTACCCAAGATCTGCCGGTTTTGACACCGACATCTGTTGCGCCAGGGCTTGCCGTTGCTATCTCTGGCGTCTGAAGTGCCAGGATTTCTTGATGTGCTGTTGCTATGAGCCAACCAGCTGTCCTCGCCCGCACAAAAGCGGGTCATGAGTGTCGTAAGGGCTACCATGGATTTCGGCTTCTCTTGGCCAAGGTGTCGGGAAAGCCACTCGTCACAGATGTTATGCTTAAAGGCCGCTAGGGCTTCGGCATCCGGGCAGTCGACAATTTGGTTCTTTTTAGTTAAGAACCGAGTCCAGAATTTCCTGGCTGACTCTCCGGGCTGTTGGGTTATGTGACTTAAGTCATCAGCGTCTGGTGGTCGCACATAAGTGCCCTAGAAGTTGTCAAGGGATGCGTCTTCCAGGTTCTCCCAACTACCAATGGAGTTTGCCGACAGACTATTCAGCCAATGCCGAGCTGGTCCCTTGAGTTTTAGTGGGAGGTACTTGATGGCATGTATCATCGCCGCAGGCCATGTGAATGTGGAGAAGGAAATCTTCGATCCATACCGTGGGGTCTGTTGTCCCATCATATGGTTCGATGTTCACGGGCTTAAACCCTTCTGGGAATTCATGCTCCATTACTTCGTCAGTGAAGCATAGGGGGTGTGCGGCGCCTCTATGCCGGGCTACATCGCGACGCAGTTTGGATGAGTCTGGTCTGTTGTATTCGGCCCAGATGGATTTGTATTTAGTATATCCGACGTGGTGGTCATCGTCACGTGTTGGGGCGTGCCCCCACGATCCGTAGATCGATCTTGACTGTCATGCTTTGTTTTCCAATTTGTCTCACAGGTCATGCATGTAGCCCCGGGCCTTCATGTTTTTATTTGTTCGGCGATGGGGTGTGAGCTGGTGTTCGGGCTGATACGCCACTTTGTCTCGGCCACGAGGTGGTCGGTCAGCCGCATCCTGCGCTGGTAGTATAGGCTCTAGTGCCTCGTCCTCGAATTTAGGTAACAACCTACGCCTCGGGTAACTTTTGGTTGGGCGCTCGAGTCCGTATTCCTTGGCCGCCAGGACCTCAGTCCATTTGTCAGTAAGCTGATCTTGATCAGCTTGAAGCTGCTGCTGTTTTTTCTTCAGGCTCTTTGCAGTGGCTATAAGTCGGTGCTTGAAGCGCTCCTGCTCGACGGGATCCTCAGGCACGATAAATTCTTCGTCGCCGAGGCTCACCTCGTCTTCGGAGAGGGGCATGTAATTGTTATCCTCCGAGTCTTCATCCATTGCCTGTTCATCAGGGCTAGCTTGCCCGTCCTCCCGTCCGGCCTGCTCGAAGCTTGGCTGGGCGGGATTGTTTTCGTCTTCGGCATCATCTGGAGTGCTATTGTCTCTTGTGCTGGTATCGCTGTTTTTGCTATGGAGGGGTTTAGAGCGGCGGCGCTGATGTCGGTGCTTGGGTTGCTTATCAGGAGGATCACCCTCCGTTGCATCCTTTTGATCCTCGCCATTGTTTTCTTTGGGTGTGTCCACCATATATATGTCGTATGATGAGGTGGCTGTCCAGCGCCCTGTGGGCGGTGGTTCCTATTCTTCTCCAGCATCGTCGTCCATACCGTCGATGTCTTCGGAGTCTAAATCAAGCATGTCGGTTAAGTCGTCGACAGTGGCTATTAAGTGGGTGGTGGGTGGGTAACGAATTCCTTCGTCGTCCGCTTCCCACTCAAGCCGGACATAGTTCAGCCAAGAGTCTCCTGATAGGGAGAGAGATTTTAATGAGTTTAGCACGTTGCCTAAGGGCGAGTGCTGAAAGATATCCGCGGAGCTAAACTCCATGATCGGTGCCCAGTCAGATACGATGGGCACGGATGCACACGGTTCGGAGCCTATGGCCGGAGACGAGTCCGAGGGTCCGATGACACAGACATCCTTCGAAGTGAAATTTGTGTTCGGCTCTATCACCGCTGAGTGTGCGGCCTCCACGGCGGGGTCCATCCTCCCGTCCTCGGATGGCACGATCTGCACTGGATTTAAAGTTGGGGCAGCTACAGGGGTGATCTCCTGACCACCGTCCGATGGCAGATCTAGGGTATGCTCATCGCGACTGTAGGGTGCACCTGTCATGGACTCGAATCCGTCGAAGATCAAGTCTCCGCGGATGTCGGCAGTGTAATTCAGGCTTCCAAACCTGACCTGATGGCCAGGAGCGTAGCTATCGATCTGCTCTAGATGGCCAAGCGAGTTGGCCCGCACTGCAAAGCCGCCAAATACGAAGATCTATCCGGGGAGGAAAACCTCACCCTGGACCGCATCATTGTAGATGATCAAAGGGGCCATCAAGCCTTATGGTGACGACACAGTGGAACTCTCAATGAAAGCACCAATGTCGGTGTCAAAACCGGCGGATCTCGGGTAGGGGGTCCCGAACGTGCGTGCCTAAGGATAATGGTAATAGGAGGCGGGGACACGATGTTTACCTGTGTTTGGGCCCTCTCTATGGAGGTAATACCCTACTTCCTGCTTGTTTGATCTTGATGATATGAGTATTACAAGAGTTGATCTACCACAAGATCGTAGAGGCTAAACCCTAGAAGCTAGCCTATGATTCTGATTGTTCTTGTCCTATGGACTAAACCCTCCGGTTTATATAGACACTGGAGGGGGCTAGGGTTACACAGAGTCGGTTACAGAGAAGGAAATCTACATATCCGAATCGCCAAGCTCGCCTTCCACGCAAAGGAGAGTCCCACCCGGACACGGGACGAAGTCTTCAATCTCGTATCTTCATAGTCCAACAGTCCGGCATAAGCATATAGTCCGGCTATCCGAGGACCCCCTAATCCAGGACTCCCTCAAAGGCCAAACTTGTAACTCAAATATTCACCTCCGCGATCAGATCGCAGAATCTTTATTTTCTTGTGAAGATGATTCTCCACTTCACTCTGAATTTTTTTTGAACTTTTCAAATGTTTCAGACTGGTGTTTCATTAAGTAGACATACCCATATCTACTCAAATCATCTGTGAAGGTCAGAAAATAACAATACCCGCCGCGTGCTTCAATACTCATCGGGCCGTATACATCGGTATGTATTATTTCCAATAAGTCATTAGCTCACTCCGTTGTTTCAGGGAACAGAGTTTTAGTCATCCTGCCCATGAGGCATGGTTCGCAAGTATCAAATGACTCATAATCAAGTGATTCCAAAAGTCCATCTGCATGGAGTTTCTTCATGCGCTTTACACCAATATGACCTAAACAGCAGTGCCACAAGTATGTTGCACTATCATTATCAACTTTGCATCTTTTGGCATCAATATTATGAATATGTGTATCACTACGATCGAGATTCAATAAACCATTTACATTGGGTGTATGACCATAGAAGGTTTTATTCATGTAATCAGAACAACAATTATTCTCTGAGTTAAATGACTAATCGTATTGCAATAAACATGATCCAATCATATTCATGCTCAACGCAAACACGAAACACCATTTATTTAGGTTCAACACTAATCCCGAAGGTAGAGGGAGTATGCGATGGTGATCTTATCAACCTTGGAATCACTTCCAACACACATTGTCACCTCGCCCTTAACTAGTCTTTGTTCATTTTGCAACTCATGTTTCGAGTTACTAATCTTAGCAACTGAAACCGGTATCAAATACCTAGGGGCTACTATGAACACCAGTAAGGTACACATCAATAACATGTATATCAAATATACCTTTGTTCACTTTGCCATCCTTCTTATCCGCCAAGTATTTGGGGTAGTTCTGCTTCCAGTGACCATTCCCTTTGCAGTATAAGCACTCAGTTTTAGGCTCAAGTCCAGCTTTGGGCTTCTTCCTGGGAGTGGCAACTTGCTTGCCATTCTTTTTGAAGTTCCCTTTCTTTCCCTTGACCTTTTTCTTGAAACTAGTGGTCTTATTAACCATCAACATTTGATGCTCTTTCTTGATTTCTACCTTCGCCGATTTCAGCATTGCGAAGAGCTCAAGAATCATTTTCGTCATCCCTTGCATATTATAGTTTATCACGAAGTTCTAGTAGCTTGGTGATAGTGACTAGAGAACTCTGTCAATCATTATCTTATGTGGAAGGTTAACTCCCACTTGATTCAAGCGATTATAGTACCCAGACATTCTGACCACATGCTCATTGGCTGAGCTATTTTCCTCCATCTTGTAGGCAGAGTACTTGTCAGAGGTCTCATACCTATTAACATGGGCATGAGTCTGAAATACCAATTTCAGCTCTTGGAACATCTCATATGCTCCATGGCATTCAAAACGTTTTTGAAGTCCCGGTTCTAAGCCGTAAATCATGGTGCACTAAACTATTAAGTAGTCATCATATCGAGGTTTCCAAACGTTCAAAACATCAACATCTGCTCCTACAGCGGGCCTTTCACCTACCGGTGCATCAAGGACATAATTCTTCTATGCAGCAATGAGGATAATGTAGGATCGAAGAAGGTGAGAGTGTCTAGAGGGGGGGTGATTAGACTACTCGACAAGATAAAAATTATGCCTTTTGACAAAGACAAGTTTTTGGCAGATTTTGCATAACACACAAGTCAAGTAGCATACTACACATGCAATTCTAGAGTATGGGCAGCGGAAAGTAAATTGCACAAGTAGTAAAGAGAAGTGGAGAAGATCAAACACAATTTGGAGACGCGGTGATTTTTCTCGTGGTTCCGATAGGTGGTGCTATCGTACTTCCACGTTGATGGAGACTTCAACCCACGGAGGGTAACGGCTGCGAGAGTCCACGGAGGGCTCCACCCACGAAGGGTCCACGAAGAAGCAACCTTGTCTATGCCATCATGGCTTACGCCCACGGAGGGCTAGCCTTACTCGGGGTAGATCTTCACGAAGTAGGCGATCTCCTTGCCCTTACAAACTTCTTGGTTCAACTCCACATCTCGACGGAGGCTCCCAAGCGACACCTAACCAATCTAGGAGGCACCACCCTCCAAAAGGTAATAGATGGTGTTGATGATGATGAACTCCTTGCTCTTGTGCTTCAAATGATAATCTCCCCAACACTCAACTCTCCTCACTGATTTGGCTGTGGTGGAAGAAGGGATTGAGTGGAAAGCAACTTGGGAAGGCTAGAGATCAAGTTTCATATGGTGGGAGTGGAGCAACTTGATCTCAACACAAGGGTAGGTAGTTCTCTTCTTAGAAATGTAAGGTAGGAGTGGTAGTTCTTTCTGATGGCTCTCTCCACGAATGAAGAGGGGGTGGAGGGGTATTTATAGCCTCCACACAAAATCCAACCGTTACACACATTTGACCAATCTCGGTGGGACCGAAGTTGACAACTCGGTGAGACCGAAAGTTCAAAACATGTGAACGTTGGGATTTTCGGTGGGACCGAAAATACAATCACGGTTAGTTCGATTCGTGCAAAGACAGGAGCTTGCCAATCTCGGTGGGACCGACTTCATCATCTCGGTGACACCGATTTCATGACAGAAGGTTACAGAAGCTTGGCAACTCAAGTTTCGGTGAGACCGAGTTCAGAATCGGAAAATTCGAGATTTCTAGGGTTTGGCTTTATGGCTGAGGTGGTTCATCTCGGTGTGGCTGAGTTTGGAATATCGGTGGGACCGAGATTACTTATGAGTGTATATGGCGGTGAAAGTTGCTTGATAGTTTAGGAGATGTATCACTAAGCACTTGAGCAACCAGATCATCATCATAACCTCATCCCCTTTTAATAGTATTGGCTTTCCTATGGACTCAATGTGATCTTGGATCACTAAACCAAAATGGAGTCTTGAGCTTTTGCCAATGCTTGCCTTAGCATTTTGAGGGTCCACCTCTTGATCCTTTTGCCATGCCAATGTGATTGAATCTCTGAAACATACTTGATAAAAGCATTAGTCCAACCACAAAGTATGTTGTCATTAATTACCAAAACCACCCAGGAGCAAATGTGCTTTCAATCTCCCCTTTTGGTAATTGATGGCAACACACAAAACAAGACATCAAAGCTACTTGAAAGAAAGATAGAATTATCACGAAAGCTTTGACAAACATGTAGTACAGTGCTCCCCTACAAGTGTGCAAGATTTTCATAGATTATGGTTTTGGACTACCACAAGCACACAAGAGAGAAGGGCAAGATGTGCTACATGCAGCTTGGCTATATGCATCGAGCAGATGAAAAGAAGTGAGTGATAATGCATATGTGCATGGTGATTTCTTGCAAACAAGTATTCACAAGCAAGTCACCATCATGCACATTCTGCAAGGTGCATATACTTACCTTGAGGTTCCTTGGCATTGTACCAAGAGATAAACTTGGGAAAACAAGGTTAGATAACACAAGAGTATTTCTTCAACCAACTGCAAGAACATCAAGAGTACCAAGCCAGGGATGACATGTATAAAGAGTGTCTCATATTGAGCACAAGCTTGAATCAGCAAACATGTCTCCGAAACTAAAAAGATTTTCAATGAGCTCTGAGAGATTTTGCTTTCCATAAGATATCAATTGTGAAGGTTCCTCTCCCTTTGAGTGATCTCAGATCAAGGGGTTTGATGGAAAGAGCAAAATCAAAAGAATGATGCCAAATGTAATATCCAATGTGGAACACGGCAAAGCTTTGATGTGATTCTCTCCCCTTAAGGTAAGATTGCTCTTCTTCTCCCCCTAAATCTTCTCTTCTCCCCCTAAATCTTCTCTTCTCCCCCTAAATATTCTCTTCTCCCCCTAAGTCTTCTCCCCCTTTGACATCAAGTGCCGAAAAGGACAGGAAACTAGGAGGGTCAGGAAGGATGGAGAGAAGGGGGATCCTTAAGAATCACAACAGGGCAATAAAATCAGTGGAGCTGCAGAAGAGGATATCCTGAAAGAAATAAATCGGTGACACCGAATTAAGATGGATCGGTGGGTCCGAAAGTCATGGACTTAGGGCAGATCCTTTTCGGTCAGACCGAAATATTTAAGTCGGTGATGCCGAGTTTAATTCCAAGGAAATACAGAAATAATTCAGCTCACTTTGCAAGGAATGTTTTAAGGGAGTTGCAATGAATTTGTAAATGATTTTCGAGGAATTGATCAGAGCCAAAAGGATATTCACAAAAACAGAAGAATAAAAATGAAAAAGATTCCTAGATGAAGTTTTTTTTGTTTTTTTAAGAAAACTCAATGAGAGAACATAAGAGAAAACAAAAAACAAAACACTCCAAAACATATGTACTTCATCTAGATAGGGGTCGGCGACTAGGTCACCTATGTTTGAGTATTTTGACTTAGGAGTCAAATGAGAACATTTGATCATAGGTCATACTCATCGTTTAAGCACAAAATGGGGTTGCCATTTTTCGATTAAGCATTTGATGTGATCACATCTTATGAAGCTGCTTGTACTCATGTCTTTGAGCAAAGCTCCTTAAAGATGTGAAGAACATACCTTGGGCTTGTTGTTGCTTTTGCTCATGTAGGTGAACTTGATGTAGGTGCTCATTGAATGTGAAGTTAGAGCGCCATTTCCACTTGTGTAGTTCATCTTCCTACATGGGTTAGGCAAGCAAGGAAATACTCAAGGATATCCAAGATGACAAGAGTGAAATACTAGATGTATAAGGTGTCAAAAAGGATATGTGGAATTTTGTTCCTTGAACTCAACATCCCAAAGGGCTAGATACTTGGTCAATGACAAGATTACTCAAGATTTGAGTGTTTGGTAATCTTGTGGAATGTAGATCATCCAAGTACCTGCAAGGAGTTAGATGCAATACAAGGGAGCAAATGTGTCCAAGACATATGATCATCATCATAAGAGAAATATCAAGGATTAGTCAAGTAGGCTCATGCCTTGCATGCATCAATGGAGTTTTCACTCCAAGTTTGAAGCATCAATGATGTTCAACTCACTCCTTAAGCAACAAAACACCTTCTCATCAAGAGGTTTTGTAAAGATATCAGCAAGTTGTTTGTCAGTACGAACATGCTTAAGATTGATGTCACCCTTGGCAATGTGATCACGAATAAAATGGTGACGAACTTCAATATGTTTCGCTCGAGAGTGTTGCACGGATTGTGTCCAATCTTAATCGCACTCTCATTGTCACAAAGCAAGGAACATGTCTCACATGTATCCCATAATCCTTAAGCGTTTGTGTCATCCATAGCAATTGAGCACAACATGAACCAGCAGCTATATATTCTGCTTGGCAAGGTGGATAATGATACGAATTTTGTTTCTTGGAGGACCAAGATACAAGGGATCGCCAAGGAATTGACACGCACCGAAGTTGACTTTCTATCAACCCCGCCACCGGCATAGTCCGAGTCGGAATAGCCAACAAGGTCGAAAGAGGCCCTCTTAGGATACCAAATGCCAAAGTTTGGTGTGTTTATCAAATATCTCACAATTCTTTTAACAGCTTTAAGATGACATTCTTTAGGGCTGCTTGATATCGAGCACACATGCATACACTCAACATTATGTCGACGAGAAGCACGAGATATAGTAGAGAACCAATCATAGATCGGTAAACCTTTTGATCAACGGGTTCTCCATCTTTTGTCAAGTCATTATGTCCACTAGTAGGCATGGGGGTTCTCACACCTTTGCTTTCTTGCATGTTGAACTTCTTGAAGAGATCCCTGGTGTACTTTGTTTGTGAGACAAAGGTACCCTCCTTAGATTGCTTGATTTGCAACCCAAGGAAGAATTTGAGTTCACTCATCATGGACATCTCATACTTCTCCGACATGAGCTTTCCAAAGTTCTCGCTAAAATGAGGGTTAGTTGAACCAAAGATAATATCATCAACATATATTTGACACACAAATAGTTCACCATCAACCCTTTTCGTGAATAGCGTTGAGTCTATTTTTCCAATCTCAAAGCCTTTTTCAAGAAGAAAGCTAGTCAAGCATTTGTACCAAGCTCTAGGAGCTTGTTTAAGACCATAAAGAGCTTTGTGCAACTTGTAAACATGATTAGGCTTTTAGGATTCACAAATCCGGAGGTTGTTTCACAAATACTTCCTCCTCAATTTCACCATTTAGGAAAGCACTTTTAATATCCATTTGATAGAGAGTAATATCATGGTGATTGGCATAAGCAAGAAGAATGCGAATGGACTCAAGTCTAGCAACGGGGGCATAGGTATCACCATAGTCCATACCTTCGACTTGTGTGTAACCTTGAGCCACGAGACGAGCCTTGTTGCGGATGACTTGTCCATCTTCATCTTGCTTGTTCCGAAACACCCATTTGGTTCCAATGACGTTTTGATCATCCTTGGGCTTCTCTACCAAAGTCCATACGTTGTTCCTCTCGAAGTTGTGTAGCTCTTCGTGCATAGCGTTCACCCAATCCGGGTCTTCAAGTGCTTCTTCTACCTTCATAGGTTCAATTCTAGAGATAAATGAGTAATGCTCACAAAAGTTAGCTAAGCGAGTTTTAGAGCGAGTGATTCTCCCGGAGTCGATGTCGTTCATCATTTGTTCCACGGGATGATTTTTCTTGACTCTTGCTTGGACTCGGGATAGCTTTTGTTGAGGTTGTGGCTGAGCTTCCTCATTGTCCTCATCTTCCTCTTCTTCTTCATTGTTGTTGGTGTTGTCTTGAGGCGGTGGAGAAGGAGGTTGTGGTGGATCTTCTTGTTGCACTTCCTCATCTTGGTGAGTTCCACTTGTGGAGGCCTCCATGTTGCCTTGAGGTTCATCTTGCCGTGAGGTAGGGGGCTCCACATATGTAGATGAGGTACTCTCCTTCACTTCCATGGGACGGATCTTTCCAATAGATAAATCTTGAATGGCTTCCGATGGGTCCTTGTCTCCTACATCAATAGGTATTTGCTCTACTTGCGAGCCATTAGATTCATCAAACTTCACATCTACCGTCTCTTCAACCTTTCGGGTGAAATTATTGTAGACACGGTAGGTGTGGGAGTTTGATCCATAACCGAGAAAAAAACCTTCATGAGTTTTAGGAGCAAATTTAGACCGACGATGCTTGTCAAGGATATAGCATTTCAACCAAAGACACGAAAGTATCCCACTTGGGGTTTGTTACGGTGAGAAGCTCAGTATGATGTCTTGCCGAGAAGCTTATGAAGATAAAGCCTGTTGATAGCATGACAAGTCTGTCTCGACGGCTTCCCCCAAAAGTGCTTCGTGTCTTGTATTCATCAAGCATCGTTCTCGCCATCTCTATGAGCGTTCGGTTCTTCCTCTCAACAACTCCATTTTGTTGAGGAGTGTATGTAGTCGAGAACTCATGTAGAATCCTTCCTCATCGAGAAAAGAGTCTACATTGGCGTTCTTGAACTCCGCTCCATTGTCACTCCGAACTTTCTTGATCTTCACCTCAAATTGATTTTGGGCCTTTCGGCAAAGGTTTTGAAGATTCTCTGAACCTGCGATTTGTCATCAAGGAAAAATACCCACGTAAATCTGAATAATCATCAACTATAACTAGACCAAAGGAGTTACCACCAAGGCTTTTGTAAGCATTGGGACCGAAGAGATCCATATGGAGAAGCTCAAGCGGTCTCCTTGTGGTCATGATGTTCTTCACGGGATGACTTCCACCTACTTGTTTTCCTGTCGACAAGCACTACAAAGTCTATCTTTGTCAAAGAGAACATCTTTAACGCCAAGAATATGATCACCTTTGATTAGCTTGTCTAGATTACGATACCAACATGTCCAAGCCTTCTATGCCATAACCAACCTTTAGCGGATTTAGCAATGAAGCAAGTTCTAGGTTGGGCTTTCTTAGTGAAATCAACAATATATAGATCACCTCTACGGATACCGGTAAATACCATGTTATGATTGTCACGGCGAAAGACTTGGCAATCTACTTCGGTGAATAGCACATTGAATCCAAAAATCAGCTAGTCTAGACACGGAAAGTAAATTGTATCCAAGTGATTCAACAAGCATGAAATTTTGAATAGAGCTATCATGAGATATGGCCACCTTACCAAGGCCAAGTACCTTACCCTTGGAGTTGTCTCCAAAAGTCACATACTTGCGTGGACCATTGTTCTTTGCAAGCTCTCGAAACATGTCTTCGTCTCCGGTCATGTGATCGGTGCATCCACTATCAAGAATCCACTCTTTTCCGCTGGATATGTAGTCTCTCAGATTTGCCATAAGATTGAGACTCTTCATGATCTTGTCTAGCTCGGTGTCCGAATCGGAGTAATCATCATCATGCTCATGCTCATCATCATATTGACCCATAGATTGTTCATCATCAACACCTAGGTCAATTTGACAACGACTTGCATTAGTTTTGTCAATGTGACAATAATCATCGGAATGCAATACAAGAGCATTTCTAACTAGATCATTGATAAGACAAGGATCACCCTTCTTTTTCATAAGATCACGAAGCTCAAAGAAGCATCTATCAAAGTTGGGATCATTGGGGCGCATCATATCAAATTCAATAGTCTTGAATAGAATTTCATCAAGACCTCTCAAAGAGTAGTCCGGATAAAGTTCTTCCAAGAACTTCCACATAGCATAGGCGCACTCAAAATCTGTAACGAGCTTAAGCAAGTTATCGGGCAAACCTCTAATGATAAGATTTACAGTTCTAAGGTTACGAAGCAAATCAAGCTCTTCATCCATGGTAGGGTGCAAGGGGTCAAATGGAGGCACATATGGGGTTTCAACATATTTGCGCAAGTTATACATCTTAAAGATAATAAGCATTTCAATCCTCCACGAGTTATAGGACACTCCATCAAGAATAGGCACTCTATGGCTAACACTCCCAAACGTAAGACACGTCCATCTTCCTCCAATGGTGTGTAAACCAAAGCAATGGAGACCATGCTCTGATACCAATTGTAGGATCGAAGAAGGTGAGAGTGTCTAGAGGGGGGTGATTAGACTACTCGACAAGATAAAAATTATGCCTTTTGACAAAGACAAGTTTTTGGCAGATTTTGCATAACACACAAGTCAAGTAGCATACTACACATGCAATTCTAGAGTATGGGCAGCGGAAAGTAAATTGCACAAGTAGTAAAGAGAAGTGGAGAAGATCAAACACAATTTGGAGACGCGGTGATTTTTCTCGTGGTTCCGATAGGTGGTGCTATCGTACTTCCACGTTGATGGAGACTTCAACCCACGGAGGGTAACGGCTGCGAGAGTCCACGGAGGGCTCCACCCACGAAGGGTCCACGAAGAAGCAACCTTGTCTATGCCATCATGGCTTACGCCCACGGAGGGCTAGCCTTACTCGGGGTAGATCTTCACGAAGTAGGCGATCTCCTTGCCCTTACAAACTTCTTGGTTCAACTCCACATCTCGACGGAGGCTCCCAAGCGACACCTAACCAATCTAGGAGGCACCACCCTCCAAAAGGTAATAGATGGTGTTGATGATGATGAACTCCTTGCTCTTGTGCTTCAAATGATAATCTCCCCAACACTCAACTCTCCTCACTGATTTGGCTGTGGTGGAAGAAGGGATTGAGTGGAAAGCAACTTGGGAAGGCTAGAGATCAAGTTTCATATGGTGGGAGTGGAGCAACTTGATCTCAACACAAGGGTAGGTAGTTCTCTTCTTAGAAATGTAAGGTAGGAGTGGTAGTTCTTTCTGATGGCTCTCTCCACGAATGAAGAGGGGGTGGAGGGGTATTTATAGCCTCCACACAAAATCCAACCGTTACACACATTTGACCAATCTCGGTGGGACCGAAGTTGACAACTCGGTGAGACCGAAAGTTCAAAACATGTGAACGTTGGGATTTTCGGTGGGACCGAAAATACAATCACGGTTAGTTCGATTCGTGCAAAGACAGGAGCTTGCCAATCTCGGTGGGACCGACTTCATCATCTCGGTGACACCGATTTCATGATGTAGGTTTCTGAAGCTTGGCAACTCAAGTTTCGGTGAGACCGAGTTCGAATCGGAAAATTCGAGATTTCTAGGGTTTGGCTTTATGGCTGAGGTGGTTCATCTCGGTGTGAAGTTTGGAATATCGGTGGGACCGAGATTACTTATGAGTGTATATGGCGGTGAAAGTTGTTGATAGTTTAGAAGATGTATCACTAAGCACTTGAGCAACCAGATCATCATCATAACCTCATCCCTTTTAATAGTATTGGCTTTCCTATGGACTCAATGTGATCTTGGATCACTAAACCAAAAATGGAGTCTTGAGCTTTTGCCAATGCTTGCCTTAGCATTTTGAGGGGTCCACCTCTTCAGTCCTTTTGCCATGCCAATGTGATTGAATCTCCTGAAACATACTTGATAAAAGCATTAGTCCAACCACAAAGTATGTTGTCATTAATTACCAAAACCACCCAGGGAGCAAATGTGCTTTCAGATAATCCTCAAGTTACGGACCCAGTCCATGTAGTTGCTGCCATCATCTTTCAACTTAGCTTTCTCCAGGAACACATTAAAATTCGGGGGAATGGTAGCACAGGCCATTGATCTACAACATAGATATGCAAATACTATCAGGACTAAGTTTATGATAAATTAAGTTCAATTAATCAAATTACTTAAGAACTCCCATTTAAATAGACATCCCTCAAGTCATCTAAGTGATACGTGATCCAAATCAACTAACCCATGTCCAATCATCACGTGAGATGGGGTAGTCATCAATGGTGAACATCTCTGTGGTGATCATATCTGCTATACGACTCACGTTCGACCTTTCGGTCTCCAGTGTTCCAAGGCCATGTCTGTACATGCTAGGCTCGTCAAGTTTAACCCAAGTATTCCGCATGTGCAAAACTGTCTTACACCCATTGTATGTGAACGTAGAGTCTATCACACCCGATCATCACGTGGTGTCTCGAAACGACAAACTGTAGCAACGGTGCATACTCGGGACAACACTTTTACCTTGAAACTTAGTGAAGGGATCATCTTATAATGCTACCGCCATACTAAGCAAAATAAGATGCATAAAAGATAAACATCACATGTAATCAAAATATGTGACATTATATGGCCATCATCATCTTGTGCTTTTGATCTCCATCTCCAAAGCATCTTCATGTCTCCATCGTTACCAGCTCGACACCTTGATCTCCATCATAGCATCATGGTCGTCTCACCAACTATTGCTTGTACAATTATTGCTAACGCATAGCGACAAAGTAAAGCAATTACATGGCGTTTGCATTTCATACAATAAAGAGACAACCATACGGCTCTTGTCGGTTGTCGATAACTTACAAAACATGATCATCTCATACAATAACGTATATCACATCATCTCTTGACCATATCACATCACAACATGCCCTGCAAAAACAAGTTAGACGTCCTCTACTTTGTTGTTGCAAGTTTTACGTGGCTGCTACGGGCTTCTAGCAAGAACCATTCTTACCTACGGTAGAAACCACAACGGTGATTCGTCAAGTTTGCTGTTTTAACCTTCTTCAAGGACCAGCCGTAGTCAAATTCGATTCAACTAAAGTAGGAGAAACAGACACCCGCCAGCTACCTTTATGCAAAACTAGTTGCAGGTCAGTCTTCGGACCCGGTCTCATGTGCGTGGACATGTAAGGCTGGTCCGGGCCGCTTCATCCCACAATACCGCCGAATCAAAATAAGACGTTGGTGATAAGCAGTATGAATAACACCGCCCACAACGCTTTGCGTTCTACTCGTGCATATCATCCACGTATAGACCTGGCTCGTGATGCCACTGTTGGGAATCGTTGCATGCAAAACAAAAAAAATCTACGCACACACAATGATCTATCCATGGAGATGCATAGCAACTAGGGGGAGAGTGTGTCTACGTACCCTCATAGACCGTAAGCGGAAGCGTTTCACAACGCGGTTGATGTAGTCGAACTTCTTCGCGCTTCAATCGATCAAGTACTAAGCGCACGACACCTCCGCGTTCTGCACACGTTCAGCTCGATGACGTCCCTTGCCTTCTTGATCCAGCAAGACGTCGAGGTAGTAGATGAGTTCCGTCAGCACGACGGCGTGGTGATGGTGATGGTGAAGTGATCTCTGCAGGGCTTCGCCTAAGCACTATGAAAATATGACCGGGGGTGTAAACAGTGGAGGGGGGCACCACATACGGCTATGCAATTGTCTGGTCTGAGCTAGGCGCCCTCCTCCCACATATATATAGGTGGGAGGGAGGGAGGAGCATCTATAGGAGGCGCCCAAGTAGGAGGAATCCTACTTGGAGTCCCTTCCAAGCGGCGCCCCCTGCCATATATAATCGAGGGAGAAAGAAAGAGGGGAAGAGGGAAGGAAGTGGGAATCCTAATCGGGAGCTCCTATACTGCGCTGCAAGCGCCGGTTCGCGCTCCTGGCGCCTACAGCACCCCACGAGGCCCCCCACGTTGGGCCGGCCCAGGAAACACGCAGGCTAGTGAACGCATCTCGCAAAAGGAAAAAACGCAAATTGCTCTCTACATGATTCGAACTCACCACGTCGAGTTCACAAACAAGCGCGAGCAGCCACATGAGCTACCTGCCGTTTCTGATTATTATTAGAGGCAAATACTTAATAACAAGGCTGCAGCGCTCTTTTATTACACATAACCATTCATCTATTGTATCACTTTTTTTCAATTTAAAAAAGATCATGATTTTGAAAAAAACTCTTCATTTTGGAAGAAAAGTTTACAAACTTGAAATAAGTTCATCGATTTTACAAAAAAAATCATCAAATTAGAAAAATGTTCACAGATTTTGAAAAGAAAAAATAATCAAATTTGAAAAACGTTCATAATTTTTGATAAAAAGTTCAACGATTTCAAAAAATGTTCATTGAATTTGAAAATAAAGTTAATCAATTTTCAAAAAAAGTTCATCAAATTTTAAAAAAAGTTCATCAAATTTGAAAAAAGTTCACTAAATTTGAAAATGTTCATAAATTTGGCAAAAAAGTTCATCAAATTTGAAAAAGGTTCATCAATTTTGATAAAAAAATCAGTGATTTCGAAAAACGTGCATCGAATTTGAAAATATATATTTAATTTTCGAAAATTTTCATCGTATTTGAAAAAAGTTCATACAATTTTAAAAAAAGCATTGTATTTGAAAAAAGGTCATCAAATTTTCTTCAAAAAGGTTCATCAAACTTGAAAAGGGTTCATCAATTTTGATAAAAAGTTGAACGATTTCATAAAACGTGTATCTAATTTGCAAAAAATTATCTATTATTAAAAAAGTTCAGGAATTTGAAACGAAATCATCAAACCGGGAAGAAAGAAGAATAAAAAAGAATAAACAGAAATGAAAATGGAAAAAAAGAAAGAGGAAATAAGAAAATAAGGAATGACATGTAAATTGCCATACCAAGGAAGGTGGCGTGGTGGTTGCCGCACTGTTGTTTGGTGTGGACGCGGCTGGTTCGATCCCCCGCGGGATCACCTTTTTTGCGTTTATAGAACAAAGCGGAGATGGGCTGGCCCAGTGCGAGACCTTGCACGCGCCCGTTTGCAAAATACACATTAACGGGCACCTGCAGCGCCAAATAGGATTTGCCATCCTAATCCACACTTTCCTTTCCCTTCTCCCCTTTCCTTCCCCTCCTTAGGACGACCCATATGGGGGTGCACGAGCCCCTTGTGGCTGGTGCGTTTCCCCTCTTGGCCCATAAGGCCCATATCTTTTGCCGAGGGTGCCCGCAACCCCTTCCGGTGACCTGATAAGTACCTGGTGCCCCCCGAAACACTTCTGGTGTCCGAATACCATCGTCCTCTATATCAATATTTACCTCTCAACCATTTCGAGACTCCTCGTCATGTATGTGATCTCATCCGGGACTCCGAACAACATTCGGTCACCAAATCACATAACTCATATAAGACTATATCGTAATCGAAAGTTAAGCGTGCGGACCCTACGGGTTCGAGAACTATGTAGACATGACCGAGACACCTCTCCGGTTAATAACCAATAACGGAACCTGGATGCCCATATTGGCTTCTACATATTCTATGAAGATATTTATCGGTCGAATAGTTATGATGGCATACGTAATTCCCTTTGTCCATCGGTATGTTACTTGCCCGAGATTCGATCGTCGGTATCTTCATACCTAGTGCAATCTCGTTACCGGCAAGTCTCTTTACTCATTCCATAATACATCACCTCATGACTAACTCCTTAGTCATTTGCTTGCAAGCTTATGATGTGTATTATCGAGAGGGCCCAGATATACCTCTCCGATATTCGGAGTGACAAATCCTAATCTCAATCTATGCCAACTCAGCAAACACCTTCGGAGATACCTATAGAGCATCTTTATAATCACCCAGTTATGTTGTGACATTTGATAGCACACAAGGCATTCCTCCGGTATGTGGGAGTTGCATAATCTCATAGTCAAAGGAATATGTATTTGACATGAAGAAAGCAATAGCAATAAAACTAAACAATCATTATGCTAAGCTAACAGATGGGTCTTGTCCATTACATCATTCTCCTAATGATGTGATCCTGTTATCAAATGACAACACATGTCTATGCTTAGAAAACCTTAACCATCTTTGATCAACGAGCTAGTCTAGTAGAGCCTTACTAGGGACACGGTATTTGTTTATGTATTCACATATGTATTTAGGTTTCCGATCAATACAATTATAACATGAATAATAAACCTTTATCATGAATAAGGAAATATAAAATAACAACTTTATTATTGCCTCTAGGGCATATTTCCTTCAGTCTCCCACTTGCACTAAAGTCAATAATATAGTTCACGTCGTCATGTGAATAACACCCATAGTTCACATCGCCATGTGATTAACACCTATAGTTCACATCGCTATGTAACCAACACCCAAAGGGTTTACTAGAGTCAATAATCTAGTTCACATCACCATGTGATTAGCACCCAAAGATTAATAAGGTGTGATCATGTTTTGCTTGTGAGAGAAGTTTAGTCAACGGGTCTGTCACATTCAAATCTGTATGTATTTTACAAATTTCTATGTCTACAACGCTCTGAATGGAGCTACTCTAGCTAATTGCTCCCACGTTCAATATGTATCCAGATTGAGACTTAGAGTCAACTAGATCAGTGTCAAGCTTGTATCAATGTAACTCTTTACGATGAACTCTTTATCACCTCCATAACCGAGAAATATTTCCTTAGTCCTCTTTAAGGCACCTAAGGATAATTTTGACCGCTGTCCAGTGGTCCACTCCTGGATCACTCTTATACCCTCTTTGCCAGATAAGTGGCAAGACACACATTAGGTGTGGTACACAGCATGGCATATTGTATAGAGCCTATGGCTGAGGCATAGGGAATGACGTTCATTCTCTCTCTATCTTCTACAGTGGTCAAGCTTTGACTCTTACTCAACTTCACACCTTGTAATACACGCAAGAACCCCTTCTTGGACCGATCCATTTTGAACTTCTTGAAATTTTATCAAGGTATGTGTTTTGTGAAAGTTCTATTAAGCATCTTGATCTATACCTATAGATCTCGATGCTCAATATGCAAGCAGCTTCACCGAGGTCTTTCATTGAAAAATTCTTATTCAAGTATCCTTTTATGCTATCCAGAAATTCTATATCATTTCCAATCAATATTTCATCCACATATAATATCAGAGATGCTACAGAGCTCCAACTCACTTTCTTGTAAATACAGGCTTCATCGTAAGTCTGTATAAAACCATATGCTTTGATCACCTCATCAAAACGTATATTACAACTCTGAGATGCTTGCAGCAGTCCATAGATGGATCGCTGGAGCTTGCACACTTTGTCAGCACCGTTAGGATCGACAAAACCTTCTGGTTGCATCATATACAACTCTTCTTTAAGATATCCATTGAGGAATGTAGTTTTGACGTCCATTTGCCAGATTTCATAATCATAAAATATGGCAATTGCTAACATGATTCGGACAGACTTAAGCATCGCTACGGGTGAGAAAGTCTCATCATAGTCAACTCCTTGAACTTGTCAAAAACTTTTTGCGACAAGCCGAGCTTTGTAGATAGTGACATTACTATCATTGCCAGTCTTCTTCTTGAAGATCCATTTATTCTCAATGGTTTGCCGATCATCGGGCAAGTCCACGAAAGTCCACACTTTGTTCTCATGCATGGATCCTAGCTCAGATTTCATGGCCTCAAGCCATCTGTTGGAATCTGGGCTCATCATAGCTTCTTCATAGTTCGTAGGTTCGCCATGGTCTAGTAACATGACTTCAGGATAGGATTACCGTACACTCTGGTGCGGATCGTGCTCTGGTCGACCTACGAGGTTCAATAGTAACTTGATCTGAAGTTTCATGGTCATTATCATTTGCTTCCTCTCTAGTTGGTGTAGGCATCATGGGAATGGTTTTCTTTGATGTGCTACTCTCCAATTCGAGAGAAGGTACAATTACCTCATCAAGTTTTAATTTCCTCCCACTCACTTCTTTCGAGAGAAACTCCTTCTCTAGAAAGGACCCATTCTTAGCAACAAAGATCTTGCATTCGGATCTGTGGTAGAAAGTGTACCCAATATTTCTTTAGGGTATCCTATGCAGACGCACTTCTCTGATTTGGGTTCAAGCTTATCTGGTTGAAGCCTTTTGACATAAGCATCGCATCCCCAAACTTTAGGAAACGACGGCTTAGGTTTGTTGCCAAACCATAGTTCATACGGTGTCGTCTCAACGGATTTAGGCAGTGCCCTATTTAACGTGAATGCAGCTGTCTCTAATGCATAACCCCAAAACAATAGTGGTAAATCGACAAGAGACATCATAGAACGCACCATATATAATAAAGTACGGTTATGACGTTCGAACACACCACTACACTATGGTGTTCCAGGTGGCGTGAGTTGTGAAACTAGTCCACAATGTTTTTAAATGAATGCCAAACTTGTAACTCAAATATTCACCTCCGCGATCGGATTGTAGAAACTTTATTTTCTTGCTACGATGATTCTCAACTTCACTCTGATTTTTTTTTTTGAAATTTTCAAATGTTCTAGACCGGTGTATCATTAAGTAGACATACCCATATCTACTCAAATCATCTGTGAAGGTCAAAAAATAACGATACCCGCCGCATGCTTCAATACTCATCGGAGCGCATACATCGGTATGTATTATTTTCAATAAGTCATTAGCTCGCTCCATTGTTTCGGAGAACGGAGTTTTGTTCATCTTGCCCATGAGTCATGGTTCGCAAGTATCAAATGATTCATAATCAAGTGATTCCAAAAGTCCATCTGGATGGAGTTTCTTCATGCGCTTTACACCAATATGACCTAAACGGCAGTGCCACAAGTATGTTGCACTATCATTATTAACTTTGCATCTTTTGACATCAACATTATGAATATGTGTATCACTACGATCGAGATTCAATAAACCATTTACATTGGGTGTATGACCATAGAAGGTTTTATTCATGTAAACAGAACAACATTTATTCTTTGACTTAAATGACAAACCGTATTTCAATAAACATGATCCAATCATATTCATTCTCAACGCAAACACCAAATAACATTTATTTAGGTTCAACACTAATCCTGAAGGTAGAGGGAGTATGTGATGGTGATCTTATCAACCTTGGAATCACTTCCAACACACATCGTTACCCCAGGCCGCCCCGCCCCCTCCTCCACCGCCCCTCCTGTCGCCATCGCCTTGCCTTGCAAGACTGCCCATGCCCCCCCCCATTGCCATCGCCTCCGCGCCTACCTCGGCCTCGCCCCCGCCCTTGCGCTTGCCCCCGACCCACCGCCCGGGCCCGCGTCTTGCCCAGCCGCCCCCCTCCTCCACCGCCCGGTGAGCTCTACCTCCTCTGTTTTCCTTTTTTTCTGTTTTTAGTTTTAGGTTTATGTTTAGTTTAGATTTAGTTTTAGTTTTAGTTTTAGGTTTAGTTTTAGTTTTAGGTTTAGTTTTAGGTTTAGATTTAGTTTTTCCTTTTTATGTTTTTTAGTTTTAGGTTTATGTTTAGTTTAGATTTAGTTTTAGTTTTAGTTTTAGTTTTAGATTTAGGTTTAGTTTTAGGTTTAGTTCAGTTTTAGGAAAGAAGAAGAAGAAGAAGAAAACAGGAGAGGAGGAGAAGAAGAGGAAAAAGGAAAGGAAGAATAAGAAGAGGAGGAGGAGAAGAAAAAAGAAGAAGAGGAAGAAGAAGAAGAAAAAAGAGGAGAGGAGGAGAAGAAGAAGAGGAAAAAGGAAAGGAGGAGGAAGAAGAAGAAGAAGAAGAAGAAGAAGAAGCCACCGACACGGCACCCCGACCCCGACCCGGCACCCCGACCCCGAGACCCCGACCCCGACACCGACACCCCGACCCCGAGCCTGACCCGACACCCCGACCCCGACACCGACACGGCACCCCGACCCCGACCCGGCACCCCGACCCGACACCCCGACCCCGAGACCCCGACACGACACCCCGACCCCCGACACCTCCCGAAAAGGTGTTCTTTGGCCTTCCAGAGGCCGACGGGGTCCTATATTTGTGAATTATTAGTTAGGTCATATATTTTTCAATTTTGTTATGAAAAACATCATATATAATTGTGTTGATCGGGTAGTTTTAAATGTGCAGTTGTTTCATCGCTGCGAGGTTTGGTGTTCGACGACCTCGCCGTGCGTTTGACGAGCTCTTCCCCTTCGTTCATGGGTGAGCACAAATGACATGTCCTCCTCCCCCATTAATTATTTGATCTATTCCAATGAAACTTGATAGCTAGCTATATATGTGTCTTGAATCATCAGTATGCGTAACCAATATGTGTCTCCCGTTTGAAAGCGTCATAGTTATAAATATGCATGCATTTGCATATTTATAACCTTGATTCTTTCGAATTGTCCAACGCTATCCATGGACAGCCCGAGTATGTCTAGATTGGGTTCGTTTTCCCATATGCTTTGCTCCGGATCCGACGCATAAATTTTGTCAGTGCCTCCCCTGTTGTTCTCCGGGTAGACATCCTCTCTGTTTATTGCGTAGACGTATGTAACAATGGGAGGTGCGGCCGAAATTTTGCATCGGATCCGGAGCATAGCATGGGAAAATGAACCCAATCTCCACATACACGGGTGGGATTAGGACCTATCATTACCTATTAGAGTGTAGGTTGCATGGACGTAATAAAATTGACAAAGTAGGTCAACTGATGAATATATACATGGTGAATTACATATATAATTGTTGTGTGTCCAGTAGCTCTGAAAGTCAAGATGAGTGATCGTGCGTGGATGTATACCACTCACACTGGTCAGAACAAATGGAGCGCTGAATGGTTCACAAAAACCAAGGGGTTTGTGCAAGCCGCATTTGCAAATGGCCAGAAGAAAACTTGGTGCCCTGTTTACGGTGCGGCAATTGGGAAAAGAGGACAGAGGATGAAATGGGCAAACACCTGCAGAAGAGTGGTTTTACACCCGATTATACGGTGTGGACTTTTCATGGTGAGTCTGCCCAACGTGACCGAGCTGAGGTGGATCATCGCCGCACCGACGCGAGCATGGTACCGGATGGAAAACATGGTGCAAGACTATGATGATGCTCGGGATTGAACGAGGAGATGGAGGAATCTGCAAAGGCCTTCAATGAAATGTTGAGTCTTCAAAATGTCCGCTCCACGAGCACACCGAGCTTTGTCGGTTGGATGCCATCTCACAAGTAATGGCTCAAGGCTCGATTCAACTTGGGCGAGAATGCTATGACGCAATTATGACAAGATTTGGACGCTTTCTACCCAAAGGCCATGTAATGCACGCAAACTGTACCGGTCGGACAAAATCCTCCGTGCACTGAAGATGCCCTATGAGAAGATACATGCCTGTGAGAAAGGATGTGCCTTATTTAGGCTTGACTATGCGGACTTGAACTATTGTCCCATTTGCAAGTCTTCCAGGATATTGTGGTAGACAACGGTATGGGTGAGAAGACACAGACCAAAATCCCCGTTAGTGTTCTTCGTACCAAGACTTCAACGTCTTTTCATGGTCGAAGAGACGGCTAGACAGATGACATGGCACAAAACAGGCAAAAGAACCGAATTAGATACAGATGGGAATCTGATGATGGTACACACATCGGATGGTGTTGCGTGGAAATTTTTTGATGAATTACATGCTGACAAAGCGGCAGATCCGAGGCATCCTCGAGTCGGCATCAGCACGGATGGGTTCAGTGTGTTTGGTATGACGGCAGCCCAATACAGTTGTTGGCCCGTATTTGTCTTTCCACTCAATCTCCCCCTCGGACAGATTATGCAAAGAAAGAACATTTTCCTGACGTTGATAATTCCAGGCCCAACTATCCGGGAAAATATGAATGTGTACATGCAGCCGCTTAAGGACGAATTGCAAGAAGCCTGGGATAATGGGTTCAAGACATACGACGCCTATAGCAAACGAAACTTCATAATGCGTGTCTGGTACATGTACTCGACGCATGACTTGCCGGCGTATGCGCTATTCGTTGGCTGGTGTGTGCATGGAAGGTTCCCGTGCCCCACATGCAAGGGAGCTCTTGAGTTTCATTGGCTTTAGGCCGGTCGCAAGTTTTCTTGCTTCGACATGCATAGACAGTTTCTGGATCCTCGCCATAAGTTCAGGAAAGACAAGAAGAACTTCATCAGAGGTAGAGTTGTCAAAAACTCCGCACCAGCTACATTGACAGGCCAACAGACCCTGGATCAGTTAAACGCTCTCGAGCCAGATCCACAGCGTCCAGGGTACTTCAAGGGGTATAATACTAAGCACGCATGGACTCACAAAACATGCTTATGGGATATGCCTTACTTCAAAGACCTCCTTTGCCCACACAACATTGACGTGATGCACACTGAGAAGAATATCGCCGAGGCACTTTTTGGTACATTGTCCGGCATAGATGGGAAGTCAAAGGATAATACTAAGGCTAGAGTCGATCTGGAGGTGCTATGTGATAGGCCATTACAAAACATGAAAGAACCGAAAGGAAAGCAGAACTAGACGAAGCCAAAGGCATGGTTCAATCTTGGAAGGCCAGCTATGAGGGAAATTATCTTGTGGGTGCAACAGCAGTTGATGTTCCCCGGTGGGTATGCAGCGAATCTAAAGAGGGGAGTGAATCTTGATAAATTCAAGATATTTGGTCTCAAGAGTCATGATTGGCACATATGGATTGAGCGGGTAATGCCGGTGATGTTGCGTGGCTTCATCCCTGAGGATGAATGGCTAGTACTGGCACAACTCAGCTATTTCTTCCGTGTTCTTTGTGCGAAAGAATTATCGCCTGGCATGCTAGAAGAAATGGAAGAGTTGGCGCCGGAGTTGATCTGCAAGTTAGAGAAGATCTTTCCACCGGGCTTCTTTAATCCAATGCAGCATTTGATTTTGCATCTCCCGACCGAGGCAAGATTGGGGGGGCCCGTGCAAAATTGTTGGTGCTACCCAACTGAGAGGATGCAGAAGACGCTTCAAGAAAAATGTAAAAATAAACGTAGAATTGAAGCATCGATGGCTGGGGTATTCATCACAGAGGAGGCGGCAAACTTCGTAACAGCACACTACGACGCCAAAAATCGTCATTTGCATAATCCGAAGCCTCGGTGTACAATGCTGACGACCCTAAAAAGGGTGGATCCAACCTTAGCCTATTCAAAGGGAATCTCGCACCAGCTAGTGTTTCACATCCAGTATCTTTGGATAACAAAGAACGGCGGACCATTTCGTTGTATATCTTCAACAACCTGATAGAAGTGCGGCCGTACATCGAGTAAGTTCTCGGTACATTGTTTTGCAACTTCTATTTCCTTTGAACTGCTCTTGTTCCTGGATATGTCATACAGTCGATACGTCGCCATATTCTCGTATGGAGTGGAGATCCAAAAGGATTCCGTCGAAGAGTATGAGCTTCTCGTAAAGCAAGGAGGCGGCTATCCCGGTTTCATCTCTTGGTTCAAACAAACGGTAATTTCTATTAGACAATTTCATTTCATTCGCTAATTTGTGCGTAATGCAACAATCCTTTCATATTAAACTTGTAGGCTAATTCATAGTCTATGGACGCCGAATTGAGACAAGTCGCTAATGGTTTTGACTATAAGGTCCGTTCATTTGACAAGTACGACATCAACGGGTATCACTTTCGTACCTATGGCAAAGAGCAATCTATGGCCGACCGAAAGTCTACAAATTGTTGTGTATCTGCTATCGGCGGAGGAGGTACCGAGTATTATGGGAGAGTTGAAGCAATTTATGAACTTCTGTTCTATGGTGAAAACCCACCGAATGTCGTAGTCTTCAAATGTTATTGGTTTCAGCCAAAGGAGACTAGAAGGACTCATAGACATATAGGGCTAGTTGAAATCAACCAAAGAACCCATTTAGATGTTCCTGATGTCTATATTATGGCTCAACAGGCGACCCAAGTATTCTATCTACCGTGGGCCTGCCAAACTAATCCAAATCTGAAAGGTTGGGATGTCGTTTATGAAGTGCCACGTGCTAGACTTTCTCCCCCAAAGGAAGAGGATTATGAACCTCACATTAACCCAAACACATATGAAGGAGAATTCTTCCAAGAGACACGTCTTTCCAAAAAGTGTTTCAAGAACCGCTATACTTCACCCCAAAACATTGAAGTAGATAGCGACAGTGAATCCGACATCACCCCAGAGGAGGAACAAGAAGAGGTTACTGCTGCGGATGACCTGTCAATGCTTGACCGATTACGTCAAGGTGGCCTTGCACATGTTGATGCCAATGAACCCTATGAGCCCATCATTGATTATAGTGATGATGATGATGATTATGCATTTATTGATGATACTGATCGAGATTATTAGTAGTGTCAGGTATTCACTTTTTTAATGTTGTACTTGATGATGATACACTTAAGTGATATACATATTATTATTCATGTCGGTACTTTTTTTTATGTTGTACTAATTTCATTTATTCTTTGTCATGGCAGGTGTTGAAAGATGGTGGGCGCTGGTCGGGAGCGCACCGAGGCCCCTTCTTCATCGGCGCGTGGTGTGAGGTCTTCCATTCCACACGCACCTCTCCGCCGCGTTCTTTGGACAAGATGGCAACACTCGCTGCGGCCCTTCTTCGTCGACCGCGGTGCCCAGCAGGGGACGAGGTAAGAAGAAGAGAGGAGGTGGAGCATGTGGTCGTGGGAGATGAGGTAGGGTGACTCTTATGACGCCTTCCTCGCCGCCGCCCCCAGCTGTTTCACCCGAGCACGTGACTGCTAGGGTGGACTCATCTGAGGCGGAGGCTACACGGACTCCGGTCCACGAGCCTCCGGTCCACGGGTCTTCGGTCCACGAGCCTCCGGTCCACGAGAGTTGGGCCCACGAGACCCCGGAGGAGCACACGTCTGGATGGGGTACTTGGTCGGGTCAGCCTGAGGAGCCGAGTGGCCATGCTGATGATGGCGGGGGCCGTGGCCATCTTGATGATGGCGAGGAGCCGACCGATTTTGAGGAGGAGGGGAGGAGGGGGCAACGTCTACCGGTGGTGCTGCTACGGCTCTCGTCCGTGCGGCGACCTGGCAGAGGTGGTTGATTTTCCCGATGGGGAGAGGTAAGTGCATTTAATCTTTTGTACCTTCGCATTCACGTTTCTTCAAATAACTAATGCGTTGGCCTTGTCATGCTGCAGGGGTTGGGACCACCATGAAAGTGTCCGCCGGCCCAACTCCGTCCTTAGAGTTCTGATTCGGCAAAACTTTTTGGGGTTTGTCATGTTGCCTGGTGAGGGTCGGCTTCTAGAGGTTGGATTGAGTTGGGAGCACTACTTGGCTGCCCCGGCCCCGCCGGGTGAGATTATTGACGGTGTCTTGTGCAAGACGAGGGCAGGCGTGGTGATTAGAAAGTTATGGGTAATTTCTCCTTTACACAATTAAAAATCTTCAACTAGCTAGTTATTAATTGTACTAATCAATATTGTCTCATTTGATTGCAGACATTCTACAGGTGTGAGGAGGGATACGAGGAGGAGGCGACAGATGTTATCCATAAGGAGTGCAAGCGCCTACTTCAGAACTTACGGCATGAGGCTCGGGTGCAGTGTGTTCGAGACTACTACGCCGGGCGTGGTATCAAGAAGCCCAAGCAGGAGTGTCGCGATAAGTTCTTGAGTAAGGAGCAGTACATGAAGGTAATTCTTAAGGCCTTGTACTTACTTCCTTCATTTAGTAATTCATAGCCGTAGCGCTGAAGTTTCTATTTGCTAACTTAGGCCCCTCCGAGATGGCGTGCGGATCGGATGGATTGTTGGGAGGTGTTGGTCAATGCGTGGTGCTCAAAAGAATGGCAGGCCACCCACAACGAGGCCAAGGACAAACGTGCCCAAATGGAAGTGTGCCACACCACCAAGGCAGCTCGAACTTATTTCAGTACGGGCGGAACTGGGTATGTGGTTTGCTTCATGATTCATGCAATTCATTCATCATGCTAGCTTTAGCCCTTTAAATTTACTTTGTTTCTCTCTTTCAGGCACGCTACAATAAGGCGGATAAGGTGCCAGAGGTGTACGACCTGTATGCCATGGCCCACACTAGCCCTTACAAGAAAGTCAAGGCATTCTCTGCGTCTGACCTCAATGATCCAAAGAACTTCACCAACATCCCACGACAAGCTCGTGCAATATAGAGATCAGGGGAAGGCGAGGAAAGGGGAGGACTTTAACCCGAACCAGGGTCCCATTGATACAGAGTTGCTGATGATATCTGGTGGCGGGAGGTCCCATGGCTCCATAGCCATGGGAGATGGACTTATCCGTTGTCCTAGCACTCTCCCGGAGATCAAGGCGCGCCAGTCGAGCTCCGCTCCTGAGATAAGGCCTCGTGAACGGCCAGTCCAACTCGCCTTCAAGGTTAGTTATACGTACTCAGCTATCTTTCTCCATTACATTGTGTGCGCTTCCATCAATGATTACAAATGGTCATGTGAGTAGTGTTGCAGGCTGCTATACAGAGTGAGAGAGATAGAACGGAGAAACTTCAAGCGGAGGCGGCGGAGAGGCAGCGGAGTTGGAGGAGAGGACGACAAAGATGTTGGAGGAGGAGAGGGCACGGAATGACATGCAGGCAAGGGCCATGTACGAGCTCCTTGTGGTAAGTTTCTTCTACAGATTACTTGCTAGTCTTAACATTTGAGTCTCATTACTAAATAGTAGACTCTGTTGTGAAAACCAAATGTGCAGTCTGTGTGCGAGAAGTCCGGTCAGACCGCTCCGCCGATGCCAGTGATTGCTCCTGGGAGCACAATGAGTTTAATTTGAATGGACATTACTTGCTAGTCTTAACATTTGAGTGTCATAATGCTAACGAGACATCGGAAATGATCTTTGGTGCAGCTTAACTCCAGAAACGCATCGCACGATCCTTCTCCAGCTACCAGCACGAGCCAGCCCGCTCCTACACCTCCCTGATCACGGTAAGTTTCTCTAGACTTAGACTTAGCTTTATTTCCTCCAATATGCTTACCATAATGACCTAGAGTTAGCTTCTTTTCCTTCCAAATGACTTAATAAGCTTACTAATGTCAAAAATTGCATAATTAGCTTAGTTAGCTCATAAACGATCCATTTTACCTAAGTTAGCTCTAAAATGACTCATTTTACCTTAGTTAGCTTACAAGTGATCCAATTTATCCAAGTTAGCTCTAAAATGACCCATTTTACGTAGATTAGCTCCTAAATGATCCATTTTACCTACGTTAGCTTTAAAATGACCCATTTCACCTAGGTTAGCTCCAAAATGACCCATTTCACCTAGGTTAGCTCCAAAATGACCCATTTCACCTAAGTTAGCTAAAAAAGATCCATTTCACCTTAGTTAGCTAAAAAACGTGGCATTTCACCTTACTTAGCTCATAAACGACCCATTTCAACTAAGTTAGCTCCAAAATGATCCATTTCACCTAGGTTAGCTCATAAATGATGCATTTCACCTAGGTTAGCTCATAAACGACCCATTTCACCTAGGTTAGCTCATTCACCTAGGTTAGCTCATAAACGACCCATTTCACCTAGGTTAGCTCATAAACGACCTATTTCACCTAGGTTAGCTCATAAACGACCCATTTCACCTAGGTTAGATCATAAATGATCCATTTCACCTAGGTTAGCTCATAAACGATCCATTTCACCTAACTTAGCTCCAAAATGATGCATTTCACCTAGGTTAGCTCATAAACGACCCATTTCACCTAGGTTAGCTCATAAACGACCCATTTCACCTCATAAACGACCCATTTCACCTAGGTTAGCTCATAAATGACCTATCTCACCTAGGTTAGCTCATAAACGACCCATTTCACCTAGGTTAGCTCATAAACGACCCATTTCACCTAGGTTAGCTCATAAACGACCCATTTTACCTAGGTTAGCTCATAAACGACCTATTTCACCTAGGTTAGCTCATAAACGACCCATTTCACCTAGCTTAGCTCATAAACGATCCATTTCACCTAACTTAGCTCATAAACGATCCATTTCACCAAACTTAGCTCATAAACGATCCATTTCAACTAATTTAGCTCATAAATGATCCAGTTCACCTAAGTTAGCTAATAAATGGCATATACTTCTTCTTCTAGTCTTCTTCTTCTTCTTCTATTCTTTTTCTAACTTTCCTATTTGTCATTTTGCAGGTTTCATTCACTTCACGGAAGCCAGCATCATATGATGGATTGCTTGTTTTTTCCTTTGATGCACTTCTTGTATTCTGCTCGTTTGCTATGATGAAACTAGATTGCTATGATGAAACTTTGCATATTGTAATATGTATGGATTGATGGGACTATGTGCAACCTACTATGTATGTATGTATGGATATATATGTGCTGGATATTTATTATGTTGGATATATATGTGTTGGAAATTTATGTGATGGATATATATGTGCTGTGATATATTTGCTGTGATAATTGTTGGATATAAGAAAAACAGAATAAAAAAGAGGCAGTACAGGCTCTTTACCGTCCGCGGCAGACGGCAAAGAACTCTTTGCCGTCGGTGGCAGACGGCAAAGGGAACACGTAGCGGCCACCTATGCTTCCTCAGAGATGAGCCATTTGGCAAATTTGCCTGCCGTGGCGGACGGCAAAGTTAAGCTGATGGCAAAGACTTTGCCTTTGCCGTCCGCCGTGGCTGACGGCAAAACACAGCGGGCGCTGACGCATTGCTGACGTCAACTGGCGGACGGCAAAGAGGCGCTCAAGTTTGCCGTCCGCTGGCTGACGGCAAAGGCCGTCGTTAGCCGCCTAACGGACTAACGCTGGCGGACGTCCAGTATTTTGCCGTCACTCCTCTTTGCCGTCCGCCGCTGTAGGCAAAGCACTCTTTGCCTTCCGCTATAAAAAACAGACGGCAAAGGGCCTGTTTGCCGACCCTGTCTTTGCCGTCACTGTTTGCCGTCCGCCACTGACGGCAAAGCTCTTTGCCGTCCGCCCTCCCTGGCTTTGCTGTCTGCCGTGGCAGATGGCAAAGTAGCTGATTCCTGTAGCGCATATTATAGTTTATCACAAAGTTCTAGTAGCTTGGTGATTGTGACTAGAGAACTCTGTCAATCACTATCTTATCTGGAAGATTAACTCCCACTTGATTCAAGTGATTCTAGTGCCCAGATATTCTGAGCACATGCTCACTGGTTGAGTTATTCTCCTCCATCTTGTAGGCAAAGTACTTGTCAGAGGTCTCATACCTCTTAACACGGGCATGAGTCTGAAATACCAATTTCAGCTCTTGGAACATCTCATATGCTCCATGGCGTTCAAAACGTTTTTGAAGTCCTGGTTCTAAGCCGTAAAGCATGGCACACTAAACTATTAAGTAGTCATCATATCGAACTTTCCAAATGATGAGGACATGAGTATGTTGGATACGACCAAAATATTGCATATATGCATATTTGTGAGGTGATTTCTAATGCAAACTATGCAAGAATTTATTTATGTCTCCAGGACAAAAATACTTCACAAACTTTAGTGCCATATCTAATTGCCGGTGTATGGGACATTTGTATAATCCAGGTATGAAGATAAGGGAAAATGAGAAGTTTAGGTGATGTTCAAAAAGTCTTCTCATGTCACTTTTGGGCCAAGAGAAGATAGAGTCCAAGTCTCTCACATTCTGAATTTAGATTCGGATTGCACAGACATACCTGACTCAAAATGCCAATAACTCTTTCATACGAACTCCAAATTGGAGGATTCTTTTTTTGTTGGAAAGTAGATTTCATGATCTTTCCAACCCAATTGGATTCACCTTAAAATTCCTTCAGAGCGTCGAGTTATCTGATACGTCTAAAACGTATCTATAATTTATGAAGCATTCATGCTATTATATGATCGGTTTTGGATGTTTATGGGCTTTATTATACACTTTTATATCATTTTTGGGACTAACCTATTAACCGGAGGCCCAACCCATATTGATGTTTTCTTGCCAATTTCAGCGTTTCAAAGAAAAGGAATATCAAACGGAGTCCAAACGGAGTGAAACCTTCGGGACAGTTATTTTTCTAACGGAAGCAATCCAGGGGACTTGGAGTGCACGTAAGGGAAGCAATGAGGAAGCCACGAGACAGGGAGGCGCGCCCTACCCCCTGGCGTGCCCCCACCCTCGTGGGTCCCTCGTGGCCCCCCTGACCGACTTCTTTTGCCTATATATGTCCATATACCCTAAAAACATTGAGCAACACTATAGATCGGGAGTTCTGCCGCTACAAGGCTCTGTAGCCACCAAAAACCAATCGGGACCTTGTTCCGGCACCCTGCCGGAGGGGGGATCCCTCACCGGTGGCCATCTTCATCATCCCGGCGCTCTCCATGACGAGGAGGGAGTAGTTCACCCTCGGGGCTGAGGGTACGTACCAGTAGCTATGTGTTTGATCTCTCTCTCTCTCTCTCTCTCTCGTGTTCATGATTTGGCACGATCTTGATGTATCGCGAGCTTTGCTATTATAGTTGGATCTTATGATGTTTTCCCCCTCTACTCTCTTGTGATGAATTGAGTTTTCCCTTTGAAGTTATCTTATTGGATTGAGTCTTTAAGGATTTGAGAACACTTGATGTATGTCTTGTCGTGCTTATCTGTGGTGATAATGGGATATTCACGTGATCTACTTGATATATGTTTTGGTGATCAACTTGCGGGTTCAATGGACTAATGCATAGGGGTTGGCACACATTTTCGTCTTGACTCTTTGGTAGAAACTTTGGGGCACTCTTTGAAGTACTTTGTGTTGGTTGAATAGATGAATCCGAGATTGTGTGATGCATATCGTATAATCATGCCCACGGATACTTGAGGTGACAATGGAGTATCCAGGTGACATTAGGGTTTTGGTTGATTTGTGTCTTAAGGTGTTATTCTAGTATGAACTCTATGATAGATTGAACGGAAAGAATAACTTCGTGTTATTTTACTACGGACTCTTGAATAGAACGAGCAGAAAGAATAACTTTGAGGTCGTTTCGTACCCTACCATAATCTCTTCGTTTGTTCTCCTCTATTATTGACTTTGGAGTGACTCTTTGTTGCATGTTGAGGGATAGTTATGTGATCCAGTTATGTTATTATTGTTGAGAGAACTTGCACTAGTGAAAGTATGAACCCTAGGCCTTGTTTCCTAGCATTGCAATACCGTTTATGCTCACATTTATCATTATGTACCTTGCTGTTTTTATATTTTCAGATTACAAATACTCACATCTACCATCCATATTGCACTTGTATCACCATCTCTTCACCGAACTAGTGCACCTATACAATTTACCATTGTATTGGGTGTGTTGGGGACACAAGAGACTCTTTGTTATTTGGTTGCAGGGTTGTTTGAGAGAGACCATCTTCAACCTACGCCTCCCACGGATTGATAAACCTTAGGTCATCCACTTGAGGGAAATTTGCTATTGTCCTACAAACCTCTGCACTTGGAGGCCCAACAATGTCTACAAGAAGAAGGTTGCGCAGTAGACATCAAGCTCTTTTCTGGCGCCGTTGCCGGGGAGGTGAGTGCTTGAAGGTATATCTTTAGATCTTGCAATCGAATCTTTTAGTTTCTTGTTTTATCGCTAGTTTAGTCTATAAAAGAAAACTCAAAAAAATGGAATTGAGTTTGCCTCATACGCTTCATCTTTTTAATATCTTTCGTAAGTATGATGAAAAGGAATATTGTGCTCAAGTGCTAGAAGAAGAAGTCTATAAAATGTTTGGTACTAAATCTTTGAATGATGAGCATGATTGCAATGTTGTTAGTATGAACTCTTTGAATATCGATAGTACTAATGGTGATTGCACTAGTTATGATGAAAATGTCTCCTATAAGCATGTCAATTTTTGTGGAGTGCATTGGGTTTGCAAGTACATGCCAAATAGGGAAGATAGATATTGCAAGAGGCATAAGCATTTAGAAACTAAATGGTTGCAAGAAAGGCTAGATGTGAGTGCTGAAAATTTAAAATTCCTTTGCCGTACTTGTGAACTTTGCAATGAACGTGGTCATTTACATCTCCGATGCAAATTGCTTCATGATCGAATCGTCTCCAAGAATTGTGATGATTTGATTTCCCTTGCACATCATAATGAACTTAGTTTGCTTTTGGGTTATGAAGAAATGAAACGTCTAATTAAGGACCTTCCGGAATTTGCCCATAAGAAATTCCTTGATATTGATCTAGAGGAGATTTATATGTATTGTGCGGTGAATTGCATTGAAAATCCTTATATTGCTAATTACATAAAGAAAGGAAAGCAAATAGAAGATGAAGAGAGTACTAATTAAAGGGAAGAAACTTCCCAATATCCTCCTACTATTTCTTATGATGAATCAGGTAACGAGGAGGAGCTTTCTACTCAACCAATCTCATTAATAAGGAGCTCAAAGAAGAGGGTTGAACCCACACATGATGTGAAGAAGAAAAAGAAAAGATGGAGAAGCAAAGGTGTAAAGGTATCCCTCCCAAATGATGTTGCTCCTACTACTCATTGTGATGATGATAATTGCTATACTATTGGTGCTATCCATATTATTAATGATGAGAGTGATTATGCTTATGATATGAAAAGGCCCAAGCTTGGGGATGCTACGTTTGATAAAGATGATATTTTTAGCCTCCCAAGTTTTGATGAGCAAATTTATTATGATGATAGCATGCCTCCTATTTATGATGGTTATATTGATGAAAGTGGGTTTGGAAGAGTGTCAACTTTAGGAAGTAATGATCCCACTATTTTGGAGGATGTTGAATCTTATTGTGATGAATATGAAAGTGGATTTGGAGAGGTCATGACTTTATTTAGTGATGATTCCACTATCTTGGAAGAGGTTTCGATCGATTATGATGAGAACAAAGTTGCTACTTATGATGATTATTGTGATGAAACTTATGCTATAAAAAGTAGTGATGATTATATTTATAAAACTTGTCATGATAATAGTTATCCTTTTTCTGAACATTACTCTTTTAATGGGGAAACAATTTATAGTATTCAAGTCTCTTATGATACTCCCACTATTCCGATTGAGAAGAATTTTGCTTATGTGGAGAGTAGTAAATTTTCTATGCAAGTAGATCATGAAAATAATGCTTTAGGTGCTGGTTATATTGTTGAATTCATTCATGATGCTACTGAAAATTATTATGAGGGAAGAATATATGCTTGTAGGAATTGCAATAATATCACGTTTCCTCCCTATGTGTTGAAAATCTTAAAGTTATGCTTGTTTTGCCTTCCTATGCTAGTTGATTATTGTTCCCATAAGTTGTTTGCTCACAAAATCCCTATGCATAGGAAGTGGGTTAGACTTAAATGTGCTAGTCATATGCTTCATGATGCTCCCATTATGTTTCAATTCTTATCTTTTATGTGAGCATCATTGTCATCATCATGCCTAGCTAAAAGGCATTAAAGAAAAGCGCTTGTTGGGAGACAACCCAATATTTACCTTTACTGTTTTTTGTGTGTCCACATGATTATGATACTGTAGTAATCATGTTTTATAGCTTTTTGTTTCAATAAGTACCAAGTAAGACCTTTAGGATAGCTTACGTAATAGTTGTGTTGATCCTGCTGAAAATCAGAAACTTTTGCACCCAGTAAATTAGTTGTCATAATTCGCAGAAACGTTATTTTGATATGACTAGTTTTGCTCTGGATTGGCACACAAATTTCTCAGGTTTTCCTAATTTGGTAGGATTTTTGGAGTTCCAGAAGTATACGTTTGATACCGATTACTACAGACTGTTCTGTTTTTGACAGATTCTGTTTTCCATGTGTTGTTTGCTTATTTTGATGAATCTGTGAGTAGTATCGGAGGCTATGAACCATAGAGAAGTTGGAATACAATAGGTTTAACACCAATATGAATTTATAATGAGTTCACAACAGTACCTAAGTGGTGATTTATTTTCTTATACTAATGGAGCTTACGAGTTTTCTGTTGAGTTTTGTGTTGTGAAGTTTTTTCAAGTTTTGGGTAAAGATTCGATGGACTATGGAATAAGGAGTGGCAAGAGCCTAAGCTTGGGGCTGACCAAGGCACCCCAAGGTAATATTCAAGGACAACCAAGAGCCTAAGCTTGGGGATGCCCCGGATGGCATCCTCTCTTTCGTCTTCGTCTATCGGTAACTTACTTGGAGCTATATTTTTATTCACCACATGATATGTGTTTTGCTTGGAGCGTCATGTAATTTTATTTTGCTTTGCTTGTTGTTTGAATAAAATACCAAGATCTGAAATTCTTAAATGAGAGAGAGTCTTCACATAGTTACATAATTATTCAACTACTCATTGATCTTCACTTATATCTTTTTGGAGTAGTTTGTCATTTACTCGTGTGTTTCACTTATATCCTATGAGTAAATGGTTGAATGAGTTGTATGTCATAAATCTGAAATTACATATGTTCCATATGCTTACCCCATTGGGAGTAGTGACTTCACATCTAAGAAGTAGAGGTGGTAAGTTTATTGAAGGTTAGCAAACATTGTATTGGTCATTTGAACAATTCATGAAAGAATATTGAAGGAAGAGAGATTTCAAATATAAATATACTATCTTGGACATCTTCTATGATTGTGAGCCCCATTAATTATTTTCAAACCTGAGAAAATTAGTTGAAGTTGGATAAGGAAGACAACGTAATGAGTTATGCTTGGGTATGTTTGTATAGAAGTTATATTGTTATAGATCCTCCAACATGTGGTGCTTGCTTTTTAGAATCCTTTGCTAGCCAAAATATCTGTACTAAGCGAGTATACTGCTTGTGCATCCAAATTCCTTGAACCAAGTTTCTTCCGAGTGTCCACCATACCTACCTATATGTGGTATTTACCTGTCGTTCCAAGTAAATTTGCATGTGCCAAACTCTAAACCTTCAAATAATAATCTGTTTTGTATGCCCGAATCGCTCATGTAGCGACTAGGGGCTGTCAGTATATTCCACGCTAGGTAGGTTATTCTCACGATGAGTGGACTCCGCTCATCATTCACGAGAAAAATGGCTGGTAATTGGGATGCCCAGTCCCATGATCAAAAGATCAAAATCAAATCAAAATAATTGCAAACAAAACTCCCCCAGGATTGTTGTTAGTTGGAGGCACCCGTTGTTTCGGGCAAGCCATGGATTGATGATTGTTGGTGCAGGGGGAGTAAAACTTTACCATTCTGTTTGGGAACCGCCTATAATGTATCCAGTATGGAAGAAACTGGGAAGCCTTGGTTGTTTTGTTGACAATGAAAGCATACCTCTCAAAATTATTTATCTCTATTTAAAAGCTTCGAGCTCTGGCACCTCTGCAAATCCCTGCTTCCCTCTGCGAAGGGCCTATCTTTTACTTTTATGCAAGAGTCAGTAGTATTCCTTCTCATTCCAACCTACTCTTTAGTTGGCAAGCATCGTGTGATGGGGAAAGATCTAAGCATATATGGCCACTCAAATATATTTGATCATGAATTATTATTGTTGACAATTATCTATAAGATAAGTAAGTTGGGAGGCGAAACATTAAGCCCCTATCTTTCTCTGTGTTCGATCGATGCTATTTGTTCTAAAGATATGCTTTGAGTGGTAGCAATCATGGAAGACTATATGATAGTTGAGTATGTGGGATTTGCTAAATCAAAGCTCTGACATAGACCCTTCTTGAAAATAAGATGAATTGCAATTGTTTGATGACTAAGAATGAAGTTTGCTAGTTTGCTAGAAAGTTTATGGTCTATGCTTTAACATTTGAATAGCTTGTTACTTGATCATGAGAAGTTTTATGAGATGAGCTACTGTTCTGACATATAATGATGCTAGAAACGGTGATTGAAATTATCATTGATAAAACTTGTGCACCTACTAGCATTCACACTTCATAAATTATTTCTTTTATCATTTACCTACTCGAGGATGAGCAGGAATTAAGCTTGGGGATGCTGATACGTCTCCAATGTATCTACAATTTATGAAGCATTCATGCTATTATATTATCTGTTTTGGATGTTTATGGGCTTTATTATACACTTTTATATCATTTTTGGGACTAACCTATTAACCGGAGGCCCAAACCATATTGTTGTTTTCTTGCCTATTTCAGTGTTTCGAAGAAAAGGAATATCAAACGGAGTCCAAACGGAATGAAACCTTCGGGAGAGTTATTTTTGGAACGGACGCAATCCACGGAACTTAAGAGTGCACGTAAGGGAAACAACAAGGAAGCCAAGAGGCAGGGAGGCGCGCCCTACCCCCTGGGCGCGCCCCCACCCTCGTGGGTCGCTCATGCCCCCCTGACCGACTTCTTTCGCCTATATATGTCCATATACCCTAAAAACATCGAGCAACACAATAAATCGGGAGTTCCGCCGCCGCAAGGCTCTGTAGCCACCAAAAACGAATCGGGACACTGTTCCGGCACCCTGCCAGAGGGGGGATCCCTCACCGGTGGCCATCTTCATCATCCCGGTGCTCTCCATGACGATGAGGGAGTAGTTCACCCTCGGGGCTGAGGGTATGTACTAGTAGCTATGTGTTTGATCTCTCTCTCTCTCTCTCTCTCTATCTATCTATCTCTCGTGTTCATGATTTGGCACGATCTTGATATATCGAGAGCTTTGCTATTATAGTTGGATTTTATGATGTTTCTCCCCCTCTACTCTCTTGTGATGAATTGAGTTTTCCCTTTGAAATTATCTTATCGGATTGAGTCTTTAAGGATTTGAGAACACTTGATGTATGTCTTGCCGTGCTTATCTATTGGGACAATGGGATATTCACGTGATCTACTTGATCTATATTTTGGTGATCAACTTGCAGGTTCGGTGAACTTATGCATAGGGGTTGGCACACGATTTCGTCTTGACTCTTCGGTGGAAACTTTGGGGCACTCTTTGAAGTACTTTGTGTTGGTTGAATAGATGAATCTGAGATTGTGTGATGCATATCGTATAATCATGCCCATGGATACTTGAGGTGACAATGGAGTATCTAGGTGACATTAGGGTTTTGGTTGATTTGTGTCTTGAGGTGTTATTGTAGTACGAACTCTATGATAGATTGAACGGAAAGAATAGCTTCGTGTTATTTTACTACGGACTCTTGAATAGATCGAGCAGAAAGAATAACTTTGAGTTGGTTTCGTAGCCTACCATAATCTCTTCGTTTGTTCTCCGCTATTAGTGACTTTGGAGTGACTCTTTGTTGCATGTTGAGGGATAGTTATGTGATCCAGTTATGTTATTATTGTTGAGAGAACTTGCACTAGTGAAAGTATGAACCCTAGGCCTTGTTTTTTAGCATTGCAATACCGGTTACGCTCACGTTTATCATTAATTACCTTGCTGTTTTTATATTTTCAGATTACAAATACTCATATCTACCATCCATATTGCACCTGTATCACCATCTCTTCGCCGAACTAGTGCACCTATACAATTTACCGTTGTATTGGGTGTGTTGGGGACACAAGAGACTCTTTGTTATTTGGTTGCAGGGTTGTTTGAGAGAGACCATCTTCAACCTATGCCTCCCACGGATTGATAAACCTTAGGTCATCCACTTGAGGGAAATTTGCTACTGTCCTACAAACCTCTGCACTTGGAGGCCCAACAACGTCTACAAGAAGAAGGTTGCGTAGTAGACATCATTATCGACGAAACAATCTGACGCTGCAGCAGAGTCTGAGTCAAACAACAGGTCCAAAGGTGTTGCATCACCTCCACTTGGGCCCTTTTGCCTTGTACGACCTAGGGTTAGTTTTAGGCTGCCTTGGGACGTCCTCCCATCTCCTTGGCTGCCACCCCTTGCTCCTATATAAGTAGATCCATCTAGTAGCTTTTTCCTGGGGATTTGTTTAGTTAAAAGTTAGCCATTGAAACATCATGTACTTCATTTGTGTCCAACGACCAGACCAAGACCACTTCCGGATCCCCACTTTTATCAACACTTCATACATATTCACAATATTCAGATTGCTTTATCATATTCTTGCTTGTTCTTCGATTGCATGCAGGAATAGACCTTCGTGGTCAGACTGATCGTGCTTCTGGCATCATCAGTAACCTCAGGAGATTGGTTTAGCGATTGCTAAGGCGCAACATCGTGCACGTTTGTAGTCGGATCGCCAAAGTCGACTCCACTAAATCGATAGTTATCATCTCATCGAAAGATTGGGACACGCCGCCCCTATCAAGTGGTATCAGTTTTCAGGTCGCTCGGTGAGAATTTCTAGTTTTTCCCATATTAGATTTATTTTCTGACCTATTGTCCAAGTAACAACCCACAAAAGAAGTTAGATCTATTCATCCTTTGTCCAAGCCAGTCTGAGCCTTTGCAATGTTCTTTTCATTGCTTGCATAGTTGAATTATTGGTTGCATCGTCGTGTCGAGTTGCTGGTCTTAGTTTCTAGTTCCTTTAGAGTTTCGAGTTCTGTTCACATTAGTCACGCCGCCGCTGCATTGTTATCCCTTCCGCTGTCCACCACCCATCCATCAATTTCCACCATGTGCTACCCACCGTTCATTGTCATAATCATAGTTGAGATCGTTCGCATCTTCGCTTGATCCAATCTGCATCTTATCTAGTTTGTTTTGGAAAGAGGGAGAGAGAAAAAAAAAGACAGAGAAAGAAAAGAAAGAAAAAAGTAAAAAAAAATCAGAGAAAAAAAGAGAGAAAGAAAAAGAAAAAAAGTGTGAGGAAAAAAAAGAAGAAAAAAAAACAACATTCGGATCTATCTAACTCAATCTCGTAGCTGAATTCGGATTGGAATCTGTTTTGTGCATTGTTCAGTAAAATAGGCATAACTTCCTCATACGAAGTCCGTTTTGGCTCTGCGAGTACTCAAATTAAAGCTAGCTACGAACCGCATCTAAATAGTTGCGGAAGCTATTGCAATATTTGGCACATAAAAATTGGCTTCTAAATAGGTCTTTTTGCCCTCTGAAGTTCGCGAACACAGCTTATTCCAGTTTTTCAGGCCAGTTTTAGAATTTTTTGACTCCTCATAAACTCGAAATTGAGTGATTCTTTTTGCGTTTGAAAGCTTGAGTCAGTGTCATTCTTGAGAAAAATTATTAGAAAATTGGCACAATCTTTTCCAGAGAAAAGTTGGAGAGAAAGTTGTTGGTATATCCTGCTTGGCTGTTGTTTCACATCATTATCTTTACTGCTATTGTGATCTTCACTTATATCTTGTTGTACAGAGCTACTTCATACCCTTTATTGATGCTAGTTGTGCTACACCCTGACCTCATTAGTGTTCTAGGCTCGTGTCTCTAGTACGGTCTAGCCTAGGACCAGCACAGTACCGTCGTTGAGCGTTTCTTCAACATTGCATCTCTGAATTGATTATTGCTAATGTTTTGCTACCATATAGTTAAGCCTTCGAAGCTCCACATATTTCTACTCCGTGTATACGCACTTTCCCCTGGCAATCGCTTTACTCAATCTTCGAAGTTATTTGACACCGCTGGTTGCCGGTCACCATCTGCTGCACGGTAAGAACTTGTAAGATATTGAGATTTGCTATACTGTGAGCGTTTTACCACCACTTCCAAGTAGTTCATAGGAACATTTTTTTGGATTCTGTTTCTTGTTTCTACTAATCATGACAGGATCTAGAGTCAATTCATGGGCTTTGTCGATCACGGGAGACGTGCCACCACCTTTGCAACTACCACAACCGTCACGAGAGGTGCACGAACGTCCAAATGCACATGATCAGGTTAATGTATCTATACTACCATTTAATGGCCGTTTTAGACCTGCTTTATATATTGAATGGGAGTTTGACATAAAAAATATATTTGCTTCCAATAATTTTGATGAACATAAAAAAGTTAAGGTTGTGGTTGGTTCTTTCACTGGTTATGCTTTGGTTTGGTGGAGTGAATATTGTCGGTTACACCCTGATTATATACCTACTACTTGGGATGATTTGAAACTTTCCATGCGACATACATTCGTCCCCGCTTATTATACTCGTGACATGATTAAAAGGTTGCAACATTTAAAACAAGATAGTGACACTGTAACGAAATATTATGATGATTTACAAACTTCCTTGTTGCATTCCTCTTTAGAAGAAAGTGAAGATGATTTTATGGATAGATTTTGGGGAGGATTAAACCGTGATATTCAAGAGATACTAATTCATGAAGAGTGTTATCCTATGGACCATTTGTTTCGTCTTGCTTGCAAAGCTGAACAGGAAATAAAATGACGTGTTGCCCACGAGGAGAACAAGCACATGGTGCACACTCCAAGAGTTGATACAATTGTTCCTTCAACTACTAGGCATACTATGACAACCACATCTATTGTTGTAAGGACTACATCACCTCCACCATGTGGCACATCATCATCGAGAGTGCCTACATCATCTGAGTTGATCATAAAAGGTAATGACAAAGGTACTGATCTTCCACCTCCACATGAGTATGATGAATACCTTGTCAATTTCAGTACACCATGTGATAACCTACCCACTACTTTGATCACGCCACCTATTTTAGAGGACTATGTTGATGATTTGACTTTGCCATGTGATCAAACAAATGCAATATCAATAATGTCGAGTGCAGCCATTGAACTAACTGTATATGCAAAAGAACCAATGTTTAATCATTTTGATACGACCTCTAATCTTAGTGATGATTCTATGTCAAATGACTTATTGCATGTTTGCTTATTTAAGCATGTTGTAGCATGTAAATTTTATGCAAGTAAGGTTTATTCACCAATGTTGGGATGATTTAATGATGAACATCGTCAATCTTTTGATATGAATAAGAGCTTCACTTATATGTGCAAATTGAGTTGCAATATTTTAATTTCTTATACTTCTTGTGATAATATTTTGGCTTTATATCTTATAAATATGAAAGTTACTCATGTATACATGTGTCATATGTGCAAAAACCAAGGGAAGTAAAAATGGATGACATATACATATACAACATGTACACCTTGTCTCTTTTTATTAGCCACATTTCAGATTAAGCAACGCCGAGGACGGCTTTGTTTTCAGGAAGGGGAGGATGATGAGTACATGACTACGTTGGATACGACCAGAAATATTGCATATAATTTGTGAGGTGATTTCTAATGCAAACTATGCAAAAATTTATTTATGTCATCCAGGACAAAAATACTCCACAAACTTTAGTGCCATGTCTAATTGCAGGTGCATGGAACATTTGTATAATCCACATATGAAGATAAGGGAAAAATAGAAGTTTAGATGTTGTTCAAAAAGTCTTCTCACGTAACTTTTGGGCCAAGAGAAGATAGAGTCCAAGTCTCTCACGTTCTGAATTCAGATTCGGACTGCACAGATATACTTGACTCAAAATGCCAAGAACTCTTTCATATGGACTCCGAATTGGATGATTCTTTTTTCTGTTGGAAAGTAGATTTTGTGATCTTTCCAACCCAATTGGATTCACCTTAAAAAAATTCGGAGCGTCATGTTATCAAAGAAACAATCTGACGTTGCAGCAGAATCCAAGTCAAACTACAGGTCCAAAGGTGTTGCATCACCTCCACTTGGGCCCTTTGGCCTTGTACGACCTAGGGTTAGTTTTAGGCTACCTTGGGACGTCCTCCCACCTCCTTGGCTGACATCCCTTGCTCCTATATAAGTAGATCCATCTAGTAGATTTTTCCTAGGGATTTGTTTAGTTAAAAGTTAGCCATTGCAACTTGGTGTACTTTGTTTGTGTCCAACGACCAAACCAAGACCGTTTTCGAATGCCCACTTTTATCAACACTTCATATATATATTCGCAATATTCAGATTGATTTATCATATTCTTGCTTGTTCTTTGATTGCATGCAGGAATAGACCTTCGTGGTCAGGCTGATCGTGCTTCTGGCATCGTGAGTAACCTTAGGAGATTGGTTAGCGATTGCTAAGGCGCAACGTCGTGCACGTTTGTAGTCGGATCGTCAAAGTCGACTCCACCAAATCAATAGTTATCATCTCATCGAAAGATCGGGACACCCCGCCCCTATCACCAAATGTTCAAAACATCAGCATCTGCTCCTGCAGTGGGCCTTTCACATAGCGGTGCATCAAGGACATAAGTCTTCTGTGCAGCAATGAGGATAATCCTCAAGTTACGGACCCAGGCTGTGTAGTTTCTACCATCATCTTTCAACTTAGCTTTCTCCAGGAACACATTAAAATTCAGGGGAACGGTAGCACGGGCCATTGATCTACAACATAGATATGCAAATACTATCAGCACTAAGTTAATGATAAACTAAGTTCAATTAATCAAATTACTTAAGAACTCCCACTTAAATAGACATCCCTCAAGTCATCTAAGTGATACGTGATCCAAATCAACTAACCCATGTCCTATCATCACGTGAGATGAGGTAGTCATCAATGGTGAACATCTCTGTGGTGATCATATCTACTATATGATTCACGTTCGACCTTTCGATCTCCAGTGTTCCGAGGCCATGTCTGTACATGCTAGGCTTGTCAAGTTTAACCCAAGTATTCTGCATGTGCAAAACTGTCTTACACCCGTTGTAGGTGAATGTAGAGTCTATCACACCCGATCATCACGTGGTGTCTCGAAACGACAAACTGTAGCAACGGTGCATACTCAGGGAGAACACTTTTACCTTGAAATTTAGTGAAGGGGTTATCTTATAATGCTACCATCGTACTAAGCAAAATAAGATGCATGAAAGATAAACATCACATGCAATCAAAATATGTGACATGATATGGCCATCATCATCTTGTGCTTTTGATCTCCATCTCCAAAGCATCATCATGATCTCCATCGTCACCGGCTCGACACCTTGATCTCCATCATAGCTTCATGGTCGTCTCGTCAACTATTGTTTCTACAACTATTGCTAACTCGATAAAGTAAAGCAATTACATTGTGTTTGCATTTCATACAAGAAAGAGACAACCATAAGGCTCTTGCTAGTTGTCGATAACTTACAAAATGTGATCATCTCATACAATAACGTATATCACATCATGTCTTGACCATATCACATCACAACATGCCCTGAAAAAACAAGTTAGACATCATCTACTTTGTTGTTGCAAGTTTTACGTGGCTGCTATGGGCTCCTAGCAAGAACCGTTCTTACCTACGACAAAAACAACAATGGTGATTCGTCAAGTTTGTTGTTTTAACCTTCTTCAAGTACCGGCCGTAGTCAAATTCGATTCAACTAAAGTAGAAGAAACAGACACCCGACAACCACCTTTATACAAAACCAGTTGCAGGTCAGTTGGTGGAACCGGTCTCATGTGCATGGACATGTAAGGTTGGTCCGGGCTGCTTCATCCCACAATATCGCTGAATCAAAATAAGACATTGGTGGTAAGCAGTATGACTAACACCACCCACAACTCTTTGTGTTCTACTCGTGCATATCATCTACGCATAGACATGGCTCATGACGCCACTACTGGGAATCGTTGCATGGAAAACAAAAAAAATCTACGCACACGCAATGATCTATCCATGGAGATGCATAGCAATGGGGGGGAGTGTGTCTACGTACCCTCGTAGACCGTAAGCGGAAGCGTTTCACAACGCAGTTGATGTAGTCGAACTTCTTTGCGCGTCAACCGATCAAGTACCGAACGCACGACACCTCCGCGTTCTGCACACGTTCAGCTCGGCGACATCCCTTGCCTTCTTGATCCAGCAAGACGTCGAGGTAGTAGATGAGTTCCGTCAGCACGACGGCATGGTGACGGTGATGTTGAAGTGATCTCCGCAGGGCTTCGCCTAAGCACTATGAAAATATGACCAGGGGTGTAAACAGTGGAGGGGGGCGCCGCACACGGCTATGCAATTGTCTGGTCCATGCTAGGCTCCCTCCTCCCACACATATATATAGGTGGGAGGGAGGGAGGAGCAGCCATAGGAGGCGCCCAAGTAGGAGGAATCCTACTTGGAGTCCCTCCCAAGCCGCGCCCCCTGCCATATATAACCGAGGGAGAAGGAAAGAGAGGGGAGAGGGAAGGAAGTGAGAATCCTAATCCACACTTTCCTTTCCCTTCTCCCCTTTCCTTCCCCTCCTTAGGACGGCCTATATGGGGGGAGCACCAGCCCCTTGTGGCTGGTGCGTTTCCCCTCTTGGCCCATATCTTTTGCCGGGGTGCCCAGAACCCCTTCTGGTGACCTGATAAGTACCCGGTTCCCCCCAAAACACTTCTGGTGTCCGAATACCATTGTCCTATATATCAATCTTTACCTCTCGACCATTTCAAGACTCCTCCTCATTTTCGTGATCTCATCGGGGTCTCCGAAAAACATTCAGTCACCAAATCACATAACTCATATAATACTATATCGTCATCGAACATAAAGCGTGCGGACCCTACGGGTTCAAGAACTATGTAGACATGACCGAGATACCTCTCGGGTTATGTGACACCCGGAAGTAGACTATAGTAATTCCCTGCTAACTATGCCACGTCACCTCGATTACTGTTGATAATCTCGCGTTACTTCAAAACGATCTAAATTCAAATTTTAATTAAAGTCAACCAATAAAAGTTTTCAAACATTAAAGCTAAAATGTTCTGGATGTGACAAATAAATCATAGGCACGTATGGTGGAGAAACCACATTTTTATATAATGCCTAAATGCTCTAAAATAAACAAAACAACAACAAAACCAATTAATTATATGCCTTTGATAAAGTTATAAAAATATAAACTAATATTTGGAGTGCCAACCTTTTTGTGGCAGCACCTAATATTGCAATACTAATTAGGTGTCCATCTCCACAATTTACGGAACTCATTTGCTAATTGGTTTAAGTGCAAAACATAGACTAGAAAAAGTAAAACAGTAAAAGAAAAATAAACAAAAGAAAGGGAATTGCAAAACAAAAGAAAAGCGAAAATAAGAAAGGCCCCCTTGGCCAACTGGGCCAACGGCCCAACAGGCCAGCCCACTGGCCCAACCGACCCCTCACCACTGCTTAAACCCCCACCATGGCAAACCCTAGATTGATCCCCATCTCTCCCTCATTCCCCACCTCGCGCCGCATGCACACACACACATCATGCTGAGGAGAGGAGCTCCTCGCGACATCCTCTGCTCGGCGGAGGGCCATGGCGTCGCCGCCTCCCCTGCTTGGCCTCCTCCAGCAGCGTTGGAGCAACCCCCTCCCCATCGTCTCCACGCCGGCACCCGAGCCTGGTGCCCCGTTGCCCTCCGACCGTGCCTTGCCGCCAACCAGAGCTACCTCACCGACTTTGATGCCCCAACGCCGCTGAACCTCGCCGTCGCCCGAAGCCGCCTCGTCGGACCGCTTCCTTGCCGGATCTCCTCCCCACCGTCGCTCGTCCCCATCCTCCTCCTCGCCGGACGCCATCGAGCCACGCCGCCCCCTACCCTGCATCGAATGTGAGCACCGCCCCGTGCTCCCTCTCCCCCCGTACTGAACGCGACGCGCTCGTCATGGCCCTACTCGGCGTCCTTGCCTCCGCCACGCCTTGAAGGCCAAGCCTTCGCCGGCCATCATGTTTGTCCCGCCATACCCCGTCGACGCGCGCTTACACAGCTGGCCATGCCCACCACCGGCACCCACATGTGCTGCTTCACAGGCCACATCCACGGCTGCTTGCTTCCGGCCAATCATGCCAACAAGGCCAATGGCCTCGCCGAGCCAAGGTTCGGCTCACCCAGATTAGGCGCCCCACGCCTATCGCTAAGCGCCAGCGCCCGTTAGGGCTCTCAGAGCCACTGGAGATCGAGCCCCACACCCAAAGAAAAATGTTTTAAATAAATAAATAAACAAATAAAAATATTAATTAATCAATGAACTAATTAACTTAATTAATCTAGCTTAATAAACCTAACTTAATTAGCCTGCTAATTAAGATGCTTAATTGTTAATTAGTTAAGAGCTAATGACAGACGGGGCCCACGTCTCATTTAGTCGGTCAACAGGCAATGTTGACCGCCGACATCACGCTGACGCCATGCTGATGCAATAATGAATTTTGTTTTATTAAATCTGTTAGTACCACAAAATGATTAAATCCTTTTTAAATTAATATAAAATAAACCATAGTTCGGATGAAAAAACTTTGTACATGAAAGTTGCTCAGAACGACGAGACGAATCCGAATATGAAGCCCGTTCGTCCGCCACACATCCCTAGCATAGCGAACACGCAACTTTTCCCCTCCGGTTCATCCGTTTGAAAACGTGAAACACCGGGGATACTTTCCCGGATGTTTCCCCCTTTCGCCGATATCACCTACTACCGCGTTAGGGCACACCTAACACCTCTCATTGTCATGTCATGCTTCGTCATGCTTATGTTTCCATTGGATTTACTATTTCTTCCCCCACTTCTCTCCGGTAGACTACGACACCGACGTTGTTGCTGCCCAGTTCGACTATGGTGTTGACGACCCCTCCTTCTTGCCAGAGCAACCAGGCAAGCCCCCCCCCCCTTGATCACTAGATATCGCCTATTCTTCTCTCTACTGCTTGCATTAGAGTAGTGTAGCCTGTTACTATTTCGATTAATCCTATTCTGTTGCATAGCCTGTCATTGTTGCTACATCTATTGATACCTTACCTGCAATCCTAAATGCTTAGTATAGGATGCTAGTTTACCATTAATGGCCCTACATTATTGTCAGTCTGCCATGCTATACTATCGGGCCATGATCACTCGGGAGGTGATTACGGGTATATACTATATATACATACTATTAAGGTGGTGACTAAAGTCAGGTTGGCTCGTTGAGTACCCGCAATTGATTTCGATGTGGGGGCTGGAAGGACAGGTGGCTCCATCCCGATAGAGATGGGCATGGGTTCCCGACGGCCCCCAACTATTACTTTGTGGCGGAGTGACAGGGCAGGTTGAGACCACCTAGGCGAGAGGTGGGCCTGGCCCTGGTCGGCGTTCGCGGTTACTTCATAATAACACGCTTAACGAGATCTTGGTATTTGATCTGAGTCTGGCCATTGGCCTATACGCACTAACCAACTACGCGGGAACAGTTATGGGCACTCGACGTCGTGGTATCAGCCGAAGCCTTCTTGGTATCAGCGACTGAGTAGCGCGCGCCGGGTTGGACCGTGTAACGCAACTTCCTTTGTAATGGAGGTTGCTAGGTCTGCTCACCGGCCGCGTATGCAACGTGCAGGTGTGCAATGGGCGATGGGCCCAGACCCTTGCGCACATAGGATTTAGACCGGCGTGCTGACCTCTCTGTTGTGCCTAGGTAGGGCGGCGACGTGTTGATCTTCCAAGGCCGGGCATGAGCCAGGAAAGTGTGTCCGGCCAAAGGGGATCGAGCGTGTTGGGTTATGTGGTGCACCACTGCAGGGAAGTTTATCTATTCGAATAGTCGTGTCCCTCGGTAAAAGGACGACCCAGAGTTGTACCTTGACCTTATGACAACTAGAACCAGATACTTAATAAAACACACCCATACAAGTTCCACAGACAACCTGGTGATCGCTTTTCCACAGGGCGACGAGGGGAGGATCGCCGGGTAGGACTATGCTATGCGATGCTACTTGGAGGACTTCAATCTACTCTCTTCTACATGCTGCAAGACGGAGGCTGCCAAAAGCATAGTCTTCGATAGGACTAGCTATCCCCCTCTTATTCTGGCATTCTGCAGTTCAGTCCACCGTTATTGCCTCTTTACACATAAACCCATGCATATGTAATGTAGATCCTTGTGTTGGGGAACGTAGCAGAAATTCAAAATTTTCCTACGTGTCACCAAGATCTATCTATGGAGAAACCAGCAACGAGGGGAAGGAGAGTGCATCTACATACCCTTGTAGATCGCTAAGCAGAAGCGTTCAAGAGAATGGGGTTGAAGGAGTCGTACTCGTCGTGATCCAAATCACCGGAGATCCTAGTGCCGAACGGACGGCACCTCCGCGTTCAACACACGTACAGCCCGGTGACGTCTCCCATGCCTTGATCCAGCAAGGAGAGAGGGAGAGTTTGAGGAAGACTCCATCCAGCAGCAGCACAACAGCGTGGTCGTGGTGGAGGAGCGTGGCAATCCTGCAGGGCTTCGCCAAGCACCGCGAGAGAGGTGGAGTACTTGGGAGAGGGGAGGGTTGCGCCAGAACTTGGGGTGCGGCTGCCCTCCCACCCCTCCACTATTTATAGGTGGGGGGAAGAGGGGGGCGGCCCCCTTAGATCCCATCTAGGGTTGGGGGCGGCGGCCAAGGGGGGAGGAGTGCCTCCCAAGTCAAGTGGAGGCCCTCCCCCTTAGGGTTTCCCCCTTCCCATGCGCATGGGCCTTGGGAGGGCTGGTGCCCCTGGCCCATTAAGGCTAGGGCGCCCCCTTATAGCCCATGCTACTGTATTGGACATGGTGGAACAATTTCCGGACCTCCGGACCCCTCCGTAATCCTCCGGAACCTTCTGGAAGCTTCTCGGTACAATACCGGAAAAACTCGAACTTTTCCCGGAACCCGAACAACAACTTTCAATATATAAATATTTACCTCCGGACCATTCCGGAACTCCTCGTGATGTCTGGGATCTCATCCGGGACTCCGAACAACATTCGGTAACAACATACAAACTTCCTTTATAACCCTAGCGTCATCAAACCTTAAGTGTGTAGACCCTACGGGTTCGGGAGACATGTAGACATGACCGAGACGTTCTCTGGTCAATAACCAACAGCGGGATCTGGATACCCATGTTGGCTCCCACATGTTCCACTATGATCTCATTGGATGAACCACGATGTCAAGGACTCAATCAATCCCGTATACAATTCCCTTTGTCTAGCAGTATTGTACTTGCCCGAGATTTGATCGTCGGTATACCGATACCTTGTTCAATCTCGTTACCGGCAAGTCTCTTTACTCGTTCCGTAACACATCATCCCGCGATCAACTCTTTGATCACATTGTGCACATTATGATGATGTCCTACCGAGTGGGCCCAAAGATACCTCTCCGTCACACGGAGTGACAAATCCCAGTCTCGATTCGTGCCAACCCAACATACACTTTCGGAGATACCCTCAGTGTACCTTTATAGCCACCCAGTTACGTTGTGATGTTTGGTACACCCAAAGAATTCCTACGGCATCCGGGAGTTGCACAATCTCATGGTCTAAGGAAATGATACTTGGCATTAGAAAAGCTTTAGCATATGAACTACACGATCTTTGTGCTAGGCTTAGGATTGGGTCTTGTCCATCACATCATTCTTCCAATGATGTGATCCCGTTATCAACGACATCCAATGTCCATGGTCAGGAAACCGTAACCATCTATTGATCAACGAGCTAGTCAACTAGAGGCTTACTAGGGACATGGTGTTGTCTATGTACCCACACATGTATCTGAGTTTCCTATCAATACAATTATAGCATGGATAATAAACGATTATCATGAACAAGGAAATATAATAATAACTATTTTATTATTGCCTCTAGGGCATATTTCCAACAGTCTCCCACTTGCACTAGAGTCAATAATCTAGTTCACATCACCATGTGATTAACACTCACAGGTCACATGCCATGTGACCAACATCCAAAGAGTTTACTAGTGTCATTAAACTAGTTCACATCATCATGTGATTAAGACTCAATTAGTTCTGTGGTTTGATCATGTTTTGCTTGTGAGAGTGGTTTTAGTCAACGGGTGTGCAACATTCAGATCCGTATGTACTTCGCAAATCTCTAGGTCATATTGTAAATGCTGCTTCCACGCTCCACTTGGAGCTATTCCAAATGGTCGCTCCACTATACGTATCCGGTTTGCTACTCAGAGTCATTCAGATAGGTGTTAAAGCTTGCATCGACGTAACCCTTTACGCCGAACTCTTTATCACCTCCATAATTGAGAAACATGTCCTTATTACTCCAAGGACAATTTTGACCGTTGTCTAGTGATCCACTCCTTGATCACCTTTGTACCCTCTTGCCAGACATGTGGCAAGGCACACATCAGGTGCGATACTCAGCATGGCATATCGTATAGAGCCTATGACAAAAGCATAGGGGACGACCTTCGTCGTTCCTCTTTATTTTGCCATGGTCGAGCTTTAAGTCTTAACCTCATACCTTACAACTCAGGCAAGAACTCCTTCTTTGACTGATCCATCTTGAACACCTTCAAGATCATGTCAAGGTACGTGCTCATTTGAAAGTACCATTAAGCGTTTTTGATCTATCCTCATAGATCTTGATGCTCAATGTTCAAGCAGCTTAATCCAGGTATTCTATTGAAAAACACTTTTCAAATAACCCTATATGCTTTCCATAAATTCTACATCATTTCTGATCCACAATATGTCAACAACATATACTCATCAGAAATTCTATAGTGCTCCCACTCACTTCTTTGGAGATACAAGTTTCTCATAAACTTTGTATAAACCCAAAATCTTTGATCATCTCATCAAAGCACATATTCTGACTCCGAGATGCTTGCTCTAGTCCATGGAAGGATCGATGGAGCTAGCATACCTTTTAGCATCCTTAGGATCGAGAAAACCTTTCTGATTGTATCACATACAACCTTTCCTTACGAAAACTGGTAAGGAAACTCATTTTGACATCCATCTGCCAGATTTCATAAATACAGCTAATGCTAACATGATTCCGACGGACTTAAGCATCGCTACGGATGAGAAAATCTCATCGTAGTCAACTCCTTGAACTTGTGAAAAACTCTTTGCCACAAGTCGAGCTTCATAAACGGTGACATTTCCGTCTATGTCCGTCTTCTTCTTAAATATCCATTTATCTCAATGGCTTGCCGATCATCGGGCAAGTCCACCAAAGTCCATGCTTTGTTCTGATACATGGATCCTATCTCGGATTTCATGGCTTCTAACCATTTGTCCGAATATGGGCCCACCATCGCTTCTCCATAGCTTTTTTTTGCATGGTGCTTCTCCATAGCTCGTAGGTTCATTGTTGTACAGCAACATGACCTTCAAGACAGGATTACTGTACCACTCTGAAGTAGTACGCATCCTTGTCACCCTACGAGGTACGATAGTGACTTGATCCGAAACTTCATGATCACTATCATAAGCTTCTACTTCAATTGGTGTGGGCGCCACAGGAACAACTTCCTGTGCCCTGCTACACACTAGTTGAAGTGACGGTTCAATAACCTCATCAAGTCTCCACCATGCTCCCACTCAACTTTCCGAGACAAACTTTTCCTCGAGAAAGGACCCGATTCAAGAAACAATACTTATTGCTTTCGGATCTGAATTACGAGGTATACCCAACTGTTTTGGGTGTCCTATGAAGATGCATTATATCCGCTTTGGGTTCGAACTTATCAACCTGAAACTTTTTCACATAAGCGTCGCAGCCCCAAACTTTTAAGAAACGACAACTTAGGTTTCTCCAAACATAGTTCAAACGGTGTCGTCTCAATGGAATTATGTGGTGCCCTATTAAAGTGAGTGTGGTTGTCTCTAATGCCTAACCCATGAATGATAGTGGTAATTTGACAAGAGACATCATGGTACGCACCATATCCAATAGGGTGCAACTATGATGTTCGGACACACCCTCACACTATGGTGTTCCAGGCGGTATTAATTGTGAAATAATTTCCACAATGTCTTAATTGCGTGCCAAAGCTCGTAACTCAGATACTCATCTCTATGATCATATCATAGACATTTTATCCTCTTGTCACGACGATCTTCAACTTCACTCTGAAATTACTTGAACCATTCATAATTCAGACTTGTGTTTCATCAAGTAAATATACTCAACATCTACTCGAATCATCTGTGAAGTAAGAACATAACGATATTCATCAGATGCCTCAAAGACTCATTGGACTGCACACATCAAAATGTGTTACTTCCAACAAGTTGCTATCTTGTTCCATTTTACTGAAAAATGAGGCTTTTTAGTCATCTTGCCCATCTGGTATGATTTGCATATCTCAAGTGATTCAAAATCAAGTGAGTCCAAACGATCCATCTGCATAGAGTTTCTTCATGCGTATACACCAATAGACATGGTTCACATGTCTCAAATTTTCAAAACGAGTGAGTCCAAAGATCCATCAACATGGAGCTTCTTCATGCGTTTTACATCAATATGACTTACATGGCAGTTCCACAAGTAAGTGGTACTATCATTACTATCTTATATCTCTTGGCATGAAAATGTGTATCACTACGATCGAGATTCAATAAACCATTCCTTTAGGTGCAAGACCATTGAAGGTATTATTCAAATAAATAGAGCAACCATTATTCTCCTTAAATGAATAAACGTATTGCGATAGACATAATCCAATCATGTCTATGCTCAATGCAAACACCAAATGACAATTATTCAGGGATCACATCAAACTTGGAAACACTTCCAACACATATCGTCAGCTCACCTTTAGCTAGTCTCCGTTTATTCCGTAGCTTTTATTTCGATTTACTAACACTTAGCAACCGAACCGGTATCTAATACCCTGGTGCAACTAGGAGTACTAGTAAAGTACACATTAACATAATGTATATCCAATATACTTCTATCGACCTTGCCAGCCTTCTCATCTACCAAGTATCTAGGGTAATTCTGCTCCAGTGGTTGTTCCCCTTATTATAGAAGCACTTAATCTCGGGTTTGGGTTCAACCTTGGGTTTCTTCACTAGAGCAGCAGCTGATTTGCCGTTTCATGAAGTATCCATTCTTGCCCTTGCCCTTCTTGAAACTAGTGGTTTCACCAACCATCAACAATTGATGCTCCTTCTTGATTTCTACTTTCGTGGTGTCAAACATCGCGAATACCTCAAGGATCATCATATCTATCCCTGATATGTTATAGTTCATCACGAAGCTCTAGCATCTTGGTGGCAATGACTTTGGAGAAACATCACTATCTCATCTGGAAGATCAACTCCCACTCGATTCAAGTGATTGTTGCACTCAGACAATCTGAGCACAAGCTCAACGATTGAGATTTTCTCCCTTAGTTTGCGGGCTAAGAAAATTGTCGGAGGTCTTATACCTCTTGATGTGGGCATGAGCCTGAAATCCCAATTTCAGCCCTCGAAAATATCTCATATGTTCCACGATGTTTCGAAAACGTCTTTGGTGCCTCAACTCTAAACCGTTTAACTGAACTATCACGTAGTTATCAAAACGTGTATGTCCGATGTTCGCAACATCCACAAACGACGTTTGGGGTTCAGCACACTGAGCGGTGCATTAAGGACATAAGCTTTCTCTCGTCCGCATAATCGCCATCACAACTTTCAACTATATTTTCTCTAGGAACATATCTAAACAAGGAACTAAAGCGCGAGCCATTTACATAATTTGCAAATATCTTTTGACTATGTTCAGATAATTAAGTTCATCTTATGAACTCCCACTCGATAGACATCCTCTAGTCATCTAAGTGATTACATGATCCGAGTCAACTAGGCCGTGTCCGATCATCACGTGAGACGGACTAGTCATCATCGGTGAACATCTTCATGTTGATCATATCTACTATACGACTCATGCTTGACCTTTCGGTCTCTTGTGTTCGAGGCCATGTCCAGACATGCTAGGCTCGTCAAGTCAACCTAAGTGTTTCGCGTGTGTAAATCGGCTTACACCCGTTGTATGTGAACGTAAAAATCTATCACACCCGATCATCACGTGGTGCTTGAAACGCATTTAACTTTAGCAACGGTGCACGTTAGGGGAACACTTTCTTAAAATTGTAATGAGGATCATCTTATTTACTACCGTCGTTCTAAGCAAATAAGATGCATAAACATGATAAACATCACATGCAATCAAAAAGTGACATGATATGGCCAATATCATATTGCTCCTTTTGATCTCCATCTTCGGGGCTCCATGATCATCATCGTCACCGGCATGACACCATGATCTCCATCATCGTGTCTCCATGAAGTTGTCTCGCCAACTTATTACTTCTACTACTATGGCTACCGGTTAGCAATAAAGTAAAGTAATTACATGGCGTTGATCAATGACACGCAGGTCATACAATAAATAAAGACAACTCCTATGGCTCCTGCCGGTTGTCATACTCATCAACAAGCAAGTCGTGATTCCTATTACAAGAACATGATCAATCTCATACATCACACATCATTCATCACATTCTTCTTGGCCATATCACATCACATAGCATACCCAGCAAAAACAAGTTAGACGTCCTCTAATTGTTGTTTGCATGTTTTACGTGGCTGTTATGGGTTTCTAGCAAGAACGTTTCTTACCTACGCAAAAACCACAACGTGATATGTCAATTGCTATTTACCCTTCATAAGGACCCTTTTCATCGAATCCGATCCGACTAAAGTGGGAGAGACTGGCACCCGCTAGCCACCTTATGCAACAAGTGCATGTCAATCGGTGGAACCTGTCTCACGTAAGAGTACGTGTAAGGTCGGTCCAGGCCGCTTCATCCCACGATGCCGTCGAATCAAGATTGGACTAGTAACGGTAAGCATATTGAACAACATCAACACCCACAACTACTTTGTGTTCTACTCGTGCAAAGAATCTACGCAATAGACGTAGCTCATGATGCCACTGTTGGGGAACGTAGCAGAAATTCAAAATTTTCCTACGTGTCACCAAGATCTATCTATGGAGAAACCAACAGCGAGGGGAAGGAGAGTGCATCTACATACCCTTGTAGATCGCTAAGCGGAAGTGTTCAAGAGAACGGGGTTGAAGGAGTCGTACTCGTCGTGATCCAAATCACCGGAGATCCTAGTGCCGAACGGACGGCACCTCCGCGCTCAACACACGTACAGCCGGTGGCGTCTCCCATGCCTTGATCCAGCAAGGAGAGAGGAGAGTTTGAGGAAGACTCCATCCAGCAGCAGACAACGGCGTGGTGGTGGAGGAGGAGCGTGGCAATCTGCAGGCTTCGCCAAGCACCGCGAGAGAGGAGGAGTACTTGGGAGAGGGAGGGCTGCGCCCGTAACTTGGGTGCGGCTGCCTCCCACCCTCCACTATTTATAGGTGGGGGAAGAGGGGACGGCCCCCTTAGATCCCATCTAGGGTTGGGGGCGGCGGCCAAGGGGGGAGGAGTGCCTCCCAAGTCAAGTGGAGGCCCTCCCCCTTAGGGTTTCCCCCTTCCCATGCGCATGGGCCTTGGGGGGGCTGGTGCCCCTAGCCCATTCAGGCTAGGGCGCCCCCTTACAGCCCATGCTACTGTATTGGACGTGGTGGAACAATTTCCGGACCTCCGGACCCCTCCGGAATCCTCCAGAACCTTCTGGAAGCTTCCCGGTACAATACCGGAAAAACTCGAACTTTTCCCTGAACCCGAACAACAACTTTCCATATATAAATCTTTACCTCCGGACCATTCCAAAACTCCTCGTGACGTCCGGGATCTCATCCGGGACTCCGAACAACATTCGGTAACCACATACAAACTTCCTTTATAACCCTAGCGTCATCGAAGTGTGTAGACCCTACGGGTTCGGGAGACATGTAGACATGACCGAGACGTTCTCCGGTCAATAACCAACAGCGGGATCTGGATACCCATGTTGGCTCCCACATGTTCCACGATGATCTCATCGGATGAACCACGATGTCAAGGACTCAATCAATCCCGTATACAATTCCCTTTGTCTAGCGGTATTGTACTTGCCCGAGATTCGATTGTCGGTATACCGATACCTTGTTCAATCTCGTTACTGGCAAGTCTCTTTACTCGTTCCGTAACACATCATCCCGCGATCAACTCTTTGATCACATTGTGCACAATATGATGATGTCCTACCGAGTGGGCCCAGAGATACCTCTCCGTCACACGGAGTGACAAGTCCCAGTCTCGATTCGTGCCAACCCAACAGACACTTTCAGAGATACCCATAGTGTACCTTTATAGCCACCCAGTTACGTTGTGACGTTTGGTACACCCAAAGCATTCCTACGGTATCCGGGAGTTGCACAATCTCATGGTCTAAGGAAATGATACTTGACATTAGAAAAGCTTTAGCACACGAACTACACGATCTTTGTTCTAGGCTTAGGATTGGGTCTTGTCCATCACATCATTCTTCTAATGATGTGATCCCGTTATCAATGACATCCAATGTCCATGGTCAGGAAACCGTAACCATCTATTGATCAACGAGCTAGTCAACTAGAGGCTTACTAGGGACATGGTGTTGTCTATGTACCCACACATGTATCTAAGTTTCCTATCAATACAATTATAGCAGGGATAATAAACGATTATCATGAACAAGGAAATATAATAATAACTAATTTATTATTGCCTCTAGGGCATATTTCGAACACCTTGCTTGCGAGTAGTTTGGATGAGTACTCGTGGTTGCTTTGCTCCCTCTTTTCCCCCTTTTCCTCTTCTTCCCAGATGCCGCAACCAGACGTTGGAGTCTAGGAGCCAGAGGATCCCGAGGATGGTTCTACATGGAGTTCAGTTTCGAGGAGTAGTTAGGAGGTCCCAGGCAGGAGGCCTCACCTTTTCGATTGTCGCTACTTTTGTGCTAGCCTTCTTAAGGCAAACTTGTTTAACTTATGTCTGTACTCAGATATTGTTGCTTCCGCTGACTCGTTTATGTTCGAGCACTTGTATTCGAGCCCTCGAGGCCCCTGGCTTATAATATGATGCTTGTATGACTTATTTTACTTTTAGAGTTGTGTTGTGATATCTTCCCGTGAGTCCCTGATCTTGATCGTACACATTTGCGTGCATGATTAGTGTACGATTGAATCGGGGGCGTCACAGGTTAATAACCAATAGCGGAACCTAGATGCCCATATTGAGTCCTACATATAATATGGAGATATTTATCGGTCGAAGCGTTATGACAATATACGTAATTCCCTTTGTCCATCGGTGTGTTACTTGCCCGAGATTCGATCGTCGGATCTTCATACCTAGTTCAATCTCGTTACCGGCAAGTCTCTTTACTCATTCCGTAATACATCACCTCGTGACTAACTCCTTAGTCGTTTGCTTGCAAGCTTATGATGTGTATTACTAAGAGGGCCTAGAGATACCTCTCCGATATTCAGAGGGACAAATCCTAATCTCGATCTATGCCAACTCAACAAACACCTTCGGAGATACTCATAGAGCATATTTATAATCACCCAGTTATGTTGTGACGTTTGATAGCACACAAGGCATTCCTCCGGTATCCGGGAGTTGTATAATCTCATAGTCGAAGGAATATGTATTTGACATGAAGAAAGCAATAGCAATAAAACTAAACTTTCATTATGCTAGGCTAACAGATGGGTCTTGTACATCACATGATTCTCCTAATGATGTGATCCCGTTTTCAAATGACAACACATGTCTATGGTTAGGGAACCTTAACCATCTTTGATCAATGAGCTAGTCTAGTAGAGGCTTACTAGGGACACGGTATTTTTTTATGTATTCACACATGTATTTAGGTTTCCGATCAGTACAATTATAGCATGAATAATAAACCTTTAGCATGAATAATAAAATATAAAAATATCAACTTTATTATTGCCTCTAGGGCATTTTTCCTTCACCTATGCTTCTAAAGGATTGTGTAGGATATAAACATGATCTTGCAAAATTTATTTCGTATGACAAATGTACTTCCTCTTTTAGGAGCTTTATTGCATCCTTGGATTCTACATCAGTACCTAAAGATTGGAAGGATGCAGTGAATGATCCTAAATGGAAGACAACAATGTTGGAGGATATGAGTGCTCTGGAAAAGAATAATACATGGCAATTGGTAGAATAGCCGAAGGGCAAGGAACCAGTCAGATGCAAATGGGTTTATACTATTAAGTATAACCCTGAAAGTAAAATAGAAAGGTATAAAGCTCGGTTGGTGGCCAAAGGCTACACATAGACTCGTGCTGTTGATTACAAGGAAAGTTTGCCCATGTAGCAGAAATGAGTACAATAAGAACTTTGATATCTTGTGCACCTAATCTCAGCAGGAATTTATTTCAGATGGATGTAAAAATGCATTCTTACATGGAGACCTTCATGAGGAAATCTATATGCATATACCACCTGGTTTCAACATGGTACAAACTGAAGGAAAGACATTGAAACTCCAACGTTCACTATATGGACTAAAACAATCTCCTCATGCGTCGTTCGGCCGATTTAGGAAAGCTATGCTGAAATTGGGTTTCAACCAGAGCAATGCTGACCATACTTTATTTTATAAAAGATGTGCTGGAAAATTGACGATATTAATTGTCTATGTTGATGATATTGTTATCACAGGAGATGATGATCAAGGTATTGAAAAACTGAAGCAACATTTGAGGAAGGAGTTTGAAGTCAAGGATCTAGGACAAATGAGGTACTTTCTTGTAATTGAAGTCTCACAAATCTCAAGAGGTATCTATTTATCTCAAAGAAAATATGTGCTAGATCTATTTTTAGAAACTGGTATGTCCAGGTGTCATCCAGCATTAACACCAATCGAACAAAACCACAGATTGACTAGTGAGTCAGGGGAACCTGATGACCGGGAGCAATACCAGAGACTTGATGCCCGTTTGATCTATTTATCGCATACTCGTCCAGATATAGCTTTTGTTGTAAGCGTGCTGAGCCATTTCATGCATAATCCTAAAACTCACCACACGGATGCAGTAAAAGGAATCATTCGGTATTTAAAGGGGTGCCCAGGTTGAGGTTTATTGTATAAGTCAAGTGGAAACTTACAAATAGAATGCTCTGCTGATGTTGATTGGGCCAGCTCATTAGATGATAGAAGGTCTATGTTAGGATACTATACGTTTGTTGGAGGGAACATAGTTACTTGGCATAGTCAGAAAACAAAAATGTTGTTGCAAGGTCCACTTCAGAAGCAAAATTCAGGGCTATGGCTCGTGGAGTATGTGAAGTCTTGTGGCTAAAAATCATGCTGATGGAGTTGGGTCTATTCCAGGCAAGACCATTCATGATGTATTGTGATAATAAGGTTGCACTAGATATAGCACATAACCCGGTTCAACATGGTAGAACAAATCACATAGAAATTAACCGACACTTTATCAAAGAGAAACTTGACCAAGGAATAATATGTATATTATGTGAGCTCTTCAAACCAACTAGCAGATATTTTAACCAATGGTCTCGCTGAAAAAGTGTTTTCTAGCTTATGTAGCAAGATGGGGTTATATGATGTGTTTGCCCCATCTTGAGAGGGAGTGCTGAGTTTAGTTGTAAATTTGTATTTGGTAGGATTGTGTACTAAAGTAATTATAAATATCAGGAATACAAGAGTGTAAAAGAAGGACATAGAGATAAGGAAAGGAAGGGGCGGAGCTCCAGAAGCTGCTCCAGTTTTCTGTGCTCGGGTCCAACCTGATGTGAACTCCTCTCTCAAATCCTCTCTTAGATCCTAGTTTATTTACACAAAATTTTGTTTCTTGCTCGAGGGATTCAACACATACCAAAACATACCAACCGACTTGATTCAATCTCAGGAAACAAAAACAACGAGTACAACTTGTTTTTTGGTGTTGGTTGCTTCTCGTGCAATCGGCAGGTGGACACCAAGGATTCCTTTCAAAGAAAACAAGTCTCTTATGTTCATAGTCGTCCAAGAATACGCTTCTTTGTCGGGTGGCCGTACCTGATTGTTAGCTGTGTACAAGACGAATCTCCCATAGATGATGCACGTGAACTTGGTTATCCCAACCCAAACTGAAGCTGATTAATGTCGAGTGGCGATTCCTTTGTTTGCTCAAACTGAACTTCTTCCAAATTATCTCCACCATCTTGACTCACCAACGCCTCATCTATACCCGCTCATCACAAAAATTGTTCCCAAATTTGCAAAATATTACGCACCGATGCCACAAGTTTTTTTGGGCTACAAAAAAGTTCAAACACAGGAATACCCCGTTTGGGTCGGCCCATGTATGGGCGGCCAGTTTTCCAAATTTTAATTATATTATTTGTTGTTTTGTTTTTTCTACTTTAAATAATTTCGGACTTCAAAAAAGTTTTAAAAAATTAAAAAAATGAGAATTTAGAAAAATGTTCAGTAAATCATAAAAAGTTTGTGGATTCAAAAAATATTTGTGATTAAAAATATGTTGGCATTTCATATAATGATTGCAATTCTGAAAACAAATGTTCAGTAAGTAAAAAAATGTTCATAGTTTTTTTTAAATGTTCGTGTATTCAAAAATATTAATTAAATTGAACAACATGTTCAACGATTCAAAAAATGTTCATGAATTAAAAATATGCTAAAAATTCAAAAATCTGTTCGTGAATTACAAAAAGTTTATTGATTCATAAAATGTTCGCTGATTCATAATATGATCATGCATTTCAAAAATAACTTGTCAAATAAAAAAATGTTTGTTAATTTCAAAATTTTTTCCACCAATTTTCAAAAAAAAATCGTCGATTCCCAGTTAAGAAGAAACGTTTTAAAAATATTTGCAAATAGTATAAATTGTTCATGAACTCAGAAAATGTTCAAAAAATTGTAAAATTATTCACGAATTTGAAAAATGTTCATGCTTTCAAATATGTTTACGAGTTTAGAAAAATGTTCATGATTTTGCAAAAAAATCATTATTTCATTAAAATATTCACAATTTGAAAAATTAAAAAGAATGAAGAAAAAGGAAGAAAGAAAAAGAAATAAATAAAAATAAAAACGGAAAATTGAAAAATAAAAAAACAAAAGAAAAACCAAAAAACCTGGTATTTCTAAGCTTTTTTTTGAAAACATGAACATTTTTAGAATTTACGAACATTCGGTAATCCTAAGCTTTATAGCGCTGTTGTGAAAACAAGGTCAAAATGAATGTTTTAATCATGAAGGGCATTTGGTAACCTATACGAATTAAGCACTAACTTTGTATTCACCTATTTTTCTTAGTTTCTGTGCATAAATGTACGATCCTCGAGATTTTAGGCTCTCAATAATATATCAACTAATGAAGGTAATGGCTCTTTAGTTCGAACGAAGGTAATGGTTGATCCCCGGTTGACGTGCCACAAACGGCAACGCCTCTTCGTTCGTGGCGGGGTTTGTATTTGACTAAAAAGGCTGATTCAGGCGATGGTGTGCCATCGGTTCAGGATTTGATGGCTTTCAACATTGTCGTTGTTGTTTGTCTCAACGACGGCGATGGTTAGCAACTGGTGTTGACTTGGTTTGCGCCAGTCTTCTTTTTTGTGAAGTATATACAGTTATATTTAAATAAAAGGAATGTTTTGATGAGAAAGACATTGATAGTTTATCCGAGTGATGCAGCAAAATATGGTTATTGCCATTGGAGATTTTTTTTCTCCCGTTACAACGCACAAGCAATTTTCCTAGTATTTCTTATGCATGCATGGCTGTGCGTACATGCATATAAGTGTCATTGCACGTCTACTAGTAATTTGCATCGAGTCTTGTGTATTCTTCTCATTTTCTTGATCAATATGTATATACTTCAAAACATTTGATTTTCAAGCTTGGCGGCACAACGATCATAGCTTCATCTTGAAGAATATCAGAATCATATTCGGCCATCTGTGTAGACTTTGGTTTAACAATAGCGTCCATCATAGAAAATTGGGAGCTCCTATACGGCGCTCTTAGGCCTTATACAATACTAGATGATTAGGGAGGTGCTTAGAAAAATAAACCAGATTTTTATAGCACCGGTGCCTATTTGTTGATTGTTTTTTTAGATAGCGTACCGCTCATGCCAAACGGTAGCACCGGTGCCTATTTGTATAGGAGAGACGCCTAATTAAGCATCTAACTTGTACAAATAAGCATCGGTTCTTAAAAAACACCGGTTTATTTTCTAAGCACCTCCCAGGCTAGCGCCGCTAACCGCTGCTAAATAAATTTGCTGAATAAAGCTTGGTTTTACCCCTCAAAAAAGCTAATAAATTTGGTCACCCGGGATTCGAACTCAGGTCCAACAGCTAGAAACTTGATGCAACAACCAATGGACCAAGAATACTTGGCTCATTACAATCCGAAAACAGTGCTATTTAACAATCGTTTCTGAAGACGAGAATGGCTCCAACGGGCTCCCTCCCCGCTCCCCAACCCACACCCCCACACCTCCGGCCGCCGCCTACTCCCCCCGCTATCGCCGGCGACGGCTGCCCTCCACGACCCCATTGCATCCAATGACTCCCCCACCGCCCAAGCCCTACGCGCCGCCCTCGGTGTTGGCGACGCCATGGGAGACAACTTTCAAGACCAGGTATGGCGCTGCCTCTCCAAGCATATCAACCCGCGCCGCCACGAGCCGCCATGCTTCCTCTCCGTACATGTCCTCCACTCCTCCCTCGACATCGACGAGGTGCTCGTGGCCGTCCTCATGCAAGCATGCTTGGGCGCCAGCGCTCCCGCTTTCCAGGCCACTCGAATCCAAGAAAACCTCTTTCGCATCTCCCTCTCAGACATGCGCATCGTTCGTGCTCTCATCGCAGAACCCATCCTTGTCGCCACCACCCATTCGATCAAATTCCTTCCTTTCCCACCACCGACTCATCTCTCCCACCTGCCACCCATCCACCAAACACCAAAAGTTGATTTCGGCAATCGGTTTGGCCACGCCGATGCTTTCCTTCGCTCCCAGATTGGCTTCCTTCCAACGCCCAGTGTCGACTTCCCCCGCAATATCCTTGAATTGTTCTCATCCAACGTCTTCACAACGCCACACCATGCTGCCCCGACTACAAAAATCATCTTCTTCGTCCACAAAGCCAACTTCACGGTCGACAGCATTCTGGTGGCCACACTCCTCTCTTTTCGTTTTGGTGGCTAGCCACGCTCTATCTCCGTCGAACGGATTTCAAACGCAGCCTTTACTGCGTCGGTCGCCTCCAGCCACATCGCCACTCTCATGGCAGCTTGTTCTCCCATCGTCGCCCCGCGCTTGTTCGCCACCATCACCGTCGCGCCCTTGGGTGCGCTGGACCTGCCGGCGAATCGAACGTCGGTGCCACCCATGCAGGCGGCGACGCCGCCTCGCATCGTCGTAAACATCCCCCCCCCTCGCTCCCCACCGTGCATGCCGCCCATGCAGCTGGGTCCCACCGCCGCTAACGGTCGGGCGCCAACTGTTTCTCCAACAGCTCCAACAGTGCTCGATCCACCACGATCACAGCCAAAGGTACGACTGTTCCGACCTGGGATTTCGTTTAATAAGCTCATTTTCTCTACGTACCACTGCCTTGTCACCACGCCCACCACATGCTTAACTCATAAACCCACTACACCTATATGGATAGTCTTCTGCTCTAAGTCAGTATGCGCAAATGAAACCTTGATTAACAATGCATTAGACCACCAGTTTTCATTCAAATGTGTTTTTCACGCTGCAACACTTGCACCCAACCTGTACCTGGTACATGTGTACTCGGTCAATGTTAGATCAGAAGTTCTTCGCTCTACTCCCGTTCAATTTTCAAATTTTGAACTGCGCCTGTTTGACTCCTTTGACCAAGCATCACACACAGTGCGATCGGTACCGCTGCCTGTCACGTTTGAACCGGATTAGCTTGACTCAAACGACCCCATCCTGCCTAACCACCCCACGTCCTTGCTTGGACCGCCACCATCGTCTAAAATACTCGCGCAAGATCTCCCTCACCTGTCCACAGAGATTCAGCACACTGTTCCTAGTGCGGATTCCCCTGGCCACGCCTCGGTTGACCACAACACAATCAATGACAATGGACACGTGTTCACCCCATCCACCGCGGCCTCTCCGGTCACGTTTCGCTGCATCCCAGCTTTATATAGAATACAAGACCAACGCGACGGAGGCGCTGCACTTTCCATCGATCAACAAGGTTTTTCTATCGATACGGCTTCGAACGTCGCGCACCACCGCCCCCCATCACATCCCACTGCGCAATCGGCCCCACCTCAGTCGCCACAGCCGCCCTCCGGTAGGCTGTGCGCCCTGCCTGCCTCACCAGTTGCCAATTCACACCAAAATTCTAACCCCACCGCCACTGAATCGGTGGGACCGCAAGCCCCAACCAGTCCTTCCGCACCACACGACATATCCAACGCCTGCATGCACACGCATGCGGCTATCATCACGCCTACTACAACGCCTGCCTCCCCTACCTCCGTCAGCCTACTCGCCGCCCCGTCCCCTCAGCTCCATCCCGAGACCGCCATTAACCGAGCACAAGCCTCTGCCACTGCTGCCGTCCTCGCGAGCTCTTCGATCCACACGCCGCTGCAGGTCCCGCGCAGCTACCGGGAGGTTTTGCTCAGTCCCTCGCCTCGGGTCCATGCATCTCCTCCTCCCATCCCAGCGACTGCCCTAGCCTATAAATCACACCCTTCTCCGATGCCTACCCACAAACACATCCACCACCACTACTCTCGCAAGAAAAAACCAAGGTGCTTCCGCTGCCTTGCTTCTGACCACATCGTCGAAGACTGCCGAGACCCCGTCCGCTGCTCCCGCTGCTGGCGCTCCGGCCACCGGAGTTTCAGGTGCAAAGCCATTCGTTTCCTCCCTTTCTTCCCTGCTATGCCCCCTCCCCGAGTGCTACCTCTAACCCTGCTTTTGTGCGTCCGCCTTGCAGCCCTATGGCGCACATGACGGGTACGCACACCGCTTCCGACTCATCCGCGGGCTCCAGGCGCTCGGACGGAGCTCCGATCTGGTTCGGCTCCCACTGCATCCTCACCACTAATCTGTCACCATTCCGCCTTCCGCTCATCTTCGGTCCTCGCACCTCCTCATCGTCGCCGCCTGCGCCATCCTTCGCCACTCCTTCACCACCCTTCCCGATCACTGCACCCACGGCGGCTTCATGCTTCTCTCCCCCGGAGCCACGCATCCCCCTCCCCGTCCTTCCAACCTGCCTGGTCCGCCAGGTTGACAACCTAGCTTACGTCCACCTCGCCAACCCTATGCACAACCCATTCCGGTTCATACGCCAAGCACTCGCACGCCACCGCAACAACGTCTCCTTTGGCCTCACCTCCTCCGCGCGAGGCGCCGCTCGCCTCTCCTTTGCTAACGCAGAGGAGCGCCTTGCGGCCACGGGGCACGGCCCCATCCACCACGAGGGCAACACCCTCTTCTTAGAAAGACCTGAGCATGCTGACAACAGATCCACCGCCATCTTCATCCACATGGCCGAAATCGAAGCTTTCGACTATCCTGACAAGCTCTGGCACCCTGAGGGGGCAGAGTACTTCTTCTCCCACCTTGGCGACTTCGTCTCCGCTGACCAGCACTGCTTCCAAGGTGACCACTCCAGCATCCGTGCCCTTGTCATGGCCGCTCGCGACTTTGTCCTCCCGCCCTGCCTCATGGTTCGCCTGCCTGACAACGATGTTGTTGTTGTCACGCTGGAGAGCCACGCGCTCTTCCGCCATGGCTCTGGAGCCTCTCCTTCTCCTCGGAGAGCAGTGACAGTGCCTCCCAAGTCTCCAACCCCACCTTGTCTCCCACCACTATCTCCCGCATTCGCAACATTGCCACCGCCATGTCACCCTTCGCCTGCACCCCGGAGTCTCCACAGGGCCCTCCACCTTCTCCATTGGTGGATCGGCCTCTCGACGGCATCCCGATCCTTGCTGCCATGGCGGATGGCATGCCGGTCGCGATGTTGGTCCATGCTCCATGGAATCCTCCGGCTCGCTTGCCCTCGCCTGCCCTTTCGCGCGCACGCGCACGCCTCTCTCGCCCCATACTCTCACTGCCTGCTCCTCCTTCACCACCTCCTCAACCACATGATCTGTCACCTCCACCTTCCCCACCTGCACACGGCGCCTCTCTCTGTGGCGATTCCTGCTGATCAACCCCTGGATCTGCCTCCAGAGCCTCCTCATGAGTGCCTTGCCAGGCGTATCAGCAGGCGCGCAAAGATGGCTGTTGACTCTGGCATCAAGGCCAGGCGCAGCGCTCGCCTGGCTGAGCTCGACCCTCCTATCTACTCCACCATGACTGCGAAGGCTATGCGCTCCAAGGCCAAGAAGCTCGACCTGTCTGCGGCATCCAAGGACCTCTCAGACGCTCTCATCCATGCCCGTCTCTGCGATGAGACGGGGCTCATCGACGGCTCCGTTCGCGGCCCGGCTTCGCCTGAGGAGCTGGCTGCTGTTGCTGATGCCTGTGGCACTCCGCCTGAGATGGTCGGCAACATCGCCTCGGGCTCCGGTGTCTCCGGATCTCCATGATGCTCTACCTCATCCTCGGCCACACGTGAGCAGCCCGTGCTGGCCTTGTATCCGGTGCTTCGCACCACTAAGTCCCTGTTATCTTAGTCGTACGATAGTTGTAATGCTGCTCACTACTTATTCTGTCAGTGTATCGATCTGCACCAGGAACTGCCATGCTTGGCTTTTGGGTATCTGTCCCCATGTAAGGTGTCAACTTATCTTTCCATTATGAAAAACGAGACGTTCTCTATCGTATCCTGGAACGTGCGTGGTTTAGGTCACAATGATAAGTGTGCTAATGTGTTCTCCGAAATCAAACAACTGAGGCCCTCAATCGCCCTGCTACAAGAAACAAAATTACAAAAACCTGATTTCATTAAACTACGATCCATCTTGCCACGCTTCCTCGATTCTAATAACCACCTAGATGCGGTCGGATCTGCCAGTGGAATCTTATCTGCAACTAACTCTCGCTGCTTCTCACTCCTTAACTGTCAACACAAACGCTTCACTACTACCTTAACTCTATCATGCCTTGCCTCGCCGCATCACATCTTCGTTACTAATGTATACGCCCCCTCTCAACGTGCACTAAAACTTGAATTCCTAGATGAACTTAAGCAAATTGAGCCACCAACCACATCTCCCTGGCTCCTCATTGGTGACTTTAACCTTACAAGATTCCTTAATGAGCGGAACAACAACAATTTCAGACGATCGGAAGCCGATGCCTTCAATGACACAATTGATCACCTTGCTCTATTAGAAATACCGCTCTTGGACAGACAGTTCACCTGGTCAAACAAATGATTATCGCCCACGCTGATTCGCTTAGATAAAGTACTCATCAACCTTCCTTGGGATGCTCTATTTCCAAGCACACACCTAACCTCTCTTACCAGGTTTGTCTCCGATCATGTTCCTCTTCTAGTTACTATTTCCACTGCAGTCCCTTCTTCCCGCCTTTTTAGATTTGAACGTTTCTGGACCTCATTCCAGGCCTGTACCAACACTGTGCGGGCCTGTTGGCAGCCCAACGGACACGGCCCACCCATTGATCCAGCTGCTTCCCTCGCCCACAATATCAAAAAAACACGATCGGCCCTAAAATCCTGTGCCAAGACGCTCCGGCCCATCTACCAACGGGAAAACAACTGCAAAATCACTATCCAGGCCCTCGACCTAAACGAAGAATTCGCTCCTCTATCTCCCCTCGAGCAAAAACTAAGGCTAGTCCTATCTAACGTGCTAGAATGTGCTATCAAACAAAAGATCGCTTTTTGGAAACAAAGGGGGAAGATTCGAGTAGCCATTGATGGTGATGAGAACTCTAGGTTCTTCCACGCCTTGGCAACTCAGCACTCTCGCTCAAATAAAATCCCTATGCTTATCCATAACTCATCCGAAGTTTTCCTACACGAACAGAAAGCCGATATCTTAAAAAACTTTTTTCAACAACTAATCGGATCTGAGAAACACGCCACTTGGAACTTCAGTTTACACCAACTATACCCCTCTACCCTCCCCCAACTCTCCGATCTTACACAACCTTTCTCACAAGATGAAATCCACCAGGCTTTCCTTACCATGAACACAAATGCAAGCCCCGACCCAGATGGCTTTGGACCTTTTTTCTTCAGAAAATTCTGGCACGATATCAAACACTCCATATTACCATTCTTTTCTGCTTTCCACGATCAAACGGATTCTCTTGAACGTTTTAACCGAGCCTTCATGGTTCTCCTTCCCAAAACCCTGGCGCCAACGTCTCCCGATGCTTTTCGACCAATCTCTGTTCAAAATTGTACCCCAAAGGCAGTCGCCAAAGTTCTCACTAACAGAGTCAAGCCACTAATCCCTCTGCTCATCCACTATGATCAAATGGGGTTCCTTCATGGACGCAATATCGCTGAGAACTTTGTTTATGCAGCCGATATCCTTAGTACCTGCCACACACGTAAAGCTCCGACCATGGTTTTCAAGCTAGATTTCAGAAAAGCTTTTGATTCCATCTGCTGGTCTGCCCTCCTTCAAATCTTAAAAGTTCGAGGTTTCCCCCCATTATTCTGCTCATGGGTTCACGAAATTCTATCTACTGGCAAAACGTTTGTTCTCCTAAATGGCATTCTGGGGCCATGGATACAATGCCGATGCGGTTTACGACAAGGAGACCCATTCTCGCCATATCTGTTCATCATTGTTGCCGATGTCCTTCAAAGACTGATCGCAAACGCATTCAAACAAAATGTTCTTTGCCACCCACTACGCCCAATCGAACCTCCAAAGGACGCCGCAATATGCGGATGATACTCTCATCATCGCTGCTGCCAACGATTTAGCATCCCTAATCCTAAAACAAACGCTCCACGATTTTTCCCTTGCAACAGGCCTGCTTATCAATTTCCAAAAAACAACACTCCTCACCATCGCCACTGAACCATCCTTGCAAAAGAAAATCACCACTGCCACTGGATGCTCGCTACCCTCCTTTCCACTAATATACATAGGCCTTCCACTCTCCCCCACTAAACGCCGCCCATAGCTTTCGACCCAATCATTGACACTTTGAAAGTTCCTCTTAATTTGGGTAGCGCGTCTCGCTCATGCGGTGCTCGTCTAACTCTGCTCACTGCAGTTTCGGACTCATCGACAAGGTACTTCATATCGATTTTCCGTCTCCCCAAGTCCATCTTAGCCAAACTTGACGCCATTCGTAGGGCGTTCTTACAGTCTAACGGCTACTTGCACAGGGGCAAGCTGTTTAGTCGCTTGGAAAATGTTTGCAAACCAAAAATTCTCGTGGTCTAGGCATTAAAAATCTTGAAGTTCAGAACCGCTGCTTGCTTATGAAATTTTCCTTTAAACTTTTACAGAACCTCAATGTCCCTTGGACACAGTGGTACCACCAACAACATCCTCTTGGCATCACAGCAAAAACTGCAAGGCCCTCCTTCCTTTGGAAAACTATCAACAACCACTTGCCAATGCTCATCGACCACTCTTTTGTCATCACCTACAATGGTCTCTCCACTTTCTTTTGGTTAGACACATGGCTCATTCAGTCACCTCTCCATAAATTTTTCCCCAACCTACACTCACACTCCTTGGATGACAAGGTTCTAGTGGCTACAATATGGTAAAAATGCTTATTAGCGAACTCGGAACCGCTCTATCTAATGCCGCCGTCATGAGGCTGGATCTGTTCTGTTGTCTGCAGCAGATTTTCAGCAGTACCTAGATCGGATGAACGGTCCCTCTCCCACGGCTGCCATTCTCTCGCCAAGAATGCCTACTACTCCATTCTTCTCAAGACGCCATCGATACACACCACCACTTCATCCGGGGTTCCATGGTGCCAATCAAGGTCAAGATCTTCGCCGCTTCTCCTCCGTGATCGATCAACACAAAGGCCAACATGTTTCACAAGCACATCGCCCAATCACCGCTTGCCCCGATGCCAAGACCCACACGAGGATGCTCTTCATCTCATCTCCAATCGCTCCTATGCAACATGTGTCCGGTCCTCCTTGGGACCGCCATCTCCAACCTCCTGGATGATCTGCAACAACACCCCACGATCCTGGTCTCAACCCAAACATCGGCCCTCGATCGCCTACAGCGGTGGCATGGAAGATTTGGGACTCGAGGAATGCCTTTGTCTTCAGAAACGAGGATCACTCCCACCGCACCACAATTCGTAACATAGTAACTGATTTCTCCCTCTGGGTCTTCCGGTTTAGAAACAAAGAAGATAATGCTTCGGCTAAGCAATGGCTGAATTTCCTCTTTGCTGCTATTCATTAACTGTTGCTGTAATATGAACCAAAGCTGTAATTCCTCGATTCTCTGTTGAGTGGTAATATATTCAGGTGGGGAAGCTCTCCCCCCGGTGATCGTTCAAAAAAAAACAATCATTTTGACATAAAACATTAACATATAGTCTGTACATATAAATCATTTGAAAAAATAAAAACGTGAAATAGGAAAAAAAATCATAGAGTTGCTATAAAAAACGTTCGCCTGTAAGAGAAAACAGTTCAAAATTTCGAAAAAGTTCGTGGAATTCATAAAAAAGTTCACCGAGTTCTGAAAAAGTTTCATGAATTTGAAAAAAAGTTCATCGATTTGGTAGAAAAGTTTACAAATTTGGAAAAAACTGCATCAGGTTTAAAAATTCATAGAATGTAAAAAATTTCATTGACTTGAAAAAAGTTCATCAAATTTGGAAAAATTTCATCGCTTTGAAAAAAAGTTCATTGAATTTGAAAAAAATCATAAATTCAAAAGATTCAAAACAATGTTCACGATAACAAAAAAATCTCATAAACTCGAGAAAAGTTCACAAAATTGAAAAAAGAAGAAAAAAAGAAGAAAACCGGCCAAAACAAAAAAAACACCCAGGCTGGAATCTAGTAAAAGAAGTTTGTTAATTAAAGAAGAATAAAAGAAGGAACCAAGTATCACGAAGTGAATGTTGTCCTGAATGGTTAGCGTGCTCGTACATTCCCTGGGAGGTGCGGGGTTCGAAACTTTACCGCACAATTTTTTGATGGGCCGGCCTAGTGTGGATGCAGCGTGTGCGCACGTTTGCAGGAATCAAAGAAACAAAGAAAAGGGCGCTTAAGGCGCCATTTAGGATCACCCGCAAAAAAAAAGGCGCATTTTAGGAAATGCCTAGAAAATTACGGGGCACCGGGTTTTTATGTTCTTCTTTCCGGTTTTCTTTTTCTTTTTTAGTTTTTTCTTTTCTTTTTTCTGTTTTCTTTTCATTTTTTCTTTACTTTTATGTTTCCATTTTTATTATTGTTTTTCAATTTCCGAAAATCTATTAATTCACGATTTATTTCTAAAACGTACTTCATTGAATGATGAACATTTTTTCCAAAATCGTGGTTTTATTTTTACTAAATCGTTACTCTTAAATCATGAACATGAAACTGTGAACATTTTTTAAAAAATTACGAACATATTTTTTTAACCAAGATTTTTTTTTAGAAATTTGTGAACATTCTCTTAGGTCATGAACATTTTTTTGAAATGAAGAACATTTTTTTGAAATAATAAACATTTTAAAATGAAAGACTACTTTCTCAAAATCAGGAACATTTTTTCCAAATTCGTGAACACTTTTGAATTAGTGAATATTTTTTTGAATCATGAACATTTTTTCGAAATTCGTGAACTTTTTTTTTCCAAATTCGTGAACATTTTCCGGATGAGCAAACATTTGTTTGAATTTTCTAAATTATGAACATTTTTTTAAGTTTGTGAACATTTTTTTACAAATTCGTTAACAGTTTTTGAATTCCAGAGCTTTTTTTCTGTAATCATGATTTACTTACTTTGTGATCATTTTTCAATTTCATGAACATTTTTTTTGAAATTGTGATCATTGATTTAAATTCATGAACATTTTTAAATTTGTGATCATTTTTTGTCAAATTCAAGAACAAGTTTTGAATTATCGAGCATCTTTTTGGAAATCATGATTGTTTTTGAAATCATGACTGTTTTTTTCAAAATTAGCATCTTTTCTGAAATTTAGAACCTTTTAATATCCCGAATTATTGAAAAAAGAAAAAAATAAATGGAAAAAAAGAAAATGGAAACATCCACAAAAAAATAAACAGGCGGCGTCCCGGCCACACATGGGCCGGCCCAAAAGGGGAGCGGGGGGTGCATGCCTGCTTCCTTTGTAGCGCGTGCTGCGCCCTATAGGCTCTCCTAGAAAATTATACAGGGTCATATCACCTTGGCACGACTTAATGGAATAAAACCCGGCCAAGTGGGCCGGCCCGCTATACCGAGGGTGCGGGTTGCTTGTTCTGAGTGCTCCTCCACAAGATTTTTGAATTCCTAATGAAGGGGCACCCTTTGCAAAGATCACTCACAACTACTCTGCATGAGCGTCAATTGTCATAACCTAGGAGTTTGGATGAGATTTCTTCCTATTCGCACGAGGGATGAACGGATTTGTTTATGCTTTTTTTGTAAATCTTTTTTAATGATATATGTATTGAACCATGGGTTGAAATCACGGACCGTTTTCATCACGCATGTGTCTCATCGAAACCTTCAAAATTTAGATCCCATATTAACAGGTTTTGATGAATTTTTTTGTTGTAAAAAATTATGCCCCCAAAATGAGCAAACATGTGCTTCCAGATTGCAGTAACTTGTGATCTCAATTCGAATTGGTGCTCCCACAGTCCCATGGAGAGATGCACAACTGTGTTTTTCAAATAAACTAATTTAGGCTTTTCACATGCCTGTGCTCCATCCAGAAACACGGCCATGCTCCTGATAGTCGAAATCCCCAAAACCTAGGAAAGCAGAAAGGAAAAAACCTGAAAGCCGAGAAAAAAGCGTGAAAAAAACACCTCGACGGGGTAGCGTCCATTGCGTGACAGACTGACAGGTAGAGCTAGTTGCTCCCCGAGCTCGCTCGCTCACTCGATCTCTCCTTGCTTCCTGCGATTGGTTCAAAAAGGGAAGTTCTGTTGCTGAATTTTTTTTACGACAAAGGCCCTGTTTGGATACTCTAACTTGGTTAGAGGTTAGAGTTATTTTCTAACTCTAGACTAACCTTAAACTAACTTTAGCTTTTGATGGTATTTGGATGAGAGGGTAAGTTTGAAAATAAATGCACCTTTTTTCAATCATTTGACTCTTTTAACCAGGATTTGCTGTGGCCGGCTCTTGTGTGGGTGACCGGTGCCGCGGCCGGCGAAGGTTGCGTCGGATATGGGGCGGATGGATGGGAACGGGATGGAGGTGGACAAGCAAGTGACCGACAAGCATGGATGGAGGCGACGGGCCGGATAGGGCGGATGCGGCGCATGTGGCGATGGCGGACGGACGGTGGCGACGGACAAACCGGCGCGCGGGATGGAAGCGACGAAGCGGATAGACTTGGGCGGCGGGGACGGGCAGACGCGGCCGGCGATGCAGGGCGACAGGGGCCAGCGGGAGGAGGAGAACGAGATGCAATGGGGAGGAGAACGAGAGAAATGGGGACGAATGGATAGGATCCGGTCATGATCAAGCGTCTGATGTAAAAAGAATTTTTTTAGGGCCCCACCACAACTAGCTCCAATTAGCACCTCTCCATAGGGATAGTTTGTTTGATGGGTTAGTTTCAATCTAACTCAAACTAGCACATGTGTTTGGATACTTTAAGGGTTAGTTCAGCCCCAAGTAGCTCAAAGTAGCTCTAGCCCTGGGATCCAAACAGGGCCAAAGTTGTAGTACGATCCCCGAAAAAAAAGTTGTAGTACGATGACCGTGTTTATTCCGTCTCGGGTACTGCCCTGTAGTTGCACGGCTGTATCTCGTCACGTGGTGGCCATGCATGGCCCATGACGAGAAAGCCGACATCCATCGTCCATGGCAGATGTGCTGGCAAGACCAGGCGGAGGACCGGAACAAGCCTGCATGGGCGCATGCAGTGGCGGAACTTCATGGGGGCCAACCTGGGCGATGGGCCCCCAGCCCAAAAAAAAACACCTACTACTCATTAGTTTTTCTATCATATGTCCAGTAAAAACAACCTAAATCTCATAGTTTTGCCCCTTCTTAGCCCATTGCCCCTTCAAAGATTTGGCCCAAGCTCCGCCACTGGGCGCATGGCCTCCGCATGGCCAGGTGATGCCACGTCTGCATCACACTGCAAACTGCAAATACCCAATCAATCCATTACCAGTTTGATTTTAGCATACATATACGCCGCTTCGTGGCAAGAGGCAGCGAGCAGCCAGCAGCCAGCGTCCGCAGTCCGGTCAGAGACAGAGAGAGGCCAGCGGCGGCGGCAAATCGGTCGGCCCGAACGGGCTAACGGGCAGGGCAGCCAACGCGCCCAACACCAACCGGCCCTGTCGTGAGTCGTGACGCACTCACTCACGCGCGGTGTTTGGGAAAGCTTGGCGATGGCTACTCGGACTCTTCCCCTCGGACCTGTCAAAAGGATGCACGAATGTGGTCACGCAGCGCCCCTCGTTGGATTGGATTGGACTGGAATTTTCGGTGTTCTGCTTTCTCCGCCGCATCATCATTTCTTTTCCATGTCCAGACGTTTCTCTTTTCACAAGGATAATCAAGACCATACGTTTCTGTAGTCCAGGCTGGCTGCGGATCATCCATAATAAATAAATAAAATAAAACAAAACAAAATAAAAGGACGTCGCCATATGTCTGGCTTGCAGATTCTGATCCTTTGTTTTCCATCGATCATCCATCACTGACGCGCCACAATAGAATCATAGCAGTACCTATTCAGTTTCAGAATCTACAGCCGGATCTCTCAAATCTCAAATCCGCCTCATATGCATGGGCGAACCGACCAGTCATTGTTCGGTCACGGTTTTTTGATCCAGAGGGCCCCACAAACGCCAGGGCTGACAGACACCCCATATCCAGCCTGACAGCCCGACCCCATCCTAAATTGCATCAAATCCAGCAAACCCTTCCTCCTTCTCCCACCGCCCTCCAACCATTCCCGCGCCCGGACCCTCGCCGTCGTCCACCCTTACTCTCAATCCTCACCTCTGGTCCCGATCTATCGTCGGAGATGCCGTCTAGCCCGACCCACACCGTCGCGATGGAGACGCAGTCTGCCTCGTCCATCGACGGCGCGATTTCGTCGGCGGCGACTTGCAGGCAGAGAACGTCGCCCGCAAGTTGCGTCGACGCCGACAGCGAGAGAGGGAAGCGACGGCGCCGTACACAAATTAGTCTGCGGGCGTTTGAGGGGTCGGATTTGCCAAATCCGGTTGCAGCTTTTGGGATGTGCGCACATGAGCGTTCCTGCCCACGCAAATATTCGTCAATGTTTTTCTTTCATATATGTTGAATTTAGTGAACTTCAAGTTGAAGCTAAATCTGCCGGTTACGTCCCTTTCATTCATGACGCGCACTCATGGAAAATTCAGATAAACAGTGTAGTACAATGTACATGGACAGTCGAACCGCGAGAAAGTCAGACTAATTAAGTTGCAAGAGACAGATTGTGATGGGCCATTTCGTCCTATACAATCCCCGGTTTTGGGAGAAAAACTGTAAAATATACCATATGCATGGTTCGGATATTTGATTGGATAACGTGACGTACACGTTCACCACAAGGGCACAAAGATGCAAGAGAAAAAGAAAACATTGAAATTTGTTGAGACTATACACATATAATATCTTCAAGTGATGTTTCACACCTTCCGCGCATTGAATTTGACATGTACTAGAAAAGAAGACGTGGCAGAAGCTATTGTTAGCTTTGTTATGAAGCAACGAGGCAGATATATAAATACTACACGATGAGATGCAACGCACCAGTGACAGCGGATTTTTTGAAGATAATGCCAATTCTTGGTCCTTTGTGCGTAACCTGAGGCGGCTTGTCGTTCTCCTCGCAAGAAACCCAAACCACAATTTCACGTTCCCACGACCAACATCACCTGCTAGATTCATCACGAAGACCAGCCGGTGCATCGCGCGACCTCACGCTGGCCCTGCACGCCTGGTTGCTTTCCGCCTCCACATGTGGTTTCCACTCCCGGCTAGTGTTGATCCGTTCACTGTTCCGTGACCGCTTCACTGTTGCGGTCCGCCCATCGATCACTAGTGTAACCCGGTGCGACGGCGCACCGGCACTTCCAAGAGCATCTTCAACGGGTGAAATGTTAATTTTCTCTCGCATTCATGGGTTTTTTTAGTCCGCATGATTAAATAGTCGCATACATAAAAGGCAGACGTTTAAATAGCTGCATGCAATACTAGTTCAAATTTATAAAGCTTAAATATTACATACCAATATTGTTGTCCCTTTTAACCGTTCATTGATACTCAATCAGATCTCCCTTGAGGTACTTGTAAGTTGGTCGATGCCAATTTATTAATGCATAGGAATAAACTCTTTAAATATGATCAGATTCTGGTTTAGAAGTTGGATAGGATCACATATATTCTCAAATTCTGGAGTTGCAACAGCATCGTCACCTTCATCCTCGACGATCATGTTGTGCATGATCACACAATAGGTCATCACCTCCCGCAAGGTCTTCGGATCTCATTGTTTAGCAGGTCTACAAACAACTGCAAAACGGGCCTGTAGAACTTCAACCCCTCTCGACATCATTTCTAATTATTTATTGTCTTTGGGCAAAGTTAGCCTTTTTCTAGCCAACTAAGTTAGAGATAATAGTGCTGGTAAAGGTAGCCCACGGAGTATAGATACCGTCAATCAGATAGTAGCCCATGTTGCACTCATGTCCATTGACAATATAGAGGCAAGGAGGAGCTTTTCTGTCAACCAGCCTCGCAAACGGCGATTGCTGCAACATATTGATATCATTGTGAGACCTGGGCATGCAAAAAAAAAAACGTGTCAAATCCAAAGATCCTGTGATGCATCTGCTTCAAAAATGATGGTGGGTTTCTTAACATAACTCTGATATTGCCCTTGTAAAGCCTTCAGACAGTTCTTTCATTTTCAATGCATGCAGTCAAGAGATCCAAACAAATTTGGCCACCGTCTTGCTTCTGAGATTGCCAAGAGCCTCTCGGTGTCTGCCACAGTTCGTTCTCTCAGGCACTGAGGTTCGAACACCTCGACCACGGTAGTTGGAAACCTGACCATGGCATATCCGCATGTGCTATCAGACATTCGTAGGCACTCATCCCACGAATCAGCTGTCGTGCCATGTGCAAGCATTCGTAGTGCGGCAATGCATTTCTGGTAACCAGAGAAGCCGATCGTTCCGACGACGTCCTTCTCCAAGACGAAATAGTTATCATAGGACCGGGTGCCATGGTACAAACAATCAAAAACAGTCTCGCGCATCCGAAAACGCCGGCGAAAATGGTCAGCAAAGAGTGCATCTGGGGCAAAGTAGTCGGCCATCAATGTCAAATGGCCGCGCACCCTGTTGCGGTTGAGCACTCGATGACCCTTGATCGAGCCCTTGAAATTAAGAACATGTTTCTCCGCACGCTCCGCATCTTCAAGGACCGCCTACATCATCGCCTATGAGTTCTCCTCCTCGTCGGACGACTCAACACAGTGCTCGTATATATACTCCAAATCGAAATTCATTGCTAGAAAGAAGAAGGGAAAACTGTTTTTAGCTCCGGCAATTCATCGAATGGTTCCCGGACATGGCGAGTATAGCAATATCGGATGGTACTTGACGGGGCGGTCGGAGGATAGGGGTTGAACGGCGACGGAGGAGGAGCGGGGTGGAGTCCGGCTAGAACGCTAGAGGTGACAGAGGCGCAGAGTTTTGGCAAGGATGTGGCGTGGCGGCCGGGGAGGTGGAGCGGCGACGAAAGCAAGAGAGAAAGAATAGAGAGGAGAAAATAAGGAGGATGAAGTCGCAGGGTCTGGAAAGGGTTTTGGCTGAGCCAAAGATGACGGAATCCTATGTGTTTGGTGTCCGGACTTCCGCAAAGCTTTCTATGTTTGTCTTCGATTTATGAAAAAAATACGTCTGAACAATGCCGCTGATCCATACAAATCAGTGTTGAATGGTTTTCGTGGTCCGAACAGAAGCGAGCGGTTTACTGTCCGCCCTAGAGATGCCCTAACCGCACTGGCCGTGTCGATCCTGCCTGATGTCTCTCTTCGTTGCGTGCACGAGCACGGCTTTGCACTTGTTTGTTTCTGGGTAGGGCTTCCGAGGCGCGAGCCTTACCCTTGTTTTCACTCGTCGTCACTATCTGAAAGGATGCGGCAGCCTGGTGTCTCTCATAGCAAAGCCATCTCAGCGACCAAAATTTTCCTCCGTGCGTCACTCTGTTACTTACTCTTCGTAAAGAAATATAAAAACATTTAGATCATCAATATAGTGATCAAAACAATCTTATATTTCTTTACAAAGGGAGTACTTACTATAGGATATCCCATGCGTTGCTGTGGAATCGGTTGGTAAAATTTGGATGATAACATTAGAATCAAAACTAACAATACATATGACTTATATATTTTATCATGTATAGTTATAAAATATTTATTAAATATAAAATATAATATTTGAATGTAAAAAAAAATCCATGCATGGTTGAATATTTTGGTGGATTTTCTCCATGCATGCTTGTAGTAAGAGGCAAGCCTTATTCTATTCATAATTGTATAGTAAGGTGATATACTTTCATGTTGAGATAAATAAGTTAGTGCAGATGAGTCCACAGGTATATAAGATTAGTCAAGGACTATTTTCTTTTTAACAGAACTAACCCCTTTTCATTTAATCAAACAAAAAGACAGCAGTTTCAGAGTTTTTTTTCGAAACGGAGGCAAAAGATTTGCCTCATCTATTAAATGAGAAGGATAGAGTGTTTTGGAGTGTTACAAGACCTGACCCAATACACATCACGGCCTGGCAATTACACGCTTATTACAATGTTTCCTAGATTCTTAGCGCTGGCGGTTACCCAAAGCTTTGCCTCATCGGTTACAAGTTGGAGAAGGCTTGTAGGCGGCGCACTCTTGTGGCGAAATACCCTAGCGTTTCTCTCATTCCAAATTGTCCACGAGACAAGCATAGTGAGGGAGGCCATAGCTCGCCTGTGGGGGTTCTTCATGTCGGTCCTCTTGTACCACCATTCGAAGAGGGATGCATGGAGATGCCAAGTGGTGGTGTCCATGTGCGCAAGCCCAAATTTTTGGATGACCATGTTCCATAGCCGTGTAGAGTAGCAGCACCGAACGAAGAGGTGAACGGTCGTCTCTTGTTCTCTCTTGCATAGGGGGCAAAGGCCACAGTTTGCCCAGCCACGACGCTCCAAGCGGTCGGCAGTCCAAATCCGCCCTTGCAATGCAAGCCATGCGAAAAACTTAATTTTCGGAGGGGCCCAGGCTTCCACACCATGAAGTCCATATGGGATAGCGTCAGGCCTAGGAACTTCTCCTTGTAAGCACTGGACACCGAGTAGATCTCGTCCATGGAGTGCTTCCACACTATGTCGTCCTCGGCGTCGTCATCTATGTGAAAGTCATGAGTGAGCATCCAAAGGGTGAAGAACTCCCGCACGTAGTCGCCGGTGATGACGGTGTCCTTCTTGATATGAAGCATCCAAGCGTTCGCCCTAAGGGCGTCGCGCACCTTCCAAGTTTTCCTCCTTAAGGCTTTAAAGATCAGAGGGGCAATGTCCTTGGGCTTGCGGCCAAGAAGCCAAGGGGAGTCCCTAAAAGGTGTTTTTGCACCATTGCCCATGACTATCGTGGTGGATGCATAGAAGAAATCATGGTCTTGAATAGTACATGGGTTACCCAAACCCACCCAAAGTTTGCTCGGCTCCTTCCATTCGTACGACAGCGATCTCAACCTTAATGCACGAGCAAACTTGTCAGTGTTTAGCACCCCGAGGCCTCCGTATGCTGAAGGGCGGCAAACAATTTCCCAATTGACTTTGCACTGCATGCCGGTTGTCTTGTCAGATCCAGTCCAAAGGAAGGCTCTCTCAATCTTGTTCAGGTTGTGGAGAGTTCCTTGCGGGACAATCAAAATGGCATGATGGAGTATATCGCTTGAGAAGCGACCACAAATTTGACAAGCGCCGTTCGACCAATGGTGGTGATGTTCTGGCCCTCCCAAGTGACCAACTTGCCAGCCGCTTTGTCCTCCAGTTAATGGAAATCAATTTTTCGAAGCTGCCAAACCGATAGCGGAAGGCCCAAATATTTTATGGGAAAAGAGGCCCGTGTCGCCGGCATATTGCTGAGGATGTGTTCCAGGTCTAGGTTGGCACATCTAATGGGCACCACGGAACTTTTCTGGAGATTGGTGCACAAGCCCGTGACATCGCCGAATCCTCTGAGGATGATCGACAGGTTGTCGATGTCTGACTTGATCGGAGCCATGAAAACCGCCGCGTCGTCAGCGTACAAGGAGGTTCTCACCATGGCCCCTCGCCCGCGAAGCTGTGAATAAGGCCCTTATGAGCTGCCAGCTCAAGGATGTGGTGAAGCGGGTCTATTACCAGCACGAATAGCAGAGGCGAAAGAGGGTCCCCTTGCCTGAAGCCGCTGCCATGCTTAATGGGTGGTCCAGGGATGCCGTTGAGGAGGAACCGCGATGATGAAGAGGAAAGCAAAGCTGCGATCCAATCCCTAAACTTATCTGGCAGACCTTTTCGCTGAAGCAAGTCCAGAATGTATTCCCATTTGACCGAGTCAAAGGCTTTTCTGATGTCTAGCTTGAAAAGGAGGGCAGGAGTCTTGCACTTAAGGAGCCGGCAGGCGAAGTTGCGAACGTACATGAAGTTGTCGTGAATGCTCCTTTTCTTAATGAATGCACGCTGCGCGTGGGAGACAAGGGCGCCCATGTGGGGTGCGAGCCTTAGGGATAGCACCTTGGCAATGATTTTTGCGACGACATGAATAGGGCTAATGGGCCTGTAGTCAGAAATGCCCTTCGCCCCTTCTTTTTTGGGCAACAACACCACATTGGCAGAGTTGAGCCACTGGAGGTTGTTAGTGCGAAGGGCGCCGAAACAGCTAATGACTCTCATGATGTCATGTTTGATGTAGCCCCAACATCTCTAACCCGTCAGGGCCGAGTGCCTTGTCGCCAGGCATCTCCTTAATGGCCTCCCACACCTTGTCCTCAGTTATATCATTGCCAAGCTCGTGGAGATCAAGGGGTTTGATGTTGAGCTCATCCCAGTTAAAATCAGCGGTAGGCGTGGAACCAAACCCCATGACCCCAGAGAAGTGGTCGTGGATAATCTTTTCCTTGCGTGAGTGCTCCGTGACCCATGCACTGGCCAGCCTAATTCGATGTATGTGATTCTTCCTTCTTCTCACATTGACGCGGCGGTGGAAATTTTTTGTATTGGCATCCCCTTCCCTTAGATTAGCAATCCTCGCACACTGCCTTTTCCTAGCCCTTTGCAACACCGCAAGGCTAATCACCCTCCGCTTGAGGCATGAGCGAAGGTCTAGCTCCTCCACAGAGAGAGTACGCTCCTCTTGAGCAATGTCCAGGCGAAGGATGACCATGTGGGCTGCATGTAGGTGGATCTTGGCCTTAGAGAACATATTCTTGCTCCACTCAGAAAGCCGCAAAGCAGTCTTTTTGAGTTTATGGTGAAGCCTTAGGTAAGGTTCAGAGTGCTGCGTTGTCTCATTCCAAGCTTTTTGGACCACCTCATGAAATCCAGGCAAAGAAACCTAGAATTTTTCGAACTTGAAGGATCGAGGCCATCTCGGCCCCTTGTCATCAGCTAGCAGTAAGGGGCAGTGGTCGGAGAGGGAGGATGACAGGGCATGGAGGACATGAGTGTTGAAAGTGGTGTCCCACTCCGCATTGCAAAAGAATGAGTCGAGCTTGCATAGCGTTGGGTTATTCCGCTCATTGCTCCACCTAAAACGCCGATTCTGGAGGTGGATTTCCTTGAGTTTGCAGGTTTGCAACGCAGATCGGAAGCGGTTGTTCCTACTACGATTCACATTCCTTTTATTTTTGTCTCCAGCTCGGTAGATCTGGTTGAAGTCCCCTAGGACGAGCCATGCCATATCCGGCAACGGCTTATGGATGATGATCTCCGCAAAGAAAGCATCTTTGCTAGCCGGGTCAGTGGGGCCATAGATAGTTGTTGCCTTGAAGCAAATTTTGGATGAACGAATTCGCACAGTGGCTGACAAACAGTAGTTGGTTGCGACAATGTCATTGACATCAAGAAGGTTCTCATCCCAGAGCAATAGGATGCCTCCCTAGTTCCGATAGCCGGACGTTGCACGAAGCCGCGAAATCTAAATCCACCAATGGACGCGGCAGTGAACATGTTAGCTGAGTTCAACTTCGTCTCCTGAAGGCAAATGAGATGGCAAGAAGACCCCTCAATTGTAGCTTTAACTGTTGCCCTTCGATCTGGGCAATTTAATCCCCTCACATTCCAACAAAGCGTGTTAATTGGTTGTTCTGTCATGGAGAAGTATTGAGCACTCTAGGCACACAGAGGTGGAAAAGCAAACTGAATAACTAAGCTTGGTACAAGGGACACACCCAACCATACTACAATAGTGTAGGATCGTTGAAGGAAAGAGTGTCTAGAGGGGGGGGGGTGATTAGACTACTCGACAAGATAAAAGTTTATGCCTTAAGACAAAGACAAGTTTTAGTCAAGTTCACAATGGAGATCAAGTCGAGCATCATGCATACAAGTCAAGTAGCATACTACACATGCAATTCTAGAGTATGGGCAGCGGAAAGTAAATTGCACAAGTAGTAAAGGAGAGGTGGAGAAGAGCAAACGCAATTTGGAGACACGGAGATTTTTCTCGTGGTTCCGATAGGTGGTGCTATCGTCAATCCACGTTGATGGAGACTTCAACCCACGGAGGGTAACGGCTGCGAGAGTCCACGGAGGGCTCCACCCACGAAGGGTCCACGAAGAAGCAACCTTGTCTATGCCATCATGGCTTACGCCCACGGAGGACTAGCCTTACTGGGGTAGATCTTCACAAGTAGGCGATCTCCTTGCCCTTACAAACTTCTTGGTTCAACTCCACATCTTGACGGAGGCTCCCAAGCGACACCTAACCAATCTAGGAGGCACCACCCTCCAAAAGGTAATAGATGGTGTTGGTGATGATGAACTCCTTGCTCTTGTGCTTCAAATGATAATCTCCCCAACACTCAACTCTCCTCACTGTTTTGGCTGTGGTGGAAGAAAGGATTGAGTGGAAAGCAACTTGGGAAGGCTAGAAATCAAGTTTCATATGGTGGGAGTGGAGCAACTTGATCTCAACACAAGGGTAGGTAGTTCTCTTCTCGAAATGTAAGGTAGGAGTGGTAGTTCTTTCGATGGCTCTCTCCACTAATGAAGAGGAGGTGGAGGGTATTTATAGCCTCCACACAAAATCCAACTGTTACACACATTTGACCAATCTCGGTCGGACCGAAGTTGACAACTCGGTGAGACCGAAAGTTCAAATTTTGTGAATGTTGGGATTTTCGGTGGGACTAAAATACAATCTCGGTTAGTCCGATTCTTCCAAAGACTAGGGTTTGCCAATCTCGGTGGGATCGACTTTATCATCTCGGTGACACCGACATGATTACGTATGTTCTGTAAGGTTGGCAACACTAGTTTCGTGAGACCGAGTTTGGAATCGGAAAATCCGAAATTACTAGGGTTTGGCTATATGGCGAGGTGGTTCATGTCGGTGTGGTGAGTTTATGGAATCGGTGGGACCGAGATTACTTATGAGTATATGTTGGAATGAAAGATTGCGATAGTTTGGGAGATAGATCACTAAGCACTTTGAGCAACCAGATCATCATCATAACCTCATCCCTTTTAATAGTATTGGCTTTCCTATGGACTCAATGTGATCTTGGATCACTAAACCAAAATGGAGTCTTGAGCTTTTGCCAATGCTTTCCTTAGCATCCTAGGGGTCCACCTTTCCATCCTTTTGCCATGCCAGAGTGATTGACTTTCCTGAAACATACTTGATAAAAGCATTAGTCCAACCACAAAGTATGTTGTCATTAATTACCAAAACCACCCGTGGAGCAAATGTGCTTTCAATCTTCCCTTTTGGTAATTGATGGCAACACACAAAAGAAGATATCAAAGCTTACCGAAAGAAAGACAGAATTATCATTAAAGCTTTGACAAACATGTAGTACACAGGCTCCCCCTACAAGTGTGCAAGATTTTCATAGATTATGGTTTTGGACTACCACAAGCACACAAGAGAGAAGAACAAGATGTGCTACATGCAACTTGGCTATATGCATCGAGCAGATTAGGATAAGATAAAGAAGATGCATATGTGCATGGTGATTTCTTGCAAACAAGTATTCACAAGCAAGTCACCATCATGCACATTCTGCAAGATGCATATACTTACCTTGAAGTTCCTTGGCATTGTACCAAGAAATAAGCTTGGGAAAACAGGGTTAGATAACACAAGAGTATTTCTTCAACCAACAAAGAAGAACATCAAGAGTACCAAGCCGTGGATGACATGTATAAAGAGTGTCTCATGTTGAGCACTAGCTTGAATCAGCAAACATGTCTCCCAAGACTAAAAGATTTTCAATAGGCTCTGAGAGATTTTGCTTTTCATAAGATACCAATTGTGCTTTTCAGAAGATACCAATTGTGAGAGCGAAGAAAGCAAAATCAAAGGAAATGATGCCAAATGTATTATCATGTGATCCTCTCCCCCTTAAGGTAAGATTGTTCTTCTTCTCCCTTTAAATCTTCTCTTCTCAAGCTCCCCCTAAATCTTATCCCCCTTTGACATCAAGTGCCGAAAAGGACAGTAAACTAGGAAGGTCAGGAAAGATGGAAGGAAAGAAGTGGGATCCTTAAGAATCACAACTGAGCAAACTAAGTATGCAGAATAAATCAGTTAGTTGAGCTGCAGAAGATGATATCCTGGTGAATGTAAATCGGTGACACCGAATTGATATGGATCGGTGAGTCCGAAAGTCAGAGACTTAGGGCAGATCCTTTTTCGGTCAGACCGAAGTGTTCAAATTGGTGACGCCGAGTTTAATTCCAAGGAAACATAGAAATAATTCAGCTCACTTTGCAAGGACTGTTTCAAAAGATTTGCAATGAATTTGTAAAGGATTTTCAAGAAATTGATCAGAGCCAAAAAGATATTCACAAGAACAGAAGAAATAGAAATGAAAAAGATTGCTAGATGAAGTTTTTTTTTTAAATAAGCAAGAAAACTCAATGAGAGAGCATAGGAGAAAAACAGAAAAACTCCAAAACATATGTACTTCATCTAGATAGGGTCGCATACAAAGTCACCTATGTTTGAGTATATTGACTTAGGAGTCAAATGAGAACATTTGATCATAGGTCATACTCATCGTTTAAGCTCAAAATGGGGTTGCCATTTTTCGATTAGGCATTTGATGTGATCACATCTTATGAAGCTGCTTGTACTCATGTCTTTGAGCAAAGCTCCTTCAAGATGTGAAGAACATTCCTTGGGCTTGTTGTTGCTTGTACTCATGTAGGTGAACTTGATGTAGATGCTCATAGAATGTGAAGTTGGAGCACCATTTCCAATTGTATAGTTCATCTTCCTACATGGGTTAGGCAAGCAAGGAAATACTCAAGAATATCCAAGATGACAAGAGTGAAACACTAGATGTATAAGGTGTCAAAAGGATATGTGGAGTCTTGTTCCTTGAACTCAACATCCCAAAGGGCTAGATACTTGGTCAATGACAAGATTACTCATGATTTGAGTGTGTGGTAATCTTGTGGAATGTAGACCATCCAAGTACCGCAAGGAGTTAGATGCAATACAAGGGGCAAATGTGTCCAAGACATATGATCCTCATCATAAGAGAAATATCAAGGATTAGTCAATTAGGCTCATGCCTTGCATGCATCAATGGAGTTTTCACTCCAAGTTGGAAGCATCAATGATGTTCAACTCACTCCTTAGCGACAAAACACTTTCTCATCAAGTGGTTTTGTAAAGATATCTGCAAGCTGTTTGTCAAGATCTAACATGCTTAAGATCGATGTCACCCTTTGCAATGTGACCACGAATAAAATGGTGACGAACTTCAATGTGTTTCGTCGAGAGTGTTGCACGGATTGTGTCCAATCTTAATCGCACTCTCATTGTCACAAAGCAAAGGAACATGTCTTGCATGTATCCCATAATCCTTAAGCGCTTGTGTCATCCATAGCAACCGAGCACAACATGAACCTGCAGCAATATATTCTGCTTGGCGAGAGATAATGATACGAATTTTGTTTCTTGGAGGACCAAGATACAAGGGATCGACCGAGAAATTGACACGCACTGAAGTTGACTTTCTATCAATCTGCCTCCGGCATAGTCCGAGTCGGAATAGCCAACAAGATCGAAAGAGGCCCTCTTAGGATACCAAATGCCAAAGTTAGGTGTGTGTATCAAATATCTCACAATTCTTTTAACAGCTTTAAGATGACATTCTTTAGGGGCTGCTTGATATCGAGCACACATGCATACACTCAACATTATGTCAGGACGAGAAGCACAGAGATATAGTAGAGAACCAATCATGGATCGATAAACTTTTTGATCAACAGGTTCTCCATCTTTTGTCAAGTCATTATGTCCGCTAGTAGGCATGGGGGTTCTCATACCTTTGCTTTCTTGCATGTTGAACTTCTTGAAGAGATCCTTAGTGTACTTTGTTTGTGAGACAAAAGTACCCTCCTTAGATTGCTTGATTTGCAACCCAAGGAAGAATTTGAGTTCACTCATCATGGACATCTCATACTTCTCCGACATAAGCTTTCCAAACTTCTCACTAAAATGAGGGTTAGTTGAACCAAAGATAATATCATCAACATATATTTGGCACACAAATAGTTCACCATCAACCCTTTTCGTGAATAGCGTTGAGTCTATTTTTCCAATCTCAAATCCTTTTTCAAGAAGAAAGCTAGTTAAGATTTGTACCAAGCTCTAGGAGCTTGCTTAAGACCATAAAGAGCTTTGTGCAACTTGTAAACATGATTAGGCTTTTAGGATTCACAAATCCGGAGGTTGTTTCACAAATACTTCCTCCTCAATTTCACCATTTAGGAAAGCACTTTTAATGTCCATTTGATAGAGAGTAATATCATGGTGGTTGGCATAAGCAAGAAGAATGCGAATGGACTCAAGTCTAGCAACGGGGGCATAGGTCTCACCATAGTCCATACCTTCGACTTGTGTGTAACCTTGAGCTACGAGACGAGCCTTGTTGCGGATGACTTGTCCATCTTCATCTTGCTTGTTCCGAAACACCCATTTGGTTCCAATGACGTTTTGGTCATCATTGGGCTTCTCTACCAAAGTCCAAATGTTGTTCCTCTCGAAGTTGTGTAGCTCTTCATGCATAGTGTTCACCCAATCCGGGTCTTCAAGTGCTTCTTCCACCTTCATAGGTTCAAGACTAGAGATAAATGAGTAATGCTCACAAAAGTTAGCTAAACGAGTTTTAGAGCGAGTAATTCTCCCGGAGTCGATGTCATTCATCATTTGTTCCACGGGATGATCCTTCTTGACTCTTGCTCGAACTCGGGATAGCTTTTGTCGTGGTCGTGGCTGAGCTTCCTCATCATCCTCATCTTCTTCTTCATCATTGTTGTTGGTGTTGTCTTGAGGTGGTGGAGAAGGAGGTTGTGGTGGATCTTCTTGTTGCACTTCCTCATCTTGGTGAGTTCCACTTGTGGAAGCCTCCATGTTGCCTTGAGGTTCATCTCTCCGTGAGGTAGGGGGCTCCACATATGTAGATGAGGTACTCTCCTTCACTTCCATGGGACGGATCTTTCCAATAGATAGATCTTGAATGGCTTCCGATGGGTCTTTGTCTCCTACATCAATAGGCATTTGCTCTAATTATGAGCCATTAGATTCATCAAACTTCACGCTCACCGCCTCTTCAACCTTTCGGTGAAATTATTGTAGACACGGTAGGTGTGGGAGTTTGATCCATAACCGAGGAAAAGGCCTTCATGAGTTTTAGGAGCAAACTTAGACCGACGATGCTTATCAAGGATATAGCATTTCAACCAAAGACACGAAAGTATCCCACTTGGGGTTTGTTACCGTGAGGAGCTCGATGAAGTCTTGCCGAGGAGCTTGTGAAGATAGAGCCTGTTGATAGCATGACAAGTCTGTCTCGACGGCTTCACCCCGTAGTGTTTCGTGTCTTGTATTCATCAAGCATCGTTCTCGCCATCTCAATGAGCGTTCGGTTCTTCCTCTCAACAACTCCATTTTGTTGAGGTGTGTACGTAGTCGAGAACTCATGTAAAATCCCTTCCTCATCGAGAAAAGAGTCCACATGGGCGTTCTTGAACTCCGCTCCATTGTCGCTCGAACTTTCTTGATCTTCACCTCAAATTGATTTTGGGCCTTTCTAGCAAAAGTTTTGAAGATTCTCCGAACCTGCGATTTGTCATCAAGGAAAAATACCCACGTAAATCTGGAATAATCATCAACTATAACTAGACCAAAGGAGTTACCACCAAGGCTTTTGTAAGCATTGGGACCAAGAGATCCATATGAAGAAGCTCAAGCGGTCTCCTTGTAGTCATGATGTTCTTCACGGATGACTTCCACCTACTTGTTTTCCTGCTTGACAGAGCCTCGCAGAGTCTATCTTTGTCAAAGAAAACATCCTTAACACCAAGAATATGATCACCTTTAATTAGCTTATCTAGATTACGATACCAACATGTCCAAGCCTTCTATGCCAAAGCCAACCTTTAGCAGATTTAGCAATGAAGCAAGTTCTAGGTTGAGCTTTCTTAGTGAAATCAACGATATACAAATCACCTCTACGGATACCGGTAAAGACCATGTTATGATTGTCACGATGAAAAACTTGGCAATCTACTTCAGTGAATAGCACATTGAATCCAAAGTCAGCTAATCTAGACACGGAAAGTAAATTGTATCCAAGTGATTCAACAAGCATGACATTTTGGATGGAGCTATCATGAGATATGGCCACCTTACCAAGGCCAAGTACCTTACCCTTGGAGTTGTCTCCAAAAGTCACATACTTGCGTGGACCATCGTTCTTTGCGAGCTCTCGAAACATGTCTTCATCTCCGGTCATGTGATCGGTGCATCCACTATCAAGAATCCACTCTTTTCCACCGGATATGTAGTCTCTCAAATTTGCCATAAGATTGAGACTCTTCATGATCTTGTCTAGCTTGGTGTCTGAATCGGAGTAATCGTCATCATGCTCATGCTCATCATCATATTGACCCATAGATAGTTCATCATCAACACCTAGGTCAATTTGACAATGACTTGCATCAGTTTTGTCAATGTGATAATAATCATCGGAATGCAATACAAGAGCATTTCTAACTAGAACATTGATAAGTCCGGAATCACCCTTCCTTTTCATAAGATCACGAAGCTCAAAGAAGCATTTATCAAAGTTAGGATCATTGGGGCGCAACATATCAAATTCAACAGTCTTGTATAGAATTTCATCAAGACCTCTCAAAGAGTAGTCCGGATAAAGTTCTTCCAAGAACTTCCATATAGCATGGGCGCACTCAAAGTTTGTGACAAGCTCAAGCAAGTAATCGGGCAAACCTCTAATGATAAGATTGACAGTTCTAAGGTTACGAAGCAAATCAAGCTCTTCATCCATAGTAGGGTGCAAGGGGTCAAATGGAGGTACATATGGGTTTTCAACATATTTGCGCAAGTTGTACATCTTAAAGATAGCAAGCATTTCAATCCTCCACGAGTTATAGGACACTCCATCAAGAATAGGCACCCTATGACTAACACTCCCAAATGTAGACACGTCCATCTTCCTCCAATGGTGTGCAAACCAAAGCAATGGAGACCAAAGCTCTGATACCAATTGTAGGATCGTTGAAGGAAAGAGTGTCTAGAGGGGGGGTGATTAGACTACTCGACAAGATAAAAGTTTATGCCTTAAGACAAAGACAAGTTTTAGTCAAGTTCACAATGGAGATCAAGTCGAGCATCATGCATACAAGTCAAGTAGCATACTACACATGCAATTCTAGAGTATGGGCAGCGGAAAGTAAATTGCACAAGTAGTAAAGGAGAGGTGGAGAAGAGCAAACGCAATTTGGAGACACGGAGATTTTTCTCGTGGTTCCGATAGGTGGTGCTATCGTCAATCCACGTTGATGGAGACTTCAACCCACGGAGGGTAACGGCTGCGAGAGTCCACGGAGGGCTCCACCCATGAAGGGTCCACGAAGAAGCAACCTTGTCTATGCCATCATGGCTTACGCCCACGGAGGACTAGCCTTACTCGGGTAGATCTTCACGAAGTAGGCGATCTCCTTGCCCTTACAAACTTCTTGGTTCAACTCCACATCTTGACGGAGGCTCCCAAGCGACACCTAACCAATCTAGGAGGCACCACCTCCAAAAGGTAATAGATGGTGTTGGTGATGATGAACTCCTTGCTCTTGTGCTTCAAATGATAATCTCCCCAACACTCAACTCTCCTCACCGATTTGGCTGTGGTGGAAGAAAGGATTGAGTGGAAAGCAACTTGGGAAGGCTAGAAATCAAGTTTCATATGGTGGGAGTGGAGCAACTTGATCTCAACACAAGGGTAGGTAGTTCTCTTCTCGAAAATGTAAGGTAGGAGTGGTAGTTCTTTCGATGGCTCTCTCCACGAATGAAGAGGAGGTGGAGGGTATTTATAGCCTCCACACAAAATCCAACTGCTACACACATTTGACCAATCTCGGTCGGACCGAAGTTGACAACTCGGTGAGACCGAAAGTTCAAATTTTGAACGTTGGGATTTTCGTGGGACCGAAAATACAATCTCGGTTAGTCCGATTCTTCCAAAGACTAGGGTTTGCCAATCTCGGTGGGATCGACTTTATCATCTCGGTGACACCGACATGATTACGTATGTTCTGAAGGTTGGCAACACTAGTTTCGTGAGACCGAGTTTGGAATCGGAAAATCCAAATTACTAGGGTTTGGCTATATGGCGAGGTGGTTCATCTCGGTGTGGTGAGTTTATGGAATCGGTGGGACCGAGATTACTTATGAGTATATGTTGGAATGAAAGATTGCTGATAGTTTGGGAGATAGATCACTAAGCACTTTGAGCAACCAGATCATCATCATAACCACATCCCCTTTTAATAGTATTGGCTTTCCTATGGACTCAATGTGATCTTGGATCACTGAACCAAAAATGGAGTCTTGAGCTTTTGCCAATGCTTTCCTTAGCATCCTAGGGGTCCACCTTTCCAGTCCTTTTGCCATGCCAGAGTGATTGACTTTCCTGAAACATACTTGATAAAAGCATTAGTCCAACCACAAAGTATGTTGTCATTAATTACCAAAACCACCCAGGGAGCAAATGTGCTTTCAAATAGTAGGCTCCAACGCTAACCCCTAGCATACAGACTCCAAAAGGTTGCATTAACATAGGCAACCAACTACACCCTACGGCATGGAACTTGAAAGACATTGCTCATGCCATGACGTCTTGCTCTCCTCCATCTTGCAGTCCAGCCGCTCCAACAGCTGGGTCAAGCACTCCCTCTCCCCCATGACCAATCAGCGCGTCCTCAACTGTGTTGACTGCAGGGTTGTCGAGCTCAAAAAACTCTCTCATGGCTATAATCACTTCATTAGGAAGGTGCTGCTTGAACTTGTCCGTGAATGCCTTCAGTGTGTCTTCAGTGACGTCCTGCACGTCTCGTGTAATGCCCAGGATGCGGCAAATGAGGCTCTCAGCCTTCTTGGCCGCTGGCACATTAGGCGCACACACTGGAGCCCGGTGTACACGCTGCAGAGAGAGGCCTCCAGCAGTTGAAATCTTTACGCCCACCAAGGTCTTCCTACACGCTGCATGTCTCTTTGGAGGGGACGACAGCGGCGGCTGGGGCACCGGGGTGGGAAGCATCGCAGGCTGGCGCACACAGAAGAGCTGGTCAGGGAGGTCCATCGTGGGTCGGGGCACAACCAGCGCCGCAAGCCCTGCTGGCAAAGCATCATCAGCCGCATGCAGCCAAGCCCCAACGACGGTGCTTCGAACCCCCAGGAGCTCCAAGCGTGATGTGGCACGCGTCGCCACTACGCTCGGCCAGGAGAGGAGCCCAGTGCTCATTGAGATTTGCTCCCCGACGACCATGTTGTGCCCCCTCCTCTCCATCTCGCCAGTGCGCCCACCTGGCTTCGAGGCCTCCCCAACGCCGCCACTCCTCAACAGTGGCGCTCTACAGCGCAGTTTCAGAGTTTAATAGGAAAGACGAAAGACGAAAATGCAAGTCCAACGCACTGCTAGGTAACCCACTGTATATGCCATGGAACAAAAATTTGGGCAGCACCAAAATAAAGTTAGCCTTATTACAAAACCGAACGGCGGTATCAAGTCTTCAGGACAACCCACATACGGGTAATAGACAACCTAAACCTAAAGACGTGGTCGCTCTCAAGGATCAGCACCACATGAAAAGATCACACCATTTTCACTCTCTTTCGATAGGTCTCTTGACGCCTCACAAATCCTCAAGTTCATCGCGTTTTAGTCTCCCGACGCCTCACAAATCCTCAAGTTCATCGCGTTGGATCAAATCATCTCAGCTACAATTTTCAGTATCTTTGCATCATCCTTCTCCTGAAGACCCGCCCAATATAAAAAAAGAGCAAACAAAAGAACAATTTAAAAGGCATCTTGATCATCTTATGCTCAAAGGGTTGCTAGGTTTCGAGCAAGCCAATTAGCCCATGCAATGGCTGCGAGACCCACAGTATAAAATCTTTCTTGATTAGCTAGGAAAGAGCAACACTAGGTAAAATATTGCCAACAATTGTTAGGACATAGGTCGGTCCCTAACACCACACCAATAGATCTCCAAACCCCATGAGCTATAGAGGACGTAAGGAAAAGATGCTAGGAGGATTCAATTTCTCTACAAAATGAACAATGGGGATTACCACGCCATTTTCTTTGTTTCATAACCTGCCTAGTTAACACTGCATCTTGAAACACTTGCCATGGGAAAATTTGAATTGTTAAAGATTGTTTGTCCCCTCAAATCCATTTGTAACTGCAACCACTAGAGGGTGTCTGTAACGATCTGTAGATAGACTTAGTCGAGTATTTAGCAGTCTCACTAAGATCCCAATAAATAGTATTACCCTCAGTAGTAAGCTACAGATTATCAATGTAGGTTTTGATATCTTGCCATTGGCACTCAAGCTCAAGGAATTTAATAAAAAAATAGAATAAGGATATACAAACAAGAACTAATCCATGGAACATGGAGAATAAATGGGGTTGATAAGTAATACTACTCCTAGATCCCCTAGTAGAAGAAAAAAAATCCCCTGACCGACATCGATTCACCTCAATCTTGAAGGAAGAGATCGATAATTCCAAGTTCTTTTACCCCACTGTCGGTGTACTAAAACATGGGTGCTTTAGTACCCTGGCTTATGCACAGACAGTTGTAGGCTCCCCGATGACAAGGGCTTGGTGGAGAATGGCTCTCGTCAAGACACAAGGCTTGGTTGTTAAAACCATGAAGAAGACCTCCAGGCAGGCAATAGAGAAGTACTAAGATAGTACTGAAGATCAAGCATCAAGTTGCCGGAAAGCTATACACTGGCAAGTGAAGACTCGACAAGCTCCGTGTTGGCAAGCTCCCACTACCTTTCCACTGCTCCACCTCAGCGACCAGCTAGTTGCTTGTCAAATAGGTGTCGGGTGAGTAGGCAGTTAGGTGCGTGTCAGTACGCTGCTGAAGACCAACTTTATTGCCACCTCCTAGAGGTGTGGCGATGGAATATGAGGTAGCCGGGCGAAAGGCACAAAAGGGGAGGCACTCCCTTGCCGGAGATCAACCCCAGCATGACACCTCACGGCGCATTTAATGCTTTTGTCCTAATCCGTTAGGGTTAGGTATGATAGCAATGTAGCCATTATTTACCTCATGTAATTACCATTTTACCATTGTGATGACGCTTTGATCTATAAAAGAAGGCACATGGCTACCTTTACAAAGGTCGATACTTTTCTCAATTACCTGTAGTAGCTGCACTTCCCAGGCACCTTGTCGTCAAGCTGCGCTCCTCTGTAACTTGAGCTCATACACAAAATCAATCCACCAAAGCAGGAGTAGGGTTTTACACCTCATTGTGGCCCAAACCTGGGTAAACTCTGCGTGTTGATTGCTGGATCTGCTCTATGTGTTCGTTGATCCCCATAGTCGAACTGCAAAGGGGCATTTGCTGGTCCCATAGATTATTGTACCTCGAGATCCACTCAGAAAAAGTTTTCTACCGGACAACTCGTAGGGGGTGAGAAAGCTCAACCTTCTTCTCGCGAAGAAAGATATGTAACATAACCAATTTGATTAACAGTATATCAATGTTCAGTACATATATCAAAAAGATGAGGGAACTTTTCAAAAGAGGAATTTGTCCATGAATTAAATCCTTCCAAAATATAGCCAGATCACCAGAACCAATGGTAATTTTTCTCCCAATCATATATAAATCCTTGACTTACAAGATTGTGCCATGTAATCATTGGAAACCTTCAGAGCAGGATCCCCCTCCCCCTCCACCTACTAAACCAGAGTAGACTTAGTAACCACATCCGCGTAAGATCTGAAGATATTAACATGAGATGCAGAATTCATCGACACATCTTTGAATTTGCCGCACTCATGTTCAGCGGGACACATGTGTCACAAGAGGAGGATTGTTCATAAGGAAAATCCACTTGTCAAGTTGCTCATTCATTTGAGAATTACCCTCCATAGCCATTTAATTTTCACGGGCTAGTCTCTCAATAAGTAAAGAACTGTCCACTTCACTAGGAGTATGGTAAGGATTGACTGCTATGTCTCTAGGCACTCAGACAACATTTTCCCTAACATCGAGATTTCTTACAAGACTTCCTCGGTTTCATATATTTATAATTTACAAAAATGACCACCCAAGCAATCTTCAGCAACTATAGGGAGCTCAATTAGACTTCTGCAACTAATTTTCATACGCATAGAATACGGGTGGTGTAAAGTGGACATCAATATCCAAACCCACCTGACCCCAACCAAAGCGACATTCCTGTCACACCTTTCGTCTAGAGGGATATTACTAACCTTAACCCAATCATCTTCCAACACATCATCAAACAAAGAAGATAATCTAACAACTGCACCATAGGATTTATGGGTCATTCGCTCAATGTAAAGAGATTTTTCAACTTCATACACATTAGAAACCTCATGACATACTGATTAGGGGCAATAAACAAGCAGTACAGTTCCAGCTAGATCCAATGTAAATATTGAACCCATGCTCAACCTCTCTAGGTGTAGCAGATCCTTCAGTGATAGTGATAGCCACAATACTAGACCGATACTTAATTTGCTTAGCAGAACTATTATTATGAATGCAATAAAATCCCCGACCTCTAGACTGAAAAGTACACATAGCAAGCATACATTCCCAGTGAAGAAACTCAGTGCAAATGGCAGATAGACGGACATTCTTTTTGTCGCACTCACCGAAAGCTTGTAGGCATTTAGCAGTAGAATGACCAGCATTATTGTAGATACGAGAAAACCTCCAGGTCTTGTCAATTTTGTTCTTGGGTGCAAGAAGATCATGCCCTTTAGGAGGAGGATTATTAGTCAACCCAATAAACGTTCGACTTTATTTCATGGCTGGAATAGTGTTTCTAGTGTCCTTCATGAGTATTTAACTATTCATCACATATGCACCCGAGAACGACTTGGATGCAGCTCTTGTTTGAGATCATAGAAATTCATTAACCGAATCTCTAATGGAGTATGCAACAAGCATTTGATTCTGTTGGTAGTTCCGTCGCATGAATGGTAAATCACAAGATTTGAAGTAGTGATGTGGCATTGGATAAACGTATGAATGCTAAGGGAATCTCCAATGTGCATCACCAAATGTTGGTACATCATTAGCAGGCCCCCACTCCAGTCCCACATTGGCCCATGACGCCAGTTGATACGAAGGGCCCAAGCGGAAGTCGGGGGCAGCCACCCACTTTGTGCCTCTGGGAGCCGTGACATAAAACCACCTCCACTACCATAGATCGGACACCTCTGGGAAGAAGCCCTCCGGCCATGGGGCGTCGGCCTTTTTGCTTATTGCAGCGCCTCCGCACTCCGCGTGTCGCCCCTCAATCACCTTCAGCTTCACATTGAAGGTCTTGAGCCATAAGCCGAAGTGCGGGGTGATGTGGAGGAAGGCTTCGCACACGATGATGAACGACGAGATGTGAAGGATGGAGTCCGGAGCTAGATCATGAAAATCTAGCCCATAATAGAACATGAGCCCTCCCACAAAGGGATCAAGGGTGAAGCCTAAGCCGCGGCGGAAGTGAGAAACAAATATGACGCTCTCGTTGGGCTCGGGGGTAGGGATGACCTGCCCTGGAGCAGGAAGCCTGTGCTTGATGTCAACGGTCAGATATCTGACCAACCTAAGCTTCGTAATGTCCTCCTCTGTGAGAGAGGAGGCCATCCACCGGCCTTGAAGGTTGGATCCGGACATGATTAAAAATCCGAAGTGCCTAAGCTTGGGCTTCGGGTGTTGGAACTCGAGATGTGGAAAGGCGCTAGCGTGGTAGGAAAGAGGGATAGGCCTCGGCCCCTCTATAAAGGGGGTGAATATCAAGCATCCTCAGCATAACCGCTCGGGACTTGCCTAAAAACACGGAGTCATACCAAGAGGCGTCAAAGGGTTGCCCGCGCCCGTATTCATGGAGGATCCCGCAATAAGGGGGACACGATCTCTGCTTTGACAAGGCGTGCCAATGAAACCGCCTCGTAACGCGTGTCGAGGCAGGCCGAAAAAAACCCGGTTCGTATTGAGCCAGGCCGCGGCGTAAGGGCACACAGTAAAAAAATTGTCAACAGATTAGATTTGTAAAGTGTTATGCTCTCTACAGTGGTGTGCGGTAATTATCTCACAGAGCCGGACACAATCCTTAATTTGCTTTGGAGTATTCGGAGATGGAACCTGCCTTGCAATGCCGAAGACAATCTACACACCGGACTCATCGTCATTGAAGCCTGGTTCAAGGGCTACCAAGGGAGTCCTGGATTAGGGGGTATCCGGACAGCCGGACTATACTTTGGCCGGACTGTTGGACCGTGAAGATACAAGACTCAAGACTTCGTCCCGTGTCCGGATGGGACTCTCCTTTGCGTGGAAGACAAGCTTGGCGACCCGGATGTTAGATCTCCTTCCTTGTAACCGACTCTGTATAACCCTAGTCCTCTCCGATGTCTATATAAACCGGAGGGTTTAGTCCGTAGGACGAGAACAATCATAATCATCATAGGCTAGCTTCTAGGGTTTAGCCTCTACGATCTCATGGTAGATCAACTCTTGTAATACTCATATCATCAAGATCAATCAAGCAAGAAGTAGGGTCTTACCTCCATCGAGAGGGCCCGAACCTGGGTGAAACATCGTGTCCCCTGCCTCCTGTTACCATTAGCATTAGATGCGCAGATCGGGACCCCCTACCCGAGATCCACCGGTTTTGACACCGACAGTCCTCATTGCGCAGAATGGCAGCAGAAGTAAGGTCATGCCCAGAAATATTCTTGGGCTTCTTGGTCTTCTTGGAGACTCAAGATTGATCTTCAGACTACACACTTGGTTTAGGAGGTGCAGTTTTCAATGGCTTCATAGTAGAAGCTTTAGGAGCAGCAACGAGCTTTGAAGCTTTTGTTTTCTTCTTCTGCTTCGGGGGCACAGGAGCATCCTCAGAGTCCGCATCATCAGCAGATGGATCAATGATAACCCACAAGTATAGGGGATCGCAACAGTTTTCGAGGGTAGAGTATTCAACCCAAATTTATTGATTCGACACAAGGGGAGCCAAAGAATATTCTCAAGTATTAGCAGCTAAGTTGTCAATTCAACCACACCTGAAAGACTTAATATCTGCAGCAAAGTATTTAGTAGCAAAGTAGTATGGAAGTAACGGTAACGGTGGCAAAAGTAATAGTAGCAGTTTTGTAGTAATTGTAACAGTGGCAACGGAGAAGTAACTAAGCAAAGATCAATATGTGAAAAGCTCGTAGGAAATGGATCAATGATGGATAATTATGTCGGATGCAATTCTTCATGCAACAGTTATAACATAGGGTGACACAGAACTAGCTCCGATTCATCAATGTAATGTAGGCATGTATTCCGAATATAGTCATACGTGCTTGTGGAAAAGAACTTGCATGACATCTTTTGTCCTACCCTCCTGTGGCAGCGGGGTCCTATTGGAAACTAAGGGATATTAAGGCCTCCTTTTAATAGAGTACCGGACCAAAGCATTAACACTTAGTGAATACATGACCTCCTCAAACTACGGTCATCATCAGGAGTGGTCCCGATTATTGTCACTTTGGGGTTGCCGGATCATAACACATAGTAGGTGACTATTTACTTGCAAGATAGGATCAAGAACTCACATATATTCATGAAAACATAATAGGTTCAGATCTGAAATCATGGCACTCAGGCCCTAGTGACAAGCATTAAGCATGGCAAAGTCATAGCAACATCAATCTTAGAACATAATGGATACTAGGGATCAAACCCTAACAAAAATAACTCGATTACATGGTAAATCTCATCCAACCCATCACCGTCCAGCAAGCCTACGATGGGATTACTCACACACGGCGGTGAGCATCATGAAATTGGTGATGGAGGATGGTTGATGATGACGAATTCCCCTCTCCGGAGCCCCGAACAGACTCCAGATTAGCCCTCCCAAGGAAGTTTAGGGCTTGGCGGCGGCTCTGTATCGTAAAGCGCAATGAATCCTTCTTTCCGGGTTTTTTCTCCTCGAAAGTGAATATATGGAGTTGGGGTTGAGGTCGGTGGAGTTCCAGGGGGACCACGAGGCAGGGGGCTCGCCCTACACCCTCGTGGACAGGGTGTGGGCCCCCTGATGCTGAGTCTTTCGCCGATATTTTTTATTAATTCCAAAACGTGTCTCCGTGGATTTTCAGGTCATTTTGAGAACTTTTATTTCTGCACAAAAATAACACCATGACAGTTCTGCTGAAAACAATGTCAGTCCGGGTTAGTTCCATTCAAATCATGCAAGTTAGAGTCCAAAACAAGGGCATAAGTGTTTGGAAAAGTAGATACGTTGGAGATGTATCAACTCTGGCAAGCTTAAACCTTTGCTTGTCCTCAAGCAATTCAGTTGACAAACTGAAAGTGATAAAGAAAAACTTTTACAAACTCTGTTTGATCTTGTTGTTGCAAATATGTAAACCCAGCATTCAAGTTTTTAGCAAAGATTATGAACTAACCATATTCACAATAACATTTAGGTCTCACATTTACTCATATCAATGGCATAATCAACTAGCGAGCAATAATAATAAATCTCTGATGACAACCCTTTCTCAAAACAATCATAATTTAACAAGATGGTATCTCGCTAGACCTTTCTGAGACTGCAAAACATAAATGCAGAGCACCCCTGAAGATTAAGGACTGACTGAACATTGTAATTCATGGTAAAAGCGTTCCAGTCACATCATAGACAATGTAAATTAATAGCAATGCATGCAAATGACAGCAGTGCTCTCCAACTGGTGCTTTTTAATAAGAGGATGATGACTCAACATAAAAGTAAATAGATAGGCCCTTCGCAGAGGGAAGCAGGGATTTGTAGAGGTTCCAGAGCTCGAGTTTTGAAATATAGATAAACAATATTTTGAGCGGCATACTTTCATTGTCAACATAACAACCAAGAGATCTCGATATCTTCCATGCTACATACATTATAGGCGGTTCCCAAACAGAATGGTAAAGTTTATACTCCCCCACCACCAACAAACATCAATCCATGGCTGGCCCAAAACAACGGGTGCCGTCCAACTAACAACAATCCTGGGGGAGTTTTGTTTGCATTTATTTTGATTTGATTTGAGCATGGGACTGGGCATCCGGTTACCGGCCATTTTCTCGTGAATGATGAGCGGAGTCCACCCATCATGAGAATAACCCACCTAGCACGGAAGATATAGACAACCCTAGTTGATACATGAGCTACTCGAGCATATAAGACATAATTCATTTGAAGGTTTAGAGTTTGGCACATACAAATTTACTTGGAACGGCAGGTAAATACCGCATATAGGAAGGTATGGTGGACTCATATGTAATAACTTTTGGGTTTATGGAAGTGGATGCACAAGCAGTATTCCCGCTTAGTACAAGTGAAGGCTAGAAAGAGACTGGGAAGCGACCAACTAGAGAGCGACAACATTCATGAACATGCATTAAAATTAATCTACAATAAGTGCAAGCATGAGTAGGATATAAATCACCATGAACATAAATATCGTGGAGGCTATGTTGATTTTGTTTCAACTACATGCGTGAACATGTGCCAAGTCAAGCCACTCCTCATTCAAAGGAGGATACCACCCTATCATACCACATCACAACCATTTTAGCATGTTGGCACGCAAGACAAACCATTATAAACGCCTAGCTAATTAAGCATGGCATGAGCAACTATAATCTCTAATTGTGATTACAAGCATGTTTCATTCATAATAGGCTGAATCAGGAACGATGAACTAATCATATTTACAAAAACAAAATAGGTCGAGTTCACACTAACTTCTCTCATCTCAATCAGTCCATCATATATCGTCATTATTGCCTTTCACTCGCATGACCGAACAGTGTGCATAATAATAATAGTGCACATGCATTGGACTAAGCTGAAATCTGCAAGCATTTAATACAAAGGAGAGGACAAGGTAATATGGGATCTTGGTTAGATCAACAATAATGCATATGAGAGCCACTCAACATTCTCATTGTGGTCTTCTCCTCTCGACCCCAAAGAAAAGAAAAGAACTAAAACTATTTACATGGGAAAGCTCCCAACAAGCAAAAGAAGAACGGGAAATCTTTTTGGGGTTTCTTTTAATTACTACTACAAATATGGAAAGTAAACTAGCTAAAAGCTAAAACTATTTTTTTTTGTTTTTTCTCAAGTTTTTCAAACACACAAGAAGAAAGCAAGAAAAGAAAATAAACTAGCATGGATAGTACAATGAAAAAGTATGAACACCGACAACTAGAATGAGTGTGTGAACATGAATGTAACGTCAGTGAGAAATACGTACTCCCCCAAGCTTATGATTTTGGCCTAAGTTGGTCTATGGCCACAGCTGGCCTGGCGGATATCCAAAGTCGTAGTTGGGGTTGTACTGAGACGAAGCAGGTACTGCCTGAAGAGCTGCAGCTTGGAGGCGAGCTGCCTCCGTCGTCCTCTCATATTCGTTCGCCTCCTCCCTGGTTATAAAATATCTCCTTTTTGCCTGAAAGTTAAAGAAAGTAGGAGCAGGGAGAGCAACATGGACAGTACGCCGTCTGTCAAAGATTAGTCGCAACTGGAGGAACTGTTCATTCCTCTCAAAAAACTGATGGCAAACCATAGCACTATAATCTAGATAAGCAGGTGGCAACTCCATATCATTTCCATTTATGGGTACACCAAGATAATTAGCTACACGAGTTGCATAAATTCCACCAAACAAATCTCCACTTGTACCATTAAGATGCAACCTCCGTGCAACAATGGCCCCCAAGTTATATTGTTTATCACCTAACACCGCACTCTTGAGGACACTAAGATCTAGAACGCACATGTGACAAACCTCATCTTACCGTTAATGTATCTATCTATAAAGAGAGCAAAGTATGGAAGGGAAATGAATGCTCCCTATGGTAGCTTGTGCGATATCTCTAGTTTCTCCCACAATGATACTAGCAAGAAAGTCTTTATATTCAGATTTGCAAGGTTCACTAACATTGCCCCACTACAGGATTTTACAAGCAGTATTAAAATCTTCTAGGTCCATGGCATATGACTTATCATAGAGATCAAATAAAACAGTGTGAGAGTTGCGTGTGGATGAAAATTTAAACCTCCTCACAAAGGAATCCGTGAGATAGTAGTACTGTCGGCACTTATCTGACACGAAGTCCTCAAGCTCAGCAATACGTACGTATGCGTCAAATTCATCCTTGAAGCCTGCTTGAGCCATAAATTCTTCTGACGACCATTCACAGGGCCGCACTTGAGCTTCCCTTGGTGGTTCATCATCTGGCTCACGTATCGCGAGCCTTGGTTCTTGCTTCCTTGAAGAACCACCTTGGTACATTTTCCTCAACATTTTTCTTTTCCTGATTTTTTTCTGAATTTTTTAGTGACTTGCTACGTCTTGAGCTTGCGTTGGTTTTCCTCGAAGAGGAGAGGGTGATGCAGCAAAGTGTAGCATAAGTATTTCCCTCAGTTTTGAGAACCAAGGTATCAATCCAGTAGGAGGCTCCTCAAAAGTCCCACACACCTACACAAACAAACTGTGAACTCGCAACCAACGCAATAAAGGGGTTGTCAATCCCTTCATGGCTACTTGCGAAAGTGAGATCTAATAAACATAGTATGATAAGATAAATATATTTTTGGTATTTTATAAGATAGATGCAAAAAGTAAAGATGCAAATAAAGGTAGGTTGAAAGCAAATATGATAAGAGATAGACCCGGGGGCCATATGTTTCACTAGAGGCTTCTCTCAAGATAACATAAGTATTACGGTGGGTGAACAAATTACTGTCGAGCAATTGATAGAAAAGCGCACAGTTATGAGATTATCTAGGCATGATCATGTATATAGGCATCATATCCATAACAAGTAGACCGACTCCTGCCTGCATCTACTACTATTACTCCACACATCGACTAACTCTTGTCTGCATCTAGAGTATTAAGTTCATAAGAACAGAGTAACCCATTAAGCAAGATGACATGATGTAGAGGGATAAACACATACAATATGATATAAACCCCATCTTGTTATCCTCGATGGCAACAATACAATACGTGTCTTGCAACCCTTTCTGTCACTGGGTAAGAACACCGCAAGATTGAACCCAAAGCTAAGCACTTCTCCCATGGCAAGAAAGACCAATCTAGTAGGCCAAACCAAACTGATAATTCGAAGAGTCTTGCAAAGATAACTCAATCATACATAAAAGAATTCAGAGAAGATTCAAATATTATTCATAGATAAACTTGACCATAAACCCACAATTCATCGGATCTCGACAAACACACCGCAAAAAGAGTTTACATCGAATAGATCTCCAAAAGAGAGGGGGAGAACATTGTATTGAGATCCAAAAAGAGAGAAGAAGCCATCTAGCTAATAACTATGGACCCATAGGTCTATGGTAAACTACTCACAACTCATCAGAGGGGCAAGGATGTTGATGTAGAGGCCCTCCATGGTTGATTCCCCCTCCGGCAAAGTGCCGGTGAAGGCTCCAAGATGGGATCTCGTGGATACAGAAGGTTACGGTGGTGGAAATTGTGCTTCGTGGTGCTCCTGGATGTTTTCGGGGTACGTAGGTATATATAGGAGGAAGAAGTACGTCGGTGGTCATGAGGGGCCCACGGACACAGGCGCCTACAGGGGCGCCCCTATCTCGTGGGGCCCTCGAAGTTTCTTGACTTGCACTCCAAGCTCTCCGGATCACGCTTGTTCCAAAAATCACGCCTCTGAAGGTTTCATTCCATTTGGACTCGCTTGATATTCCTTTTCTTCAAATACTGAAATAGGCAAAAAAACAGCAATATGGGCTGGGCCTCCGTTTAGTAGGTTAGTCCCAAAAATGATACAAATGTGTAAAATAAAGCCCATAAACATCCAAAAGGGTAATATAATAGCATGGAACAATCAAAAATTATAGATACGTTGGAGACGTATCAAGCATCCCCAAGCTTAATTCCTGCTCGTCCTCGAGTGGGTAAATGATAAAAAAGAAATTTTTGATGTGGAATGCTACCTAGCATATTTTTCAATGTAATTTTCTTTATTGTGGCATGAATGTTCAGATCCAAATGAATACAAAATAAAAGTTCTTATTGACATAAGAAATAGTAATACTTCAAGCATACTAATCAAAGTAACCATGTCTTCTCAAAATAACATGGCTAAAGAAAGTTATCCCTACAAAATCATATAGTCTGGCTATGCTCTATCTTCATCACACAAAGTATTTAATCATGCACAACCCCGATGACAAGCCAAGCAATTGTTTATTACTTTAATAATCTCAAGCTTTTTCAACTTTCACGCAATACATGAGCGTGAGCCATGGACATAGCACTATATGTGGAATAGAATGGTGGTTGTGGAGAAGACAAAAAGGAGAAGATAGTCTCACATCAACTAGGCGTATCAACGGGCTATGGAGATGCCCATTAATAGATATCAATGTGAGTGAGTAGGGATTGCCATGCAACGGATGCACTAGAGCTATAAATATATGAAAGCTCAATAAAAAAACTAATTGGGGTGCATCCAACTTGCTTGCTCACGAAGACCTAGGGCACTTTTGAGGAAGCCCATCATTGGAATATACAATCCAAGTTCTATAATGAAAAATTCCCACTAGTATATGAAAGTGACAACATATGAGACTCTCTATCATGAAGATCATGGTGCTATTTTGAAGCACAAGTGTGGAAAAAGAGATAGTAGCATTGTCCCTTCTCTCTTTTTCTCTCATTTTATTTTTCTCTTTTTTTCTTCTCTTTTTTTTCTTTGGCCTTTTTTTTGTTTTTGGCCTTTCTCCTTTTTTCTCTTTTTTTTATTTTTGCAAAGTCCAAAGTCTCATCCCGACTCGTGGGGGAATCATAGTCTTCATCATCCTTTCCTCACTAGGACAATGCTCTAATAATGAAGATCATCACACTTTTATGGATTTACAACTCAAAGCTAGAACAAGATATGACTCTATATGAATGCTTCCGGCGGTGTACCGGGATATGCAATGAATCAAGAGCGACATGTATGAAAATTATGAAGGTGGCCTTGCCACAAATACAATGTCAACTACATGATCATGCAAAAAGCAATATGACGAAAGTAATGCGTGTCATATGAACGGAACGGTGGAAAGTTGCATGGCAATATATCTCGGAATGGCTATGGAAATGCCATAATAGGTAGGTATGGTGGCTGTTTTGAGGAAGGAGTATGGTGGGTGTATGGTACCGGCAAAAGTAGCGCGGTACAAGAGAGGCTAGCAATGGTGTAAGGGTGAAAGAGTGCGTATAATCCATGGACTCAACATTAATCAAAGGAACTCATATACTTGTTGCAAAAATTTAAAAGTCATCAAAAACCAAAGCACTACGCGCATGCTCCTAGGGGGATAGATTGGTAGGAAAAGACCATCGCTCGTCCCCGACCGCCACTCATAAGGAAGACAATCAATAAATAAAATTGTGCTCCAACTTCATCACAAAGCAGTTCACCATACGTGCATGCTACGGGAATCACAAGCTTCAACTCAAGCATTCTTTAAATTCATAATCACCCAACTAGCATGACTTTAATATCACTACCTTCATATCTCAAAACAATTATCAAGCATCAAATTGATCATAGTATCTAATTCACTTTCTATGATAGTTTTTATTATACCCAACTTGGATGCTCATCATTCTGGGACCAACTTTATGATCATAGCAAATACCATGCTGTTCTAAAAGACTCTCAAAAATATATAAGTGAAGCATGAGAGACTAGTAATTTCTTCAAAATTAAGACACCACCGCGCTCTAAAAGATATAAGTGAAGCACTAGAGCAAAAACTATCAAGCTCAAAAGATATAAGTGAAGCACATAGAGTATTCTAGCAAATTCTAATCAAATAGGCTTCTCCCAAAAGGTGTGTACAGCAAGGATGATTGTGGTAAACTAAAAGGCAAATACTAATATAATACACGACGCTCCAAGCAAAACACATATCATGATGCGAATAAAAATATAGCTCCAAGTAAAGTTACCAGTGAACGAAGACGAAAGAGGGGATGCCTTCCCGGGGCATCCCCAAGCTTAGGCTTTTGGCTATCCTTGAATATCTTGGGGTGCCATGGGCATCCCCAAGCTTAGGCTCTTGACACTCCTTATTCCATAGTCCATAAAAGCTTTACCCAAAACTTGAAAACTTCACAACACAAAACTCAACAGGAAATCTTATAAGCTCCGTTAGTGAAAGAAAACAAAACCACCACATAAGATACTGCAATGAACTCATTCTTTATTTATTTGGTGTTAAACCTACTGTATTCCAACTTCTTTATGGTTCATAGACTAAATTACTAGCCATAGATGCATTGAAATAGGCAAACAACACACGAAAAACAGAATCTGTCAAAAACAGAACAGTCTGTAGCAATCTGTAACTAACGCAAACTTCTGAAACTCTAAAAATCCTACCAAAATAGGAAGTCCTGCAAAATTTGTATATTGAACAGCATCAATAAGAATCAACGCAAAATCACGTTCCTGTGATTTAACAAAATTATATTCGTGCGCGCAAAGTTTCTGTTTTTCAGCAGAATCAAATCAACTATCATCGTAGGTTATCCTATAGGTTCTACTTGGCACAAACACTAATTAAAAGATAAAAACACATCTAAACAGAAGGTAGATGCAATATTTATTACTAAACAGGAACAAAAACAAAAAACATAAAGAAAATTGGGTTGCCTCCCAACTAGCGCTATTGTTTAACGCCCCTAGCTAGGCATAAAAACAAAGATAGATCTAACGAGTGCCATCTTTGGCACCAAATTCATAAGTAGCACACATGATAGATTCATAAGGTAATTTGACTTTCTTTCTTGGAAGTGCTCCATGCCTTTCTTTAATGGAAATTGGAATCTAATATTCCCTTCCTTCATATCAATAATCGCACCAATCGTTCTAAGGAAAGGTCTACCAAGAATAATAGGGCAAGAAAGATTGCAATCTATATCAAGAACGATAAAATCTACGGGCACCAAATTTCTATTTGCAACAATAAGAACATCATTGATCCTTTCCATAGGCTTTTTAATGGTGGAATCCGCAAGGTGCAAATTTAAAGAGCAATCATCAAGATCATGGAAACCTAGATGACATAAAGTTTTCGGAATCGTGGAAACACTAGCACCCAAATCACACAAAGCAAAACACTCATAATCTTTAATTCTAATCTTTATAGAAGGTTCCCACTCATCATTAAGTTTTCTAGGTATAGAAACTTCCAAATTAAGTTTTTCATCATAAGATTGCATCAAGGCATCAACAATATGTTTGGTAAAAGCTTTGTTTTGACTATAAGCATGAGGAGAATTAACAACGGATTGCAACAAGGAAATACAACCTTTTAAAGAGCAATTATCATAATAAAATTCCTTGAAATCTGAGATAGTAGGTTCAATATTATTAGAAGTTGAGGATTCTCCTATCTCTCTTTTACCAAATTTAGCATCAAGATCTAAAGACTCCGAATTTTTGGGACGCCTTCTAGGCAAAGTGGATTCATCATCACTCCCTGTCGGTGTACTAAAATAGAGGTACCTTAGTACCCCGAACTTGTGCACGGGCAGTCGCAGCACCCCGCGGCAAAGTTTGCCGGGCGTCCGCCAAGACCCTCCGTCATTTCACATTACTGCCATTCAAGAACAAAGTGTCAACCAAGCAGACAAGGCTCCGGCAAGAGGAGCTTGCCGGGAAGGACAAAGGCCCCGGCAAGAGGAGCTTGCCGGGTAGGACAAAGACCCCGGCAAGAGGAGCTTGCCGGGAAGGCCAACCAAAGCGCTTCAGAGAACTTGCCGCGATGCCCCGCGCGTCCCGGCAAGGCACGGCGAGCGACAAGCTTGCTGGTGCGACAAGACGACGGCCGCGGCAAGGCGCTTGCCGCGGCAAGGCTGCCACCATGCACCCAAGCTCCAGCGCATCCAACGACGTGTCACCCCAGGACTATCCCAGGAGCACGTGGCGAGGCGCTGTGCAGCCATACGGTGCGAGGTGGCAAGCAAAGCTGACAAGGAGGCCATCGTGGCGATCGGTGGCGCCCTAACGGTCGCTTCTTGCACCGTTAGCGACCGGACGGGCATTAAATGCCCTTGTCCCCGCCGCCGAGTTAGGTAGGGGACACCGCTGGACACCGCTGTACCAACCTGCGTTTTTACCTTTCTGCCCCTCTTTCTACGCTGCCACCTGTCGGTGACCCCCTTCGACTATAAAAGGGAGGCCCATGCGCACGTAGAAGGGGGTTCGGTTCATTCGACTCATCCAACACCACTACACGCTCGCGCTCTCGAGCAAGAATGAAATACAAACACAAGGCAGCAGTAGGAGTTTTATCTCTCCGGAGAGCTCGGCCGGGTAAAACCCGCGTGCGCCGCCGCCGATCCGCTCTGCATGCGCTCCGCCCCTTGCCGGACAAGAAGGGCCCCTGCCCCATAGGTGCTCGTGCTCCCACGTAACGCACATGACATCTTTGGCGCGCCCGTAGGGGGCGCCGAGGTCGTCGATCCGATCCGGCGTCTCGCGCTACATCAACATCTTCGTCAACATGCCACCAAGAAGAAGACTTGAGGTGGCCGCCCGTCTGCGACCGTCCTACCGCCACCGAGCAAGCGGGCGGTGGGGTGGACGCCGCGAGGAGCGGGTGCCGCGGGGGACTCACATCGCCACCGTCCAAAGACAAGGCCCCGCAAGGTTCAAGATCAGACATCCACCGCACTCCTCTCGGGAGGTGCAGGATCGACAGCCGCCACGGTGCTCCTAGCACCGCATCGCTGGAGCAAGGCCAAGCTGGTGGGTCGCGGACGCTCAAGGCCAGCATGCGCGCCAACACGCTGGCACGAGCGCAGTGCGATCGCCTGGGCGAGATGCTGCTCCTTCTAACACCGTTAGAAGTTTGAGCATGTCTCGCACCTTGCGCCGCTCACCACCGCCACCCAAGACTCCAGAGGAAGCGCTGGCCCGAGCCCAACTAAGCTCGATTACCCTCCGGCGCCGCATAAGATCGACGATCGGAGGGCAGCCATTTACAGTCTCATCGGCTTCGCCAACAGCGACAAGCCCCGGCAGCCGAGCGCGTCAAAGCCCCGGCAAGACGCCCAGGCGCAAGCCGATGCCGACAAGACCGCTAGGGGTGCCACCACCGTGCACTCCCCGCCCCGAAGGCCAAGATCGCCAGCTCGCCGGACCAACCTCGACGACGACTCCACCGCGTCATCGGACCCGCGAGCTCGCCGTGATCAACGCCAAGTTCTTCAGGAACGACGACACGAAGACGCTCGTACCCGCATCGAGCGCAGAAGAGAAGCGCGGCGTCGATCTGACCAGCGTCTTTGGGCCCATCGTCGATATGCATAGGCCGGGGAACCAGCGACTTGTCAGACGCGGCAGGTTGCCCTGCGCTCACCCGTGAGCTGCGGCAAGTCCAAAGGGCTCAAAGACAAAGAACTTCAAACCAGACGCGTCCGAGAAGTACGATGGCATGATACATCCGCCGAGTTCCTCGCCGTCTACACCATCGCGTGCAGGCTGCCGAGGACGCGACGAGAAGATCCTTGCTAACTACTTCCCCGCCGGTGCTCAAGCCCAACGCCGATCTTGGCTCATGCACTTGCCGGACGGCTCCATCTCTTCATGGGCGGACTGTGTCATCAGTTTGTCGGCGCTTTCACAGCGCCACAAACCCCATGGCCAGAGAGTGATCTGCATCTGCCGCCCGTATGAGGAGAGCCCCGCGCAAGTACATACAGAGATTCAGCCAGTGCGCCGCAACATCCCGAGACGTCCACCCTGCCGCGCGATTATCGCTGCGTTCCATCGTAACGCGCGAATCGCAGGATGAGGGAGGAGATGGCGATGTGCAAGATCGAGATGTCAACGAGCTCTATGCTCGCCGGCAAGTGTGCACGGGCCGAGGAGGGGAGGAAAATCCCGAGAGACCGCAGGAGCGTATGATCTCGACAAGGAGGATGCCGCCCGCAAGGAAGAACCGGAGGCGAAACAACAGAAAAAGAAAGGCTAAGGATGTGCTAGTTGTCGAGCATTCCGGCGACGGAGGCGGTTCCGACAAGGCCAAAGCTAGTGAGTCTGGCGAGGCTTTGGTAGCCGCCGACAAGCAGGATGGCTCCGGCAAGCAATATTGCAAGATCCACCGCACCAAGGGCCATGACCTCCAAGCCTGCAAGAAAGTTGAGCAGATGGCGGAGCTACAGAAAGCTGAGTACGAGCGCCGCGACAAGGAGAGGGCCCAGGGAGGTGGCGGAGGATCCGGCAAGAAGCTTCCCGCCCGGGGAGGGCGCCGCAGCAAGGCCAAGCCGCGGCAAGGAGACAGGCCTCCCCGTGGCCGCGACAAGGATGAAGATGAAGATGAGGATGATGAGATGGAGGAAGATGAGACTGATGACCAAGAGTTTCAGAAGGCAACGGAGGTGTTGTGCATCGACGGCGGTGCCTCTCTGCACACCTCACACCGCCAACTCAAGCAGTGGGTGCGAGAAGTGAGCACAGCGGAACCGTCTGTCGAGTCGCGAAGCCCCTAAAGTGGTCTGAAGACGCCCATCATCTTCGGCGTTGAGGATCACCCCGATCGCATCACTACACCGGTGCTTGCCGATGTTGGTCTCGCCAACGATCCGCAACCTCAAAGTCACGAAGATGTTGGTTGACGGCGGGGCCGGCCTGAATCTGATATCCTCCGCAGTGCTCAAGAAGCTCCAGATCCCCGACAGCGAGCTCGAAGAGACCGGCACCTTTCAAGGAATAAATCCGGGAAGGAGCAAACCGAAGGGGAAGATCACACCGCCAAGGACGCTTTGGCAGCGAGCTGAATTTCGTGACGAGAGGGTCACATTTGACGTCGCTGATTTCCCATTGCCCTACAATGGGATACTCGCCGACCAAAGACTTGCCAAGTTCATGGCAGCCTCTCATTACGCCTACAATGTACTCAAGATGCCTGGTCCGATAAGTGTCATTTCTGTCCAAGGCGACAAGAAGGATGCACTTATCTGCACCGACAAGATCTACCGGGAAGCAGCAGCCGCAGCAGAGCGCAAGCCACTTGCCGCTGAAGCTCCTCGGGGGAAGAAGAGGACCAAGTCCGGCAAGAGCTGCTCTGATGCCCACTCCGGCAAGCGCACCTCTTCGGAGTGCTGCGCTACCGTCGAGGACGCACCATCGAGCTCCACCGGCAAGTGCAAGAAGGCAAAGACAGCTTCGCCAGAAACTAAGAAAGTGGCCGCCAAGGAAGACGGCACTGGTGGTACCTTCACCATCAGTGCCACGCTTGATCCTAAATAGGAAAGCGCGCTCATTGCTTTCCCGCGGGCGAATGTCGATGTGTTTGCATGGCAACCATCCGACATCCCCGGCGTTCCCTGTGAAAGTGATTGAGCACCACCTTGCCGTCTGTCCCCACGCGCGCCCCGTCAAGCAGAGAGTCAGAAAGCAAGCGGTGGAACGCCAAGAGTTCATAGCAGAGGAAATCAAGAAGTTGGAAGCAGCAGGCTTGGTCCGAGGAGTGCTCCATCCGACGTGGTTAGCCAATCCAGAGTCGGGCGCAAGGCAAACGGAAGTGAAGGCTTTGTATTGACTTCACCGATGTTAATAAAGCCCGTCCCAATGATCCATTTCCTTGCCGCCAGATTGACCAGATTGTCGACTCCACAGCAGGATGTGATCTGCTTTCATTCCTTGATGCATACTCGGATATCATCGATCTTCATGGCGTAAGAGGATGAAGAGAAACCGCGTTCATTACTCCATGTGGCACGTACTGCTTTGTACGGATGCCTTTCGGACTAAAGAATGCCGGTTCCACATTTGCAAGGGTAGTCAGTCATGCTTTTGAGCCACAGCTGAACAGAAATGTGGAAGCCTACATGGATGACATAGTGGTCAAGAGCAGGGACAGAGCAACTTTGATCCAAGACTTAGACGAGACCTTCACAAATCTGCGCAAGGTCAATCTCAAGTTGAATCCCGAGAAGTGTGCGTTTGGAGTCCCTTCCGGCAAGCTCCTCGGATTCTTTGTGTCCCGGAGGGGGATTGAAGCCAATCCCGACAAGATCAAGGCCATTGAACAGATCGAAGCCCCGAAGCGCATCAAGGATGTGAGAAAACATGCTGGCTGTGTTGCTGCTCTCAGTAGGTTCATCTCTAAATCTGCTGAGCGCACCCTGCCATTTTTCAAGATTTTGAAAAAGGCAGGTCCAATGAAATGGACTCTGGAAGCGGAGGCTGCGCTGCAGGACCTGAAGAGATACCTATCCTCTACTCCAACACTTGTCGCACCTAAGCCACAAGAGAAGTTGCTACTATACCTGGCGGCAACCAATCAAGTGGTTAGTGCTGCGTTAGTTGTGGAGAGGGAGGCGACGATGAGCCAACGATCATGCAAGCGAGCCCAATGACAAGCGTGGGGCTTCCCGACAAGTTCGCTCCGCAAGGATGGATCTGACAGATTGCCGGAAGAAAAACAGAAGAAGATGGTGCAGCGCCTACCACTTTTGTCGGCCCTTTGCAGGGGCTAGATCAAGGTACTGCGGGCGAAGTTGCTTTTCGCCTTCTCATGGACTCGAGGAAGCTGCGCCATTATTTTCAAGCACATGAGATCACAAAGTGGTCACTCGCTTTCCGCTGAAGAGGATATTGCGTAATCCGTACAACAGCGGGATTGTCGAGTGGGCACCGGAATTGTCAAGCTTTGGCCTCAAGTTTGAAAGTACTTCAACTATTCAGAGCGGGCATTGGCGTAATTCATAGCGTAATGGACGCCGACACCAGATGAAGAAACTCCGGAGAAGAGCATCCCCGTCAAGGAAGCTAGCAAAGAATGGATTATGTACTTTGATGGTCCCTTCTCGCTGCAAGGCGCCGGTGCGGGCGTACTACTTGTCGCCCCCACCGGAGAGCACCTCAAGTATGTGGTCCAAATGCACTTTCCTAAGGAGCAAGCAACAAACAATACTGAAGAGTATGAAGGCTTGCTTGCCGGACTCAGGATCGCGGCAGAACTTGGGATCAAGAAGCTTATTGTCAGGGGTGACTCACAACTTGTCGTCCGCCAAGTTAACAAAGATTATCAGAGTCCGTTGATGGAAGCATACATCGATGAAGTGAGGAAGCTAGAAGAACATTTTGACGGCCTGCAGATGGAACATGTTCTAAGAGCTCAGAATGACATTGCAGATGGCCTGTCAAAATGTGCTGCACTCAAGTTACCTGTGGAACTAGGGATTTTTGTGCTCAAGCTAACTCAACCATCTGTAACACCATCAACTGGACAGAGCAAGAAGAAAAAGTTGGTGACTGGCGACTACTTTCCGACAGAGCTCCCCGGAGCCGCCGCCAAGAAAGTCCCCAGGATCAACACAGAAAGCGCTGAGGAGCAGTCTGCTCCGACAAGCCCTAGGGTCTGTTTCGTTGAAGCGACGCCCCGACAAGCTATGTCCCGACACGCTTGTCGGGAGCATCATGCTCCGCAGATCCCAAGTACTTGCCGAGAAGCAGATGTTCCCGCAGCTGCGCTTATGCTTTTAGTCCTTGTCGTCGAGCCACAGGCTCCGGCGTGGGCACAACAGATCGTCCATTTCCTTCAGACATGAGAACTTCCCGAGGAACAAGAAGAAGCGGAAAAAGTAGCCCGACAATCGAGTATGTACTAGTTTGTCGATGACATACTATACACAAGAAGATTCAACGGAGTGAAATTGAAGTGCATTTCCCGGGAAAGTGGACAAGAGCTGTTGGCAGAGATACACGGAGGCATATGTGGTCACCACATTGGCGCAAGAGCACTTGCCGGCAAGGCTTTCCGGCAAGGCTTCTTCTGGCCGACGGCCCTCCGGGATGCAACTACACAAGTAACCAAGTGTGAAGCGTGCCAGTTCCACTCCAAACAGATTCATCAACCAGCTCAAGCTCCCCAAACAATCCCTTTATCCTGGCCATTTTCGGTCTGGGGGCTCGACATCTCGGCCCCTTCCCCGAAGTCGTCGGGGCTTTGAGTACTTGTACGCTGTAATCGACAAGTTCACAAAGTGGCCGGTGGAACCAAGGAGGAAGGTGACAACACAGACGGCAATCAAGTTCTTCAGTCGATTGTTTGCCGCTTCGAATCCCTAACAGATCATCACCGACAATGGCACACAATTCACGAGCCGCACCTTCATGCACACGCCCAAGATCTTGGCACCAAGATCTGCTTCGCCTGCTGCTCACCCAAGAAGCAACGGTCAAGTGGAGAGGGCAACACCGGCGTGCGCGCGGGCTCAAGGCCGTAACTTTTGACAGGCTGCACAAGTGCGGAAGAAATTGATCGAGCAATGCCGGTGGTTCTTGGTCGATCAGACGACGCCAAATCGAGCCATCGCCGGACACCCTTTGCTCTTGTTCACGGAGCGAGGCAGTTCTCCCACGAAACTCAGATACGGATCGCCTCGAGTGCTCGCTATGATGAGCTTGAGCAAGAACAGCTGCGACAAGATGACGCTACTGCTCCTCGAGGAAGATCGCCTTCAGTCTGTCAGGCGAGCTGCTCGCTATCAAAGAAGCTTTGCGCCGCTATCATAGCCGCAGTTAATGCCGAAGCTTCGAGGAAGGCGACCTTGTTCTTCGGCGCGTTCAATCCGCCAAGAATTCCAACAAGTTGACGCCGAAGTGGGAAGGCCCTTATCGGGTGAAATGAGTCACTAGGCCCGGCGCTGTCCGCCTTGAGACCAAAGATGGCATTCCGGTGAGCAACTCCTGGAACATAGAACATCTTCGCAAGTTTTACCCATAAGGCGTGGTTGCCGGGCCCCGTGCCGGCAACGACCTTTTGTACAAGCCTTGCCGCTGTTGCATATAACCCTTTGTACAAAGCCGGGCGCAGCTCCCGTGCGTAAATAAAGTTTATGTGCCCCGCACATCTTGTCAAATTCAATGCATCTTTCTTTTTCTTGCATGAATATCTGACACTCTGTGCAGCACTTACCCCCGGTAAGCAATAGAGAACCTTAAGGTTCCATATCATTATTTTCTCTTCTTTCTTCACAAAAAGAAGATCCCTCCGCCCACAAGTTCACCAGGGGGAGAGGATGAAGGTGTGGACCAGCGCCGCTCAAAGAAATCTAGCCTTGCCGGACACGCATTTACGTAAAAGCTTGTTGCCCAAGTCCGAGCACAAAGCCCAGCCAGTTTCAAATTTTATGTTATATTCCTTGAACTGCCGTGCTTTGTATGGAAAACCCAGCGCTGAGGAACTGCTCAGGGTCGAAGTTGCGCCTTACTTTGTTTCGAGTCCACTCAACAATACAAGTGAGCTGCAACTAGCCCCGACAAGGTTTTGTCGGAGGCAGCACCGCCACTGGCTGCTGATGTTCCGCACTCAACAAGTGTGCTTATACCGCAAGTTCCCTCAAAGCGAGGGTACGTATATACAAGGGAAGCGCATGTAATAAAGGATATAACATAGCAATCATTGCCATAGAGCGCAATCGGTTTCAAATTTTTAAGGTTATGTTCCTTGAACGACCGTGCCTTGTATGAAAAACCTCAGCGCGGAGGAATCGACTGGCTAAGTTGCGCCTTTGATTTGTTTTCGAGTCCGCTCAACAATACAAGTGAGCTGCAACTAGCCCGACGAGGTTTCTTGCCGAGGCAGATCGCCAATGGTTGCTGATGTTCAGACTCAGCAAGCGTGCTTGCACCGCAAGTTCCTCAAAGCATAGGGTAAAAACATACAAGGCATGTAATCAAGTAAAGGGCATGACATAGCAAGCTTTGCTTAGAATAAAGTTATATATTACAAGAATAACTTGCCGCTCTAAGAGATTGTTCCTATGACACATCTAGCAACAAGAGAACAAGGAAAGAGAAGAAGGGTGCGCCGGCACCTGGATCCCGGCAAGCCAGAGTTGCCGGGGGCTACGAATGCTAAGATTCACCTCCGGCAAGCCAGAGTCGCCGGGGGCTGCGATATCAGATAAGCTTTTTGTCCCTCATCATGCATCCTCTTATGGATCGAAGCGAAGCCGATCCTTGAACGGCCGCGGCCTTGTATGAAAAACCTGTGCGCGGAGGAATCGACTCGTGGCTAAGTTGCGCCCTTGATTTGTTTTTGAGTCCGCTCAACAATACAAGTGAGCTGCAACTAGCCCCGACGAGGTTTCTTGCCGGAAGGCAAGACCGCCAATGGTTGCTGATGTTCCGTGACTCAAGAAATGTGCTTATACCGCAAGTTCCTCAAAGCGTAGGTTAAAAACATACAAAGCATAGAGTCAAGTAATGGATATGGCATAGCAAGCTTCCCCTTTTTCATTAAAAAACATCCCATTCGGGTACAGTCCATAGAGGATGAAAAACATGGAAGAGAGGATTACAAGTTTTAGATGCAACTAAGGCCCAAAGGCTTACAAATTAAAAAGATAAGGTGCCCGTAATCCCTTTCCTGTCCCCCCCTTTTCAGGAGGTAGGTCAAGGAGGCGAAGAGGGCAAAAGAGGCGCCTAGGTGAGCTACGGGTGCCAGAAGACACCAAGAGAACATCCCGGGGACCAGCCGGGGGCTTGGCGGAGACGGAGGCGCCGAAGCGAGCTCAAGACGGGCGACAGATCGCCAAGACGCTGCCGAGGGCACCACGCCTCAGATTGACTTGATGGCCTTGCCGCCAACCCTCTTCCTCTTCTCGCAGCCTCCCACGCCACCGCCCAAGGAGACGACCCCGGAGTTCAGGAGGCCGTGACCGGATGATGGGGTCGCCGGGGCGACGAGGCGACGCCCGACGCCTAGTCGGGCCCGCCGCTCTCGCCGTCGCTGCCGCTCTCCTCCTCGCCTCTCGCCGAGGGGAGTTCGCTTCTCGGAGGAGCTGTCCACGCAGCATCTCGCCCGGTGCCGGAGTCCCCGAAGACCTTGACGGAGAGGAGGTCGCCCTCCATCAACTTGAAATGGAGGGTAAACCCCGCCGCCAAGCTATGGATGCGGGTGAACGTCTTCCACCCTCGATCAAGAAACATCACACCAGGGGCCGGGGACACAACGCTGACTCACGTGCCGCTGATCCCGCAGCCCCTCATGCGCAATCTCAGCGTCTCAGGCGGGTCCGGCTCCATCGCGCTCGCAAACGGAGCCGGAAGCCGGAGGCGACGGCGAGGTGCCCGGCGCAGCCTGACGAAGAACTCCCAATGGTCATCCCCCGTGTGGACCGCCGGGAGGAGAGGAACCGCCGGCGGAGGCAAAGCCAACGCGCCGCCCCGGCTGCCTCTTCCCCGCACGCCTCGACCTCGCCCTCGACCTCGCCCACGGCCTCGCCCCCTCCCTCTCCCCCTTGGGGCTGGTTCTGCCACCACGGGCGCGGGATAGGGAGGGATGCGCTGCCTGGCAGCGACCCTCGCCGCCACCGATGAAGGGCCAGGGTTCCCTTCCTCCATGGCGGATGAAAGGAAGGAGAGCAGAAGTTGAAGAAAGGAGAAGATGAGGAAGTGCGGGATTTTTGCGCTCCCCTTCCGCCCTTTCTAAGGAGCGAGGTGGGGGCTCGGCCGGCCCGCTCAGCCAATCAGAGCACGTGGAGAGCAGGGAGTCGGGGCCGACCCGCTGCCTCCGCCCGTGACGGCTCGGTTTCCCACTTCCACCGCCCACGACCCCACGCGCATGGGAGCCGCATGGCGGGGATGCAGAGCCGAGGCGACGGATGAGGTGACCTCGCCCCACCCCGTGATCACAGGGGTGGGCGCCTTGAAAATCGCGCACGCCACCCACGCCCCCGACGACGCCGCAATTGACGCGTGCCGTTGCGAGAGGACGCGGTGGATATGGAGTGGGTTTTGTGTGGACCCAGGCCGCGGGTGCCCGTGCACTATTTTGGGCTTGTCCCAACAGCGCTCAACATCGTGTATGGCCCAGGCCCGGGGGCTCCTGTCGGTGTACTAAAATAGGGGTACCTTAGTACCCCGAAATTTTGCACGGCAACAGAAGACACCGCAAGCAAAGCTTGCCAAGGCCCGCCAAGACCCTCCGTCATTTCACATTACTGCCATTCAAGAACAAAGTGTCAACCAAGCAGACAAGGACCCGGCAAGAGGAGCTTGCCAGGAAGGACAAAGGCCCCGGCAAGAGGAGCTTGCCGGGTAGGACAAAGACCCCGGCAAGAGGAGCTTGCCGGGAAGGCCAACCAAAGCGCTTCAGAGAACTTGCCGCGACGCCCCGCGCGTCCCGGCAAGGCACGGCGAGCGACAAGCTTGCTGGTGCGACAAGACGATGGCCGCGGCAAGGCGCTTGCCGCGGCAAGGCTGCCACCATGCACCCAAGCTCCAGCGCATCCAACGACGTGTCACCCCAGGACTATCCCAGGAGCATGTGGCGAGGCGCTGTGCAGCCATACGGTGCGAGGTGGCAAGCAAAGCTGACAAGGAGGCCATCGTGGCGATCGGTGGCGCCCCTAACGGTCTTTTCCTTGCACTGTTGGGGCGATCGGACGGGCATTAAATGCCCTTGTCCCCTGCCGTCAGAGTTAGGTAGGGGACACTGTTGGACACTGTTGTACCAACCTGCGTTTTTACCTTTCTGCCCCTCTTTCTACGCTGCCACCTGTCGGTGACCCCCTTCGACTATAAAAGGGAGGCCCATGCGCACGTAGAAGGGGGTTCGGTTCATTTGACTCATCCAACACCACTACACGCTCGGTCTCTCGAGCAAGAACGAAATACAAACACAAGGCAGCAGTAGGAGTTTTATCTCCCGAGAGCTCCGGTTGGGTAAAAACCGCGTTGCCGCCGATCGATCTCTCACAGGCGCGCCCTCCGCTCCCTTGCCGGACAAGAAGGGCCCCCCTGCCCCATAGGTGCTCGTGCTCCCACAAAACGCCCACGACACTCCCATAATCATCAAAATTCATATTGCAAAACATAGATCTAATCGGAGACGCATCAATAACTTTAAGATCCTCATCATTATTTTCATGTAATTTTTCTGGTTTAGCGGCCATCTTATTGACTAAGGTGGCTTGCTTGTCAGAAATTTTGGCTATAGCATTTTCAAGCCGGGTAATTTGAGCGTTAACACCATAGAATTATTTATTCATATCATCAAGCTCTTTGTTCATGAACCCCCAAAAACTTTTTTGTTCCTTAAGCTCTTTTCTAAAGAAATTATTATGCTCAAATTGCAAATTCATAAAGCTTCTAATATTTGATTCAATCTCATCCATCCTTCTGAGAAGGTGGTCAGGGCCCTTAGGCGCAACCATAAGGTTAAGCAAGTAAACAAGCACACAAAAGAAGGCAAGCGAAAAGAGAGGAGGAGATTAGGAAAGAGAGGGCGAATAAAACGGCAAGGGTGAAGTGGGGGAGAGGAAAACGAGAGGCAAATGGCAAATAATGTAAATGCGAGGGAGCTGGGTTTGTGATGGGTACTTGGTATGTCTTGACTTGAGCGAAGACCTTCCCGACAACGGTGCGAAATCCTTATTGCTACGCCTTGAGCTTATGCTGGTTTTCCTCAAGAGGAGAGGGTGATGCAGAAAGTGTAGCGTAAGTATTTCCTCAGCTTTTGAGAACCAAGGTATCAATCCAAAGAGGAGGCTCCTCAAAAGTCCCACGACCTACACAAACAACCGAGAACTCGCAACCAACGCAATAAAGGGGTTGTCAATCCCTTCACGGCCACTTGCGAAAGTGAGATCTAATAGAGATAGTATGATAAGATAAACATATTTTTGGTATTTTATAAGATAGATGCAAAAAGGAAAGATGCAAATAAAGGTAGATTGAAAGCAAATATGATAAGAGATAGACCCGGGGGCCATAGGTTTCACTAGAGGCTTCTCTCAAGATAGCATAAGTATTACGGTGGGTGAACAAATTACTGTCGAGCAATTGATAGAAAAGCACGTAGTTATGAGATTATCTAGGCATGATCATGTATATACGCATCACGTCCATAACAAAGTAGACCGACTCCTGCCTGCATCTACTACTATTACTCCACACATCGGCTGACTCCTGCCTGCATCTAGAGTATTAAGTTCATAAGAACAGAGTAACGCATTAAGCAAGATGACATGATGTAGAGGGATAAACACATGCAATATGATATAAACCCCATCTTGTTATCCTCGATGGCAACAATACAATACGTGTCTTGCAACCCTTTTTGTCACTGGGTAAGAACACCGCAAGATTAAACCCAAAGCTAAGCACTTCTCCCGTGGCGAGAAAGACCAATCTAGTAGGCCAAACCAAACTGATAATTCGAAGAGACTTGCAAAGATAACTTAATCATACATAAAAGAATTCAGAGAAGATTCAAATATTATTCATAGATAAACTTGATCATAAACCCACAATTCATCGGATCTCGACAAACACACCAGAAAAAGAGTATACATCGAATAGATCTCCACAAGAGAGGGGGAGAACGTTGTATTGAGATCCAAAAAGAGAGAAGAAGCCATCTAGATAATAACTATGGACCCGTAGGTCTATGGTAAACTACTCACAACTCATTGGAGGGGCAAGGGTGTTGATGTAGAGGCCCTCCATGGTTGATTCCCCCTCTGGCAGAGTGCCGGCGAAGGCTGCAAGATGGGATCTCGCGGATACAGAAGGTTACGGCGATGGAAATTGTGTTTCGTGGTGCTCTTGGATGTTTTCGTGGTACGTAGGTATATATAGGAGGAAGAACTACGTCGGTGGCCGCCTGAGGGGCCCACAAGACAGGGGGTGCTCCCTACAGGCCCCCCTATCTCGTGGGGCCCTCAGAAGCTTATTGACTTGCACTCCAAGCTCTCTGGATCACGTTTGTTCCAAAAATCACGCTCTCGAAGGTTTCATTCCGTTTGGACTCCGTTTGATATTCCTTTTCTTCGAAATACTGAAATAGGCAAAAAAACAGCAATATGGGTTGGGCCTCCGGTTAGTAGGTTACTCCGAAAAATGATATAAATGTGTAAAATAAAGCCCATAAACATCCAAAAGGGGTAATATGATAGCATGGAACAATAAAAAATTATAGATACATTGGAGACGTATCATGACTCAAAATAAAGTGAACCAAACTCAACAAGATTGATAGCAGCTACTCCCACAAGTGTCTAGAGGCTATATCATGCATTAAAACTACTTTGGACCATATAAATTTGACATGCAAGCTCAAGAATAGGGTCACCTCAGCAGCAAAAATTTGCAATAAATAAATCACTAGAACAACAACTAATTGGACCATTGGAGGAGTCACATACCGAAGAACTATCCCCCAAAGCACTTTTGTGAATGGAGTGTTGAGCAAGGAGATAAAAAATAGCAGCAAAATGAGCTAGAACACGGGTTTGAGCTATGGGAAGATTTTTTCTGGAGGAAGACGAAGTGAGTGGGTGCTGGAATAAGTGGAGGGGGCCACATGGGGCCCACGAGGCAGGGGGCGCGTCCCAGGGGGAGCCCTGTGCCCTCATGGCCAAATGGTGGGTCCCCATGGTGTGTTCTGAGTGCCAGAAATTCTTAAATATTCTACAAAAAGTCATACTTCATTTTCAGGGCATTTGGAGAACTTTTATTTTTGGGGTGTTTTTTATTGCATGGATAATTCACAAACAAACAGAAAATACTATTTTTCTTTATTTATTCTAAATAACAGAAAGTAGATGGAGAGTACAGAGAGTTGTGCTTTCTAACTTCATCCATCTCATGCTCATCAAAAGGAATCCACTAAAAAGGTTGATCAAGTCTTGTTAACAAACTTCTTCCGAATAACATGAAACTGGAGAATTTTCGAATAACACTAGGTTACCTCAACGGGGATATGCATGTCCTCAACAATAAGAATATCATATATCTTTTTGACAGTAGGTAGAGGGAATTCAAAACCTCCAATAGTAATCATTGAAATTTTTCCAATAGAATTGATACTATGAACTTGAGGTTGTTTCCTCGGAAAGTGTGCCGTATTCTCATTACCATTAACATGAAGAGTGACATTGCCTTTGTTGCAATCAATAATAGCCCCTGCAGTATTTAGAAAAGGTCTACCAAGGATGATCGACATACTGTCGTCCTCGGGAATATCAAGAATAGCAAAGTCTGTTAAAATAGTGACATTTGCAACCACAACAGGCACATCCTTACAAATATCGACAGGTATAGTGGTTGATTTATCGACCATTTGCAAAGAGACAGTCGGTGTCAACTTATTCAAATCAAGTCTACGGTATAAAGAGAGAGGCATAACACTAACACCGGCTCCAAGATCACATCAAGCAGTTTTAACATAGTTTCTTTTAATGGAGCATGGTATATGTTGGAGATATAACTATTAGTATGACCCGCCCAGGAGGGGCCGGGTTATACCTGCAAGTACTCCTGAAGACCAAAACCAAGGTTGAAGATGGCAGTTCAGTTAAGGGCCCAAAGCCCAGAGGCGACTTAAGGCCCGTAGAGATAAACCGCCATATGTACATGACTTGTATTGTAAGGACTGAATAGTTAAAGACCGAGCCGACATCGCTTATGAGCCGCGGGGACTCGAGAGCCACCAAGGCGTCGACCTCTGTATATAAAGGGATGACCCGGCGGCGGTTCAGGGCAAGTAAGATTAGATCGAGAGCTAGGTCAAGCGATTCCGCTCCCTAGTAATCGAGTCATAAGCAATCCCACTCAAAACTGGATCGTAGGCTTTTACCTTCACCGTAAGGGGCCGAACCAGTATAAACCCCGTGTCCTTTGTCCCGATTAACCCCTTTAAGCTTCCTAGTTGCGATGGCTCCATGACTAAGTCCTTTCACTAGGACATCTGACATGACAATTCCACGACAGTTGGCGCCCACCATGGGGCCAGCGCACGGTGGATTTGAGTTCTTGAAGGGCAGCTTCGAAGGGCTCAAGGGATACGATGTGGGCTGGATGACCAAGAGTCGTCGCGGCAAGCTCTACATCGATGACGCAGGCTAGGGCCCCGACGCCGGCTCAATTGAGTACGGGTACTAGGTCCCCTTCGGCGGAATTCATGTCTTCATTGGCAAGATCGGTGTGCCGGGCCCTGAGCTGGACATCTACACTGACCTCATCAAGACGGCTCAGCGTCTGAGATCCGCCCGGGCTTTGCCAGCCATGAAGCGTGCCTTCGTGGGATGTATCCACGGAGGACTCTCTGAAGGATCTGCATCTGGCGGTGAGACGACCATCTATTCTGATGGTGAGTCGTCCACAGGCGAGACGGATTCGTTGTATCAACTGCAAGACGGCGGGCTTGGGGGCTGTTCCAGTGGCAGCAGTATTCCGGATCTCCTTGAGCCACCGAGCAGGGTTGGAATCTTCATGGCCGGCACGCAACTTGTTCAAGACTCCACAACTGCGGCAACAATAACCTCCGGGTCAGCAGCAGCCGGGGAAGGAGGCCCTGTGTGCTCGCCGGCTCAGGTGCTAATGGATCTCACAGATAAGATGACCGCTCTATTAACCGCCGCGGTTAACCCGACAGATCAAGCTCAACATGATGCAAAAGTGGCGCAGTTAAAATTAGATATAGTGTAGGCTAAGGAAGATCTGGCAGCGGAAGATGTGAGGATGACCGCAGAGCGGGCGACTCTGGACACTCAGGCTCAGCGGATTCAGGCGCAGACTTTCCAGCTCACGATGGATCAAAACGCGTCTAATGAGGTCATGAGGAGAAGATACTAGAAGACTCAGTCTCGGCTCCTTCCGGTTTATGATCCTCGAAACCTCTTCCATACACCCGGTGCAGGGCCCAGTAACTCGCCGGAGATAGACCAGGTTGTAGCACCCGGGGCTAGAATGCCGGTTCAACCACAGGTGATGGGGCCTCCCCGTATGAACACTGCCCCACCTCAATATGTACCAACGCCACCGGGTCATTTTTCTAACCCATTGGAGAACATGATCACTGCGCCGACACGACTGGCGGCTCTCCCGGTGGAGGGTGACTCTCCGACGGCGGTTGAAACCCGCAGGGTCAGAGAACTTCTTCAGACGGCCTTAGCACAGTAGGAGGCATACTCATATAGCCGGGACAGGATTCATTCAACCCCTCGTCCAAGCCGGAGCCCGAGTCATAGCAGGCACATGGACTCAGCGGCCGTTTCAAGCAACGCCCGGCGCCGTAACCAGCCAGGCGGGCATGACCCGGCGCACAATGGAGCCTTTAATTTGGTGGATCAGGACATAATATGTCAGGAGGCTAAGCGGGCAGCTGAGCAGGTGGCTCAGCTGACGGCTTACCAGCCTTTTCCGGTTTATCCGACGACTTCTATTGAAGCAAGCGTGGCCACCAGGACCGGAAGTGTCCCCTGTCTGGTGTCGGCTCTGCGTAACGAGCGTTTGCCCAAGGATTTCAAAGGACCTAGGAAGGTGCCTAATTATACGGCCGACTTGCAGCCTGGGGCATGGATTGAAAGCTACGAGATGGCTATGGAGTTACAGGAGGTCAGTGACGCTGCGATGGCCAAGTACTTCACCGTGATGTTGGATGAGACTGCTCGCACTTGGTTGAAGGGGCTACCACCTAATTCCATCGGGTCATGGGCAGAGTTAAAAGCCCGGTTCATTCAGAACTTCAAGAATACATGCAAGCAGCCCATGTCAATTGTGGATTTGACTAATTGCAAGCAGGAGGAGGGTGAGTCCACAACCCATTGGGTGTGCCGGGTCAAGGCCATAATACATTCGTCTGATAAGATGGATGCCGGCTCTGCAGTCTTAATGTTGGAGAAAAATTGCCGTTTTTAGCCTCTGAAGATGAAACTTGGGCGGCTCAAGCGCGATTGTAATGATATGGGTACGCTGATGGCGGCTCTGGTCAAGTACACCGACTCTGACAGTACCAAGGATCCCGAGTCTGATGATGAAAAGACAGAGAAGGGAAAGAAGAATGGCAACGGCAAGGGCCCTCAGCATAACCCAGCAAATCAAGGGGGTAATAAACGTAAGGCTGATGGTAGCTTGGAGTTTGTGGCTAGCACCATGCGCACGACAACAATCAACAACGTAAGGGGAGACCACCTCCCCGGTCCGGCGGGTCAAGTCCAACGCTTGAGCAGTTACTGAATGAGCCCTGTCCAAGGCATGGCACTCAGCAGAAGTCGGCCACTCATCTATGGAAGGACTATACGATCATGAAGGCTTTCAAGAATTCCAACATGTTCGACGGTAATCATGGGCAGGGCGGCGTCTCAGGTGGCGGCGGCTTTCATGGCCCGGGCGGCGGTTCAAATTCCAATTTTCACAATTCTTTGGGTAATCAAGGTGGTCATATCCAGCAATCTGGCTAGGGTGGTCAGCAGCAGCAGCAGGGTGGATACCAGAGCCATCCAAAGCAGCTGAATAGTGGACAATATCATGTGTCCACCACCAGTTTGTGTAAACGAGACCAGAAGCTTCATAAGAGGGCTGTGAACGCTGTTGAGCCTGCAGTTCCTCGTTATTTGAGATGGTCTGAGCAGCCTATTCTATGGAGTAGGGAAGATCACCCTCCTCGGGTTGATAATCTGGGTCACTTGGCCTTGGTGGTAGCACCTCATGTTGGTGGATACAAATTTAATAAGGTGCTCATGGATGGAGGCAGCAATATTAATATCCTCTATTATGAGACCTTTCGCCGCATGGGTTTGACTGACAAAAATCTCAAGACTTCCAACACTGTTTTTCATGGAGTGGTTCCTAGTAAGTCGACATACCCAGTGGGTAAGATTGAGTTGGAAGTGGCCTTTGGAGATGAACATGATTCCAGGGCTGAGAAGTTAACCTTTGAGGTGGTCAAAATCAAGAGCCCGTATCATGCCCTCTTTGGGCGGCCGGGTTATGCCAAGTTCATGGCGAGGCCTTGTTATGTTTATTTGCAGCTCAAGATGCTGGGTCATAAAGGCACCATAATAGTGCATGGGAGCTGGAAGATAGCCTTTGAATGTGAGGAAGGCGATGCCGCTTATGCTGAATCTGTTTGTGCGACAGAATAGTTGAAGTTCTACAAGGACAATGTTGACCCGGCAGATATGACATCCTTGAAAAAGCCAACCATAGAGCATGAGCCGGTAATAAAGTTTAAATCGGCTGATGATACTAAGCTTGTTGACTTTGTTCCAGGGGACTCATCTAAGCAGTTCAGTATCAGTGCCAATCCGGATCCCAAATAGGAAAGTGCGCTCATCGAGTTCATCCGTGAGAACCGGGACATCTTTACATGGAAACCTTATGACATGCCGGGTGTACCAAGAGAACTCGCTAAGCACACTCTTAATATTGATCCAAAATTTAAGCTGGTCAAGCAGTTTCTTCGGCGGTTCAATGAGGAGAGGTGTAAGGCCATTGGTGAGGAAGTAGCCCGGCTCTTGGCGGCCGGGTTCATTGTTGAAGTTTTTCATCTAGAGTGATTGGCTAACCCGGTGCTTGTGCTTAAGAAGAACGGCACTTGGCGTATGTGTGTGGATTATACGGACTTAAACAAAGCTTGTCCGGCTGATCCTTTTGCTCTCCCTCTTATTGATCAAATTATTGATGCTACAGCGGGTTGTGAGCGTTTGAGCTTTTTGGATGCTTACTCTGGTTATCATCAGATCAAGATGGCAGTTAAGGACTAGGAGAAGACGGCGTGCATTACTCCGTTTGGAGCCTTCTGCTATGTGTCTATGCCTTTTGGGCTCAAGAGTGCCCAGGCGACTTATCAGCGATGTGTGCAGAATTGTCTTCATAATCAGACTGGGCGCAATGTTGATGCTTATGTGGACGACATTGTGGTGAAATCCAGAGAGAAGGAGACCTTGATAGATGATCTGAAGGAGACCTTGACAATCTTTGGGTCTACAAGATGATGCTTAACCCGGCCAAGTGTGTTTTTGGCGTGCCTGCAGGCAAGCTTTTGGGTTTTCTAGTTTCTAACAGGGGCATCGAGGCTAACCCGGAGAAGATCAAGGTAATCACCTCTTTGGCTAAGCCGGCGAGCATCAATGATGTTCAGCGTTTGGTGGGTTGTATCGGTGCTCTAAGCCGGTTAGGTGAGAAGGCTATACCACTGTATCAAATGATGAAGAAAACAGATAACTTCGTCTGGAGTGATGCTGATAACGCTGCCTTTGAAGATTTGAAGAGACAGCTAGCTAAGCCACCGGTCCTTGCTGCTCCCATTGATAAGGAGCCATTATTATTATATGTGGCTGCTAACACGCGGGCTGTCAGTGTGGCCATCATGGTGGAGCGCAAGGAGGCTGGCAAAGAGCATCCGGTTCAATGACCGGTTTATTACATCAGTGAGGTGCTTATTGAGTCCAAGCAAAGATATCCACATTGGCAGAAACTTGTTTATGGGGTGTTCATGGCAAGCCGGAAGCTTAAGCAATATTTTGAGGGTCATCCCATCACTGTGGTCAGTTCTGCTCCTTTAGGAGATATCATCCAAAATAGAGAGGCCACAGGATGAGTCGCCAAGTGGGCCATTGAACTTGGGCCTCATGGTTTAAAGTATGTACCACACACTGCTATCAAATCTCAAGCACTGGTGGACTTCATCAATGATTGGACAGAACTGCAGATGCCTGAAGAGAAGCCAGACAACACATTGGACTATTCACTTTGATGGGTCCAGGCAATTGGAGGGCTCGGGGGCTGGAGTTGTTTTAGCTTCCCCTCGAGGTGAAAATTTTTGTTACGTGCTACGGTTGATGTTTCCCTGTACTAACAATGTAGATGAGTATGAGGCCTTACTCCATGGTCTTCAGATGGCTAAGGAGATGAGCTTAAGCCGGGTAAGGTGCTTTGGCGACTTAGATTTGGTGGCGCAACAAGAGGCAAGTGAGATTCCAAGGATCCTCTTATGGCGGCTTATCGCCGTGAAGTTGATGCTATTGCTGGACACTTCAAGGGTTACCAACTGGAGCACATTGTCCGCAGAAAGAACGAGGTGGCTGACGCATTAAGTCGGATGGGCTCTTAGCGTAAGCCGGTGCTGCCTAATACTTTCTTGGATATTCTGTATAACCCTTCTGTCAAGTTATCTACAGAGGAAGACTTGGCTATTCCTGACCCAGAAGCACAACTGGTGGCGGATCTTCACATTATCCTGGATTGGATAGTGCCATACTTGGCTTACATGACCCGAGGCGAGTTGCCTGAGGATGAAACCTTGGCCAGGCAGATAACCCGGCGGTCTAAGTCAATGACAATGGCCAATGGCAAGTTGCATCATCGAAGTGTCACTGGGGCGTTTCAGCGCTGTGTTTCTCCTGAAGAAGGTCAAGAAATTCTTCGTGAGATTCATGAAGGAGATTGTGGCCATCACGCCGGGTCAAAGTCTCTTGTGGCCAAGGCTTTCCGTCATGGTTTTTATTGGCTGACGGCTCATGCTGATGCGGAGGATCTGGTCAGTAAATGTGACGGTTGTCAGAAGTTCTCGAGGCATGCTCACGTGACGGCTCAAGAGTTGAGGATGATTCCAATTACTTGGCCATTTGCAGTCTGGGGGTTTGACATGGTTGGGCCTTTCAAAAGGTCCAAAGATAAGAAGACCCACCTTTTGGTGGCGGTTGACAAATTTACAAAGTGGGTTGTGGCAGAGCCAGTTAGTAAGTGTGATGCAGCCACGGCGGTTCAGTTCATGAAGAAGGTGATATTTCGCTTTGGCTTTCCACACAGAATTATAACTAACAGTGGTACTAATCTGTCTAAAGGTGCCATGGAAGAATTTTGTCGACGAGAGCATATTCGGCTTGATGTTTCATTGGTAGCTCATTCCCAATCCAATGGTCAAGCTGAGAGAGCCAATCAGGAAATCTTGAAAGGCATCAAGCCGTGGCTTTTTGGTCCCCTTGCAACGGACGCCAGGTTGTTGGGTTGAGGAGTTACCCTCTATGATATGGAGCATCAACACTACTCCCAATAGGTCTGCGGGTTATATGCCTTTCTTCATGGTCTACGGAGCTGAGGCGGTTCTCCCTAGTAACATCCGTCATGACTCACCTCGTGTGGCGGCTTATGTTGAGGCGGACAATAAACGAGCGCGTCAGGATGCACTTGACTTGTTAGATGAAAAGCGTGACTTGGCAGCAGCTCGTTCGGTGATTTACCACCAGGACCTGCGCCGCTATCACAGCCGCCGGGTTAGGTCCAGAACCTTTCAGGAAGATGATTTGGTGCTCCGGCTCATCCATGATCAAACTGATGCACACAAGTTATCCCCACCTTGGGAAGGGCCCTTTGTGGTCAGCAAGAACTTGAACCACGGGTCAACTACCTTATCGATGTTCGAGAGCACAAAGACTCACGTAAGTCGGAGGAGGAGACCCACCGGCCGTGGAATATCGCTCATCTTCAGTGTTACTAAACTTGACCCACCGGCTCTCATGATGTACATATTTTGACGATGTATATATTATGACAAATAATAAAGCAGGACTTCTATGTTTTTTTCATCCTCAAAGGTAATTTGTCATTATCATTGTCATCTCACATGATCACTTGGGGGCTGATCGTATCTGAATCTAGCTTGACCCATTTGATCCGGCTTATGATCGTATTCGAATCTAGCTGTTAAACCTTATGATCACTAGGGGGCTTCCTGTTCAAACATAGGTCGTATTCGAACAAAAGAGAACATAGCCATCGGTACCCTTTTGATTGCCACGCTGCCGAGCTCACTAGGGGGCTTCTTGATCGTATTCGAATCATAGCTCAACCCCTTTTAGGAGCCTACTTTGATCGTATTCGAATCAGAGTCGTTAAAAAACTCTCAAGGTCATTAGGGGGCTTCCTGTTCAAACATAGGTCGTATTCAAACCAAAGAGAACATAGTTGTCGGTACCCTCTTGATCGGAGCAACGCCAAAGCCACTAGGGGCTACATGATCGTATTTGAATCCTAGCTTAACCCCTTTGGAACGGTTTACTGATCGTATTCGAATCAGAAGCCTTGAATTTTTTATATTCTATTTGGTTTAAGTTTTCTTTGGAAGCACCCTTTATTTGACTTGAGACTTTTTTGAGGTTTAAAAGTACAAGTGTGGTTAATTTTTACCCGACTTGATTTTGGCTGATAAGTCGCCAATAGATGAGAATCGTCATACCTTTGGAAGTGTTGGTTTCCAAAGATCGGGTTATCGCCCTTACTGTCCAGGTCATATAAGCCGGCAGTGCAAATCAAAAGATCACAGGTATAAGATTATAGTTGTGTTTCAACATTATATGTTACAACAGGCTTATATGTCATTATTTTTCTATCTTAATATATCAAGTTATTATGACTACCTTATGTATAAGCATAAGGGATCTTGTGATCTATTTCTATGTGCAGGACAGTTAAAAGACTTGGTAAAGCATAAGGAAAGCAGATGAAAAGTATAACACAGGTGAATATAACATGGCGGCTTAATAGTATTAAGCACCAAAAACGTGCATGATGGCATGGCAAAATCAAAGTTATTTCTATTTTATTACATGACTCCCCGAGTACAAATGATTCATATTGTTTTTTAGCACACCACAGGTATGAGCCGCCACGGCGGATTAACTCTCATGTTGGCTGAAGCGTCCGGGTTAGCCTTCTCCGCTTCTTCACCCTGTTCCCTTTCCTGGAAGGTTGATGATGACCAGTCAATGCCATTCAAAGCTTCAAATTCAGCTTCATCATCAACTATTTCGGCCGGGTCAACTTCAGGGGCGAAGGTATCCTTACGGAGTGGGGGGATTAGGCTGGTCACTTTATAATGAGGCGTTGAATTCTCCGGTTCTCCGCGTCATAGCCCGACTGGTACTTGGAGAGATCTGCTTCGTCAGCTATCAGGGTGGCCAGAGGGCGTATCTCCTTCACGCAAGCGGCAAAATCTTCGTGTTCAAAGGGAGTGCCATCCTCCTTAAAGCTTGGGTAACCAGTGGCGAGGTCTGTCGGGTCTAGCTCCGGTAGACAAGCTTTGGCCTGACTTAAGGCAGCCACAGCTCCGGCTCTCACAGACGATTGCTTCAGTTCGGTGAATCGCTGGGGTAGCACAAAAAGTTTCTTTAGCACATCTGCCAGGAGTGTGGGCACTTCATTGGACAGGGCCACCGGGGCTAAAGCACGCTAAGACCCGGTGTACAGTTGTTCTACCAGCGTATAAACCGCCTTCAGCTTGATCAGCATATCTTGGTTCAGATTTGAACTCCTGGGGCCTGCATAGACATTGTCAGGTGAGTCAATTCCAATTTATATGATCAATTGAAAGGTTCAAGTATGTAACACTTGCAGGGTGACTTACCAAAGATCGCTGAGACCATCTGAGAGACATGGCGATTTAAGCCGGTTAATTCACTGGTTGCTTCTTCAAGAGCCGCCTCTGCCTTCTCTGCTCGATTAATCAATGCAATTTTTCATCAGCCCAGGCCTTTTTCTCCATTTCAAAGTCTTTCTTCAGTTTTTCTTGTTCAGAAACGCTGAATTTAAACTTAGAATCAGCTCTTTGGGTTTCCGTTTCTTGGGCCTTAAGGCGGTTCTTCAGATAAGATATTTCTGACTCAAGTTGACTAGTGGTGGCCTGTACAAATACCGGGTCAAAATCAGGACAATCATGATGCAATATTAAGTCCCAAGCCTTTTGCAAGCAACAACACTTGGCACTTGGGGGCTAATGTATACTGAAGAGTTTTAATTAAAGTGGCGGTTCATGACATCAAAAGGCCCAAGCACTTTGCAAGCAAGAGTACTTGGCACTTGGGGGCTAATGCATATTGCTGTTTAAGGTTTTCAAACACTTTATTCAATACAACCCTATGAAGGACCGGCTCAACCATACTGGTTAAGCCGCCCCTTGGGGACTACGGAGCAAGCCGGATTTCTTACATATTTTATCCATCTATGTTACTAATGTCACTAAATTTGTTTCTTAGTCTACAGCGTTCATCATAAGCAATAAACTTGGGGCTGGCATAGTAAAGATAAATGAATACAGAGAAAGGGTTGTACCTCAAATTTTTAGTGCATGTGCTTCACCATATGTCAATCTCGAGGTTACGACTGTTGTGCACTTGGCTCATGTAGCCCGAGAAGACTTCTCCAATACTCATGTGAGTATAGTCTGTGATGTCAAGCTTGACTCGGTGGTGTTCCAGAAGCTCCTCCTTGGCAGAACACTTGGCCAGCATGGTTGGCCTCCCCGGCTCAGCAAAGCCAGTTCTGGTGATCTCGACATTAGTGTCTTGAGGATCATCTATCCTGACCGGGCTAGGGGCTTCCAGGTTTTCCGAACCATCAACGGCTCGCTCAGCAGGCGGGTCAGCGATTGGAGTTGGTGTGTCTTGAGCCGGTTTAGGTGGCGGCTCATGAGTTGAAGATTCAGGCGCGACTATTCCAAGTTCTGGCTCTATTAAGACCGTTTCTTGGGCCGGCTTGTCCTTCTTGACCCTTTTGCTGGGCTTGGCTTTTCCACTTCAAAAAATCAAAAGGATTAAGGGCAAATACAACAAGTTTAAATAAATACAGGATAAGAAGGTTATTATTACCCTGGAGCGGTCTTGAAAGCCGGCAGATTGGACGGCATTGAGTCGCCAGAGGAAGGGGAAGTTTCCTGATAATCCGAGTCAGAAGAATTGAGTGGTTGACGAGTGAGACCCGCAAAAGGATAAAAGAGATTTAAATCAGAGGTGACCTTGTTCCAGCGCTTCCTTGGGGTGTTTGGCAAGCTGGAGGAGAGCTCCGCATCCTTGATGGTCCGGGTCTGCCTCCGGCTCTCATGAATCTGTCGCTTCAAAAGAAATTGAGGATCTTGATAAGCTAAGGGATGTGAAAATCTTACTTTTCGGGTTACTCTGCGGATTTTCTGTCTTGGCAAAGGCTCGGAGTCGGAGGAAAGGATAGTTACCTCTTCAGCCTTGCTATGGCTTGCTCCTATGTCCTTTTGCTGATAATCAGTGTCAATAAGATGGTTAAAAAAGGAGCCAAGAGAGTCAAGGGCTACCTCCGACTCAGAAGAATCTTCTAGCCGAAGTAAGTTAGAGGCGGTGGCTTTCTTGCCCTTCTTTTTTGCAGCCTCTTTCCTGGCGGCTTTCTTGGCTTTCCTGGCTTTCTTTGCAGCTTCGTGGTCATATTTGACCTTCCAGAATTTGTCACCCGCCTGTGAGAGTTAGCAGAGGTATGAGTATGGGTAAAACATTGAAAAACCAAAGTAATTTATTCAGATGGGCGGCTTATCGCTGGAGCCGAGTTAGCTTCGCAGAAGGGGGGCTAGGCCCACTTTACCACAATCTGCTAGGCTCTCGTTCAAAAGGGACTTCGTCATACCATTGATGACATCTTCAGGCAAGTCATCAGGGCTGTGCCACAGGGGGTCATCCTTTTTGCCTGTGTAGGTGCACATCAAGCCGAGGCGGCGGCTCAATGGAATGACCTGCCAGGCGAGCCAAACCCGGACTAAATCGATGCCATTTAACCCGTTCCCCAGAAGAGCCGTGATCTTAGCCAGGGTGGGGGCGATCGTCTTGCGTTTGGCGGCTGTTATCTTGTCAGGAAGTGGATGCTTGGACCCAAGACGCAGAGCATGAAAGCCGGGCAGAGGATTCTCGTCAGGTGAGGAAGTGTCTTGACAATAAAACCAGGTCTGGTTCCAGTCTTTAGGATGACTCGGCGGGTTGGCATAAGGAAAGATTTCGTCCCTACGACGTTGGATCGAGACGCCACCAAGTTCCAAGCTCTGGCCGTTGGCGCATTCATTCTGGCGGTTCAAGTAGAATAGCTCTCTGAAGAGTAAGATGTTGGGTTCTTCTCCAAGATATACATCACTGAACACTTGGAAATTGCAGATGTTAGACACGGAATTGGGTCCGATGTCTTGTGGCCGGTGGTCAAAGAAGTGCAAAACATCTCTGAAGAATTTTGAGCCGGGTGGAGAGAAACCCCGGTTCATGTGATCTATGAAAACAATAACCTCCCCCATTTTGGGATGAGGAAATTCCTCCTCCGGGTTTGGAGCACGATAGGAGATGATTTCCTTCTTCGGCAGATAGCTGGTCTTCACAAAGTCGTCAAGTGTGCTGTTTGTGACAATATATTTGACCCAGTTGCAAGAAGTGGGTGCTTTTGGTGCCATTGTGATGAAAGCCTAATACATAGTAAAAATTACCGGTTCAAATTTAAGCCGGAGAGAAAAGCATTACAGTGCATATTCAAGATGGTGGCTTATGAAGGGGCCTAATGGTATAAGGATAATTATGTCAAGATTATTTAAGCCGCCATATTCTCCATAAGCAGTTAAAGTTGTTTAAAATGCCATAGGTGGTCAAGGTTATTAATTGAGCATTGCCTTTTTAAGCCGGTGGTAAGAGTCGCCATGACTAGGTGGATCTAACAAATACAGATTTTTGCCTAAGTGTTGCATAAATAAGTTTCCCAAACTGCAGCTACTATTTTGGATCAAATGACTATTCAGAAAAGAAAAATTTCTAGACCTAAAAGCATGGTATGGAGGAGTTCATGTGTTCTAATGAGGCTTCTTTTCAAAGAAAAAGGATCTGCTAGCGCCAAAAATGGATGTGAAACAGCTACCACATGAGTTCTATGCTGCTGTTGGATCAAAAGAGGCCGCGATAGAAGAAACATGAAGAAACCGAGATGAACTGTGAACTGTATAGAGGAACTCGCAAACCCTAGCATGGATCTAAGATGCAGAAAGGGGAAAACTTACAGCGGTAGATCTGTTGCGGAGGGGCGCCGCCATTCTCTGGTCAGATTCAGGTCGATGCAGCGGCCAAAGTTGACGGAGACGAGGTGTGCTGCGGCGGTAGCGGATCTCGAGCGACAGTTAGGGTGCGAGAGGAAGAAGAAGAGGAAGGGGGAGAATGAAGAAAGACCTGGTCGGGTCTATTTATAAGGAAAGACTGCTAAAAGGGCGCGAAAAACGAGGAGGCCAAAAACGTAAGTTATCCAACTACAAGGACGCCTTGATTTTCTGGATGGTCATTAAGATAAAGATCCATTGGGATACATTGAACAAAACGTGCATTTATAGCAGGTGACGTCATGGCGGATTACCGCAAATCCAAATGATGACGTCATGGCGGGTTACGAAAATTTCAGAAGCAAGGAGCAGAAGATTTTTCTTAAGTGTTGAAGATTGACATGAACCAGTTCAAATCAATCTGGGGCCTAATGTTCGGGATATAACTATTAGTATGACCCCCCAGGAGGGGCGGGGTTATACCTGCAAGTACTCCTGAAGCCCAAAACCAAGGTTGAAGATGGAGGTTCAGTTAAGGGCCCAAAGCCCAGAGGAGACTTAAGGCCCGTAGAGATAAACTGCCATATGTACATGACTTGTATTGTAAGGAAAGAATAGTTAGAGACCGAGCCAGACACTGTTTATGAGCCGGCCGGGACTCTGAGAGCCGCTGGGCGTCGACCTCTGTATATAAAGGGATGACCCAGTGGCGGTTCAGGGCAAGTAAGATTAGATCGAGAGGTAGGTCGAGCGATTCCGCTCCCTAGTAATTGAGTCATAAGCAATCCCACTCAAAACTGGATCGTAGGCTTTTACCTTCACCGTAAGGGGCCGAACCAGTATAAACCCCATGTCCTTTGTCCTGATTAACCCCTTTAAACTTCCTAGTTGCAATGGCTCCACGACTAAGTCCTTTCACTAGGACATCTGACGTGACAATTCCACGACAATATAGTTGGTACTCCTGGATCTCCTAGTTTCTTTGGTACTCCACCCTTAAAAGTGTAATTGGCAAGCATGGTGGAAATTTCAGCTTCTTGTATCTTTCTTTTATTTGTAACAATATCTTTCATACACTTAGCATTGGGATTCATTTTAAGCATATCAGTCAAACACATATGCAAAAAGATAAGATCTAATAATTTCAGCGAAGCGCTCAAAATCGTCATCATCCTTGTTCTTGGATGGCTTAGGAGGAAAAGGCATGGGTTTCTGAACCCATGGTTCTCTTTCTTTACCGTGCTTCCTAGCAATGAAATATTTCTTATCATAACGTTGTTTCTTTGATTGTGGGTTATCAAGATGAACAACAGGTTCAATTTCTACATCATTGTTATTACTAGGTTGAGCATCAACATGAACATCATCATTAACATTATCACTAGGTTCATGTTCATTGGCAGATTGTGTTTCAGCATCAGAAATAGAAATATCATTGGGATTCTCAGGTGCGTCTACCGCCGGTTCACTAGAAGCATGCAAAGTCCTATCATTTTTATTTTTCTTTTTCTTAGAAGGACTAGGTGCATCAATATTAGTTCTCTGAGAATCTTACTCAACTCTCTTAGGATGGCCCTCAGGATACAAAGGTTTCTGAGTCATTCTACCACCTCTAGTCATAACCCTAACAACATTATCATTGTTCTTATTAGTTAATTCATTGAGCAAATCATCTTGTGCTTTAACTACTTGTTCTACTTGAGTGGTAACCACGGATGCATGTTTACTAATAAGCTTAAGGTCACAGTTAACTCTAGACATATAATCACTCAAGTGTTCAATCACATAAGCATTACGTTTCAATTGTCTACCAACATCAGCATTGAAGTTTTCTTGTTTAACAATAAAATTATCAAAATCATGCAAGCATTGACTAGCAGACTTATAACAAGGGATATCACCTTCAACAAATCTATAGAGAGAATTTACCTTTACTACCTGTGTCGGGTTATCAAGACCATGTATTTCTTCGATAGGTGGTAAATTCTTAATACCTTTTTATTTCATAGATTTCTTTGCGTCTTGCATATCTTCAGGACTGATAAATAGAATACCCCTTTTCTTCGGATTTGGCTTAGGGGTTGGTTCAGGAAGTGTCCAATCATTATCATTACTCAATATATTATTCAATAGCAACTCGGCTTGCTCAACAGTTCTTTCCTTGAAAACACAACCAACACAACTATCTAGGTGGTCTCTGGAAGCATCGGTTAGTCCATTATAAAAGATATCAAGTATTTCATTTTTCTTGAGAGGATGATTAGGCAAAGCATTAAGTAATTGGAGAAACCTCCCCCAAGCTTTTGGGAGACTCTCTTCTTCAATTTGCACAAAATTATATATTTCCCTTAAGGCAGCTTGTTTCTTATGAGCGGGGAAATATTTAGCAGAGAAGTAATAAATCATATCCTGAGGACTACACACACAACCAGGAGCAAGAGAATTAAACCATATATTAGCATCAGCCTTTAATAAGAACAGAAATAGCTTAAGGATATAGTAATAACAAATTATTTCCTCATGACTAAATAGGGTGGCTATATCATTCAATTTTGTGAGATGTGCCACAATAGTTTCAGATTCATAGCCATAAAAAGGATCAGATTCAACCAAAGTAATAACTCGGGATCAACAGAGAAATCATAATCCTTATCAGAAATACAGATAGGTGAAGTAGCAAAAGCGGGGTCATATTTCATTCTAGCATTCATAGACTTTTATTTTAGCTTATCTAATAGTTTCTTAAGATCATATCTATATTTGCAAGCAAAAAGGTCTCTAGCAGTTTCTTCATCCATAACATAACCCTCAGGCACATCAGGCAATTCATATCCAGGGGGAGAATCTTCATCATCACTTTCATCAATATTATCAGTTTCAATAATTTCATTCTCTCTAACCCTAGCAAGTTGTTCATCAAGAAATTCACCTAATGGCATAGTATTATCAAGCAGAGAAGTAGTTTCATCCTAAGCATCATACATAGCAGAAGTGGCATCATCAATAACATGCGGCATATCAGAATCAATAGCAGCTGCAGGTGTAGGTGTCGCGAATTTACACATAACAGAAGGTGAATCAAGTGCAGAGGTAGATGGCAGTTCCTTACCACCCCTCGTAGTTGAGGGAAAAATCTTGGTTCTTTCATCTTTCAAATTCCTCATAGTGATCAACAGATATAAATCCCAAGTGACTCAAAGAATAGAGCTATGCTCCCCGGCAACGGCGCCAGGAAATAGTCTTGATAATCCACAAGTATAGGGGATCACAATAGTTTTCGAGGGTAGAGTATTCAACCCAAATTTATTGATTCGACACAAGGGGAGACAAAGAATATTCTCAAGTATTAGAAGTTGAGTTGTCAATTCAACCACACATGAAAGACTTAATATCTGCAGCAAAGTATTTAGTAGCAAAGTAGTATGGAAGTAACGATAACGGTGGCAAAAGTAATAGTAGAAGTTTTTTAGTAATCATAATAGTGGCAACGGAGAAGTAACTAAGCAAAGATCAATATGTGAAAAGCTCGTAGGCAATGGATCAATGATGGATAATTACATCGGATGCAATTCATCATGCAACAATTATAACATAGGTTTACACAGAACTAGCTCCCGTTCATCAATGTAGTGTAGGCATGTATTCCGAATATAGTCATACGTGCTTATGGAAAAGAACTTGCATGACATATTTTGACCTACCCTCCCGTGGCAGCGGGGTCCTATTGGAAACTAAGGGATATTAAGGCCTCCTTTTAATAGAGTACCGAACCAAAGCATTAACACTTAGTGAATACGTGAACTCAAACTACGGTCATCACCGGGAGTGGTCCCGATTATTGCCACTTCGGGGTTGCCGGATCATAACACATAGTAGGTGACTATTGGCTTGCAAGATAGGATCAAGAACTCACATACATTCATGAAAACATAATAGGTTCAGATCCAAAATCATGGCACTCGGGCCCTAGTGACAAGCATTAAGCATGGCAAAGTCATAGCAACATCAATCTTAGAACATAATGGATACTAGGGATCAAACCCTAACAAAACTAACTCGATTACATGGTAAACCTCATCCAACCCATCACCGTCCAGCAAGCCTATGATGGGATTACTCATGCACGGCGGTGAGCATCATGAAATTGGTGATGGAGGATGGTTGATGATGACAATGGCGACGGATTCCCCTCTTCGGAGCCTCGAACGGACTCGATATCAGCCCTCCCGAGGAAGATTAGGGCTTGGCGGCGGCTCCGTATCATAAACTGTGATGAATCCTTCTCTCCCATTTTTTATCCCCGGAAGTGAATATATGGAGTTGTGGTTGAGGTCGGTGGAGTTCCAGGGGCCCCACGAGGCAGGGGCGGGCCCAGGGGGCGCCCTACACCCTCGTGGACAGGGTGTGGCCCCCTGATGCTGATTCTTTCACCAATATTTTTTTATTAATTCCAAAACGTGTCTTCGTGGATTTTTAGGTCATTTCGAGAACTTTTATTTCTGCACAAAAATAACACCATGGTAGTTCTGCTGAAAACAGCGTCAATCCGGGTTAGTTCCATTCAAAACATGCAAGTTAGAGTCCAAAACAAGGGCAAAAGTGTTTGGAAAAGTAGATACGTTGGAGACGTATCAACTCCCCCAAGCTTAAACCTTTGCTTGTCCTCAAGCAATTCAGTTGACAAACTGCAAGTACAACTGAAGAATCTAACTAGTTGTGAGGCATAAGTGAATATACTTGCAAGATATGAGATGCAGAAACAGAAAGATCCAGATTTGGAAGTTTAGAAACCACTTTTGGGTGAAGTGTACGGATTCAACAAATCAAAAAAGCGGTAAAAAGCGAGTTTATTTGCCACTTGAAGAACTGCTAGACGAGGTGGAACCTATGCCTTGCAGTCCAATCTCCCGCGCCCTAACTTTGCAGCGGAAGACACCTACGACGGTGGTGGAGAAGACGAGGTCTGTGGCCAGCGAGAAGACGGCATCGAAGAGGTCGCGGTAGCTAAGCGCTTTGTCTCCGGCGTCGACTCGAGCTAGCGGTGGCACTAGGGTTTGAGCGACATGGCGAGGTGGAAGAGGAGATAATGACCGCGCGGGTGAATATTTATATGGTGAATGGCTGCGCAACATAATTACGCAGGTGCCCCTGGCAGTTCACATCTGATGGACACGTGGCGTGCAAGCAACTCATTGAGAGTTGATCCATGTTCCCACGCGTGCCTGGTTTGTCGGGTGGTCATTCCGGCTTCTCCGGTATTCAGGCAAAAGAGATATAGCATTAAAAACAGTTTTAAATGTGTGTCTCTGTATCTTCAGCTAACAAGGACGCAGTGAAGACATTCGACACGTGTCAACAGAATGCATATGACTAGACAGAAAGAAATTGAGGAAGAAGCACGGAAGGGGTTAGGGTCCGATCACATTCACTTAGTTAAGAAAATGACAAGTTTGAAAACATAGCTATAAGTGAATGCTGTAGAGGATAGAATGCATATATATATATATCAGAAAATACCAAATCAACATCGCGAAGAAAAACTTTGAAGTCAAATCCATGTTGAAGACAAAACCAAATATGAAGATAATGCAACTATGACGCCAAATGAAAATCTTCGAGAAAGTTTGCTGGTGGCGTTACCCACCGTAGGAAGTGTTAGACACAAACACGGCGCAGAATTATCATGGCACTCCGAAGTCAAATTCCACATTAATGTATTCACACTTAGATGGTAAGTCTTCATGAATTGTAGATATACATTACTTCATGTGTTGCACATCTAAGTCATCAACATGCATAAGCATTAGGATGTGTGTCCATTCACAGGACATTCGAGGATTCTAAGATATTTAGCTCACACCGCAGCTCGCAAAACCTTTTCTCATCCAAGGGCTTTGTGAAGATTTTTGCCAATTGCTCTTCAGTGTTGACGTGTATGATAGCAATGTCTTCCTTAAACACATGATCCCTGAGAAAGTGATGACGGATTTGAATGTGCTTTGTCTTCGAGCGCTCAACTGGGTTGTGAGCAATCTTAATGGTGTTCTCATTGTCGCAGTAGAGTGGCACATGCTTCATGTTGATGCCATAGTCCTTGAGAGTTTGCTTCATCCATAGAAGTTGAGCATAGCAAGATCCAGCAACAATGTATTCATATTCAGTAGTGGAGAGTGATACACAGTTCTGCTTCTTTGAAGACCAATAGACAAGAGATCGTCCAAGAAAGTGATATGTGCCTGATGTGGACTCGCGATCAACCTTGTCACCAGCATAATTAGCATATGAGAATCCAACTAGATCAAACTCTGAGCCCTTTGGATACCATAATCCTAGTGTTGGTGTGTGAGCCAAATGTCGAAGAATTTGCTTCACAGCTAAGTGATGCGATTCCTTTGGTGCCGCTTGGAATCGAGCACACATGCAAATGCTGAGCATTATATCAGGCCTAGATGCACATAAGTAGAGTAAAGAACCAATCATGGAGTGGTATACCTTCTGATCAAACTCTTTACTATTATCGTCGGGTCCCAATTGGCCTTTGGTTGGCATTGGCGTAGTGTCCCCTTTGCAGTCTTGCATTCCAAACTTCTTCAGGCAATCTTTGAGGTACTTCTCTGGTGATATGAAGATGTCATTTCCCCTCAAGTGGATGACCTAAGGTTTATCAATCCGTGAGAGGCGTAGGATGAAGATGGCCTCTCTCAAATGACCCTGCAACCAAATACAAGTAGTCTCTCGTGTCCCCAACACACCCAATAAAATGGCAAATTGTATAGGTGCACTAGTTCCGCGAAGAGATGGTGATAAAAGTGTAATATGGATGGTTGAAATATATTTTCATAATCTGAATAAATAAAAATAGCAAGGTAACAAATAGTAAATAGGCACAAAAATGGTGTTGCAATGCTTAAAAATGAGGCCTAGGGTCCGTACTTTCGCTAGTGCAACCTCTCAACAGTGCTAACATAGTTGGATCATATGATTATCCCTCAAAGTGCAATAAAGAATCACTCCCGAGTTCCTATTAGCAGAGAACAAAAGATAGGAATTGTTTGTAGGTCACGAAACCACCTTAAAGCTATTCTTTCCGTTCGATCTATTCAAGAGTTTGTACTAAAATAACACAAAGCTATTTTGTCGTTCGATCTATCATAGAGTTCGTACTAGAATAACACCAAAGCAAATTCATATTCATAATACTCAATCCACAGAAAGAACTATAAAGAGACCCCAAAGTTTCCGTCGGAGAAAAATGTGCATCAACCCCTATGCATAGATTACCCCAGTATCACCGCAGGAATCCGCGAGTTGAATGCCATAACACATATCAAGTGAATCAATAGGATACCTCATTGTCACCTCAAGTATTCATATTGCAAGACATATATCATGTGTTCTCATCTCTGAATATTCAATCCGACAAGACAAAACTTTGAAGGGTAAAGATTCAATTCATCATAACAAGAGTATAGAGGGGAGAAACATCATATGATCCGACTATATTAACAAAGCCCATGATATAGATCACGAGAGAGAGAGAGAGAGAGAGATCAAACACATAGCTACTGGTACAAACCCTCATCCCTGAGGGTGGACTACTCCATCCTCATCATGGTGGCTGCCGGGATGATGAAGATGGCCACCGGAGATGATTCCCCCCTCTGGCAGGGTGCCAGAATGGGGTCTAGATTGGTTTCGTGGATACAGAGACCTTGCAGCGGCGAAAATTCTAATCTAGGTTAACCCCGAAGGGTTTCGGAATATTTGGGAATTTATAGTACAAAGAGGGGGTGCGGGAGGCCACTGAGGTGGGCACAACCCACCTGGGCGCGCCATGGGGTTCTGGCGCGCCTTGGTGGGTTGTGCCCACCTCGGGGCACCCCCCAGGTGCAGCTCAGGCCCATTGGGGTTCCTTCTGGTCCAGAAAAAATCTCCAAAAAGTTACGCAGTGTTTGGTCTCCGTTTGATATTGATTTCCTGCAATGTAAAAAGCAAGCAAAAAACAGCAACTGGCACTGGGCACTGGGTCAATAGGTTAGTCCCAAAAAATGATATAAAATTGCTATAAAATGATTGTAAAACATCCAAGAAAGATAATATAATGGCATGAATACTTCATAAATTATAGATACGTTGGACACGTATCAGCATCCCCAAGCTTAATTCCTACTCGTCCTCGAGTAGGTAAATGATAAAAGAAATAATTTATGAAGTGTGAATGCTAGCAAAGTGCATAATTTTGATCAATGATAATTTCAATCACTTTTCCTAGCATCATAACAACAATTATTCCTTATAAAACTTCTCATGTTATAATAGCAACCAATTCACATGTTAAGGTCCAAACAATGAATTCTCTTGAAACTCAACAACCTATGTTCTCAGTCACCAAGCAATTGCAATTCAACTTATTCACCAGATTCTAAGTAAGAGCTCCACATACTCAACCATCATATAGTCTTCTATGATTGCTAACACTCACCACATACACATGAGCAAAACGTTTCAACCGGACACATAGAAAGATAGGGGCTTATAACTTCGCCTCCCAACGTATTCACCTTTGGGTGATGTCAACAATAATAACTCATGCTACCCATATCCAACTGGATATATGCACCTAGATATTTCCCCACCACATGATGCTTTCCAAAGGAGAAAAATAAAAAGGAATAGAGAGAAAAACTTTGACTCTTTGCATAAAAGTAAATACATAAAAGTAAAAGATAGGCCCTTCGCAGAGGGAAGCAGAGGTTGCCATGCGCTTATTTATTTGTATGCTCAACCCCTTAGTGCAAAAGAACGTCATGTTATATTACCCCTTATGATAGCAACCTTTATTATGCAGTTTGTCGCTTTTATTCTTTGCCATCACATGTTCATACAACGCTCAATTTTCTCCTACACTAAATGATCTAATACTTTTAGAAGCAATTTTTGTTGTCTTATTGCACCGATGACAACTTACTTGAAGGATCTTGCTCAATCCTTAGGTAGGTATGGTGGACTCTCAAAAAAAGATTTTGGGTTTAAGGGTTTTCGGATGCACAAGTAGTATCTCTACTTGACGCGGAATTTTTGGCTAGTAAAGATGCGGGGCAAGCACCACATGTTGAAGGATCTATGACAATATAACTTCTATGTGAATATGAACAAACATAAATCATTACGTTGACTTCCTTGTCCAACCTCAACAATTTTGGCATGTAATATTTTGATGGGGGCTTACAATCACAAAAAATTTCCAAGATATTGTATTTGCATGTGAATGTTCTCTTCCTTATACTAATTATTCGTGAATTGCTTGTATGACCAATATTGTGATTGTCAAGCCTCAAAAGATTTCACTTTATAAACCCAATGTGGAGCTACCACTGGGAATGGCATGGTTTCAACTTCATTATATTCATTTCATTCAACAATTTACTCACAGGATATAAGTGAAGCACAAGAGTAAATGACAAGTTACTCCAAAAAGATATAAGTGAAGATCAAGCGAGTAGTTATGTAAATGGGTAGCTATTTGAGGACTCTCTTTTATTTAAAACTTCCAGATATAAGTATTTTATTAAAACAGCAAGAAAAACAAAACAAAATGACATTCCAAGAATAGCACACATCATGTGAAGAAGCAAAAACTTAGGCTCAACCGATACTAACCGATAATTGTTGAAGAAGAAAGGTGGGATGCCTACCGGGGAAACCCCAAGCTTAGATGCTTGGGACTTATTTAAATATTATCTTGGGATGCCTTGAGCATCCCCAAGCTTGAGCTTTTGTTTCTACTTAATTCCTCTTATATCACGGTTTCCCTAAATCTCAAAAACTTCATCCACACAAAACTCAACAAGAACTCGTGAGATAAGTTAGTATAAATCAGTGCAAAACCTTATCATTCTCTACTGTAGAAAATCACTAAAATTATTATTCAACATTGCATAATAAATGCCTATGCATATTTAATACTCCTATCCTCAAATTGAATCATTAAACAAGCAAACATATGCAGACAATGCAAACATAACAGCAATCTGCCAAAACAGTACAATCTGTAAAGAATGCAAGATTCATCATACTTTACTAACTCCAAAAATTATGAGAAAAATAGTACACTGTAGACAATTTATCAGATCTTATTTTGAAAAAAGTTCCAACAATTTATCATATTCTGACTTTTCTATGGAATTTTTGCAACATCGATAAACTTTCTGTTTTCAAACAGCAACAAGTATACTTGCAAAATAAGCATGGCAAAGGCTATCATTGCCACTTTTATTGAAATAAAAGATGCAAAACATTATTCTAAATAACAGCAATCAAATCCTAGCAAATTAAAGTGAGGCTCCAAGCAAAACACATATCATGTGATGAATGAAAACATATCTCCAAGTGAGGTTACTGATAATGTTGGAGACGAAAGAGGGGATACCATCCGGGGCATCCCCAAGCTTAGTTGCTTGGATCTTACTTGAATATTACCTTGGGGGTTCCTTGGGAATACCCAAGCTTAGGGTATTGTCACTCCTTATTCTCCTCATATCGACATCTCACCCAAAATTTGAAAACTTCAATCACACAAAACTTAACGGAACCTTGTGAGATAGGTTAGTATGATAAAGAGCAAACCATTTCACTTTTGGTACTGTCAAAGAAAAGATTCATAATTGTTTCCACAGCATATCATTTCCACAATTTATATTGAGCAATATAATCCATAGAAACAAGGAAACAAGCAAACTATGCATTGAAAACAGAATCTGTCAAAAACAGAACAGTGTGTAGTAATCTGTACTCAAACCTTACTTCTGCTACTCCAAAAATTATGAAACAAATGGACCACGTGAGAAATTTGTATATTAATCTTATGCAAAAAGAATCAACTCAAAATCAATATTCTGTTAAAAATGAGAGCTATTTTCGTGAGCGCGAGAGTTTCTGTTTTTCAACAAGATCAAATCAACTATCACCCAACATGATCCCAAAGGCTTTACTTGGCACTTTATTGAAACAAAGACAATATATTACTACAGTATCCTAATCATGTGAACATACAAAAACAGTAGATAAAAGTGTTGGGTTGTCTCCCAACAAGCGCTTTTCTTTAATGCCTTTTAGCTAGGCATGATGAGTTCAATGATGCTCGCATAAAAGAGAAGAATTGAAACATAACAAGAGTATCATGAAACACATGGCAATAACATTTAAGCCTAACATAATTCCTATGCATAGAGATTTTGTGAGAAAACAATTCATGGGAACAAGAATCAACTAGCATAGGAAGGCAAAACATGCATAACTTCAAAACTTTCAACATAAAGAGAGGAAACTTGGTATTATTGAGATATGTAAAAGCATATGTTCCTCTCTCATAATAATTTTCAGTGGGATCATGAATGAATTCAACAATATAAATATCACATAAAGCATTCTTTTCATGATCCACAAGCATAGAAAATTTATTACTCTCCACACAAGCAAATTTATTCTCATCGATAGTAGTGGGAGCAAACTTAACAACATAACTATCATGTGATTGCAAATTAAAATCATGATGACAAGTTTCATGGATATCATTATTCAACATAGCATACATGCCATCACCATAATCATCAAAGGTAGGAGGCATGCTTTCATCATAATAAACTTGCTCATCAAAACTTAGGGGACTAAAAATATCATCTTCATCAAACATAGCATCCCCAAGCTTATGGCTTTGCATATCATTAGCATAATGGATATTCAAAGAATTCATACTAACAACATGGCCATCATGCTCATCATTCATGCCAATCATTTTATTAAATTCTTCTTCTAACAATTGAGCACAATTTTCCGAACCATCATTTTCCAGAAATATATTATAAAGATTATCAATAATATGATGCAACCTTAATTCGATTTTTATGTAGTTTTCTTTTATAAACCAAACTAGTGATAAAACAAGAAACTAAAACATTCGATTGCAAGATCTAAAGATATACCTTCAAGCACTCACATCCCCGGCAACGGTGCCAGAAAAGAGCTTGATGTCTACTACACAATTTTATTCTTATAGACACGTGTTGGGCCTCCAAGCGCAGAGTTTTGTAGGATAGTAGAAATTTTCCCTCAAGTGGATGACCTAAGGTTTATCAATCCATTAGAGGTATAGGATGAATATGGTCTCTCTCAAACGACCCTGCAACCAAATACAAGAAATCTCTTGTGTCCCCAACACACCCAAGACAATGGCAAATTGTATAGGTGCACTAGTTCGGCGAAGAGATGATGATAAAAGCTAAGAGTGGCAAAAGTGAAATGTCAAATTCTAGAGTGGCATAAGCAAAGTTGGCAAAAACTAGAGTGGCAAAAACAAAGTTTTCCCTTAAAAATGAGGCCTAGGGTCCATACTTTCGCTAGTGCAACCTCTCAACAATGCTAACATGGTTGAATCATATGATTATCCCTCAAAGTGCAATAAAGAATCACTCCCGAGTTCCTATTAGCGGAGAACAAAAGATAGGAATTGTTTGTAGGTCATGAAACCACCTTGAAGCTATTCTTTCCGTTTGATCTATTCTAGAGTTCGTACTAAAATAACACAAAGCTAGTTTTTCCGTTCGATCTATCCTAGAGTTCGTACTAGAATAACACCAAACCAAATTCATATTCATAATACTCAATCCACACAAAAAACTACAAAGAGACCCCAAAGTTTTCGTCGGAGAAAAAACGTGCATCAACCCTGTCATGGAATTGTCACGGCAAATGTCCTAGTGAAAGGACTTAGTCATGGAGCCATCACAACTAGGAAGCTTAAAGGGGTTAAAACGGGACAAAGGACACGGGAGTTTATACTGGTTTTGCCCCTTACGGTGAAGGTAATGGCTTAATCCAGTTTGAGGTGGGATTGCTTATGTATGGAAGTTTTATAACCCGCCATGACATCATCCTCTGGATTTGTGATAACCCGCCATGACATCATCTGCCATTAATTCAAGATTTTTCCAACATATCTCAACAGATCCTTATCCTAATGACCACCCCGAGAATCGAGGCGTCCTAGTAGCTGGATAACCATATTTTTGGCCTCCTCGTTTTTCGCGTCCACTTATCAGTCTTTCCCTTATAAATAGCCATGACCTAGTCTTTCCTCTCCCCCTTTCCAGCGTCTTCTTCCTCTCGCAACCCTTCTGCCGCTCGAGCTCCGCCGCCACCGCAGAGGACGTCGTCTTCCTCAACCTCAGCCGCTGCATCAACCCGAGTCGATCCAGAGAACAGCGGCGACCCTCCGCAGTAGATATGCAGCTGTAAGTTTATGCCTTCTCGTACCTCAGATCCGCATTAGGGTTTGCGAGCTTCTCTGTGTTCTTCGTAGTTCATCGTAGCTTATCTTCAAAGCTTGTACCGCGAACCTCTTTGATCTGAAAACGGTGTATAACTAATGCGGTAGTTGTTTTGTTTCTACTTTTGATACCAGTGGATCCCCTTTCTTGGAAGAAAAGATCTTGTGAGAGCCCATGAACTCATCTGTACTAGTTTTAGGTCTAGATTTTTTTATTTTCGTGAACAACCATTGATCCAAAATAATAGCTGCAGCCTGTGAAACTTGTTTGTATAGCACTTAGCCAAAAACTGCATTTTGATAGATCCATCTAGCCATGGGGGCTCAAACTGCCGACTTAAATTGCAATGCTCAATAGACATCATCCAACTTATCATGGCGGCTTAAATAATTTGCACTACTCATGGCGGTTTACGTAACCTCACTAATTAGTCATATACCATTAGGCCCCTTTATAAGCCGCCATCTTAAATATGAGGTGTAATCTTTTTTCCTTCGGCTTAAATTTGAACTGGCATTTTACTCTTTGTTAGGCTTCCTTCTTCACAATTCCACCCAAAACAAGCACTTCATGCAACTGGGTCAAATCCATCATCACTGATAGTACCCTTGATGACTTTGTGAAAACCGGCTATCTGCCGAAGAAGGTGGTCATGTCATACCGCGCCCCTGATCCGATAGAAGAAAAACCTCAGCCCAAAGAAGGAGAAGTCATTGTTTTTACTGATAACATGATCCGGGGTTTTTCACCACCTGGCTCAAAGTTCTTCAAAGACGTCTTGCACTTTTTTGACCTCCGTCCTCAAGACATCGGACCTAACCGCGCGTCTAATATTTGCAACTTTCAAGTGTTTTGTGAGGTGTATCTTGGAGAAGAGCCCAACTTGGTACTCTTCAGAGAGTTGTTTTATTTGAACCGCCAGAATGAATGTGCCAACGGTCCAAGTTTGGAGCTCGGCGGGGTCTCAATCCAACGACGGAGAGACGCCATATTCCCTTATGCAAATCCACCAAGTCACCCCAAAGACTGGAACCAGACATGGTTCTACTGCCACGACACTTCTCCAGCTGATGAGAATCCTCTGCCTGGCTTTCGTGCCAAGGGCCTCGAGTCTAATCATCCTCTTCCAGACAAGCTGTCAGCTGCTGATCGCCAGAAACTCGCCCCCACCATGGCTAAAGTCAAAGCTCTTTTGGGGAACGGTTTAAATGGTATTGATTTGGTCCGGGTTTGGGTTGCCTGGAGGATCATTCCGTTGAGCCGCTCCTTTGGTTTTATTTGCACTTACACGAGAGAGAAGAACGACCCTCTGCGGCACAGCCCTGAAAATTTACCTGACGATGTCATTGATGATATGAAAAGTCACTGTTGAATGAAAGCCTAGCAGATTGTGGCAAGGTGGGCTTAAGCCCCTTCTGCAAAGCTAACCCGGCTCCCGCGGTAAGCCGCCAATCTGAATAAATTACCTTCATCCTTGACGTTTTGTCTGTACTCAAACCTTTGCTGATTTCACAGGCTGACAACAAATTTTGGAAGACGAAGTATGATCATGAGGCTGCGAAGAGAGCCAGGAAGGCCAAGAGAGCCGCCAGGAAAGCCGCCACCAAGAAGAAGGGAAAGAAGGCCAGCGCCTCTGACTTGCTTCGATTAGAAGATTCCTCTGAGTCGGAGGTAGCTCTTGACTCTCTTGGCTCCTTTTTTAACCACCTTATTGACACTGATTGTCATCAGGGTGACACGGGAATGAGTCGCGGAGTAGACGAAGAGGTAACTATTATTTCCTCCGACTCCAAGCCTTTGCCAAGACAGAAAATCCGAAGAGTAACCCGGAAAGTAAGATTTTCACATCCCTTAGCTTATCAGGATCCTCAATTTCTTTTGAAGCGACAGATTCATGAGAGACGGAGGCAGACCCGGACCAGCAAGGACACGGAACTCTCCTCCGGCTTACCTAACGCACCAAGGAAGCGCCGGAACGAGGTCACCTCAGACTTAAATCCTTTTTATCCTTTGGTGGGTCTCACTCGTCAACCACTCAATTCTTCTGATTCAAATTATCAGGAAACTTCACCTTCCTCCGGCGACTCAATTCAGTCCAACATGCCGGCTTTTAAGACCGCTCCAGGGTAATGATGACTTACTTATCCTGTATTCATTTCAATTCTTTATATTTGTACTGATCTTTTTGATCTTAAGCAGCAGAAAAGCAAAGCCTAGCAAGAAGGCGAAGAAGAACAAGCCGGCCGAAGAGCCAATCTTCAAAGAGCCGGAAATCCAGACGGCCGCGCCTGAGGTCTTCATTCCTGAGCCACCACTTGAACCGGCGCATGACACGCCAACATCAACTACTAACCCGCCTGCTAATGAAGCTGCCGACAACTCTGAAAATCCTGAAGTTTCTAGCCCGGTCAAGACAGACGACCCACAAGATGTTGATGTTGAAATTACCAAGACCGGCTACACTGAGCCGGGAAGACCTACTGTGCTAGCCAAGTGTTCTGTCAAGGAGGAGCACCTGGAAGACCGTAAGGTCAGATTTGACATTGCTGATTATTCTCACATGAGCATTGGGGAAATTCTTCTGGCTATCTTAGCCAAGTGCATAGCAGCCGTGACGTCGAAGTTGATATGGTGAAGCAAATGCACCAGAAATTTGAGGTATAATCTCTTCCCTTCACTGAATTATCCTTACTATGCCAACCCCCAAGTCTATTGCTTATGATGAATATGCTGTAAAAATCTGGCTTAATCCATAGTCCCCAAGGGCCGGTTTAATCAATATGAATAAGCCGGTCCTTCACATGCTTGTATAGAATATAGTATTTGTGTAGATTTAACAGCAATATGCATTAGCCCCCAAGTGCCAAGTACTCTTGCTTGCAAAGTGCTTGGGACTTACTCTCATGAACCACCACATAGATAGAATCTTTCGGTAGACATTAGCCCCCAAGTGCCAAGTGTTGTTGCTTGCAAAAGGCTTGGGACTTAATATTTGATGATAATATTCATGATTTTGACCCGCTATTTGTATAGGCCACCAGTACTCAACTTCAATCAGAACTGTCTAAATTGAAGAACCGCCTGGAAGCATAGGAGACTGAAACCCAAAGAGCCAACTCCAAATTTGAATTCAGTGTGTCTGAACAAGAGAAACTGAAAAAAGACTTTGAAGTGGAGAAAAATGCCTGGGATGAAGAAAAGATCGCCTTGACCAATCGAGCTGAGAAAACAGAGGCAGCTCTTGAAGAGGTGACCGCCGAATTATCCGGCTTAAAACGCCATGTATCTCAGATGGTCTCAGCAATCTTTGGTAAGTCGCCCTGCAAGTTTCAAATATTTGAATCTTTCTAGTGATCATATGAATTCTTATTAACTCACCTGACATTGCTATGCAGGCCCCAGGAGCACAAATCTCAATCAGGACATGCTGGTGAAGCTGAAGGCGGTTTGCACGCTCGTGGAACACCTTACACTCGATCTCAGTGTGCCTTAGCCACAGTTGCCCTGTCAAACGAAGTCCCCACACTCCTGTGGATGTGCTAAAGAAGCTTTCTGTGCTGCCCCAGCGATTCAATGAATTAAGGAGATCATCTGCGAGAGCCGAGCCGTGGCTGCCTTAAGCCGGGCCAAAGCTTGGCTACCGGAATCAGACCCGGCCGACATCGCCATTGGGTATCCAAGCCTGATGGAGGATGGCACTTCATTTGAACAGGAGGACTTCGCCGCTTGTGTGAAGGAAATATGCCTTGTGGCCACCCTCATTGTTGATGAGGCGGATCTCACCAGGTACCAGCCGGGTTATGACGCGGAGAATCGACGGATGCCAACGCCGCATTATAAAGTGACCAACCTAATCCCACCAATCCGTAAGCATACCTTCACCCCTGAAGTTGACCCGGCCGGACTAATTGATGATGAAGCTAAATTTGAAGCTTTGAATGGCATTGACTGGTCATCATCAACTTTCCAGGACAGGAAACAAGACGAAGGAGCGGAAAGGGTTGATCCAGAAGCTTCGGGTCAACAAGAGAGTTGATTCGTCGGGCGGCTCATATTTGTAGCCTGCTGAAAATTAACTTAATCATTTGGACTCGGGGAGTCATGTAATAGGGTAGAAATGACTTTGCTTTGTCGTGCCATCGTGCACGTTTTGGTGCTCAATACTGTTAAGCCGTCGTCTTATATTCGCCCCTTTTTATACTTATCATCTGTTGTCCTTATGCATAAGAAAGTCTTTGAACTGTCCTGCACACAGAAATAGATCACAAGAACCTTTGGCGGCTTACTGCCAGGTGGGTCATAATATCTTACATACAACCATTAATATGGAAAAAAGAGACATAGATAAGCCTGTTACGAATTATAGCTTTGAAATATAACTATAATATCATACCTGTGACTTTGAATTTGCACTGCCGGTTTATGTGACCTGAACAGTAAGGGTGATAACCCAATCCTTAGAAACCAACACTTCCAAATGTATGATGATTGTCATATGTTGGCGACCTATTGTCCAAAACCAAGCTGGGTTAAATTTAAACCACCCTTATACTTAGATCTGAACAAAAAAGTCTCAAGACAAAATCAAACATTGTTTTCAAAGAAACTTTAATCCAAATAAAAACAAAAATCGAGGCTTCTGATTCGAATACGATCAGTAAACCGGACCAAAGGGGTTAAGCTAGGATTCGAATATGATCATGTAGCCCCCAGTGGCGTTGGCGTTGCGCCGATCAAGAGGGTACCGAGAGCTATGTTCTCTTTGGTTTGAATATGACCTATGATTGAACAGGAAGCCCCCAAATGACCTTGAGAGTTTTTTAATGACTCTGATTCAAATATGATCAAAGTCGGACCCAAAAGGGGTTAAGCTATGATTCGAATACGATCAAGAAGCCCCCTAGTGAGTTTGGCATTGTGCCGATGAAGTGGGTACGAATATGTTCTCTTTGGTTCGAATACGACCTATGTTCGAACAGGAAGCCCCCTAGTGATCATGAGGTTTAATGGCTAGATTCGAATACGATCATGAGCCAGACCAAGAGGATTAAGCTAGATTCGAATACGATCAACCCCCGAAATTATGATGATGAAGACATATGATCATTGAGGATGAAAAGGATAGAGGTCCTGCTTTATTACTTATCATAATATATACATCATCAAAATATGTACATCATGAGAGCCGGTGGCTCAAGTGTAGTAAGGCTGAAGATGAGCGATATTCCACGGCCGGCGGGTCTCTTCCTCTGACTTACGTGAGTCTTTGTGCTCTCGAACGTCAATAAGGTAGTATGACCCATTGTTCAAGTTCTTGCTAACCACAAAGGGCCCTTCCCAAGGTGGGGATAACTTGTGTGCATCAGTTTGATCCTGGATGAGCCGGAGCACCAAATCACCTTCTTGAGAGGTTCTAGACTTAATCTGGCGGCTGTGATAACGGCGCAGGTCCTGCTGGTAAATCACCAAGCGGGCTGCTGCTAAGTCACGCTTTTCATCTAACAGATCAAGTGCATCCTAACGCGCTTGTTCATTATCAGCCTCAACGTAAGCCGCCACGCGGGGCGAGTCATGACGGGTGTCACTAGGGAGAACTGCCTCAGCTCCGTAAACCATGAAGAAAGGCGTATAACCCATAGACCTGTTAGGGGTTGTATTGATGCTCCATATCACAGAGGGTAACTCTTCCACCCGACAACCCAACGTCCGTTGGAAAGGAACCAAAAGCCGGGGCTTGATGCCTTTCAAGATTTCCTGATTGGCTCTTTCAGCTTGACCATTGGATTGGGGGTGAGCTACTGATGAAACATCAAGACGGATATGCTCACGTTGACAGAACTCCTCCATGGCACCCTTGGACAGATTAGTACCATTGTCAGTTATAATGCTGTGTGGAAAGCCAAAACAAAAGATCACCTTTTTCATGAATTGAACCACCGTGGCTGCGTCACACTTACTAAGTGGCTCTGCCTCAACCCACTTTGTGAATTTGTCAACCGCCACCAAGAGGTGGGTATTTTTATCTTTGGACCTTTTGAAAGGCCCAACCATGTCGAGTCCCCAGATTGCAAATGGCCAAGTAATTGGAATCATCCTCAATTCTTGAGCCGACATGTGAGCTCGTCTTAAGAATTTCTGATAACCGTCACATTTACTGACCAGATCCTCCGCATCATCGTGAGCCGCCAGCCAATAAAATCCATGACAAAAAGCCTTGTCCACAAGGGACTTTGAACCAACATGATGGCCACAATCTCCTTCCTGAATCTCACGAAGAATTTCTTGGCCTTCCTCAGGAGAGACACAACCCTAAAACGCCCTAGTGACACTGCGATGACGCAACTTGCCATTGGAAATTGTCATTGACTTAGACCGCTGGGTTATCTGCCTGGCCAAGGTTTCATCCTCAGGCAACTCGCCCCGGGTCATGTAAGCCAAATATGGTACTGTCCAATCTGGGATGACGTGAAGAGCCGCCACCAATTGTGCTTCCGGGTCAGGAACAACCAAGTATTCCTCTGTGGGCAACTTGACAGAAGGGTTATGCAGAATATCCAAGAAGGTGTTCGGTGGCCATCGGCTTACGCTGAGACCCCAGCCGGCTTAAAGAGTCGACCGCCTCATTCTTTCTGCGATCAATGTGCTCCACTTGGTAACCCTTGAAGTGTCCAGCAATGGCATCAACTTCACGGTGATAAGCCGCCATGAGAGGATCCTTGGAATCCCACTTGCCTGATACTTACTGAGCCACCAAATCTGAGTCGCCAAAGCACCATACCCGGCTTAAGCTCATCTCCTGAGCCATCCGAAGACCATGGAGCACGGCCTCATACTCATTTGCATTGTTAGTACAGGGAAACATCAACCTTAGCACATAACAAAATTTGTCACCTTGAGGGGAAGCTAAAACACCTCCAGCCCCTGAGCCCTCCAACTGCCTGGACCCATCAAAGTGAATAGTCCAATATGTGTTGTCCGGCTTCTCGTCAGGCATCTGCAGCTCTGTCCAATCGTTGATGAAGGCCACTAGTGCTTGTGACTTGATGGCAGTGCGTGGCACTTACTTTAATCCATGAGGCCCAAGTTCAATGGCCCACTTGGCGTCTCGTCCTGTGGCTTCTCTATTTTGAATGATATCTCCTAAAGGAGCAGAACTGACCACAAAGATGGGATGACCCAGGAAATATTGCTTAAGTTTCCGGCTAGCCATGAACACCCCATAAACGACCTTCTGCCAATGTGGATACCTTTGCTTGGACTCAATAAGCACCTCACTGATATAATAAACCGGTCGTTGAACTGGATGTTCCTTGCTAGCCTCCTTGCACTCCACCACAATGGCCACACTGACATCACATGTGTTAGTAGCCACATATAGCAATAATGACTCCTTATATATGGGAGCAGCAAGGACCGGCGGCTCAGCTAGTTGTCTCTTCAAATCTTCAAAGGCAACATTAGCAGCATCACTCCAGTCAAAGTTGTCTATCTTCTTCATCATCTGGTACAGCGGCTTATGAACCGGCTTCAAGCTGCAACACGACCCGCCAAGTGTTGAACATCGTTGATACACGCCGTCTTAGCTAAGGAGGTGATGGCCTTGATCTTCTCCGGGTTAGCCTCAATGCCTCAGTTAGAAACCAGAAAACCCAAAAGTTTGCCTGCTGGCACACCAAAAACGCACTTGGCCAGGTTAAGCATTATCTTGTAAACCCGGAGAATATCAAAGGTTTCCTTCAAATCATCTATCAGGGTCTCCTTCTCTATGGACTTCACCACAATGTCGTCCACATAAGCATGAACATTGCGCCCAATCTGATTGTGAAGACAGTTCTGCACACATCGCTGATAAGTCGCCTGAGCACTCTTGAGCCCAAAAGGCATACACGCATAGCAGAAGGCTCCAAACGGAGTAATAAAAGCCGTCTTCTCCTGGTCCTTAACTGCCATCTTGATCTGATGATAACCAGAATAAGCATCCAAAAAGCTCAAATGCTCGCAACCCGCCGTAGCATCAACGATTTGATCAATATGAGGAAGAGCAAAAGGATCAGCTGGACCAGCCTCGTTTAAGTCCGTGTAATCCACACACATGTGCCACATGCCGTTCTTCTTAAGCACTAGCACTGGGTTAGCCAACCACTCAGGATGAAAAACTTCAATAATGAACCCGGCCGCTAAGAGCCGGGCCACTTCCTCACCAATGGCCTTACGCCTCTCCTCATTAAACCGCCGAAGAAACTGCTTGACCGGCTTAAATTTTGGATCAATATTGAGAGTGTGCTCAACGAGTTCTCTCGGTACACCCGGCATGTCAGAAGGTTTCCATGCAAAGATGTCCCGGTTCTCACAGATGAACTCGATGAGAGCGCTTTCCTATTTGGAATCCAGGTTAGCGCTGATACTGAACTGCTTAGATGAATCGCTAGGAACAAAATCAACTAATTTGGTATCATCGACCGATTTAAACTTCATCACCGGCTCATGCTCTGTTGTTGGTTTCTTCAACGATGTCATGTCCGTCGGGTCAACATTGTCCTAGTAGAAATTCAACTCCTCTGTTGCACAAACAGATTCAGCGTAAGCAGCATTGCCTTCTTCACATTCCAGGGCTATCTTCCGACTCCCATGCACTGTGATGGTTCCTGTCGGTGTCAAAACCGGCAGATCTTGGGTAGGGGGTCCCGAACTGTGCGTCTAGGCGGATGGTAACAGGAGACAAGGGACATGATGTTTTTACCCAGGTTCGGGCCCTCTCGATGGAGGTAAAACCCTACTCCTACTTGATTGATATTGATGATATGGGTAGTACATGAGTAGATCTACCACGAGATCAGAGAGGCTAAACCCTAGAAGCTAGCCTATGGTATGATTGTTGTTCGTCCTACGGACTAAAACCCTCTGGTTTATATAGGCACCGAAGAGGGTTAGGGTTACACAGAGTCGGTTACAATGGTAGGAGATCTACATATTCGTATCGCCAAGCTTGCCTTCCACGCCAAGGAAAGTCCCATCCGGACACGGGACGAAGTCTTCAATCTTGTATCTTCATAGTCCAGAGTCCGCCAAGATGATAGTTCGCTATCCGGACACCCCTAGTTCGACTCCTCAAGAGCCCCGAACCAAGCTTCAATGGCGATGAGTCCGCGTGTAGATTGTCTTCGCATTGCAAGGCGGGTTCTTCTCCAAATCCTGTGTACTGTTGAATAGCGTCCGGCTTCAGAATATTGTGCTCCCGGCTTCCACGCCCAATAATGGCCATCTTCCACGTGTCGAACTAATGCGAAAGCTAGGTATTTTACATTTATCCCCTAGCTGCTACTGATGAGCTGCCTATAAAAGAGACGAGGATATAGATCCAAATCACACCATCCTCCTTCATGAGCATTCATCGAGGCGCATCGACAAAAATCCATTCCATCATGGACGGTCGACGCTCCTCCTCTCGCCCTCCCAGCCCTCACACGAGATTGGGAGAGATGCTCAAATCCCAAGACAAAGGAGCTAGTGGCGCTCCAAACCAAGGGATTTCTTCCCCCAGCCTTCATGGTTCCGGTTCGAGCCGGACTCGCCACCTATAAGGGCGGAAAGCAAGCGGAGAGTGTCCCCAGCCCCTCCAAAGGAGAGCGGGTATGCCTTGACTCTTATTTGATAAGAGGGCTCGGATTTCCATTTCATCCGTTTCTCCGGGGGCTCCTGGAGTTCTATGGCCTCCAGTTGCACAACCTTACACTTGCCTCCATTTTGCATATCGCGGGCTTCGTGGCCCTTTGCGAGCTGTTTTTGGGCATCGAGCCTCATTTTGCACTGTGGAAGAAGCTGTTCTGCCTTGTGCCCCATTCTCAAGAGGGGTCGATATATCAAGTGGCGGAGCCGAACTATGGCGCATCACCGGGACCGGATATCTATTCGGAACCCCGAAGAAGGCGTCCGAAGACTGGCCTTCGGCATGGTTTTATATAGAAGATGTCCCCCTGCCGGACCCTGTTCAGGTCGGCCTCCCTGAGTTTAATAACGCTCCTTTGAAGAAACGCCTAAGCTGGCGTCCACGGATCCTCGGGGAAAACGACAGGACGCTATTTACGATGAGCCGGATAAGGTTGTTAGCTCATTCCGGACTGACCATGATCGGGGTCATGGCCATATGCATTATGCGGGGGTGCAGCCGCTCCAGTATAGAGGCCACCCCATGTGGTATTTCAACGGGGAGGATGATGCCACCCGCTGCGGCCGTAAGGGGCTGGGATCGGTCGCCGATCTGATGAAGATCTTGTCCGCATTGTACAAGGGAGAAGAGGAGGAATTCCTCCGCATCAATCTGCACGGCAGATTTTCTATGAACAATCCTCCAAGCTGGGTAAGCGGACATTCATTTTTGCCTATCCGATCCGTACTCCCATAGTCAAGTATCTCATTTTGTGATTTTGGCGCAGGAACTGCGCCGGGCCGTAAAGGATATAAACAGCCCGCCTCCACAACCCGAGGATCTGGAACGGTTCCTCGATCCGACCTCCCAAGAGGATCCGGACATATCGGTGGAGCTGATCGACGGGGTTTTCCATCAACTGAGCATCGATAATGCCTTGGTCGCCATTACGGCCATTTACCCCGGAATACTTCCCGCCTCGCAAGTAACTGAGACCGAAGTCCCAATACTCTTAAAATGACCCATCCATGCGTGTTTTTGACCTCCGTATACCAATGGTGTTTCGCAGGAGGCGCCCTTGAGGCGGAAGGCCGAGCCCGCGGCGGCTGGCCAACAAGGGGCAGCACGGCCCAGCAGGCTAAAAAGAAGTGCGGTCCGGATCGAAACTCCGACGCAACGGTATGGCGCGTCACCTTACTCCCCGGTTTTATTCCCGGGAGGCATACTAACGCTCATGCCTTTTCAGGAAGAAGAGCGCTCGCCGGACTGTATCCGGAGAGGTTGCCAATCAATCCTCCGCTCGCCAGGCTCCAAAGCCAGGTCCAGAGGCGGAGGCGAACACGGGGCGTGCGTCGGATGTTCCTCCGACAGAGGATGCCGACAGGTTATCTGCCACCAATTCCGAGGTGGAGAGTGCCATGAATCACAGGCGCCGCCGGACAGTTCTTCGTGACACGAGTTTCTCCCCAAAGGCATTGGATGCCTTTAATTCCGGAGATGCGCACCACCGTGCCACTCAAAATGGTCTAGCCAGAGCCACGAAGCAGTATGTAAAAGACATACGGGTGAGAAAATTTAACAGTTATATATGCCAGTAGCCCCGAGACTTGAAATAGTTAGAATAACTGATTTAAGGATCATTTATTGTGCAGGATCTTACAGAAAAGAATACCCAACTGTCCCAGGAGCTGGAGGAGTGCAAAGCCGAACTTGAGGCTGCACTAGCCGCAGTGGGGAAAGCCAAAGAGACCCCCTCTGGTAATATATGCTTCAAAAGATAAGTAATTTGTGAAGTGCGGCATGTGTATAAGTCTGACAATAATATTGCAGATGTCGCCGAGATAGATCCGGACAAGCAACAGCTCTTGCGCCGGTTAAAGGCCGGCGAGAATGTTCTTAAAAGGGTGAGGCAGGAGAAAAATAATCTCCAAGATGCCAACACCCAGCTGGGTGAGGAACTAAAGGATGTTCGTGCCCAGCTATCTGACTCCGTTAAGGAGAACCGACGGCTTCGACGCGGCATTTTTAGTAAGTGCTTGAACGAACTTTGAAAAAGAGTTCTGCGAGGAAGTCGACTAACAGAGTATGTCTGTAGGTATGCTCACAGGCCGTCCTGCGGAGGAAATGCCCGGTTCTACGGGTGACCTTCTTCCCGAGCTCTTGCAACTGCACGAATGAGTTTGGCTGGTGATGAAAGGCGTCGCCTGTGCCTTGTGGCCATCTCTCCCTGCGCCTCAAGGCCTTGGAGAGCTTGCAGAGAGGCTTCAGGGGCGCAGCGCTTCGCTATGGAAGATATCGGCTGCCGTCAAGGCGCCAGGGAGGCCTGGGCCATGGTGAAGACGCGATACATGAAGGCTGACCCAAACCACATGGCCGAGGTCGGACCTGCGGGGCCCGATGGGAAGGAGATCCCTGTGAGCTTAGTGTACGGCCAAGTAGAATTGGCCGCAAAGTATTCCCAATAGGACTGTAAACTAGACAACCTACTGGATGGCATTGAAGAGGAATATGCCTAGTCAAGTTGACTATGTAATTTAAGATGCCTTGTAAAATGCCTTCTAGCTGGATTGTAGATCGTTTCTCATAGCAGACCTTTTCGCTTCAACCTCGGGACCCTATAGTCCGGAGTGTGTCCGAATACCCTCGCGGTTATATAAGAACCGGGGCATGCGTGGAGACCAGGCGTAGGGGTCATTAGTGCTGTATCAGACAAGTGCCCAACTAGTTATGTTATATTACATGGTTAGTAAGAAACATCTTCCAGGGAGAATAGTTCCGTTAGGGGTTCCTTTCTCGGAGGCATGCCCTAAAGTGCATGTCCGGACTGCACAAAAAGAAAAACATCCGTGGCGATGAATAAATAGGTAAGAAATCATCTTTAGTTCACCGACCGAATATTCCCTTAAGAACGCTTAGCTTCGGCTTCACCCACCGAGGGACACATCCAAATGACCCGACAAGAATAATCGCAGAGGTGCTCCTTTACCGCCTAGCCGAACAATCGGGACGAGGGGTAAGCATAGGAGCCAGCAACCTAGCTTGGCCAAAACTTAAGTCATATCGATGCATATAATGGTGAATAAAAGGTACATGCGTAGTGTGACACATGTGTTGGGCATGAAGCCTTTATAAATAAGCTTCATAAAGAAGCCCTAGGTATAATGAGCGGATAGTCGTCCAAGTGTGTCTAACAATGCGCGAACAAGCTTTCAAAGGCTGTAATAGGAAAGGGGGGAGAAGGAGAGAAACAAAAGACAGCTAATATGTAAAATATAGATGGAGGAAGGAGACGAACTCAGAATCCGGCGCTAGGCATAGAATCTTCGGAGACGGGCTGCGTTCCATGGGTTTGGCTTGAGTCGGTTATCCGATGCATCTCGCAGACGGTACGCTCCACCAGTCAGGACTTGGTCGATGATAAAGGGACCTTCCCATTTGGGCTTGAGTTTGTCCTTTTTCTTGTCTGGCAAGCGTAGAACTAGCTCGCCAACGTTGTAAGTTTTGGCCCGTACTTCTCTGCTTTGATATCTTTGAGCTTGCTGTTGATAGAATGCGGAACGGGCTTTTCCCACGTCACGCTCCTCCTCCAATGCGTCCAAACTGTCCTGCCGATCGAGCCCGGCTTCTCTTTCTTCGTACATGCGCACGCGAGGTGAGTCATGAATTATGTCACAGGGCAGAACTGCCTCTGCGCCGTATACCATAAAGAATGGTGTAAATCCGTTGGTGCGATTCGGAGTGGTCCGCAGCCCCTAGAGTACGGAGTCGAGATCCTCTACCTAGTGTGTGTTATATTCCTTAAGGGACCGCACTAATCGGGGGTTGATGCCGCTCATGATTAGACCATTTGCTCGCTCGACTTGACCGTTAGTTTTGGGGTGATAGACTGAAGCATAGTCGAGCTTGATGCCCATGTTTTTGCACCAGAGTTTAACCTCATCGACCGTAAAGTTCGTGCCATTGTCAGTGATGATGCTATGGGGGGCGCCGTAATGGTGTACGACCCCTGATATGAAGTCTATCACCGGTCCAGATTCGACCGTCTTAACAGGCTTGGCCTCTATCCATTTGGTGAATTTATCCACCATGACCAGTAGGTATTTTTGCTTGTGGGTTCCTCCTTTAAGGGGTCCAACCATGTCAAGCCCCCAGACCGCAAAGGGCCAGGTTATGGGTATAGTTTTGAGGGCGGTGGGTGGCATGTGGCTTTGATTAGCAAAGAGCTGGCAACCGACGCATCGTTGGACTAAGTCCTAAGCATTTGCCCGGGCCGTCGGCCAATAAAATCCTGTATGTAACGCCTTGCCTACAAGGGCCCGGGCTGCGGCGTGGTGCCCGCCGAGTCCGACATGAATTTCAGCAAGAAGGTTCCGCCCTTCCTCTTTGGAGATACACCTTTGAAGGACTCTGGTTGTGCTTTTCTTGTAAAGCTCTCCTTCATGGACCTTATAGGCTTTAGATCGCCGCACTATGCAGCGGGCCTCGTTTTGGTCCTCGGGAAGTTCCTGCCTGGTTAGGTAGGCTAGGAATGGTTCCGCCCACGGGGCAATGACTGCCATTATTACGTGGGCTGAGGATGTTACTTCGTTGGCAGAACCGCCAATTGTGTCAGAATGTTCGGTGTCGGGCAGTGCGGTTGGGTCCGGGTTATTATTTCCGGATTCCCCCTCCCATAGTACGGATGGCTTGAATAGCCTCTCTAGGAAGATGTTGGGAGGGACGGCATCGCGCTTTGCGCCAATGCGTGCCAATACATCTGATGCCTGGTTGTTATCCCGGGCTATATGGTGAAATTCGAGCCCCTCAAACCGAGCTAACATTTTTAGGACGGCGTTGCGATAAGCTGCCATTTTCGGATCCTTGGCATTGAAGTCTCCATTTATTTGGGATATCGCGAGGTTCGAATCCCCGCGCACCTCTAGGCGTTGAATGCCCATGGAGACTGCCATCTGGAGGCCATGTAGAAGGGCCTCGTATTCGGCTGCGTTGTTGGAGTCCGTATACATTATCTGGAGTATGTATTGAACCGTATCTCCGGTTGGGGATGTCAGGACGACGCCAGCCCCCAGACCAGCCAACATTTTGGAGCCGTCAAAGTGCATGATCCAGTTGGAATATGCGCCGTACTCTTTAGGGAATTCAGCTTCAGTCCATTCGGTGATGAAGTCGGCCAAAACTTGCGACTTAATAGCTCGCGGTGGCTTATAGGTTATGTCGAACGGTAGGAGCTCAATGGCCCATTTGGCAATCCGGCCCGTCGCATCGCGGTTGTTTATAATGTCATTAAGTGGTACTTCGGAGGCTACTGTTATCGAACACTCTTGAAAGTAGTGTCGTAGCTTCCGGGATGCCATGAACACCGCGTACGCTATCTTCTGATAATGCGGGTACCGTGACTTGCATGGAGTCAGGACAGTGGACACGTAGTAAACTAGTTTTTGAAGGGGGAACGTGTGTCCATCCGTTTCTCGTTCGACAACGAGCACCGCGCTCACCACTTGATGAGTTGCCGCGATATATAATAGCATTGGTTCGCCTATGTTGGGCGCGACCAGGACCAAGTTTGTTGCCAATATGGCTTTTATTTCTTCGAGTCCGGCCGTGGCAGCATCCGTCCACTCGAAGTGTTCGGTGCGTCGGAGGAGGCGATAGAGGGGTAATGCCTTTTCTCCTAAACGGGAGATAAAGCGGCTTAAAGCCGCCACGCATCCCGTCAATTTTTGTATTTGTTTGAGGTCCTTTGGGATATCCGATTGTGACAGAGCTCGGATCTTGGTTGGGTTTGCTTCAATTCCTCTACCGGATACAATGAAGCCCAAGAGCTTTCCGGCTGGTACGCCGAAAACACATTTTTTCGGGTTAAGCTTAATGTCATATGTTCGGGGATTATCGAACGTGAGCCTCAAATCGTCTACTAGAGTTTTGACGTGCTTGGTTTTGATGACCACATCGTCTACGTATGCCTCCACTGTTTTACTGATCTGGTTTGCCAGACATATCTGAATCATGCGCTGATATGTTGCGCCGGCGTTTTTGAGCCCAAAGGGCATTCTGTTGAAGCAGAATGGGCCGTATGGGGTGATGAATGCCGTTGCGGCCTGGTCGGGCTCTGCCATCTTAATTTGGTGGTAGCCGGAGTATGCGTCGAGGAAACACAATGAATCGTGTCCTGCGGTAGCGTCGGTAATTTGATCGATGCGGGGGAAGGGGAAGGGATCCTTTGGGCAAGCCTTGTTGAGGTCTTTAAAATCGACGCTTAGGCGCCAAGATTTTCCCTTCTTTGGTACCATCACCAGGTTTGCTAGCCAGTCCGGATGTTTTATATCTCTGATGAATCCGGCCTCCAATAATTTGGCTAGCTCCTCTCCCATGGCCTGTCTCTTGGGTTCGGAGAAACACCGAAGAGCCTGTTTGACTGGCTTGAATCCTTTTATGATGTTTAGGCTGTGCTCGGCCAGCCGGCGTGGGATTCTTGGCATGTCTGAAGGGTGCCAGGCAAAGATATCCCAATTTTCGCGTAGGAAGTCTCGTAGTGCGGCGTCTACATCAGGGTATAATTGTGCCCAATGGAGGCCATTTTTGTAGGGTCCGTTGGATGGACTTGGAATTTGACTATTTCGTCCGCTGGTTTAAAGGAGGTGGACTTGGATCTCTTGTCGAGTATCACATCGTCCCTATTCACCGTGGAGCGCAGTGTAGTGAGTTCTTCGGCCGCCAGGGCTTCGGATAGTGCCTCCAGGGCCTGTGCGGCTGTCTTATTTTTGGCGTGGAGTGCTATGTCCAGGTCACTAGCAAGAGTGATGATTCCATTGGGCCTGGGCATTTTGAGCTTCATGTACCCGTAATGGGGTATAGCTTGAAAAATTGTGAATGCCTCTCGCCCTAATAGAGCGTGATATCCGCTGCTGAACGGGGCCACTTGGAACGTGACCTCCTCGGACCTGTAATTATCCGGCGTGCCGAACACCACATCCAAGTGATTTTTCTGTCTGAGATGCTTCCCGACTGGGGATTATTCCTCTAAAGGTTGTGCTGCTTCGCTCAATGCAGCTCCAGTCTATTTCCATTTTTCGGAGGGTTTCCTCATAAATGAGATTCAATCCGCTGCCACCGTCCATGAGTACCTTGGTAAGGCGAAAGCCCTCCACTATTGGACTGAGGACCAATGCGGCTGGTGCTCGGGCTTTTCAGAATTTAGGTTCATCACCGGCATTAAATGTAATAGCCGTGTCACTCCATGGGTTTATTGTTGCTACTTGGTAGACTTCGGCAAGGCTGCGGAGTGTTCGTTTCCGCATATTATTTGATGCAAAAGTCTCGAAGACCGTTAATACCGTACTGGTATCCTTGGACTGGTGTTCTGGAGTTAGAAGCTCTTCGCCACTTTTGGCCACCTGCCGTAGTATCCAACATGCTCTAAGGCTATGAGTTGGAGGGGCACCCTCTGTACTATGAATTTTGCAGGGTCCATTGAGCCATCCTTCCAGTAGGGTTCCATGCCCTATAGAGGGTTTTTGCTTTTTGGTGTTTTGCCCAGGTGCCTGGCGATAATGCACCCTTTTATTTCGGACTGGGGTTGTATTTAGGGCCGGATTGTCCCAAAATTTGGTTTCGGTTTTCTAGGCGCTTTCCATCACACAGTACTTTCGCACTATGGACGCCAAGTCAGCGAAGCGTGTAGTTGCACGACGACTTACGACATTTAGGATTCCCTTGTCCGTGCAATTATTGCAGAAGAATGAAATTGCGTCCTCCTCACGGCAGTCCTTTATCCTGTTCATAACTAGGAGAATCGCCCAAGAATGGTGTCTTGTTTCTGCAGTGCTCTTGCGGTTGGGATAGATCGCTTATGTTTGGGTGGGCGGGTGGAATTAAATTCGGAACCCCGTCCACTTTAAAACTTAGGGGCCAAGTAGTTTCCGAACTTGGAAGCTTGGGTTCTTGGATGTTGTCCAATGAATCTAGCCCGCTGCCTGACTTTAGGTTTAGGGCTTGAGTAACATCCTCCCCTCCGCTGAATCCGGCATGGAGGGATCGGGAATCGGACATAGCTAGTCCTTAAGATAGAAGAAGGGTCGCCGTATTGTTCATCTACCACAGCAACGTGGTGGGTAACACAGGGAGAGTTAATCTCTCTCGATCGGGTTTAGGCCCAATCGATCATAGTCTCAGAGTCAGAACACCCGAGGCCGATTTATCAAGAAGACTTCCATATATTCCGGGCTTCGCTGTGTGATTCTTTTGTGCTTGCTCTATTTATTTTGCATTGCATCATGTCGTCATCCATCATGCCAGCATGTCATTTAACTTTTAAAACCTCAACTAATTAAATTGCATGGATCTTCGGTCCATTTAAATTGAGGGAACTCACATGGTGGTTTCTCTTTAAAACATATCCTCCTAATATTTAGGGAGCTATATTAAACCATTTCATTGGCTTGGAATCACCCATAACACATATGCACCGTTCTTCAAATTAAAAACGCCCTAGTTTCCGTCATACCGGTGTTATGTTCCCGGATTTTGCGTTCCTTACGCGGTCGGGTGATTTATGGGACCCCCCTGACAGTTCGCTTTGAATAAAACTTGTCCAAAGAAGGCCCAACATTGACTTTTACCATTTGCCTCACCTAGCCCTTTTTCCCTTGGGTTTCGAGCCCAAGGGTCATCTTTATTTACCCCCGGGCGGTGCTCGTTGTGAGTGTTGGTCCAAACCGTCGACCACCGATGGCCACGAGGCAACTCTGGGCTGGCCTACCGGAAGTTTGGACAATCCGGTGTGCCACGAGAACGAGATATGTGCAGCTCCTATCGGATTTGTCGGCACATTCGGGCGGCTTTGCTGGTCTTGTTTTACCATTGTCGAAATGTCTTGATGTACCGGATACCGAGTCGATCGGAGTGTCTTGGGTGAAGGTCTATTCGCCGTTGATCGCGAGAGCTTGTCATGGGCTAAGTTGGGACACCCCCGCAGGTATAAACTTTCGAGAGCCGTGCCCGCGGTTATGTGGCAGATGGGAATTTGTTAATGTCGGTTGTAGAAAACCCGGTTGACCTTAATTAAAATACATCAACGCGCGTGTTACCGTGATGGTCTCTTTCCGCAGAGTCCGGGAAGTGAACACGATGTTGGAGTTATGCTTGACGTAGGTTGCTATAGGATCACTTCTTGATCATACTTTTATCGACCGTGCTTTGCCTTCTCTTCTCGCTCTCATTTGCGTATGTTGGCCACCATTTATGCTAGTCGCTTGCTGCAGCTCCACCTCATGCCTTTACCTTACCCATAAGCTTAAATAGTCTTGATCTCGCGGTGCAAGATTGTTTGAGTCCTGTGGCTCACGGATACTTCAAAACCAGTTTGCGGTGCCTATTTTACCGAAAGGTCTGCAACCAAGCTCAAGGAGGAGCTTGATGAAGATCTTGCCCTTTGTGTTGTTTCGTTCTAGTTGATCAAGAGTGGAGCCCAGTTAGGGTCGATCGGGACCTTTATGTCGATTTGGGGTTCTTCTTTTATTTTGGTTCCGTAGTCGGACCTTGATTGTATCTGGATGATGTAATGTTTTATTCATGTAATTGTGTGAAGTGGCGATTGTAAGCCAACTATGTATCTCTTTCCCCTTATGTATTACTTGGGTTGTGTGAAGATTACCTCACTTGCGACATTGCTTTCAATGCGGTTATGCCTCTAAGTCGTGCTTCGACACGTGGGAGTTATAGCCGCATCGTGGGCATTTCAAGTTGGTAATCAGAGCCTTCCCCGACCTTAGGAGCCCCACTGCTTGATCGTTTTTAGCGGCCGAGTTGTGTCTAGAAAAATGTTTTGAGTCATTTAGGATTATATATATCGGAGAGTTAGGAATTCTTTTTACTCCTCAGTCCCTTCGTCGCTCTGGTGAGGTATCCTGACGTAGATGTTTTGACTTTCCTCTTCTCAAATTTCACTAAATTTTTTTTTAGGATCACGCGGGTATCTTGGGATCGTTCCGATATTCTTATGACGAGAACATTGTTCTTGGTGCCTCCTGTCATTTAGGGTTGTGGCGGTGTCCCGGAGTTGAGCTCCGAGGTGTTGTCGTCATAATTTTATCGTTGCAGTTGGAATACCGAGTTTAGTACGCCGACATCGAAAATCTCTTTTATGCGCTTGTTGGTGAGATAACCCCGCTAACCCAATCTTGAGGTGAGTACGGAGTATTGCCATGACTCGTATAACGGATGCTTTTCAAGGTTGAGGTACACGATTTCGAAGGTTTATTGGTTATGTGTTGACGGATGGATACAATTGGATGTAGGGATTGTTAGTTTGGGTGAGATATATTGCTTCCCTCAGATCCCCAACACCAGATTGCATAACCGTAAAGTTTCGGAGTTTCTTAGGTGGGAATTCAAGTAGCTCTTAGGATATCTTTCCGACGGATGTATGATATGAAATTGGGGTTCGGCGCCTAGTGGTCCGCCTATTCACGGTTGGTTTTACAGTGGTCTCGTTGTGTCTTAAAGAGTCCTTGGCTATGCCGACTCGGGGACGCTTCGTATGTCATGTGCACTACCTTGTACATGATGGTGTTGTACGATCGAGCCCATGTAGGCCCCACCACGAAAACTTCGGACGAAATCTCTATCATATGTTTGTTCCGCTTATTCGCAAGCCACCCTTTGTTTTTGTTTTGAGTTGTGGTATTCGAGTTGCTTCAATGTCAAGTGTTGATACCATACCTTTCCGAAATGGTGTTCTCATACTCCGATGTGAATACCAATCCTTCTCGACAATTGAGATTGTCATGTCAATCCTTTTCAACCGGCGTGTTTCTCTTCAAGTGGATCCGATCACTTCAACATCAGCAAGACCAATCATCATTTCTTCTCAACGGTGTTTGTTTCATCCGTCTCTAAGTTGCCTTTGTTTTTCCCGCCCTCCCACCCTTTTTCTTTAGGGACACAAATTTCTTAATCAAGTATCCATTTATTCATGTGAAGTTTCTCCATTCTTTTCCGTCAATGTTCTTACCCGGTGGTTCTCAAGAAGATGTTCTACTAGTTCGTCATTCCTCATTCCTTTCTCTTCTCCGGTGGATTCAAGTCAAGTTTTGTTGATCATACCTTTTTCCTCATTTCAATGTCTTCTCATACCGGTGCACCTCATTATCATTCTACTTCTCGCTATTTGTTATTCCGGAGTGCTCAAGATATCTCGAAGATTCATGTTTCCACTCTACATTCGTTCAAGCTCTTTCGAGATTGGTATCTCATTCAAGTCATTTCATTCAACCGGTGCAACATCTCTTTTAAAATTTTTCAACGGTGTTCTTTTGAGTGGGCCCTAACCCACAGGTCTTTTTTCCCAGGATCTTACCTGACTCTTCTATTTTCCCAGAGCTACCCTAAATTCTTCTCCAGTTTTGACGTAAGAATGAGTTATCATCAGTCAAATGCTTTTCTCCAAGATCTTTCAAATTCTGTCATAGTTGGCTCAACCTCTTCGCTTTTGATTCTTCCGGTGTGCCTCAATAATTCTTGGTGATGCTTCTCGTTGTCATTCTCATCATTTGAAGACCGAAGAAGAGTTTCTTTCTAATCTTGCTCTATTCTCTTCAAGATTCATGGTTCTAGCTGATGCCATCCTCTCATAATTGCTTTCGATTGAGATAACTCTTTTCTTACCATCCGGAGTATTTCATGAGTTGTTTCCGTTTCTTTCATCCGAAGGCCATCATGTCATAATTCTTCATTCTCAGCGTGTAGCTATCATTCTCCAAATCTTACCGGTGCATCGTTCAAATATCCTCTAATAAGTTCATGATCTCTTCGTTCTCTTTTATCTAAATTCTGTCAAGTATCTTCATTCATTTTCTAATTCTTCCCGGTGAATTGTGCCTTTGCTACTTTCATTTGCAATTCTTACGACGGTTCGTTCAAGATTTCACCTCTTTCATTATCATTTAATTCATTCGTTCTTTCCAATCCTACCGGTGGTTCGTTGAAGACCTTCTCAAGTTTTGATATATCTCTTTTAATCCTTTCTACGAGAATAAGTAGTATGCCAAATCCGTTGCTTGTCATCAATTTAATTGGTGAAGGATACGCATAACATAATTCTTGTTCTTGTTTCATCCAAGTGATTCATCTTTCTTTTCAGAGTTGGTCATCATATCACATTCTCGGTTTCATGTGTTTCATCTTTTCTTTTCCGGAGTTCTAAGTTTTACGCTTTATCTCGTCGCGAAGCTCCATCTAAATCATCGTAAGGCTTCACCTTTTGTTTTCAACTTCCCTTTCTTTTATCATCCTTTTCTAACCGGAGTTCTTCATGGAGGCTCTACATGGTGGTTCATCAAGGATTCTTTTCATTCTTCAATTGTTCTTCAAGATTTCTCTCGAAGTTATGATCCGCCAAGCTATACTCAAAAATTAAACATGGTGCTCAACACATGTTTTGTTTTGAGGAGTTCAAGCATTCTTCTTATTGCATTCCAAAGTGCAATTTTTTCTACCTTATCTTTCGAGGTGGTGTTATGTCACTCTTGACAATTTCCTTCATGTTTCATGATTCATATGTTGTCAAGAATGAGATATTTTAAATCCATCATTTTCTCTTCATTAAAGAGATCGTTTCGACCAATCAACTTCTTCGTTGGAGTTATCTTGTGTCATATTTCACCTAAAGCCTTACCTTAAGGGTTGTTGCTATTTGTGGTGATTATGCATGACCCAAGCTTACTCTCTATTCACTTGGTGGAAGAAGTTTCTCTTATCTTCATTGATCTCAAGCAATCAATGATTTCCATTAGTGGCCGGTTGTCACCTCATCATTTTGAGATGTGTTCCATAAGCCCACAACAAGCTTGTTCTTTTCGTTGTTGGTTTTCCAACAACTCTATTCTAACCTTCTTGCAAGGATGCCTTCCAAATTCAATTGTGGTAGAAGTTGTCATTTTCTTCTCCATTCTGTTATTCCAATGATCTATCTTCTATTATTTCTTTCGGAGGCATTGTATCGTTGCTCTCTTCACTCATCATCTCGAGTTGAGGATCGTGTTCTTTTCATGCTTATCCATTTAACAGTACTGTTGTCTGAAATCCTTCTTACCCATTGTGTCATTCTTTCAATAGTTCCGGAGGCAGTGTGTTGTCGATTTTATCAAGTATCATCCCATCTTCTCAAGTTCACGTTCTATTCCTTCCATGTTCAACCAGAGTGCTGCCCGAATTCTTCCCCTCTCATCTTGTTTTAACCGGAGTGGTTTCGAATTCTATCTTGTCCATTAAACTCTAGATTCATGTCTTTGCAACCTTCAAGTTCTCCCATTGTTCCTTGTTCCTCTTTTCTAACGGATTGTTTGCAATCTCGTTCATCTCTGTTGTACTCTTTCTTTCAAATTGCTCAACCTCTCAAGGTTCGTGGTTTCACTCGTTCGTCAAAGAAGCAACTTAGTTTTACCTTTCTTTTTCTCTTCCGTTTTCCCTCCGGTGCCATTCTAGATCTCGGGACGAGATCCTCTTGTAGTGGTGGAGTGTTGTAACACCCCGAGGCCGACGATCAAGAAGACTTCCATATATTCCGGGTTTCGCTGTGTGATTCTTTTGTGCTTGCTCTATTTATTTTGCATTGCATCATGTCATCATGCATCATGCCAGCATGTCATTTAACTTTTAAAACCTCAACTAATTAAATTGCATGGATCTTCGGTCCATTTAAATTGAGGGAACTCACATGGTGGTTTCTCTTTAAAACATATCCTCCTAATATTTAGGGAGCTATATTAAACCATTTCATTGGCTTGGAATCACCCATAACACATATGCACCGTTCTTCAAATTTCCTTTTATCCTACTCAACTTCTTTTCTTCCTTTAGCCTTTTAGTAAAATTGAGTTGCAATTTTACTCTACCCATTAATGTTCCAAATCTGCCCATAAATCACATCTATTGTGTAGGGTCACCTCCTATATTTTCAACCCATTTGAAGTTCATTTGAATGGGTTTCGAAATTCAAACTTGCCAAGTTAAATCCAACGCGTGTGGATTTTACTTCCTCTAAAAATCCTCTTCCCATTTTATTTAAATTCCTCATATTTTTATGAGTCCAGGAAATTTGTCCTTCCGTTCAAATTCGTTCCCTAAACCCCTCTTCCTTTTTATTTTTCTCTCTTTTATTTTTTCTGTCTTTTTAGATTAAGAGAGAGAGAGAGGAGTTCAGCCGACTGCCACTTGGGCCTCCTAGGCCCACCTAAGCCGCCCAAGGCCAAGGCCCAGCCAACCCTAGCTAACCCTAGGCGCCCCTGCCCGATCCCCATCCATCGCCTCCCTGCTCCCTTCCCTTGCGCCAAGAACTTCCTCCGCTTCGCATGCATCGCACCAGGAAAAATCCCCACGCCCTCCCTCCTCGCCCGATCCCTCTCAGCCTCACCACGCCTCCTCTCGGCTCCCGCCGCTTTGCGCCCACCTCCTCGCGGACGGCCGCAGCTCGCCGAGCCCGAAGCCAGCAGCCATGGCGCGCCACTCCATCTCTCGCGCATACTCGTCGGCCTCCTCGAGCACCGGCGCGCAAGCGCCTAACCTTCCTCCCGCCATCCTTCCCCTGCGCCAGCGCCACCTCGCGCCGTCCAACCGCCGCCGCCTCCATCGTCCCCTCGACCAAGCTGCTGCCATGGTCCGCGCCACCTTCGCCTCGAGTAGCGCCGCCCCTCCGTTATGCGCTTCCGCGTCTCCCCACCTCTGCGCATCGAGCGCCCCCGCGACCTCCGTGCCCGAGCTGTCCCCGCGCCCTGCCGTGCCCTGCTGCCGCTGCTGTTCCCGCGCCCGTTCCCCATCATCTCCAGCGCGCCCCTTTGCCAGGTCGTCGGACCTTGCCGCCTCGCCATCCGGTCCTGCACCCATCGCCGCCGCGCCAAGCCGCGGGAGCAGTGCCGCTGCTGCCTTTGCTTCGCACCGCTCGCTAAGTCCCGCTGGAGGCCACACGCGAGCCCGCGTTGACTTCCCCTGCTCCACCACCATCAGCGCCCGGCAGCTCCTCCTCTGTCCGTGACTCGTGCTGTTGCTGCTAGCTTCGCCGCTGCCATGACTTCTCACTTGTAGCCCCTCGCCAAGCATGCTACGTGATGCTGCTCCTTTTGTTGTTGCCAAGGCCACTGAATCCAGTGACACAAGACACAAGTACCCCGACAAGACCCGGACTCCGAACGCCAAGTACATCTACGAACCGTGTACCACGACGAACATGTACGGCTACACGACAACCCGCAAGACCCTGAACAACTACCGCTGCCGCCGTGTACCACGACTTCCACTACGCCGTGTACGTCTACGAGATGTACCACTACCGTTGACCCGTGAACGTCTACTTCCCTCTACGAACGCGAACCATTCCGAAATGCACGCTTCGAAGGTATAACCCCGAGACGACCGTCCGTGAACGAATGCATGTGTTGTATGATATGCACTGCTTGCACCGTGTCCGAATTGTCACGCTGCTTCCTTGCCACTAATCCGTGGGAACCCGTTGCCGGATCATTCCACCATCTTTCGCATGTTCCGCACGCCTCCGTCACCTTTCTTTTGCACCGACATCTCGAGGAGTTGTCGGATCACCGATATGTTGCCGTGGCATCATTTCGGATTTCGCCGCCGTGGCATCCTTTTCGCTTTGCCGCCGTGGCACCCTTTTTCGCTTTCCGCCGTGGCACCCTTTTTGTTCCGCCATGGCTACAAATGCTTCATATCATGCTCATGTCAACATTTTCATAAGATTGCATAAAACTTGCATATGTCATCCGCATCATGATAACAACAATTAAAATATTTAAAACTTGTTGTTGCATTAAATTGCTAAATGACATGTGGGGATTTTCCGGAAGTGTTGTTTGTGTTTCCGGCCTCACTTAAACTTGCCTAAATAGTTAGTTTCCATTATGCTTCACCCCTTGCCATGTTTAATAACATTTAACATTGTTGAGTAGCTTATAACTAGAGAGAACTAAATAATTGGAGTGGTGTTTCGTCAATATGCAACTCCGTTGCATATTGAGCTCCACTTAATTTGTAAGTTTGTTTTGTGCACTTTGCCATGCCACGCCTCTTTAAACCGGACATGCATCATACTTGTTTATGATCATGCCACGCTTATGTGATGGTTGTTTACTATGTTGTTTGTTTCTTTCCGGTTGTTTCTCTCGTTAGCCTCGGTTCCGCTCCGAGTTGTGAGGATCCGCTCGACTTCATCCGCTTGTCTTCTTCATGGAATCGTTCTTCTTCCTTGCGGGATTTCGGGCAAGATGATTATACCCTCGAAATCACTTCTATCTTTGCTATGCTAGTTTGCTCGCTTTTTGCTATGCCAATGCTACGATGCCTACCATTTGCTTGTCAGCCCCCCCAAATTGCCATGTCAAACCTCTAACCTTTGACACCATTCCTAGCAAACTGTTGATTGGTTATGTTACCGCCTTGCTCAGCCCTCTTATAGCGTTGTTAGTTGCAGTGAAGATTGAAGTTTGTTCCTTGTTGAACATGGAGGTGTTGTTCCTTGTTGGAACATGTTTACTTGTTGGGATATCACAATATCTCTTATATTATTAATGCATCTATATATTTGGTGAAGGGTGGAAGGCTCGGCCTTATGCCCGGTGTTTTGTTCCACTCTTGCCGCCTAGTTTCCGTCATACCGTGTTATGTTCCCGGATTTTATGCTCCTTACATGGTCGGGTGATTTATGGGACCCCCCTGACAGTTCGCTTTGAATAAAACTTGTCCAGCAAGGCCCAACATTGCCTTTTACCATTTGCCTCACCTAGCCCTTTTTTTTCCCTTGGGTTTCCGGAGCCCAAGGGTCATCTTTATTTACCCCCCCCCCCCCCGGGCCAGTGCTCGTTGTGAGTGTTGGTCCAAACCGTCAGCCGCCGGTGGCCACCAGGGGCAACTCTGGGCTGGCCTACCGGAAGTTTGGACAATCCGGTGTGCCACGAGAACGAGATATGTGCAGCTCCTATCGGATTTGTCGGCACATTCGGGCGGCTTTGCTGGTCTTGTTTTACCATTGTCGAAATGTCTTGATGTACCGGGATACCGAGTCGATCGGAGTGTCTTGGGTGAAGGTCTATTCCTTCGCTGATCGCGAGAGCTTGTCATGGGCTGTTGGGACACCCTGCAGGTATAAACTTTCGAGAGCCGTGCCTGCGGTTATGTGGCAGATGGGAATTTGTTAATGTCCAGTTGTAGAAAACCCGGTTGACCTTAATTAAAATACATCAACCGCGCGTGTTACCGTGATGGTCTCTTTCCGGCGGAGTCCGGGAAGTGAACACGGTGTTGGAGTTATGCTTGACGTAGGTTGCTATAGGATCACTTCTTGATCATACTTTTATCGACCGTGCTTTGCCTTCTCTTCCCGCTCTCATTTGCGTATGTTGGCCACCATTTATGCTAGTCGCTTGCTGCAGCTCCACCTCATGCCTTTACCTTACCCATAAGCTTAAATAGTCTTGATCTCGCGGGTGCGAGATTGCTGAGTCCCTGTGGCTCACCAGATACTTCCAAAACCAGTTTGCAGGTGCCTATTTTACCGAAAGGGTCTGCAACCAAGCTCAAGGAGGAGCTTGATGAAGATCTTGCCCTTTGTGTTGTTTCGCTCTAGTTGATCAAGAGTGGAGCCCAATTGGGGTCGATCGGGACCTTTATCGATTTGGGGTTCTTCTTTTATTTTGGTTCCGTAGTCGGACCTTGATTGTATCTGGATGATGTAATGTTTTATTCATGTAATTGTGTGAAGTGGCGATTGTAAGCCAACTATGTATCTCTTTCCCCTTATGTATTACTTGGGTTGTGTGAAGATTACCTCACTTGCGACATTGCTTTCAATGCGGTTATGCCTCTAAGTCGTGCTTCGACACGTGGGAGTTATAGCCGCATCGAGGGCGTTTCAGTAGCGACTCCCAGGGCGGCGATGCGATCCAAGAGCTCGTTTAAGGAAAAGAGCTCCATCAGATCTAACTGCTCGGCGAGTTCCGAGCTAACGTGATGATTGCTTTCGATGACCCGAAGTCATCATCGGCGCGGCGGCTGGACATGCGGTCATAAGGAAACCGCCTAGCCGGAGAGTTTGGCCGATAACCAAAGCTCCTTTAGCAACAGTGCCATCTTTAAAGATGGGATGAGGCATCCTTCCTGATAGAGACGGCATGGAGGAACTCTCAATGAAAGCACCAATGTCGGTGGCAAAACCGGCGGATCTCGGGTAGGGGGTCCCGAACTGTGCGTCTAGGCGGATGGTAACAGGAGACAAGGGACACGATGTTTTACCCAGGTTGGGCCCTCTCGATGGAGGTAAAACCCTACTCCTGCTTGATTGATATTGATGACATGGTTAGTACAAGAGTAGATCTACCACGAGATCAGAGAGGCTAAACCCTAGAAGCTAGCCTATGGTATGATTGTTGTTCGTCCTACGGACTAAAACCCTCCGGTTTATATAGGCACCGAAGAGGGTTAGGGTTACACAAAGTCGGTTACAATGGTAGGAGATCTACATATCCGCATCGCCAAGCTTGCCTTCCACGCCAAGGAAAGTCCCATTCGGACACGGGACAAAGTCTTCAATCTTGTATCTTCATAGTCCAGGAGTCCGGCCGAAGATGATAGTTCGGCTATCCGGACACCCCCTAGTCCGGGACTCCCTCATTTCCCTTATGACCCGACATCTTGAGCTGTAGATAAACATAACACGACTGCGCCATGAACTTTGCATAGGCTGGCCGTCCAAACAGAGCGTGATACGGGCTTTTGATTTTGACCACTTCAAAATTTAACTTCACAGCCCTGGAATCATGCTCATCTCCAAAGGCTACTTTTAGCTCAATCTTACTCACTGGGTATTGAGGGAGTCCTGGCTTAGGGGGTATCCGGACAGCCGGACTGTGTACAACGTCCGGACTATTGAAGCGTGAAGATACACGACTCAAGACTTCGGCTCGTGTCCGGATGAGACTCTCCTTGGCGTGGAATGCAAGCTTGGCAATCCGGATATTGTGTTTCCTTCCTTGTAACCGACTCCATGTAAACCCTAGCCCTCTCCGGTGTCTATATAAACCGGAGAGGTTCACCCTTAGAAGGCCAATCACAGTTACAATCATACCATCATAGTCTAGCTCTTAGGGTTTAGCCTCCATGATATCGTGGTAGATCTACTCTTGTACTACCCATATCTTCAATATTAATCAAGCAGGAAGTAGGGTATTACCTCCATCGAGAGGGCCCGAACCTGGGTAAACATCTGTGTCCCTTGCTTCCTGTTACCATCAGCCTTGATGCACAGATTGGGACCCCCTACTCGAGATCCGCCGGTTTTGACACCGACATTGGTGCTTTCATTGAGAGTTCCTCTGTGTCGTCGCACCAGGGCTTGATGGCGTCTCTGATCGTCAACAACACAGTCCAGGGCGAGACCTTCCTCCTCGGACAGATCTTCGTGTTTTGCGGCTTCGCACTGCGGGCCAATTCGCTTGGCCATCTGGAGCAGATCGACAGCTACGCCCCTGGCCATCAAATCAGGTTAGGAAACTTGAACTACACGACAGATATCCGTGGAGACTTGATCTTCGACGGATTTGGGCCCGCGCCAGGAACACCGGACAGTCACGATGAGCATGGCCTGGACCTGCTATCGGACAACACTCGGGATTTCACCCCTGCAGTAGCCTCGGACTCAAATCCGAAGCAGGCTGCGTTGCCTAGGGACGAAGGGATGGACCCCGCCCCGCAGGCCGTACACTCATCAGCGTTGGAGCCGAACACAGGCCGCACTTCTGAGGAAGCCTGTGACTCTGGGCCCCCGGATTCGTATCCGGTTGTAGGTCCTAGTCCGCGCGCTCCTGAGCCCACCAAGCCAAGTTGGGCCCCGGTAATGGAGTTCACCGCTGCAGACATCTTCCAGCACTCGCCCTTTGGTGACATGCTAAACTCATTAAAAACTCTCTCTTTGTCAGGAGGCTCTGGGCCGAACTATGTCCGTCTTGACTGGGAAGCCGGCGACGACGGAATTCGTCACCCACCCACCACCCACTTCATTGCCATGGTCGATGATTTAACCGACGTGCTTGACTTCGACTTCGAAGACATCGACGGTATGGACGACGATGCAGGAGAACTACAGGAGCCACCGCTCACAGGGCGGTGGACGGCCACCTCCTCATACGATATATATATGGTGGACACTCCAAAGGAAACCAATGGTGGCGAGGCAATGGAGAATAACCCCTCAGGGAGAAAAGCAAAACATGTGCGTCATCGGCGTCACTCCAAGCCCCGCCACATCAACACCGGCCCCGGAGACGAAAGCAGTCCGGATCATGCCGAAGAGGAATATAACCCTGATCAGCCTACCTTCTAGCAGACCGGACCTGTCACGATGGGATACTTGGAGAGGTACAATTATACACCCCCCTCCGACGACGAGGTAAGCCTCGGCAATGACGAATTCGGCGTACCTGAAGACCCAGTGGAACAAGTTCGCTTCAAGCGACGGCTCATGGCCACGACAAGGAGCCTGCAAAGGAAGCAAGAGCAGCTTAAAGCTTACCAAAACGTGCTAGTGGATAGGTGGACCAAGGTACTGGCCACCGAAAAGTACGAACTCGACAGCCCCAGCAAAGGACATACATAGCACAACTGGCTACCTCAACTCAAGCAGGAAAACCATAGGCACACACCCAGACGTCCACACATCACTACGGTCCAAGACAGTAGGAAGCATACACGAAGAGGCACCCTCAAGACTCGGCACAAAGGTCATAAACGTCAAGACAAGGAAACTGGTGCCAAGTCCAGCGACTCTTAGTCCAGTAGACGGACAAAGAACAGCTCAAGCCTACTCGGCCAAAGCCACCCACTAGATCAACCGTGTGAAATTCACAGTACTCCTAGAAGGACGACAAAGCATACCAATAGAGAATGCCGGATCCTCAAAACAAAGCGGTTGGTCGTGCACCAGAAGCAATAAGGGGAGGCGCCTCGTCAAAGACCCCCTAGGGCATAAAATTACGGCCGATCGCCCATGATCACATCAAGCATAGCAAGTCAATTGCAGTACCTCTAGACCTAGTAGCCCAGGGGCTCTACAACACGCAAAGCCCACACTGGCAGGAAGCCACGAATAACATCTCCTAAAAGATGTACGGTGCAAAGGCCAAGTTTTATTGGCCCACAACTCTAACAGTTGTCTTTGGATCACCCAAAAAATGCTACGCCAAAGAATAAATCTTCGGCACCATCCCACCATACGGTAGTTTACCATATACCAACGGGATAAACCACGTTGACTAGATTCCATGTGGTAAATCACTCAGGCCAACTATCCGAACACCCATTGAGGAGTCCGCGCTACCTCACGGTATAATGACTGGGCCCACCGAGGTCCGATCAGGGACCCTTGGACCAACCACAAGGGGATGCCCAGCTACCTTCAAGCATTTGCCTTTACATACTAATGATTGACGCAGAACAGGATTGGCAGCGTGGAACCTGGCCGGACACGCAATGGCAGGAACATGCAGATAGAAGACAGTTCGGATTCAATCTTTATCCACTCACAACCCCCTCCAGTCCGATCACCACAGGTTCCACCAAATAACACCTCTTTTCATACATCATACTCATAAGCATAGACATATCATCCTACTATGGTGGGTAGACTTCAATAACACTTACCGGCCGTCGTTTATCGCCGACGCCCCTTTGCCGAAAATGACAGCCACGCTTCGCGTTCGCCCGGTTACACCAGGGGCTTCACAGTACGGCAATAAAGTCTGACCACCTTTTCGGTCGCTCGGCACCCCGAACTTATAGCACTATATGCATCAGCACCGAATCATGTCTTGGGTCATTTGTTGGGTTTGCCCGGCTCCCATGTTTTGGTACCTTATGTTCCATTCTGTCAGCTAAGGTAGCGCTGGGAGAACTACTGTGATTGTGTCCCGGTTCAGCCGGATGAGCAACTCAGTAGAGAAAGCCGAAAACCGACCGTCATGATGAAGCGAGAGCTGGTCAGCTGTTCAAGAGGTTGTAAAATCCTTAAAGATTCATTCTGCACAACGCCATTATAAATGCAGAGTGCGACGGATCGGTCTTCTGATCAGGCGCCAATAGAGCCCCTAGTTCGGCCTTCCGAACACTAGGGGCTGCGCCGACCATACTCGAATTTCTATGGCTAAGTGAGAGTAATAAAGCCTTATAGTCCAATTGCCTGGTTCACGGAGAGAAACACCTCCTTAAAAGGACCCAACTATGGGATAAAGAGCGTTCAGATATATCCCGAACACCCCCGTATTCTTTTTACGAGGGGGCAGAAGCCGACGACTTGCCAACTCTCAGGATTTGCATACAATAAATAGCCGAACAGGAAGAACATATGTTCAAACAAAACAGGCAATATATAATGACAAATGCCATTATCCCATATTACAAAAGCCGGCACAAATGCCCTCAGGGAGATATAATGTCTTTGGCACACTTATCCGCCGCAAGGCGGGCCCCTTTCATCACACCTTCATAGTACAGCTCGGGCCTGCGGTGCTCCTTACCCTCCGCGGCCCCTCAGTCATCAGCTTCTCTGCGTCAAGCTTCCCCCAATGCACTTTCGCACGGGCAAACGCCATGCGCGCGCCTTCTATACAGACTGATCGCTTGATAGCATCAAGCCGAGGACAGGCACCCATAATCCGCTTGATGAGACTAAAGTAACTGCTTGGAATTGGCTCCGTAGGCCACAGCCGGACAACTAAGTCCTTCATGGCTAGTTCGGCCGCCTGGTGCAGTTCGACCAACTGTTTCAGCTGATCGATAAAAGGCACTGGATAGTTCGGCGCCAAATACTACGACCATAAATCCCTCTCCGCAGACTTCTTCTCTGCGGTTCGGTAGAATTGAGCGGCATCTAATATGCTGCGAGGAAGATCCGCAAAAGTCCCAGGAAACATAAGAATTCAGCTTGCCGCTTAGGATTCTTCCCATTATCATGTACAAAGGCTAAGAATACAGAAGGCCTTACCAGCCGCAACTTTCGAGGCCTCCTAAATGTCTCGCACAACACCTCGGGCTTCTTCCCGAGCACCTTCCACAGCCTCGAGAGCTTGGGCGAGTTCGGATTCTTTCCCTACTAGACTCTGCTCCAAGCCCTCGCTTTTCTTCACAACTTCCTGGAGCTCTCGCTCAGCTGCGATGACCCTGGCCTCGTGTTTTTCACAAAGCGCCTATTCGGCGGCAGCCTTCTTGTTGGCATCGGCCAGAGCCTTCTTTAGTGCCGCGTATTCGGCACTCGCTCCTAGAGCATACAATACAAATACTTTTCGCTAAGCACAACTATTCAATCAAGCAAACTATAAGATATATGTTTTCAACATACCTTGCTTGTCTTCCAATTGCTTCTTCACACGGCCGAGTTCCTCCTCGGCCAGTGTAAGTCTCTGCTTTAGGTTGGACACTTCCGCGTTATAAGCGACCCTCCTCTCTGCAGACGCCTATTTTCGCACAAAAGGGTATACGTCATTCACATAGGCTCCTGCGAGAGCAAAGGATTTGATCCCCTGCCCGGCTCTGTCTCCTCCGCCGGACAATGCATGAGGGGCTACTACTCATATTATGACAATTCCTCAAAGGTTTCCTAGGAAACATACCTCAAAAGCCTTTATAAGGCCAAAGCAGGACTCGTTCAGCCCGCTCTCGGCGGACCGAATCTTCTCAACCACCGCGCCCATGAGGGCCCGATGCTCATCGACGATAGACGCGTTCTTCAACACTGTCGATAGACCGCTAGGTAGCTCTGCTCGAACAGAGGACGCCGGCGGGGTAGACAGGCCCCCCACCATCAAGGGTGGCTGCTCGCTCGATCCCGGAACCTTAGAGGTCCCGGGGGCCGTATCCATCCCCGCGTGTCCGGCTCCAGGGATATGTCCTCCCTGGCCCATGTCTTGTCGGGATGACAACTCAGTGTCGCACCCGAACTTTGGGGAAGGGGCCTGCGGAGGCGTCTTGCTCGCCAAGGCGTCTGAGCCCAGCGAATCCTCCGACGAGGACCGGCCGGCGCGAGATCTTGCCGGACTATGCAAAGTATGGCAACAGCTAAAACTACTATACCCAAAAACAATCACGGACGCATATGCGTGTCAGATACTTACGACTTCTCCAGGGGCTGGGCTTGGAATCCCACTACGGGCTGCTATCGGCAGCCGTGGTGGATGCCTCTGGGAGGAAACCTTTCCCCCTCTTGGGCGATCCGGCCTCCGGAGACGTGGAGGCCGTCCTCTTCCTCCCACCATCAGAGTGAGGCTCATCCTCCTCTGCTTCCTCCTCTTCATCCTCAAACGAAGGATCGTCGCTGGAGTCTTTGGATTTGGCGTCCGAAGCCTCGCGACGACGAAGGCCACTCCGGGCCTTCTTGACCTTCTTGGAGGCCTCTTTCTTTGGCGCCTCATAAGGCGCGGGGACCAGCATCTGCGTCAGAAGAGGTCCGATCGGTTCCTCCGGCAGTGGGGCGGGACAATGTATCCGCTCCACCTTCTTTATCCATCCCTGAGGTCACAATGAAACACGATTAAGATGTCTTTCTCACGACATGCCAGCTGAAGCATGAATGGATAGAGTAGAATGGGATAATTGATACCCACGGTCCTCGGCGGGGCCCGGCCACGATTTGCCGGACTTGAAGAGCACCTTCCAGATATCCTTGTGGGAGGAATCGTAAAGCCCCTGAAAGGTTTGGTGCTCGGTTGGGTCGAACTCCCACAGAGTGCAAGCTCGGGGCTGACAGGGGAGAACCAGGCAAACTAGCATTACCTGGACTACGTCGACGAGTTTGACGTCCCTGTCGACCACACCCTGGACGCGCCTCTGGAGCAGTGACATCTCATCGGACGAGGACCAGTTCGGGCCCTTCTTGGGCCAGGACGTGAGTCGTAGTGGAGCTCCGGATCTGAACTCTGGAGCTGCCGCCCACTTTTTGCCGCGTGGTTCGGTGATATAGAACCACTGCTGCTGCCACTCCTTGATGGAGTCGTTGAAAGCGCCTTTCGGCCAAACGGCCTTGTGCATCTTGCTTATCATGGCACCGCCGCACTCGGTGTGTTCGCCACTCACCACCTTGGGCTTCACATTGAAAATCTTCAGCCACAGGCCGAAGTGAGGTGGGATCCAGAGAAAAGCCTCGCACATGATGATGAACGTCGAGATGTTGAGGAAGGAGTTGGGGGAAAGGTCACGGAAATCGATCCCGTAGTAATACATGACTCCACGAACAAAAGGGTGAAGGGGAAACCCGAGCCCGCAAACAAAATGGTGAAGGAACACGACTCTCTCATGAGGTTCCGGAGTGGGGACGACCTGTCCCGCCGGTGGGAGACAGTGGCCGATCTTCTAGGCCATATACCCGGCTCCCCGGAGTTTCTTGATGTCCTTCTCCTGGACGGTCGAGGCCATCCATCTGCCTCCTACTCCGGATCCGGAAATATTTGGGAAACTACTCGTGCATTAGGGCTCGAACAGAGGGGAATGAGCTGACTGAAGGAGAAGGCATGGATAAATGGGAAGGGACCTAACCTCTTTATAGGGGCGGTAAATGCTTTTTGCGCCTCCCCACTTGCCTGGTGGAAACCGTCTGCCTCCCACTCGTCGCGATTAGCGGCACGGTTGCATTACCCATACCCACATTGATGAGGATCCCATGATAAAGGGACACGATCTCTGCTTTGACAAGACGTGACAGGGAAACCTCCTCGCAATACCGCTGTGGAAGGTTGTGGGTAAACGGTTTGGATAATGATCCGACCGTAATAACATGTCACATCGTCTGAAAAAGTTGTCAGCAGATTGCATTTGTAAAATATCATTCTCTCTACGGCGGTGTGTAAAAATCATGTTGTGGATCCGGACACGGTCTACGTGTTCGATATTTACTTCGGAGTATTCGGTGAAGGAACCCGCCTTGCAATGCCGAAGACAATACTGCGTGCCGGACTCATCGTCATTGAAGCCTGGTTCAGGGGCTACTGAGGGAGTCCTGGATTAGGGGGTATCCGGATAGCCGGACAGTGTACAACGTCCGGACTATTGAAGCGTGAAGATACAAGACTCAAGACTTTGTCCCGTGTCCGGATGGGACTCTCCTTGGCATGGAAGGCAAGCTTGGCAATCCGGATATTGTATTTCCTTCCTTGTAACCGACTCCATGTAAACCCTAGCCCTCTCTGGTGTCTATATAAACCGGAGAGGTTGGCCCTTAGAAGGCCAATCACAATTACAATCATACCATCATAGGCTACATCTTAGGGTTTAGCCTCTACGATCTTGTGGTAGATCTACTCTTGTACTACCCATATCTTCAATATTAATCAAGCAGGAAGTAGGGTTTTACCTCCATCGAGAGGACGCAAACCTGGGTAAACATCTGTGTCCCTTGCTTCCTGTTACCATCAGCCTTGACGCACAGATCGGGACCCCCTACCCGAGATTCGCCGGTTTTGACACCGACAGGTACGCCGACTTACTAGGCACCACTCCATGGAAAACAGTGTTGGACGTCTTACGGTTTTTATCAGTCAACCCCATGCGACAAAAAGTCTCATAATAAAGGATGTTGATACTGCTGCCTCCATCCAAGAGCACTTTAGTGAACTTATATCCACCAACCTGAGATGCCACCACCATAGTCAAGTGACCCGGATTGTCAACCCGGGGAGGGTGATCCTCCCTACTCCACAGATTAGGCTGCTCAGACCATCTCAAATAACAAGGAACTGCCGGCTCAACAATGTTCACAACCCTCTTATAAAGTTTCTGGTCTTGTTTGCACAAACTGGTGGTAAACACATGATACTACCCACTATTCAGCTGCTTCGGACTACTCTGATATCCAGATTGCTGCTTCATCTGACCTCCCTGGCCAGATAGCTGATTATAGCCACCTTGATTACCTTGAGGGCCCTGAAAGTTGGAATTTGAACCGCCACCCGAGCCATGAAAACCACCGTCACCTGAGCCGCCGCCCGGCCAATGATTGCTGTCAAACATGCTAGAGTTCTGGAAAGCCTTCATAATCATATAGTCCTTCCACAGGTGAGTGGCCGGTTTCTGCCGAGTGTCGTGCCTTGGACATGGCTCATTTAGCAACTGCTCAAGAGTGGGTCCTGATCCGCCGGACCGTGGAGGTGGTCTCCCTTATGCCGTTGATTGTTGCCCTGCGCATTGGTGTTAGCCATAAACTCTGAGCTACGGTCGGCCTTATGTTTATTGTTGCCTCCTTGATTCGCCGGGTTATGCTGAGGACCCTTGGCGTTGCGGCTCTTCTTTCTCTTCCCTGCCTTCTCTTCATCAGACTCGGGATCCTTGGTTCTACCAAAGTTGGCATATTTGACTAGAGCCGCCATCAGCTGGCCCATGTCATTACAATCGTGCTTAAGCCGCACAAGCTTCTGCTTCAGTGGCTCAAAACGACAATTTTTCTCCAACATTAAGACTGCAGAGATGGCATCCATCTTATCAGATGAATGTATTATGGCCTTGACCCGGCGCACCCAATGGGTAGTAGACTCACCCTCTTCTTGCTTGCAATAAGTCAAGTCCACAATTGACATGGGTTGCTTGCATGTATCTTTGAAGTTCTGAATAAACCGGGCCTTTAACTCTGCCCATGAACCGATGGAATTAGGCGGCAGCCCTTCAACCAAGTGCGGGACGTTCCATCCAGCATCATGGTGAAGTACTTGGCCATTGCAACATCACTGACTTCCAGTAGTTCCATGGTCATCTCATAGCTTTCAATCCATGCCCCAGGCTATAAGTCGGTCGTGTAATTAGGCACCTTTCGAGGCCCCTTGAAGTCCTTGGGCAAACGCTCATTACGCAAAGCCGGCACCAGACAAGGGACACCTCTAGTCCTAGTGGTCACGCCTGCCTCAATAGAAGTCGTCGGATAAACCGGAAAAGACTGGTAGGCCGCCCATTGAGCCACTTGCTCAGCCGCCCGCTCAGCTTCTTGACGTATCCTGTTCTGATCAACCAGGTTAGGAACTCCATCACGCGCCGGGTCATGCCTGCACGGTTGGTCACAGCGCCGAGCGTTGCTTGAAACGGCTGCAGAATCCATGTGTCTACCATCGGAGCAGCCCCCAAGCCCACCGTCTTGCAGTTGATACAACGAATCCGTCTCACCCGTGGACGACTCACCATCAGAGTAGATGACCGTCTCACCGCCAGACACAGATCCTTCGAAGTGTTCCCCTCCATGGATGCATCCCATGAAGGCACGCTTCCGGCAGGCTAAGCCTGGGTAGGTCTCGCACGTTGAGCCCTCTCGACGATGTCGGTGCAGATGTCCGGCTCAGGGCCCGGCTCGCCGATCTTGCCGATGAAGACGTGGATTCCGCCGAAGGAGACCCGGTACCCGTACTCAATTGAGCCGGCATCGGGGGCCCAGCCTGCGTCGTCGATGTAGAGCTTGCCACGACGACTCTTGGTCATCCGGCCCACAGCGCATCCTTTGAGCCCTTTGAAGCTGCCCTTCAAGAACTCAAATCCAGCATGCGCTAGCCCCACGGTGGGCGCCAACTGTTGTGGAATTGTCACGGCAGATGTCCTAGTGAAAGGACTTAACCGTGGAGCCATCGCAACTAGGAAGATTAAAGGGGTTAAAACGGGACAAAGGACACGAGAGTTTATACTGGTTTGGCCCCTTGCGGTGAAGGTAATGGCTTAATCCAGTTTGAGGTGGGATTGCTTATGTCTTGATTACCAGGGAGCGAATCCTCTTGACCTAGTTCTCGATCTGATGTTACTTGTCCTGCACCACCACCGGGTCGTCCCTTTATATACAGAGGTCGACGCCCAGCAGCTCTCAGAGTCCCGACCGGCTCATAAATAGTGTCCGGCTCGGTCTCTGTCTATTCCTGCCATACAATACAAGTTACATACATATGGCAGTTTATCTCTACGGGCCTTGAGTCGCCTTTGGGCTTTGGGCCTTTAACTGAACCGCCATCTTCAAGTGTCGTCTTGGGCTTCATATCTTGAATCGCCATAGGTATAACCCGGCCCCTCCTGGGCAGGTCATACCTAATAGTTATATCCCCAACAAACCCCTATGCATAGATTACCCCAATATCACTACGGGAAACCGCGAGTTGAATGCCAGAACACATATCAAGTGAATCGATAGGATACCTCATTGTCACCTCAAGTATTCATATTGTAGGACATATATCATGTGTTCTCATCTCTGAATATTCAATCCGACAAGAAAAAACTTTGAAGGGTAAAGATTCAATTCATCATAACAAGAGTATAGATGGGAGAAACATCATATGATCCGACTATATTAACAAAGCCCATGATATAGATCACGAGAGAGAGAGAGATCAAATACATAGCTACTGGTACAAACCCTCAGCCCCAGGGTGGACTACTCCCTTCTCATCGTGGTGGCCGTCGGGATGATGAAGATGGACACTGGAAATGATCCCCCCCCCTCCGGCAGGGTGCCAGAACAGGGTCTAAATTGGTTTTCACGGATACAGAGACCTTGCAGCGGTGGAACTTCTGATCTCATACATTATTCAGCTCAAACTATTGAAGCTCTTCTTGCATAGCTTGTATCCATTCAGGTTCCATGAATATCACGCCCAATATGCGATCCTATCTGAGAGGAACTCGAAGGTCCCACCAAGGATAGAGCCGCATATTGAAACACTTTTGCAAGGTGGATATCATTACATCATACCATTGCATAATACATGGGGATACATACAAAAGGCATACAATGCCACATGAATACAACAACATCATACATAGGAGGAACATCCGACTACGGATGAAACACAAATGGAAACTCAAACGACATCCACCCTGCTAGCCCAGGATGCCGACCAGGAACCTATCCCCCGAACAAAGAAGAAGCAGAAGGAGAACTCCAAAACAAGTAAACATCACTCTCACGTCATGACCATCGCTTTACCTGTACCTGCAACTGTTGTTTTAGTAATCTGTGAACCACGAGGACTAAACAATCCCATTATCATGGGTATCAAGACTAGCAAAGCTTAATGGGAAAGGAATGGATAAGTGGCGAGGTTGTAGCAAGAGACTAAGTATTGTATGGTGGCTAACTTACGAGTACAAGAGTAAGATGAGAAACTACGCAAACGGTCGCAAACTAGTAATGATCAAGTGATCCTGAACTACTTACATTCAAACATAACCCCACCGTGTTCTCTTCTCGAACGTACCCGAAAATAGACCATAATGGTTACACACATGGTTGGTGTATTTTAATTCAAATCTGGCGTCAAGTTCTCTACAACCAGATATTAAAAACTCCCATCTGCCACATAACCGCGGGCACAGCTCTCGAAAGTTTAAACCCTGCAAGGGTGTCCCAACTTAGCCCATGACAAGCTCACGATCCACGGAGACAATCCTCCATCACGGGACATCCGATCAGACTCGGGATCCCGGTGCACAAGACATTTTGACAATGGTAAAACAAAACCAGCAAGGCTGCCCGATGTGCCGACAAATCCCGAAAGGAGCCGCTTGTATCTCATTCTCAGGGCACGCCGGATGGGTAAGACATCGGGTTGGCTGAGACCCTGGTTACCCAGGGGCACCGAACATCGCCCAATTTGGACCAATACTCGGAGGAGCACTAGCCCGAGGGTTGATTAAGAATCCAAGGGGTCCGGAGAAAATCCCCTATGCAAGTTTTTAGTTGTTATTAGGCGAATGGTAAAACCAATGTTGGGCCTTGCTAGAAGAGTTTTATTCAAAGCGAACTATCAAGAGGGGCCCATAAACCCTCATCGTGTTAGGGACGCAAAATCAAGGAACATAACACCGGTATGACGGAAACTAGGGCGGCAAGAGTGGAACAAAGCACCAGGCATAAGGCCGAGCCTTCCACCCTTTACCAAGTATATAGATGCATTAATTAAATATAAGAGATATTGTGATATCCCATGATATCCATGTCCCAACATGGAACAACCTGCAACTGCACCTGCAACTTGCAACGCTATAAGAGGCGCTGAGCAAAGCGGTAACATAGCCAAACAAGGACTACTAGTACGGTGGAAAAGGTTAGAGGCTTTTCATGGCTATTTGGGAGGCTCGATAAACAAGTGGTAGGAAGCGCGACATAGCGATAGCATCGAGACAACTAGCATAGCAATGATAGTAGTGAGATCCAGGGTAATGGTCATCTTGCCTGAAATCCCGCTAGGAAGAAGATCGAGTCCATGAAGAAGACGAACGGGCGTAGATGAACAAAGCGTAGTCGAACGAATCCTCACGATCGCAACGAAACAGGAACTATCGAGAAGAAGCACAATCGGAAAGAAGAAAACACCATGGTAAATACACAACACATAAACAAGACATGATGCTCAACCAAGTATGATGCATGAGAAGGCTACATGATGCTACTCATGGAAATAGATGATGCATACAAGAACATCACATCAAAGCAAGTTTAAATGAGGCCGGAAACAACATATAACAATTCCGGTAAGTCCTCATATGCAAATTTCGAAATTAGTCCAGATCTTAATAACATATCATATTCAAGTTGTTAAACAACAAGTTAAGATGCACCAAGATGCTCTACACGTTTTTCTAGTCAAGTTACAAATAAAGTTCATTTAATTCAGAGCTATGGCCTGGAAGATATGAGCAAAACAAGTTAAACATGGCGTTGTTGCAAATGCATACAAGCATCAAGCACACACCTCAAAACATGGATGCAACAAGATAATATGAAACTACATGTAATTCTAAGCAAGTTTCATATAGAACATGCTCAAAACGGAGCAACGGTGCAACACATACACTCCAAACAAGTTGTAAAAACAATTTGCCCAAAACAGCAACTAGGCACTTTGCAATCATCAAAAGAACATGCTACAGGAAACATATAAGAAAACACTTGACATGCACGTGAAGTACAGATAACATGCTTCAAATATCACTAAGGTTCAGGTTCATAGGAATCAAGATTAATCCAAGATGATCAATGCAAAGAGCAACTTTATAACACAGATTATGACTCAGTGAAAAACATGGCATATGCATGAGTAGAGTTAATATGATGACATGTTGGAGGCACGGAACAAAGGTGCTATAGCAACTATACATAGCAACCAAGGGCATGGAATCAAATTAAACATAACAAAGAGCAAATAACATCAAGGCAACATATGCATATGACTCATGGATTAGTGGGAACCATCAAGACAAGTTTGAATGATATAACAGTTTCAGCAAGTGTAAAACAACAACATTATCATAGCATGTTTGCAAGCTTACAACAGAGGTCATATGAATTCCAAAATTATCAAACTTGGCATTTGAACATAGCACTCACAGCATAATTTAATTTATATAATTGGAGCATCTCCAAAAGAGGCAGATTCAAATGAAGTTAACAGAAAACTGGAACATATTTAGGCAAGTTCATGGCAATGAAAACATATTCTAAAGGACATATATGAGGCATAAAATGGTATTTAGTGATAGAGCATAACATGGATTTGATGTTAGCATCAAGCAAACATAGCAACATGATATACAGATTGAGACTTGACAGAAGATAAACAACAAGTAGCCTACTTCACAAGCTTGATGCACTCACCACAAGGAATATAATAATAAATGGATTGCAATACTGAAAATATGGAATTATTATGCTCCTAAAAGATGATGACATGATACTCAAAAGATAATCACACATAAAGATATAAAAATGACAAAAGGGCAAGTTAGAACTGTTTTCAGCATTTAACATCAGCAAACACTTTTTCAACAAAGATTAGCATGACATGATGCACCCTAAATGAATTCAAAGCACACCAACATGTACAACAATCTGAGGTTAATATTTTCATCTCAAGATCATCACCATAGGATTAACATGCACAAAGTTATAACACCCACAAGATGCATACATGATGTTAACAGGCAGCAGATTTCAGCAGTTTATATCACTAAACAGTTTTGCAACGAAGATTAAGGCATCAATAAGAACAGTAATGTCGGTGTTCTGGGAACGGGGGTCCCCAGACTTGCCTGCCTGCGGCCTGCGGCGTGGCTCAAAAGGGGACCCAAAGACGCCCATCTTCATCAATACAAGCTCAAGACCCTCGCGAGGCCAAGATCATGGGCGGACGACAAGGAGCTTCTCAGCGCGGCCTCATCAGTCTGGCTAACGAGGAGGCGGAGAGTTCAAGGTGGGTACCTCGCGAGGTGTCCATGACGCAAACCATGATTTACCAAGGGCGCCCGATCGAGCCAGCCCGCCAGCAGTCCTCCTTTCCTCTTTGGTGCAATGGGAGCAAGCGCAGCGAAGAGCATCAAGCAAAGGCGCCCATTTCGTGCAACGAGACCAAGACCAACCCAATGGCAGGAAGGAATTCATTGTGGAGCCCAAGCGGCGGCCACCACCAGAGCCTTTGACAAAGCGAGGACCAACTTTAGTCGGGATAAGTGTACCCGATGTTCCCCTTCAAAATGGCCAATTGTTGGCGCCCTTCCCGCTCAATATTTGAGAAGAGGCCCAGGGCCTTTGCCTATAAATAGGACTAGCCACCCCCAGGGTAGAGGCATCTAGACCTGATCTAGAATCGAGAATCCTAGCCAAGAAGCCAGTAGAGAGTTACTGAACTCCTCTTAGCAGTTCATCGTCCCAACCAAGAATAGACCCTCGCGAGACTGTTCTTCCTTGTACTGTTCATCATCAGCCCAAGAGGCAATCCACCACACCACACACTGGAGTAGGGTATTACACCACAATGGTGGCCTGAACCAGTATAAACCCTGTGTCTCTTGTGTTGTCCCTTTTGTAGTTTTAGATCTTAGCGAGGTGGCGAGGAGCAGGTAGGTAGAGGGCGAAATCTCTGCGCGCACCCCAGTGTTCGAACCTCAAGGGTCTGCCGGAACCCTAAATCCGACATTTGGCGCGCCAGGTAGGGGTGCGCCAGAATTCGTCTTCCGTCGCCCCGTTCTTCTCCGACCATCGCATCCACGTGCGACGCTCGTCGGGCCCGCGCCGAGCGCCGAGCCGTCCTCGCTTCCCGTGTCGCCCAGACGGATCCCGTCGGCGGGCGCCCTTGTCGTTCCCCGTCGCCTGCCGTCAATGCCGCCACCGGCCCGGCGGGGAACGAGCAGCAAGCATCGTCCCAGCATCCCTCCGTGAGGCAAGACGGCCGCACTGCTACACCCTCGCTCACCCTAGCTGGTTCTTTGTCTTGCGCATTCCGCACGCCCATGGGGGCTCGGGCTGTGCTCATCGCGGCAAACAAGCTCCTGCGCTACCGTCCCGTCGATGACGTCTACGAAGAATGGATCGACCGCGTCGCCGAGCTCGTCCGTGCCGCAGGGGCTCTCCCGCGCCGTCCGTCCCGCTGCACCGCACACTCCCCTGCGCGAGCGACAAAGCTCTAGGTGTGCCTCAGCCGCCTCACCCTCAAGAAGGCGCTTTGGCCCCAAAGCGCGTGGCCTCGGCGGAACCTGCTCCGTCGGCGCCAAGGCTTGAAGAGTAGAGCTGCTAAGAAGTCCTCGCCCATGAGAAGCTGCCCGCGCTCCTCGCTCCGGCTTGTCGCGACCACGCCCCGCCCTAACACGTCAAGACCCCGCTGCTCCCTCCCCAAGAGCGCATGGGGACCCGCAGACCAAGCTCTTCGTCACCCAAGGCCTCCTGTGGCCACGGCGGGTCTGTCGCACCTTCACCACCGAAGCTGTGCGTCGTCGACAGCCCGGCAAGTTCAAGGCGACCTGCCTCCTCGCTTCTGACGGCACGGCTGACCCAAGAGTTCCTCCAGCTCTCACGAAGCCGGGCATTGAGGCTGCCAACGGAGACGAGAAGGTCATGGCGAACTGGTTTCGCATGGCGCCAGGACGGGCCCGCACTGCCTCGTGCACGATCTCCTCCTCGGGGCGAGATGCGCACCCGCTTCATCGCCAACTTCCAGGGTACTCGCGACCGGCCACCCGCGGTGAGCGACATGCGCCATATCAAGCAGCAACCAGGGGAAACCCTGCAGAAGTACATCCAGTGCTTCAACAACATGCGCCTCAAGATTCCCAAGGTAACCGAGGAGGCCATCACCTCAGCCTTCTCCGATGGCGTGCGCGACGTCAAGATGAAGGAGGAGCTGGCGATGCATGAAGACCTGTGCGCTTCCTTGGAGCTGTTCAACTTGGCGACCAAGTGCGCCAGGGCTGAGGAAGGGCGCCTCTCCCTCCTCGAGCTGCCTGCCGCAGACCCAGAAGAGAAGAAACCCAAGGCCAAGGATGTGAAGCGCAAGGGGGCTGCCATGCTCGCGACAGAACCAGACACCAAGCGGGGCAGAGATCAGCCCGAATCTTCCAAGGGAAGCCGGTACTACGTGTTCCACGACCTCCACACCCGCAACACCAATGAATGCCAAGAGCTCCGAGCCGTGCGAGAAGGAAGGACCGGACGGCGTCCGGACCGCAGCGACTGGGGCTACGGTCGAGGAGGAAGGAACGCAGGACATTGGGAAGACTGTGGCCTTCGCCAAGGGTGGCGCGACCAACCTCGCGAGGATCGCTGGCAGGACCCGCCTCGCGAGGGAGCCTGGAGGGATCAGCCTCGCGAGGATCGCCCGCAAGGCAACGCAGGCCTCCCCCCACTACCGCCGCAGCCAAGGAGAAATGAGGACCGTCATCAAGACGAGGGGGCTGGGGCTTCCAGGAGCCACGTGCGATCGCTTGCATCCTAGGCGGAGCTCAAGCTCCAGCCTCTCAACGCATCTTCAAGCAGTTCGCCCGCGAAGTAAATGCAGTCCTCCCCAAGCTCGAAGCCACGCACCCTCTCAGGTGGTCGGCGTGCACCATCACGTTCAGCTCGATGGATCAGCTCAAGTGCGCGCCACACCGAGTCCTCCCAATGCTTTGTTCCCCAATCATCGCGAACGTGCTAGTCACCAGACCTCATCGATGGCGGGCAGGCTCAACGCCTTGTCTGTGGAAACATTCAACAATCTCCGTGTGCCCTACAATCAGCTTCACCAACCAAGCCTTTCTTCGAGTCACCGACGGCTCCACGGTCCCGATTGGACAGGTCCGCCTCCTGTCACCTTCGGGCACGCGACAACTTCCGCGACCGAGCTCATCGACTTCGACGTCGCCCACATTCGCTTTGCATAACGCCATCCTCGGATACCCAGCGCTGGCCAAGTTCATGGTCGTAACCCACCACGGAGACAACGTCCTCAAGATGCCAGGAAGTGGCGGAGTCATCACGGTGCCCTGCGAAGAGAAAGACGCGGTGTGCTCCCTAGAACGGGCCTTTCAGGCCGCATCACTGGAAGACCCGGATCGCGGAAGCAGGAGGCTTCCCGAGACTAACCCCAAGAAGAAGAAGACATCGTCTGGCCCGGCCCCTCAGGAGGCAAGCCCCTCGGGGCCCGCGCCTACCCAGGGGGAACCTCCTTCCATCGCATAGGAAATCGCGCCCGGCGCCCTCCTCAGGCAGGGCTCGGGGGCTCTCCCATGGAGGGCCACCGACCTAGCCAAGGCCACGAGGGAGGCGCTTGGGCACAACTTGGAGGCGTGTTTCGAAGCACGTTTCCCTCAAGAAGGAGCAAGGCAAGGAGGGTCAAACCCTCAGGAGTTCGTCAGCAAGGCCATTCAGGAGCTACAGGAGTCAAGAGTCAACAGAGGCAGCCGCCGCTTACCCGCTGTGGCCCCCCATCCAGGCGAGGATGGTGGGCTGCGCGTCAAGATCGACATACCAGGCTCAACCAAGCCGCCTCTCGAGCGCCTGCCCTCGCAAGTGGGGCGCCAAGGTCCACCCACAGCCCACGTTCGCATGCCTTATGGCTTGCCGAACGCGCTGCCATGTACTAGCGCCTCATGAGGGGCATCCCGGAGGCTCAAGAGGTCGTGTTCCGCAGCCTGGCGGAGATGGAGATGGCCCATGAGGAGCCACCAGCCCTCGAGCCTCCCGAGGCCCTGTGGCCTGGGGCTTGTGAGATCGGCTCCCGCAGCCCACCGAGTCTGCTACACCAACACCCCTTCGTCACAACACTATCAGTGACATCTTTCAAGTTTCATTTCTAGCTGGAGGCGCCCTCGGGCTGCATCATTCCTGTGCAGCGTGGTCCGTCCTGCGGTGTGTATCCCTTTGCTCGTGTTCTTAGCTTACTTTGTTGGGGCGCCCCTCGGCTGCATTATCCCCAAGTCGCTCGGTCGCACTCCAGTGGCGTGTACCCCTCTTGCATTTATCTTAGGGCCATGCTTTCACCCATCATGCCCGTTATTTGGTGCCCGTCTGTGGCTCCTTTTCTTCTGGATGTCGGAAGCTTGCTTGCGTTAAAGGGGGTACCGAGCATCGCGATTCAGTGGCTCCTACCAGCTCTCCACCCTCACCCTCGGCCTTGTCCACGGGATCGCGACCTGGCATACCAGCGACGGCTGAGACCAGTTCGAGGGCCGGGACCCGAGGACGTAGAGTTTCGACATCTAACCAAGCTTGCGCGTTAAAGGGGGAGTACTTGAGCATCGCGACTCAGGGCTCCTACCGGCCCTCCAGCCCTCACCCTCTGGCCTTGTCCGCGGCATCGCAACCTGGCATACCAGCGACGGCTGAGACCAGCTCGAGGGCCGGGACCCGAGGACGTAGAGCTCCTACATCTAACCAAGCTTGCACGTTAAAGGGGGGGTACCTGAGCATCGCGACACAGGGCTCCTACCGGCTCTTCAGCCCTCACCCTCTGGCCTTGTCCACGGCATCGTGACCTGGCATACCAGCGACGGCTGAGACCAGCTCGAGGGCCGGGACCCGAGGATGTAGAGCTTCGGCCTCTAGCCAAATTTGCAGGAACACACCCCAAGATAAGGCCCAGTGTCAGGCGCAACCCGCCTTGAGGTAGGGCCCCGTGAGTCCCGCGCTGGCTCACGGGTGCCCAGATACACCTCGTCAGGCCCTACCGTGCCAGCCACGTGTCGTATGGGCTGTACATGCCCAGGGGCTCCTCCCGAGGGGAGCCCCCTCCACGCACTGATGGAAGCACCATGCTCCTTGTTGGTGGACGACATCGCCGAGGAGCGGCTATGCCCGTAAACATACGGAACCGCTATGCTCTGTGCTGGTGATAAACAACTGAGGGTGGCCCCAGGGCCGCATCAACCTCAGGGAGCCTAGAGCTTAGTGTCTAGCCTCATCGCAACGCCTCCCCTCGGGAGTGCCGCGCGAGGGGGCTGGGCATGGGGGCTGCGCCTGGGTCACGCCCAGACGCATGCCACCCAGCCAGGCCCCCTGGGCCTGGTTCGTCGCACGTCCCTCCCCGAGTGGATCCAAGGTACGAAGGTCGTTTGAGCGTCAAGGGGGACTCCAAAGCATCGCGAGTCAGGAGCCTAACTGGTCACGTAGCCCCTCACTCCTTAGTTCCGAAAGGCTAACAGTGGTTGAGGCATGCGCGGGGTCGGGCTCTGCAGACGTAGAATGGTAGATCCACCCGCATCTCACCTCCCTAAGGAGTCACCCCCATATCTCACCTCCCTACTTGCTGTTTGGGCGCCAAGGGGGACTCCTGAGCATCGCGACTCAGGAGCCTAACTTGTCACGTAGCCCCTCACTTCTTGGTCCCGTCCTGGTTTCCGGTCGGGGCTAACGGCGGCTGAGGTATGCGCGGGGCCGTGCTCTGCCGGCGTAGAACATAAGCAAGTAGGAAGGAATAGCGCAACTTTCAAGGAATTCAAAAGCAAATATTACAGCCCATACTATTATCACAACACCAAATGCAAGTTTTAACCCCTCCCCGAGGCATGGTACATGTGCAGGAATTAAAAGCATGACGGGAGCCGCGACGGAGTCACTTGCCGGCGGTGGTGCTGCGCGGAGCGGGTTCACCTTGTGGAGCTGCAGGGCTGGCGGCGCCCCGCTTTGGCTTGGTGTTGAAGGCTCGGAACTTCCCTAGCAGAGCCTCTGCGCGACCCTTCACGGCCTCAGCAGTGGCAGCGGCAAGCTCGCCGCTCGCTGGCTCCAGTAGGCTGTCGAGGTCGACGTTGGGGTCGCGAAGATAGATGTGGGTAAGGACCCGCGTCAGCGGTGCAGAAGACAAGACACGTGCCTCGGCCTCAGCCATAGGGCCAAGGCCAAGGGTGACATCTTCAAGAGCACGAACCAGGAAGGGAAGCAGCTTGGTGGGGCCGTCCTCGTCGCCAACCAGCGGGCTCTCCAGGACGTTGTCATAAAGCGTCTTCAAGGAGGTGCGAGCCTTCTCCTCCATCTCCGCGAAGGCCACGCGATCCTCGGCAAGAACCCGTGCCTTGGCGTCCAGCTCGACCTTCCTCGCCTCCAACTCTTGCTCCAGCGCGCCTAGGCGGTCACGGCGCTTCTTGAGCTTGGCGTCCCGATCTTTGACGGCCGCCTCGCGAGCCTTCATGCTTTCCTCCTGCTCTTGGCGAAGGCAGGTCTCCTCGGTGAGCTGGTCCTGCAGGCCCTGCAGCTTGCTCTCCAGCGCCTTGCAGTGACCTCGGACATTAGCCACCTCCCCCAAGGCGGCGTCGCGAGCAGCCTTCGCCCCAAGGACGGCCTGCTTCTCCTCGTCGCAAGCCGTCGAGGCCTGAACCAGCGCCGCCCGAATCGAAGCGTCGGAGCGAATCCAGCTAGAAGCCAGCTCCAGACGCCGGCCACTAAACGAGGGTCGGCGCCCAGAAGATCCTGCCGCAGACGGTCGATTGGCGCGCAAGACGATCCGAAAGAGGAGGAGTCGGGGAAACAGCAGTCGGTGGAGTAGGAGGAGAAGACGGCAGCGTGACCACAGTATCCTGAGGTGGAGCCTGTTGCGCCCCAACGGTTGTGGTGGCGGCATTAGGCAAGGGCACCTCGGGAGTCGCTTGGGCCATGGGGGCTGAGCTCGCCCCAGCCGGCTCAGCCAGGCCTCGCGAGGACGCCCGGGCAGGAGAGGCTTGTGCGTCATGGTCATCTTCTTTCGCGGGCAGAGGCACTGCCCCGGAGGAAACCTCAGGAGCTCCCTTTGACTTCTTCGCCGCAGGCGCCAGCCTAGCCGGGAGATACGAACGTCAAGCCTCAGCAACAGAACAAGAAATGAGACAGGAATCAAGCACTTATAGGTCGCCGCCATGAAGCTCGAGCAGCCTTGGCCGCATGCCTTGAAGCCCGAGAGCCGGCTACAAGGATCAGCCTCAAGGAGCTCGGGAGCAGGAGGCGCGTCTGCGGATCGCCTCGGGCCTGGGGCAGACACGTGGGGGATCAGCCAGGTCCTGTCCTTCTTCGGGATCGGGGGCAGGCTCCTGCCACCCTGCTCGTCATCATCCTCGTCGTCATCACTCAGAGAGAGGCGGAGAGCGCGGGACCTGCGCCGAAGGGGGGGAGCCCTCGACTCTCCGTCGATCGCCTCGAGTCGGACCTTTTCCCGCTCCCTTCTTCCTTTTCTTTCTTTGGAGTCGCGGAGGACACGTCCACGGGTCTCGGGAGCCTCCACGGCACAGCCCGCCCACTTGAAGACAGGCATGGACTCCACCACCCGCTCCCAGTCCTCGTGGAGGAACAGGGGCGTAGGAGCGCCCTCCAACCTCGCCACGTCACCCCCGACCAAAGACTGGAGGACCACAGCCAGATGATCATCGACCAACACCGTGGGGCTTGGGTGGGGCCTCCATATCGGAAGTGGGTACTGACGAAGCGGAGCCAGTGGTGCCAGAACTCCCTCGGTGAGTGATCGCCCGGCCACGGCGCCCGCCATCTTGGCGGACTCAGATCCGATCCATCTTCTCCAACACCACCCTCGCGAGGTCCACAAGCTCCACTAGAGACCACCCTCGGAGCTCGAGGGTGCCCGTGGGCAAGACCAGCCGAGGTGGATCGTCCCAAGCATCTACCAAGACCCACTTGCTCCTGAAGCCCTCAATCCTCTTCCCGGGGTTCGAAATGGCGATGGAGCTACCGTACGCGACGAAGCTCGCGCACATAGAGACGGGACCACGAGAGGTCTGGAGGGAGAAGTAGTGGCGCAGCAAGACCACTGAGGGCTTCACCCCTACGTGAGCCTCGCAATAGTAGGCGAAGATTGCCAAAAGAAGGACAGAGTTGGGGTGGAGATGTAGAGCTTGAAGCTTGTAACGGCAGAGGACAGAGAAGAAGAACTCAGAAAAGGGAGGCACCAAACCAGCAACAATGGCGCTCACAAAGAGCGGATAGAAGGTGCTCCCCTTGCCCTCAAGGAGGGCAGAGCCAGCCTTGAACACCTTTGTCCCGTCGATGCCCTGGGCCGCCGCCATCTGGCGCACTCGGGCAAGGCTCACCTCCGACAAGTTCGGCGAGTCCAAGGCGGACGAATACCAAGCTCCGGCCGGGGCCTGGCGAGGCGCCATGTATTGCTAGGGCGCGCGGACGGAGTATATCTGAAGATTTCGGAGGCGCAAGAAAGGGGATCTGAGCAGCAACCGGAGAAAGCAAAGGAGGCAAAGCCTAGACAGATGCCGCTCCTTTATCAACTCGCGCGGTTGCTGAGGCGCCCACGTCCAATCAACCGCCACGCGGCTCCCAAGGCCTCAGGATGTTAGGGCCCACGGCGCTTCGCACTTGCCCTTTCGCCGCTCCGCTCAGCCAAGTCCGGGCGCGCCTTGGGCCCGGGGGCTACTGTCGGCGTTCTGGGAACGGGAGTCCCCAGACTTGCCTGCCTGCGGCCTGCGGCGTGGCTCAAAAGGGGGCCCAGCACGGCCCATCTTCATCAATACAAGCTCAAGACCCTCGCGAGGGGCCAAGCCTCGAGGGGTGGACGACAAGGAGCTTCCTCAGGCGCGGCCTCATCAGGCTGGCTCACGAGGAGGCGGAGAGTTCAAGGCGGGGTACCTCGCGAGGTGTCCATGACGGAAGCCATGACGACCAAGGGCGCTAGTCGGGCGCCAGCCCGCGCAGTGTCCTCCTTTCCTCTTTGGTGCAAAGGGAGCAAGCGCAGGCGAGAGCATCAAGCAAAGGCGTCCATTTCGGTGCAACGAGACCAAGACCAGCCCAACAGCAGGAAGGAAATCATTGTGGAGCCCAAGAAGGTGTCACCACCAGAGCCTTTGACAGGCGAGGACCAACTTTAGTCAGGATAAGTGTACCCGATGTTCCCCCTTCAAAATGGCCAATTGTTGGCGCCCTTCCCGCTCAATATTTGGGAAGAGGCCCAGGGCCTTTGCTTATAAATAGGACTAGCCACCCCAGGGTAGAGGCATCTAGACCTGATCTAGAATCGAGAATCCTAGCCAAGAAGCCAGTAGAGAGAGCGACTGAACTCCTCTTAGCAGTTCATCATCCCAACCAAGAACAGACCCTCACGAGGCTGTTCTTCCTTGTATTGTTCATCATCAGCCCAAGAGGCAATCCACCACACCACACACTGGAGTAGGGTATTACACCACAATGGTGGCCTGAACCAGTATAAACCCTGTGTCTCTTGTGTTGTCCCTTTTGTAGTTTTAGATCTTAGCGAGGTGGCGAGGAGCAGGTAGGTAGAGGGCGAAATCTCCACGCGCACCCCAGTGTTCGAACCTCAAGGGTCTGCTGGAACCCTAAATCCGACAAGTAACAAGAACGAAAATTGCACTAGCATGTAGACCATCAAGAGATGAACATTTCGACATATCATACACTCAAAATGGATATACATGCACAAAGTTATGATGGTTAAAACATGCACACCTAATATGAGTTTTTCAGGGACATGGAGAAAATAGACCTCGGGGAAAAACGGGACGAGAGGATCCGGGATGGGGCACAGTGTTTGGATCGGGGGACTGGTGGATCTGGTCAAGCCCCCGAATCTGATGACGAGGCGGCCGACGACGGCAGTTTCGACGAGGTCGAGCGGACTCTGCGGCAGTCTTGTGATCGTGGCGAGATCTGGCGGCGACCGACGTGAGACAGCGGGAGGCGCGGAGGAGGGCACGGGCGACGCGGCGGCAGGCAGAGAGGCTCAGCGGCGAGTGGTGGTGGTCGGCGGTGGCTCAGCAGGGAGCTCCGGCTGGCGTCAAGATGGAGGCAAAGGCAAGGTCGGCCAGCGGCGCTCGGCCAGGCGCTGGACGCGCAAGGCGGCTCTGGTGCGGTCGGGCCAGGCGGGCCCGCCTCGAGCCCCACGCAGGCCACGCGGTGGTGGGATCTTGGCGATGACATGTGGCGCGCTTTGAGTGGCTGCGTCCGTGTGATTTTACACGTCCGTGGCCAGGGGTGGACGTGTCCGGCGGCGGGAGGAAGGAGGAGACTAGGGTTTTGCTCGAAAATGGAGGGGAGGGGACGTTTTATAGGTAGAGGGATCTAGGAGAGGGCTATTGAGGAGAGGTTTTTGCCCACACGATCGTGATCCAACGACGAAGAGCATGGAGGGGGTTTGAATGGGCTAGGTGGGCTGTGTGGAGGGGTGTTGGGCTGCAAAGAGAAGGAGGGCTTCGGTTAACGTGGTTAACCGTTGGGGTATCAAACGACCTCCAAATGGAACGGAACTTGACAGGTGGCCTACCAGTGATGTACCAAGGCCACACAACAAATCTTGACCCATTCTGAGAACGTTTTTCTCGCGCTCTCGAAACAAGATCTGGGAGGTGTGGTGGGTGCATGTGGGAGTGTCGGAATCGGAAACGGACAACGGAGAAAAAGACCGGATGCAAGTTTTGAAAAACATGCTGATGAAATGCACATGATGACATGGCAAAATGCAACACGCAAGAAAATGACATGGCAACGACAACGAATAACTGGATGACATCTGGCCCATCGGTCTCGCGGCGTTACAATGAAGGCTTCATCAACTTTCTTGGGTTCAGATATAGAGACAAATGCAAAGTGCCCACAGAAATTTGCTCGATGTGTTGGTCTTAAACGAGTGAGTGGACCAGGTGCAGTGATACTATCAATTATCTCCTCAATCTGCACTTCATTTACAACTCGAGGATGTACTGGACGAAGATTTTGCCCTTGCTGATCATTGTTTTCATCTTCAACATTGGCTTCAGGATGAGCATTGTCTTTATGGTGATTAGGTGCAGAAATAATGATTTCCTCTTCAGCCTATTCCTCTGTAGGTATGATTTCTCCACTACCCATTAGCTTGATAGATTCACTTGGTGTAGCTTCATCTAGCACATTTGGCAGGTGCTCTCTTTGCGAGCCGTTAGTCTCATCAAACCGCACATCCACAGTTTCAACCACTTTATAGTGAAAGAGGTTGAAGACTCTGTAGGAGTGCGAATACTTTCCGTAGCCAAGCATAAGACCTTCATGTGCTTTCGGTGCAAATTTTCAAGTGTGATGTGGATCCTTGATCTAGCACCTAGCACCAAAACTCTGAAATAGCTGCTCACATTTGGCTTTTTACCAGTCAGGATCTCATAGGATGTATTCTTTAGAAACTTGTGAAGATAAACATGGCTGATGATGTGGCAAGCAATATCAATGGCTTCAGGCCAGAACTTCCTTGGAGTCTTGTACTCATCAAGCATCCTATGTGCCATCTCAATGAGGGTTTTGTTCTTGTGCTCCACGACGCCATTCAGCTGAGGTGTATATGGAGTAGAGAACTCATGTGTGATGCCCAATGTATCAAATAAGTGTCGAGGCCGGTATTTTTGAGTTATGTGCCATTGTCATTTCTAATGTGCTTGATCTTGATGCCATAGTTGGTCATGGCACGATTGGCAAATCATCTGAAGACGTCCTGCACTTCGGTCTTGTAGAGAATTATGTGCACCCATGTGTATCTTGAGTAATCATCAACAATAACGAAGCCATAGAGGCATGCAGTGGTAGTAAGAGTAGAGTAATGAGTGGGGCCAAATAAGTCCATGTGCAGCAGCTCGAAGGGACGTGTTGTCGTCATGGTCATCTTCGAGGGATGTTTGGCCCTTGTCATTGTTGGGGAACGTAGTAATTTCAAAAAATTTCCTACGCACACTCAAGATCATGGTGATGTATAGCAACAAGAGGGGAGAGTGTTGTCTACATACCCTTGTAGACCCGGGCGGAAGCGATCTGGCGTAGAGGAAGTAGTCGTCGTTCTCCTCGCGATCCGACCGATCCGGCGCCGTTACTCGGCGCCCCAGTTCTTGACACACGTACAGCTCGATGGCGTCCCTCGTACTCCGATCCAGCCGAGTGTCGAGGAGAGTTTCGTCGACGACGGCGTGGTGACGATCTTGATGTTTCACCGGCGCGGGCTTCGCCTAAGCTTCGCGACGGTATGACCGAGGTGGAATATGGTGGAGGGGCACCGCGGGGCTAAGGAACGATCCGTAGATCAAACTTGTGTGTTCTAGGGTGCCCCCTGCCCTCGTATATAAAGGAGGGAGGGGGAGGTGCGGCCGGCCTAGAGGAGGCGGGCTGAGGAGTCCTACTCCCACCGAGTAGGACTCCCCCCTTCCTAGTTGGAGTAGGATTGGGGGAGGGAAGAGGGAAGGCGCCGCCCCCTCCTTGTCCTATTCGGACTGGGGGGAGGCGCGCCACCCCTGGCCGGCCCCTCCTCTTCTCCTCGAGGCCCACTGAGGCCCATTTACCTCCGGGGGTTCAGTAACCTCCGGTACTCGATAAATTCTGTTTTCACTCGGAACCATTCGAACTCCAAATATAGGCTTCCAATATATCAATCTTTATGTCTCGACCATTTGAGACTCCTCGTCATGTCCGTGATCACATCCGGGACTCGAACTTCTTGGTACATCAAAATACATAAACTCATAATAACCGCCATCGAAACCTTAAGCGTGCGGACCCTACGGTTTGAGAACAATGTAGACATGACCTAGAACTATTCTCGGTCAATAACCAATAGCGGGACCTGGATGCCCATATTGGCTCCTACATATTCTACGAAGATCTTTATCGGTCGGACCGCATAACAACATCGTTGTTCCCTTTGTCATCGGTATGTTACTTGCCCGAGATTCGATCGTCGGTATCAATACCTAGTTCAATCTCGTTACCGGCAAGTCTCTTTACTCGTTCCGTAATACATCATCTCACAGCTAACTCATTAGTTGTAATGCTTGCAAGGCTTAAGTGATGTGCATTACCGAGAGGGCCCAGATACCTCTCCGACAATCGGAGTGACAAAACCTAATCTCGAAATCGCCAACCCAACATTCACCTTTGGAGACACTGTAGTACTCCTTTATAATCACCCGATTCGTTGTGGCGTTTGGTAGCACCAAAGTGTTCCTCCGTGGCAGGAGTTGCATAATCTCATAGTTACGAGAACATGTATATGTCATGGATAAAAGCGGTAGCAACATACTAAGCGATCGTGTGCTAAGCTAATGGAATGGGTCATGTCAATCAGATCATTCTACTAATGATGTGACCTTGTTAATCAAATAACAACTCCTTGTTCATGGTTAGGAAACATAACCATCTTTGATTAACAAGCTAGTCTAGTAGAGGCATACTAGTGACATCTTGTTTGTCTATACATTCACACATGTATTATGTTTCCGGTTAATACAATTCTAGCATGAATGATAAACATTTATCATGAAATAAGGAAATAAATAATAACTTTATTATTGCCTCTAGGGCATATTTCCTTGATCTCCCACTTGCACTAGAGTCAATAATCTAGATTACATAGTAATGATTCTAACACCCATGGAGTCTTGGTGCTGATCATGTTTTGCTCGTGGAAGAGGCTTAGTCAACGGGTCTGCAACATTCAGATCCGTATGTATCTTGCAAATCTCTATGTCTCCCACGGACTAAGTCCGGATGGAATTGAAGCGTCTCTTGATGTGCTTGGTCCTCTTGTGAAATCTGGATTCCTTCGCTAAGGCAATTGCTCGATATTGTCACGAAGATTTTCATTGGACCCGATGCACTAGGTATGACACCTAGATCGGATATGAACTCCTTCATCCGCACTCCTTCATTAGCTGCTTCGAAGCTGCTATGTACTCTGCTTCACATGTAGATCCCGCCACGACGCTTTGTTAAGAACTGCACCAACCGACAGCTCCTCCATTTAGTGTAAATCGTATCCGGTCTGCGATTTAGAATCGTCCGGATCGGTGTCAAAGCTTGCATCAACGTAACCGTTTACGATGAGCTCTTTGTCACCTCCATATCGAGAAACATATCCTTAGTCCTTTTCGGTATTTCAGATGTTCTTGACCGCTGTCGATGATCCACTCTGGATTACTTTGGTACCTCCTGCTAAACTTATAGCAAGGCACACATCGAGTCTGTACACAAGATTGCATACATGATAGAGCCTATGGCTGAAGCATAGGAACATCTTTCATTTTCTCTATCTTCTGCGGTGGTCGGGCATTGAGTCTTACTCAACTTCACACCTTGTAACACAGGCAAGAACCCTTTCTTTGCTTGATCCATTTTGAACTTTTCAAAATTTTGTCAAGGTATGTGCTTTGTGAAAGTCAATTAAGCGTCTTGATCTATCTCTATAGATCTTAATGCCCAATATGTAAGCAGCTTCACCGAGGTCTTTCATCGAAAAACTCTTATTCAAGTATCCCTTTATGCTATCCGAAATTCTATATCATTTCCGATCAGCAATATGTCATCTACATATAATATCGAAATGCTATAGAGCTCCCACTCACTTTCTTGTAAATACTGAGCTTCTCCAAAAGTGCAGTACAAACCCAAATGCTTTGATCACACTATCAAAGCATTTATTCCAACTCGAGATGCTTGCACCAGTCCATAAATGGATCATTGGAGCTTGCACACTTTGTTAGCTCCTTTTGGATCGATAAAACCTTCTCGTTGCATCATATACAACTCTTCTTCCGTAAATCCATTCAGAATGCGTCTTTACATCCATTTGCCAAATTTCATAATCATAAAATGCGGCAATTGCTAACATGATTCGGACGGACTTAAGCATCGCTTCTGGTAAGAAGGTCTCATCGTAGTCAATCCCTTGAACTTGTCGAAAACCCCTTGCGACAAGTCGAGCTTTGTAGACATAATATTACCGTCGTCGTCGGTCTTCTTCTTGAAGATCCACTTGTTTTCTATTGCTTGCCGACCCTCGGGCAAGTCAACCAAAGTCCATACTTTGTTTTCATACATGGATCCCATCTCGATTTCATGGCCTCAAGCCATTTTGCGGAATCTGGGCTCACCATCGCTTCTTCATAGTTCGTAGGTTCATCATGATCTAGTAGCATGATTTCGAACAGGATTGCCGTACCACTCAGTGCGGATCTTACTCTGGTTGATCTACGAGGTTCTGTAGTAACTTGATCTGAAGTTTCATGATCAACATCATCAACTTCCTCACTACTTGGTGTAGGTGTCTTAGAAACCGGTTTCTGCGACGAACTACTTTCAAGTAAGGGAGTAGGTACTATTACCTCATCTAGTTCCACTTTCCTCCCACTCACTTCTTTCGAGAGAAACTCCTTCTCTAGAAAGGATCCATTCTTAGCAACGAATGTCTTGCCTTCGGATCTGTGATAGAAGGTGTACCCAACTGTCTCCTTTGGGTATCCTATGAAGACACATTTCTCCGATTTGGGTTCGAGCTTATCAGGTTGAAGCTTTTTCACATAAGCATCGCATCCCCAAACTTTAAGAAACGACAACTTTGGTTTCTTGCTAAACCACAGTTCATAAGGTGTCGTCTCAGCAGTTTCGACGGTGTTCTATTCAGTGTGAATGCAGCCGTCTCTAGAGCATAACCCCAAAACGATAGCGGTAAATCTGTAAGAGACATCATAGATCGCACCATATCTAGTAAAGCGATTCGACGTTCGGACACACCATTACTGTTGTGGTGTTCCGGTGGCGTGAGTTGCGAAACTATTCGCATTGTTTCAAATGTAGACCAAACTCGTAACTCAAATATTCTCCTCCACGATCGGATCGTAGAAATTTAATTTTCTTGTTACGATGATTTTCAACTTCACTCTGAAATTCTTTGAACTTTTCAAATGTTTTAGACTTATGTTTCATTAAGTAGATATACCCATATCCGCTTAAGTCATCTGTGAAGGTGAGAAAATAACGATATCCGCCATGAGCCTCAACATTCATCGGACCACATACATACAGTATGTATGATTTCCAACATATCTGCTGCTCTCTCCATAGTACCGAGAACGGTGTTCTAGTCATCTTGCCCATGAGGCACGGTTCGCAAGTGCCAAGTGATTCATAATCAAGTGACTCCAAAAGTCCATCGAGATGGAGTTTCTTCATGCGCTTTACACCGATATGACCTAAACGGCGAGTGCCACAAATAAGTTGCACTATCATTATCAACTCTGCATCTTTTGGCTTCAACATTATGAATATGTGTATCACTACTATCGAGATTCATCAAAATAGACCACTCCTCAAGGGTGCATGACCATAAAAGATATTACTCATATAAATAGAACAACCATTATTCTCTCGATTTAAATGAATAACCGTCTCGCATCAAACAAGATCCAGATATAATGTTCATGCTCAACGCAGCACCAAATAACAATTATTTAGGTCTAAAACTAATCCGAAGGTAGATGTAGAGGTAGCGTGCCGACCGCGATCACATCGACTTTGGAACCATTTCCCACGCCATCGTCACCTCGTCCTTTGCGAGTTAAGCAATCCGTAGTCCTGTTTGAGTTGCAAATATTAGCAATGAACCAGTATCAAATACCAGTGCTCTGCGAGCTCTAGTAAGGTACACATCAATAACATGTATATCACATATACCTTTGTTCACCTTGCCATCCTTCTTATCCGCCAAATACTTGGGGCGTTCCGCTTCCAAAGGACCATCGCTTGCGGTAGAAGCACTCGATTTCAGGCTTAGGTCCGGACTTGGGTTTCTTCTCTGAGCAGCAACTTGCTTGCTGTTCTTCTTGAAGTTCCTTCTTCTTCCCTTTGCCTTTCTTCTTGAAACTAGTGGTCTTATTGACCATCAACACTTGATGCTCCTTCTTGATTTCTACCTCCGCAGCCTTTAGCATTGCGAAGAGCTCGAGCATAGTCTTTACTAACCCTTGCATATTATAGTTCATCACGAAGCCTTTGTAGCTTGGTGGCGGTGATTGAAGAATTACATCAATGACACAATCATCGGAAGATTAACTCCCAATTGTGTCAAGTGATTGTAGTACCCGGACATTACGAGTATGTACTCACTAATGAACTATTCTCCTCCATCTTGCAGCTATAGAACTTATTGGAGACTTCATATCTCTCAATCCGGGCATTACATTTGGAATATCAACTTCAACTCTGGAACATCTCATATGCTCCATGACGTTCAAAACGTCGTTGAAGTCCCGTTCTAAGCCGTAAAGCATGGCACACTTGAACTATAGAGTAGTCATCGCTTTGCTCGCGGGACGTTCTTAACGTCGTCGGTTACATCGGCGGCAGGTCCGCACCCAGCGGTGCATCCAGGACATAACTCTTACATGCAGCAATGAGGATAATCCTCGAGTTACGGACCCGATCCGTGTAATTGCTACCATCATCTTTCAACTTTGCTTTCTCAAGGAACGCATTAAAATTCAACGGAACAACGACGAGCCATCTATCTACAATCAAACATAAACAAGCAAGATACTATCGGTACTAAGTTCATGATAAATTTAAGTTCAATTAATCATATTACTTAAGAACTCCCACTTAGAAAGACATCTCTCTAGTCATCTAAGTGATCACGTGATCCAAATCAACTAAACCATAACCGATCATCACGTGAAATGGAGTAGTTTTCAATGGTGAACATCTTATGTTGATCATATCTACTATATGATTCACGCTCGACCTTTCGGTCTCTGTGTTCCGAGGCCATATCTGCATATGCTAGGCTCGTCAAGTTTAACCCGAGTATTCTGTGTGTGCAAAAACTGGCTTGCACCCGTTATAGATGGACGTAGAGCTTATCACACCCGATCATCACGTGGTGTCTGGGCACGACGAACTTTGGCAATGGTGCATACTCGGGGAGAACACTTCTTGATAATTTAGTGAGAGATCATCTTATAATGCTACCGTCAATCAAAGCAAGATAAGATGCTTAAAAGGATAAACATCACATGCAAATCAATATAAGTGATATGATATGGTCATCATCATCTTGTGCTTCATGATCTCCATCTTGCAGCACCACCATGATCACCATCGTCACCGGCGCGACACCTTGATCTTCATCGTAGCATCGTTGTCGTCTCGCCAATCTTATGCTTCTACGACTATCGCTACCGCTTAGTGATAAAGTAAAGCATTACAGGCGATTGCATTGCATACAATAAAGCGACAACCATATGGCTCCAGCCGATTGCCGATAACCGGTTACAAAACATGATCATCTCATACAATAAAATATAGCATCACGTCTTGACCATATCACATCACAACATGCCTGCAAAAACAAGTTAGGCGTCCTCTACTTTGTTGTTGCAAATTTTACGTGGCTGCTACGGGCTTAAGCAAGATCCAGTCTCACCTCGCATCAAAACCACAACGATACTTCGTCAAATAGACTCGTTTAACCTTCTCAAGGACGGGCGTAGCCACACTCGGTTCAACTAAAGTGAGAGAGACAGGCACCCACCAGTCACCTTTAAGCAACGAGTGCTCGTGGCGGTGAAACCAGTCTCGCGTAAGCGTACGCGTAATGTCGGTCTGGGCCGCTTCATCTCACAATACCGCTGAACCAAAGTATGACATGCTGGTAGGTAGTATGACTTGTATCGCCCACAACTCACTTGTGTTCTACTCGTGCAAAACATCAAACCATAAAAAACCTAGGCTCGGATGCCACTATTGGGGAACGTAGTAATTTCAAAAAATTTCCTACGCACACTCAAGATCATGGTCATGTATAGCAACGAGAGGGGAGAGTGTTGTCTACATACCCTTGTAGACCCGAAGCGGAAGCGATCACAACGTAGACGAAGTAGTCGTACGTTCTCCTCGCGATCCGACCGATCCCGGCGCCGTTACTCCGGCGCCCCCGAGTTCTTGACACACGTACAGCTCGATGGCGTCCCTCGTACTCGATCCAGCCGAGTGTCGAGGAGAGTTTCGTCGACCGACGGCGTGGTGACGATCTTGATGTTTCACTGCGCAGGCTTCGCCTAAGCTTCACGACGGTATGACCGAGGTGGAATATGGTGGAGGGGCACCGCACGGCTAAGGAACGATCCGTAGATCAAACTTGTGTGTTCTAGGGTGCCCCCTGCCCCGTATATAAAGGAGGGAGGGGGAGGTGCGGCCGGCCTAGGAGGCGGCTGGAGGAGTCCTACTCCCACCGGAGTAGGACTCCCCCTTCCTAGTTGGAGTAGGATTGGGGGAGGGAAGAGGAAGGCGCCCCCTCCTGTCCTATTCGGACTGGGGAGGGGCGCCACCACCCCGGCCGCCCCTCCTCTTCTCCCTCGAGGCCCACTGAGGCCCATTTACCTCCGGGGTTCCAGTAACCTCCGGTACTCGGTAAATTCCTGCTTTCACTCGGAACCATTCGAACTCCAAATATAGGCTTCAATATATCAATCTTTATGTCTCGACCATTTCGAGACTCCTCGTCATGTCCGTGATCACATCCGGGACTCAACTTCTTCGGTACATCAAAATACATAAACTCATAATAACCGCCATCGAAACCTTAGCGTGCGGACCCTATGGTTTGAGAACAATGTAGACATGACCTAGAACTATTCTCGTCAATAACCAATAGCGGGACCTGGATGCCCATATTGGCTCCTACATATTCTCGAAGATCTTTATCGGTCGGACCGCATAACAACATACGTTGTTCCCTTTGTCATCGGTATGTTACTTGCCCGAGATTCGATCGTCGGTATCCAATACCTAGTTCAATCTCGTTACGCAAGTCTCTTTACTCGTTCCGTAATACATCATCTCACAGCTAACTCATTAGTTGTAATGCTTGCAAGGCTTAAGTGATGTGCATTACCGAGAGGCCAGAGATACCTCTCCAGAGCAATCGGAGTGACAAAACCTAATCTCGAAATACGCCAACCCAACATTCACCTTTGGAGACACCAGAGTACTCCTTTATAATCACCCGATTCGTTGTGACGTTTGGTAGCACCAAAGTGTTCCTCCGTAAACGGAGTTGCATAATCTCATAGTTACAGGAACATGTATATGTCATGGATAAAAGCGGTAGCAACATACTAAGCGATCGTGTGCTAAGCTAATGGAATGGGTCATGTCAATCGATCATTCTACTAATGATGTGACCTTGTTAATCAAATAACAACTCCTTGTTCATGGTTAGGAAACATAACCATCTTTGATTAACAAGCTAGTCTAGTAGAGGCATACTAGTGACATCTTGTTTGTCTATACATTCACACATGTATTATGTTTCCGGTTAATACAATTCTAGCATGAATGATAAACATTTATCATGAAATAAGGAAATAAATAATAACTTTATTATTGCCTCTAGGGCATATTTCCTTCAGTCATCTTCCCAGCTTCACAGCCACCACACAGATGATCCTTCTTGAACTTTACGCCCTCGATGCCAATGACATGCTTCTTCTTCGCGAGAGTGCGCAAGTTCCTCATTCCCTAGCCTCCGATGCCAGAGCCATCTCTTTGAAGCTTTTGCTAGAAGACATACAGCAAGCTGTGGTCCCGCGGAGAAATCTACCATATAAAGATCGTCTCTTCGATACCCTTCGAAGACTAGAGATTTGTCAGATTCCATAAGCACCAGGAAACAATATTTTCAAAATATCACAATCATGCTCAGATCACAAAGCATTGAGACAGACATTAAGTTGAAACCAAGGGATTCAACAAGCATCACTTTATCCATGTGCAGATCCTTTGAGATTGCAACTCCACCTATGCCCAATACCTTGCTTTTACCAGTGTCGGTGAACGTGATGTGACTTTTGTCTGACAGACATAGGGTTGAATCCATAAGAAGACTTCGATCACCAGTCATGTGGTTAGTGCATCCACTGTCCACAATACACTCAGTAGCCTTCGGAGTCGCACCCTACAGTGCAGTTAGCGGGATAGGCTTCACCAAGAGTATTATGAAGCATAAACATTTGACGAACAAGCATACTATCAAAGTTTAGATCCTTGTTAGGGTAGATAGGATGTTTGTCAAGAAACCCTGGGATGAAAAACATAGTAAGACCATTTTAGCACTTTATCTTGCGTCCCACAAGATGTTTTAGGTCCCCAACATTAGCGCCAGAAGCCTTTGATTTCCAGATGGAGACCTTTTCCTGCAAAAGAAAGTTAATTCTTCTTAACCACCCACATCTTCAGGGGTGGCTTAGAAGCAATGAGTATAAGTGCAACATCTGAGAACTTTGGCTTTGGAGCCCTAGCAAATAGCCTTGCACGAGGTGAATAATACACATAAGAATAAGCAGAAAAGTTCTTGGTTTTATGAACATAGCGGTTTGAAGAAACACACTCATATTCATAAGTCTAAGTATGGTTTCCCTCCAAACATTGGCGTTAGGGTGACCCTGGGGGGTTCTCTGTCTGTATGAAGCCTTTGGACCATATGAAGCCTTTGGTCTGGGGTTTGTCTTTTCCAAGGTGGTGTCATGATGACATTCACGAGAAGTTTCTCAAGACAACTTTTGGGCACCTAGATCTTCTTCAAAGGTGGTCCATTCCTGTAGTTAGTACCAATAAACCTGGCAAACACTTCACCATTCTGATTCTTAAACAACTTATAATTTGCGTCAAAGGATTCATGGGGTTAGCACAAGTGAAGCCAGATAAGGTAGATGGGTCCACCGGAGGGACCTTTGCAGCAACCCATGTCGTTTTGGGATACTGCTCAGGCTTCCAGTATGAACCATCAACATTCATTTTCCTCTCGAACCCAACACCCTCTTTCCTAGGGTTTCGGTTCAGAATCTGTTTCTTGAGGACATCACATAGTGTCTGATGCCCTTTGAGGCTTTTGTACATGCCTGTTTCAAGCAATGTCTTCAACCTAGCATTCTCATCAGCAATAGTAGTGGTATCCTTAGACGAGGGGTTAGTCACCACATCAGCATTTGAAGGTATTGCAACAGAAGCAGCACTAGAACATTCAACAACAGAGACAACTTTATCATGCTCAAGAAATTTTAAACATGGTGGCACAAAATCTTCCTGAGCGGAACTGATCTGTTGAGCGTGAAGTGAATCATTCTCCTTTTGAAGTTCTTCATGAGATGCTCTCAGATTCTCTAGATCTTGCTTCCTCTAAAGATAATCATAGGAAAGCTTCTCATGAGTAGCTGAGAGTGTTTCATGACGACTTTCAAGTTCCTTGTACTTGACATGAAGATTCTTAATGTCTTTAATCAAGGACTGGGTTCGATTCATTTCCGCGTCCAACGGGTCATCGCTTTTGTCTAACAGCTTTTGAATGTGTTCCATAGCAGTTTATTGTTCAGTTGCAATTTTAGCAAGAGTCTTGTAGCTAGGTTTGGATTCACATTCAGAGTCATCTTCACTGGATGTTTGAAACTAACCATCGCGTGAGTTTACCTTGGCACCTTGTGCCATGAAGTAGTAGGTCGGAGCAAAGTCGTCCTCATCATTGGCTTCTTCGTCGGCGACGTGACCATTATATTCAATGTTGAAGATGGACTTGGCAACGAATGCCGAAGCTAGAGCCAGGCTTGCCACGCCTGAATCAGACTCCTCCTCGGACTCCACCTCCACCTCCTCATATGCAAACTCCTCCCCTGAATCCATTTCCTTGCCAACGAATGCACGTTCCTTGCTGGATGAGCTCTTCTTGTGAGATGAAGACTTTGAGGAAGACTTTGAGGATTTCTTCTTCTTGTCGTCAGAATCATATTCCTTGCTCTTCTTCTTCTTCTTAGATTCATTGTCCCATGGAGGGCACTCAAAGATGTAGTGACCTAGCTTCTTGCATTTTTGACATGTTCTTTTCTCATGGTCACGAGAGGAAGCCTCATCATTTCTTGAGCTGGATCTTGAAGACTTTCTGAAGCGATTCTTTTTGGAGAACTTCTAGAAATTCTTTACGAGCATAACTAGCCCCTTTCCAATGTCTTCAAGATCCTCAGAACTGCAGTCGGATTCTTCTTCAGATGAGGAAGCAGCCTTTGCCTTCAAAGCATGGGTTCGTCCATAGTTGGGGCCATAGATGTCTCTCTTCTCAAATAGCTGGAACTCATTTGTGCTGAGCCTCTCAAGTATGTCAGACGGATCGAGAACTTTGAGGTCAGGATGTTCTTGTATCATCAGGGCCAGGGTGTCAAATAAGCTGTCAAGTGATCTCAGGAGCTTCTTCATGATTTCATGCTTGGTGATCTCAGTGGCTCTAAGAGTGCGAAGCTCATTTGCGATATCAGTGAGGCAATCAAATGTGAGCTAGACATTCTCATTGTTCTTTCTCTTAAAGCAGTTGAAGAGGTTGCGAAGAACATCAATCCTTGAATCGCTCTAAGTTGAGACACCTTCGTTGACCTTGGACAACCAATCCTAGACTAGCTTCGTAGTTTCCAGTGCACTCAGATGGCCATACTGTCCTTTGGTCAGATGGCCATAGATGATGTTCTTGGCGGTCGAGTCCAATTGAGCGAACTTCTTGACATCAGCAGCGGTGACACCTTCACCGACCTTGGGAACGTCTGTCTTGACAACATACCAGAGGTCGACGTTAATGGATTCAAGATGCATGCGCATCTTATTCTTCCAGTAGGGGTAATCAGTGCCATCAAAGACTGGGCACGCAGCGGAGACCTTGACTATCCCTGCAGTCAACATAGCTAAAACTCCAGGTGGTTAAACCAAATCAAACAGAACAAGAGAGCACCTTGCTCTGATACCAATTGAAAGTGCTAGTTATCGACTATAGGGGGGTGAATAGGCGATTTTTATGTAAGTCTTCAAAACACGAGGTCTTTGAAGACAAACAGGTGAAAAGAGCCTATTGATATGCAGTGGAAGATAGACTACACTAGACAAGCCATAGTCAAGTAAGCAATGTAGTGAAAGTACGAAGACTATCAACAGCTAGGTAGTATGGATCAGAATGGATCAGAATGGAAGACAGAATGAAGCCACACATGTAATTGTCTTCACACCGTGAAGTCAATCAGATCAGGCAAGTAAGCAATGACTTCACAAAGGCAAACTGAATGTAAAAGGAGGTGGGGGATAGAACCAGTAGCTTGGTGAAGACAAGGATTTGGTAGACCAGTTCCAGTTGCTGTGACAACTGTACGTCTGGTTAGGGAGGCTGAGATTAAACTCAGAAGACCACATCTTCACCTTATTCCCCTTGAGCTAAGGACACCTAGTCCTCGCCCAATCACTCTGGTAAGTCTTCAAGGTAGACTTCGAAACCTTCACAAACTTCGTTCACCGGCAATCCATAATGGCTCTTGGATGCTCATAACACGACGCCTAACCGGCTGGAGGATTCACAATCCTCAAGTGTAACAAGTCTTCAGATCACGCGGACAGAAATACTTCAGTGTTACCTAACACTGTTTGGCTCTGGGTGTTTTGAGCTTTGTCCTCGCAAGGATCTCTCTCTCAAAGGCTTCGGAGGTGGGTTGTTCTCAAACGACAAAAGCCGTGCACTAACTCTGAGCAGCCACCGATTTATGGTGTAGGGGGGCTATTTATAGCCTGGAGGCAACCCGACATGATATGTCCGAAATGACCCTGGGTCACTAAGGAACCGACACGTGTCCAATGGTGGGATTCCAAACACACGTAGCAGCTTGGCTTGGGCTACAAGCAAAGCTGACTCATCCAACTCTGGATAAGATTTGCTCTCATTATCTTCGCTCGAAGACATAAGTTTTTGGTTGAGCATCACATCAGTCATCTGACTTTGTTCACTTGGGCCCCACTTAACAATACGGTGGTTCCTATGACTCAATAATGAAGAAAAGAAAACTACGAAACAACTATGTCTTCACACTCCATAGTCTTCAAGTGAATGTCTTCACATGTCATAATCTTCATAGTGAATGTCTTCATGAACCATCATTATCTTTAATGTCTTCACAAATTTTTAGGGGTCATCTCTGGTAGGTAAACCGAAGCAATAAGGGACTACTACCTGTGTTATCCTGCAATTCTCACAAACACATTAGTCCCTCAACCAAGTTTGTCGTCAGTACTCCAAAACCAACTAGGGGTGGAACTAGATGCACTTACACACGTTCAAAAAAGTTGTCATAATATCTCACAATATCATGATATATCATCATGATTAATTCATGGATTAAAACAATCATAAATTACAAACATACCCAACATGTCTAGCTGGTTGTGAATTATATCAAGCGAACGTGTTGTGAGATGATATGATTCCCGTCTGGCACACACCACAACTAGTCAAATGAATTGGTGTGTGTCACGAGGTCATGGGCACTAGCACCATTGATAAGGATGACGATAAGGTTGTGATAGTGTGTCATAAAAGTACTTCCCGCTAGTACCAACAGTGGATCAATACTGGAGTATAGAGCCCTTTAGAATTGGAGCGAGGGTAGGTGGTTTGAGATCCTCCATGCTGGAGCTATCTTTTCTCCGCAACCCCCAAATAGTAGCAAACTTTTTGAGATTTGTCTTTAGAGGCCCTACTAAAGATGCTCTAACGGTGGACGAACAAATAGAGTATAACAAAAGGTTTCATGTTCCTTTTCTCTGTGGTATGTTAATCATGCACAAGTAAAGCGTCACCGTAGAACCCCTTAGTAGAGATATCTCCTAAAACACCAAGCTCCCTTGAAAGGGAGCCTCCCTATGTGTCATGAGTTTTGAAGGAGCATGTGCCTATGTTGGTGCATGTGGGCTAGATGAGTTGGGTCAGTTACCTATGACGTGTGCCTTGTGTCTAGCACTTCACCTATCGTTTGATAGATGTCCAGCTAAACTCTACCTTTCACTCGTAAAAAAGGTAAACTCCACCATCCAAGTGAAGCATGATTACCCATCCAACATGAAACAAACCAAACAGGAAAAATAATGTCCAACCGAGAAACACCAAGGTTCAACTCTCTCTCTCTCTCTCTCTCTCTCTCTCTCTCTCTCTCTCTCTCTCTCTCTCTCTCTCTCTCTCTCTCTCTCTCTCTCTCTCTCTCTCTCTCTCTCTCTCTACATTCATCCATGAGATAATTTTACTTTATCATATTTCTGGTATTTTCCTTTTCGTAGACTTGTTGAGTTTCCCTTTTTTCCATTCATGAACATTGTTAACTACGTACTCATATTTAGGTAGTATTTTTTTAACTAAAATAACCTTTTCATGTCCCTCCTTTTTACATATACTTATATGGTCCATTTTTCAACAAACAGGTGGATATTTCCTTTACAAAATTGCATGAACGTTTATAAAAAACTCACGAACACTTCTTAAAACTCTTGAACTTTTTTCTCAAATACGTGAAAAACATTTTTTTAAATACATGAATTCTTTATATGAATATATTTTTTAAATGGGTGAACATTTTTGTAAATACATAGTTTTTTTGTATGAATATATATTTTAAATGGGTGAACACTTCTCTATGAAATATATGAAGATGTTTTGAACTATATGAACATTTAAAAAAGTGTGGAAACTTTTTAAAATTTCACCAACAGTTCTTTTAAATTTGATGGACATTTTTCAAAATGCGCAAATATATTTTCTAAATATGTGCATACTTTTTTAAAATAGTACGAGCAGGCTTTAAAACCCACGATCATATTTTTAACATGTATGCAAACAATTTTTTAGGTATCATCAACAATATCTGCATTGTACTGTTTAAAATTACGGAAACATTAGTTATTTCTGAAAAAGGTGAAATAAAAATTAATAGAAATGAAAAGAAATAAAAGATTGCTGAAACTACACTTTTCTTTTTGACAGAATTGCCCAACCTATGCTAATTGACCGTCTCAATATAGATAGTGGGTAGCAGTGTTTTCGAACACTTTGAGGCCTTGTACAATGCTAGATGCTTAGATAGGTGCTTAGAAAAATAAACCGGATTTTTCTGAAGCACCGGTGTCTTTTTCTACAGGAGAGACACCTAATTAAGCGTCTATCATGTACAAATAAGCGTCAGTGCTTAAGAAAAGCCTGGGTTTATTTCTTTAAGCAGATCTTCTAAGCACCTTGCATTGTACCAGACCTGAGTGTCCTATAGCTTTATGTGCGTTGCTTGATGCGTGGCTAACTGCTCTGTGGTTAGTACATACGCGTGTGAATTTCCCCTAAAACACGTGTCATGTGTAACCAACGATGCCTTCTCCTCAAGTCTAAACACCTCCTCCAACAAAAACTAAAATCATACTGTATAATAACATAGTTAAAGTCCATAACCCATAAACAAAGAACAGTGCGGCAAAGCGCGCGATCAAAACACATCAAGCCAAACAACGATACGTAGGAAATGCTGCCGTAGCAAGTACTAGTAGAACTAGAAGTAGTACTGGCATCATAGTTGACCCGCTGCATGTGAGATAAGACAGGGCTCCATGGCATAGCAAGGTGCGTCCTGCGCAAAGACTGCAAGTGATCGCGATCATGCGAATCCAAACCACCTGCTGCTAGCGGGCGGTGATGATGGCTGACAATGGAAAGCACTGACCACCAAACCCTGCACCAGAGTGGCACCAAGAGCGGGGGAAAGGATGGCTCAGAGGAGAATGCCACGGCACGGGCACGGGCACATAGGCAGCCGCACATCCTCGCTGGCGTAGGGGAGTGAGAGCACCGGAAAGAGGTAAGGAATAATGGAAAGGCTGATACTGCTTGTCTCCATCTTTGCACCCCCACCTCACGCGGAGGTTTCCTTGAAGTGGCAACAACTAAAGAAGGCCACGCATGTGATAAAAGTCCAGTCCCAGTGTACCACTGCCCCATTGCACGCACGAGCAGCAACAGTCCAAGGGAAGTTGTGTTGTTTGCTTCCCGCGTGTCCTTTTCGTAGATTCCCTGGTCAGTGCAGTGTAGGGGATCCCCATGCTTTCATCATGGGCATGAGAAAATGGGGTGCGTCGTACGTACGGGTAAAGGGAATGCCGGAAAAGGAGAGGATTTTGGCAGAGGGAACTGACGAGGGGACGGGAAACAAAGGAGTAAAAACGGGACGTCTTTTTTTGCGTGAAAGGAGTCATGTCCTTCTGCTTCTTTTCACGGGAGTTTCCACGGTTCGTATCATCCAGCTCCGCGGGAAGGAGCTATTTCTATTGTCAATTTACTTCCTTTATGTATTGTGAGGAGTCATTTCTTTAGAAGGAATAACTCACCTGAGATGGAGCCCCCAAGTTGAAGACATAACTTACCTGAGCCCACGGTTCCCTCGGTCCGCCACCGCCCATGAACTCGTCGCCTCAAATGGATCCACCAACACCCATGGATCCGTCGCCTCCAAAGCTACCGCCCTTCCTGACGACGCTGTCGACCTCACTTTCTTTGTGACGACAGAGAGAGAGAGAGAGAGAGAGAGAGAGAGAGGAACGAGATAGGGGGCTAGGGTTTTGGTAGTGCTAGGGATTTGCAGAGAAAGCGGAATGAGAGAATGAGGTGCGAGCTAGGGATTTACCCCGCTGCGTCCCAGGTGAGGAGTTGATACGTCCATTTTCACAGGCGCGTGAAACAAAGGAGTAAAATGGGACGTCTTTTTTGCGTAAAGGAGTGAGTGATGTTCTTCTGCCTCTTTTTCACGTCAGTTTACTCGTTCCTGCGAGCCCGAGCAATCAGACGAGAACACGCAGCCGCCGTCTCCTTCCCCAAAAAATCAGGGTTCCTCTGCCTCCTGCTGGTGCTGCCGCCGGTCCGCCTCGTCTCCGGTGACCTTATGGCTATGGGGCGCGGTGGATCCCGACCCTTCCCGGCGGAAGGCTTCGTTTTTAGATGTTTTTTTAAGTTTTGTTAGGATTTATGTCCCGCTCAGGAAGACAAGACGACGATGGCTCCCTGAAGATGGAATAAGGTTCTCCCCGCTTCGTCCCCGTCCAAGTGGTGCGTCTAGCATCGTCGGTGGGCGTGTGAAGGTGTGTCTCCTGTGGATCTATCTTTGGTCGATCTGCTCTGATTTGTTCACCGTTCGTCTACATTCGTGTGTCTTCAGGTTGGATCCTTCTGATCTACGTTACTCTTCATATGCGGAGGTTGTGTTCTGGTGCAATGGTCCTATAAGGCCTTAGCACGACGACTTCCCGACTGTCTACTGCAACAAGTTTTGTCAGGCTCTGGTGAGGGAGGGGCGATGACAGGGGTGCGCCTTTGGCTCGCTTCAGTGCTTGTAGTCGTGGCTAGGTGGTCTACAGATCTGGATGCAATTTTTACTTTTATTCTCATGTTCGTTGTACTGCCATGATTGAAGATGAATAGATTGAAAATTTTATCACAAAAAAATGAAGGAGGTATTCTGTTGTTGATTTACTTTTTTCTGTATTGTGAACAGCCATTTCTTTCTTGTTTTTTATTTTGTCAGTCGAGTTTCACTTGCCAGTTTTCTAACAAGTTGATGTTAGAAGTCATCTCACCAATCCGCTAATATCTTTTCGTCTTGGTGTGGCTCCACCATACCTTGGCACTTGAAGATCTCCTATTCCACTGCTTCTAGACTGGCCTTCTCGCTTCCGGTCCTCTTAAGCCCATGAACGTCCCGGATGTGAAGCACCCCCTCATGCATCTGGATCTCCTCGGGGGGTTCATCACCTCCGGAAGGTAAGGGTTGATGACCTTCTCAAAGAACTTGTCCTTGGATGAGTTTGAAGGCGCCAAGATGATCTAGATCTGTCAGAAAAACAGCACGAAACAAGAACAGAGGAGAATCTCGTGATACGGGGGTCCAAACATCAGAAACTATATACAATGAATTTTTCTCGTGCAGGACAAGTAACATGGAAGAAATACGGAGTCGGGAAAGTCCACGAGGGGGCCACAAGCCTAGGAGGCGCGCCCCTCGGGCTTGTCGCTCCCTCGTGCACTTTTCAGACTGTTTATTATTTTTCTATTTTTTAAAATATTCCAAAACGGACAATATTGGTTTCAACATTAATGGGTGTGCCTGAGAGGTTTTGTGGCCCCCTAGGGGGGCACAAGCCTAGGAGGCGCGCCCCTCGGGCTTGTCGCTCCCTCGTGCGTTCTGGAAGGTTTCCCTTATGTGCTCCTCCGGTGTAATAGTTTGGATAATATTGGTTTCAACATTAATGGGTGTACCTGAGATATAACGTTTAATTCTTTGCCCATCAACCACCTTCAGGTTAGTGCCTTTGCATTGTTTATCTTGATAGCTCCGGAATGATAAACTTCTTCAATGATATATTGCCCTTCCCATATTGACAGAAGCTTTCCTGCAAAGAATCTTAAATGAGAGTTGTATAATAAAACTTGATATCCTATTTTAATTGAGACAATAGGCATGCCAACAATAGACTTATTATTAGCTTTAGTATCAGGCTTAGCCATTCCAGTAGCTTCATCACAAAAGTAAATAACATCCCATCAATATTATCGACCAAGAGATCTTTAACCATAGCAACATTAGGTTCAACTTTAATTTGTTCAGAGGGCCTAGGTGCTCTAATATTACTTTTGTTAACCACAATTGAAACTTTAGCATATTCCTTTATCCTAACAGGAAAAGGTGGTTTCTCAATATAAGCGGTAGGCACAACTGGATCAACATTGTAAACGATAGTTTAATCTTTAACTATAACGGGCTCCTCAATCTTTTCTTTAATAGTGGGTGATATTTAAACCACTTCTCCTTAGGTAAATCAACATGAGTAGCAAATGATTCACAAAAGGAAGCTACTATCTCAGAGTCTAGACCATATTTAGTGCTAAACTTAGGAAAAGCATCGGTATCCATAAAAGATTTAACAGAATCGAACTTAAGTTTTATACCTGACTCCATACCTTTGTCGAGTCTAGACCATATTTAGTGCTAAACTCAGAGTTGCATTTAATTCTTTCCAGAAGATCCCATCTGAATTCAATCGTTTTCTTCTTTAAGGAACCAGTAGAAGAAGAAAATCGAGCATGGTTTGATCATGATGAGAAAGTCGAGCATAAAAATTCTGTATGATAATTTCCCTTTAGAGCTCATGATTTGGGCATGTGTACATCATGTACTTAAGCGTCGCCCAAGCTTGAGCGATGCTTCCTCCTTCATGAGGCCAAAAATTATATATATAATTTTGATCACGATGAACCACATGCATAGGATAACACTCTTGATGAAACTCCAATTCCAATCGGTTCCAATCCCAATTTCCAATATCATCACATAGCCTATGCCATGTCAATGCCTTTCCCCTCAAAGATAAAGGTAAGACCTACTTCTTAACTCCATCTTAGGATAAATCTGCAAGCATAAATAATCCACAAACTTCACCCACATAGATTAGGTGCATACAGGATGTATTGTTCCATCTCCTGCATAAGGATTAGCTAGCAATTTCTCTATCATACCGAAGGAATATCATAATAAGTATTTTCAGTAGGTGCACTAGGTTGAGGAACAACTCTTTGTGCTTCCGGTCGAGGTGAAAATGACCCGAACAAACCCCTCAAAGGATTGTTTTCCATAGTAACAAGTGACAGTAAATTTCAGCACACAATATAAATCTTTCCTTACGAAATTCCACTCACCAGAAGCGCTTCACTCACTCGCAACGGCGCCAGGAAAGTGTCTTGATGACCCACAAGTATAGGGGATCAATCGTAGTCCTTTCGATAAGTAAGAGTGTTGAAACCAGCGAGGAGAAGAAGGAAATGACATGCTGGTTTTCAGCAAGGTATTGTCTGCAAGCACTAAAATTGTAGGTAACAAATAGTTTGATAGCAAGGTAAATTGTAACGAGCAACAAGTAATAATTGTAACAAAGGTGCAGCAAGATAGCCCAATACTTTTTGTAGCCGAGAGATTGCAAGCTTGGATTCTAAAATTAGTGCATCATAACCAATATGGCTTCATTAAAACTAGGACTATCCAAGATTGCGTGGCGTGGGTGTACGAATATCTATATCAATGCAAGCACTCGGGCAGGGAAATTGTGGTTTTAAAACTGGATTTCGAAAAGGCATTTGATACAATGGAATACTCATTTATTCTGGATATTCTAAGAGTCAAAGGTTTTGATGATCGTTGGTGCATGTGGATAAAAAAAATAGTTGAACCCTGGGTCATCTTCGGTGCTTCTTAACGGAGTTCATAGAAAAGAATTCAAATGTAGACGTGGTGTGCGGCAAGGCGACCCGATATCCCCATTACTCTTCGCCCTGGCAGCTGACTTACTACAATCTCGGATCAACCGTGCATGGTCGAAAGGTCTCCTCGAGCTACCAATTGACCAACCTACCTCGGAAGATTTTCCCGTTATTTAATACACTGACTACACTTTAATTGTCGTGCATCTTGCAATAAATACACACAGTTAAAACACTATTGTATTCTTATGCTAGGGTTAATGATCCCAAAATTAATTACTCTAAATCTCAAATTATGTCAATTAATGTGTCGAAAGAGAAAATGATGGAATTGACCTCGGTACTGGATTGCCAAATCGGCTCAATGCCTTTTACCTATCTCGGTCTTCCCCTGGGAACCACACGACCAACTGTGAGGGACTTAATGCCGCTAGTGGATCATATTGAAAGAAGACTGATGCTACTTCCACCTAGCTTTCTTATGGTGAGCGTTTACATCTTATTAACTTGGCCCTCTCCTCGATCTTATCATTTGCAATGTGTGTTCTAAAAGTGCCAATCAAAATCATTGATGCATTTGATCGTGCTTGAAGACACTATTTATGTAGGAAAGTGGCTGATCGTGATGTGAAAACCCACTCTCTGGCAGCTTGGGATCTTGTCTGTCGCGCTAAACAAAAAGGTGGATTGGGTATAATTGATTTAAAAATTCAAAATAAAGCCCTACTCCTCAAATTCTTGCACAAATGTATACACAAGGCTGATGTGCCCTGGGTTATGCTAGTTTGGAACGCCTACTATGGCTCCACTCCCCCACATGCAAATCAAGTGTGTGGGTCTTTCTGGTGGTGGGACTGTCGGTGTACTAGAGTAGGGGTACCCTAGTATCCCGAACTTGTGCATGGGCAGTCGCAGCACCCCGCGGCAAGGCTTGCCGGGTGACCGCCAAGGTCCTCCATAGTTCCTTTGGAGCCATTCAAGAACAAAGTGTTGAAGCTAAGGAGACAAGGCCCCGGCAAGAGGAGCTTGCCGGGAAGGCCAACCAAGGCACCTCAAGAAACTTGCCGCGACGCGCCACGCGTCCCGGCAAGGCCCGGTGAGCGACAAGCCTCCGGACGCGACAAGACAACGACCGCGGCAAGGCGCTTGCCGCGGCAAGCTACCTCTCTGTACCGGCGCTCCAGCACATCCACCAACGTGTCGCCCTGTGGCCTTTCCAGGTGTGCGTGGCAAGAGGCTGTGCAGCCAGCGGTGCAAGGTAGCAAGCGGCGCTGACAAGGTCGCCATCATGGCAAGCGGTGGCGCCCCTGACGGTCCCTTTATGCATTGTTTGGCCGACGCAGACGGGCATTTAATGCCTTTGTCCCCTGCCGTCAGGGTTAGGTAGGATACACTGTACAAGTAGTTGTACCAACCGCAACTCTTTTACATTTTTGCCCTTGTCTACGTTGCCACCTGTCGGTGACCCCTTTAGCATATAAAAGGAGGCCCATGCGCAACGTAGGGGGGGGGGTTCGAAGGATTCGAAACCAGAAAACACTCACGCTCTCGAGCAAGAACACAATACAACCAGACAGGCAGCAGTAGGAGTATTATCTCTCCGGAGAGCAGTAGGAGTATTATCTCTCCGGAGAGCTCCGAAGCTGGGTAAAATCGCTCGTGTGCTTCGCCTCGATCTGCTCTTTGCGCGATCTCCGCCCCCCGCCGAACTGAAAGGGGCTCCGCCCCCATAGGTGTTCGTTCCCACGACATCTTTGGCGCGACAGGTAGGGGGCGTCGAGGTTGTGTGAACCCGATCCGGCGTTCACGCGAGTTAGATCTTCATCTTCTTTATCATCTTCATCGACATGCCACCAAGAAGAAGGCTTCGAGGTGGCTGCCCGCCCACGCCGATCCCACCGCCACCGAGCAAACCGTGGTGGGGCGACGCCGGCGGAAGAACGGGCGTCAACGAGGGAGCTCACGGTGCCTTTGCAGTCCAAGGACAAGACTGCATGCACTCGGCGTCCGTACATGCACCGCGCCCATCTCGGAGGTGCGGGACCGACAGCGTCATGCTACTCGCGGTACCATACGCCGTTGGACCAAGATCGAGCTGGTGGATCTCGGGGTGCTCAAGACCAGCATGCACGCCAACATGCGAGCACGAGCAAGACATTTGTCGCTCGGGCGGGATATCGCTCCTTCCAACCCGGTTGGGAGTCCGAGCATATCCCGCCTTGCCTTGACCGCCGCCGCCACCGAAGACCCCAGCAGAAGCGTTGGCCCGAGCTCAACTGCTCCTAGATTACCCTCCAACGGCGGACAAGATCGACGATTGGAGGGCCACCATTCAGAGTCTCATCAGCTTCGCCAACGGCGACACTCCACACCAACCGAGTACATCGAAGCCGCGGCAAGACTGCCAGGCACGAGCCGATGGCGACAAGACCGGTGGGGGTGCAACCACCATGCACTCTCCACCCCGAAGGCCAAGATCGCCGACTCGCCGGGTCAACCTCGACACTGGCTCCATGAAAGTGCAACTAATCCCCGGGTGGTTTTGGTAATTAATAACAACATATATATCATTGAACTAATAGTTTCTTGAGAATCATTTCAGAAAGTTCAGTGATATGGGTATGGCAATGACTGAAGAAGTGGACCCCTCAAAATGCTAAGGAAAACATTGGCAAAAGCTCAAGACTCCATTTTTGGTTTAGTGATCCAAGATCACATTGAGTCTATAGGAAAGCCAATACTATTAAAAGGGATGAGGTTATGTTAATGATCCGGTTGCTCAAAGTGCTTAGTGATACATCTCCCAAACTATCAGCAATCTTTCATTCCAACATACACTCATAAGTAATCTCGGTCCCACCGATTTCCTAAACTCAGTCACACCGAGATGAACCACCTCAGCCACAAAGCCAAACCCTAGAAATTTCGGATTTTCCGATTCTAAACTCGGTCTCACCGAAACTAGTGTTGCCAAGCTTCTGTAACCTTCTGTCATCAAATCGGTGTCACCGAGATGATAAAGTCGGTCCCACCGAGATTGGCAAACCCTAGTCTTTGGAAGAATCGGACTCACCGAGATTGTATTTTCGGTCCCACCGAAAATCTCAACGTTCACAAGATTTGAACTTTCGGTCTCACCGAGTTGTCAACTTCGGTCTGACCGAGATTGGTCAAATGTGTGTAACGGTTGGATTTTGTGTGGAGGCTATAAATACCCTCCACCCCTCTTCATTCGTGGAGAGAGCCATCAGAAAGAACTACCACTCCTACCTTACATTTATGAGAAGAAAACTACCTACCCTTGTGTTGAGATCAAGTTGCTCCACTCCCACCATATGAAACTTGATTTCTAGCCTTCCCAAGTTGCTTTCCACTCAATCCTTTCTTCCACCACAGCCAAATCAGTGAGGAGAGTTGAGTGTTGGGGAGATTATCATTTGAAGCACAAGAGCAAGGAGTTCATCATCATCAACACCATCTATTACCTTTTGGAGGGTGGTGCCTCCTAGATTGGTTAGGTGTCGCTGGGAGCCTCCGTCAAGATGTGGAGTTGAACCAAGAAGTTTGTAAGGGCAAGGAGATCGCCTACTTCGTGAAGATCTACCCCGAGTAAGGCTAGTCCTCCGTGGGCGTATGCCATGATGGCATAGACAAGGTTGCTTCTTCATGGACCCTTCGTGGGTGGAGCCCTCCGTGGACTCTCGCAGCCGTTACCCTCCGTGGGTTGAAGTCTCCATCAACGTGGATTGACGATAGCACCACCTATCGGAACCACGAGAAAAAATCTCCGTGTCTCCAAATTGCGTTTGCTCTTCTCCACCTCTCTTTACTACATGTGCAATTTACTTTCCGCTGCCAATACTCTAGAATTGCATGTGTAGGGTGATACTTGACTTGATCATCATCGTGAATCTACCAAAAACTTGTCTTAATCAAAAGGCTGAATTCTTATATTGTCAAGTAGTCTAATCACCCCCCCTCTAGACATACTTTCGATCCTACAAGTGGTATCAGAGCTTTGGTCTCCATTGTATTGGTTTCCATTGCATTGGACTCCATAAGCTTGGTTTCACAACCTAGGAGAGTATGGCGTCTAGTGAGGGTAATTTTCGTAGAGGTCCTTACTTTGATGGTTCTTTTGTTCCTCAACTGGACCCCTAAACCACCACACATCTGGACTACTTGGGTCTTCTCGTCACCAGGGCTTGCCTTCTTCACAGTCTGAGAGCGACATGTGAAGATGTATTTGAACAAACCCCAGTGCGGTCGACAACCCAGGAAGTTTTCGCACATAGACACAAACACGGCAAGGTATGCAATGGAGTTTGGAGTAAAATGGTGGAGCTGGGCTCGAAGAAATTCAGAAAACCCGAAAGAAGACACTCGCGGCAACGAAAAACCTCGGTCGACATGGGTGGCCAAAAGCACGACTCACCCTCTTACGGTTGAGGCTGCCACTCTCGGCAGAAGTCTCTCGGCGCCGTGGGGAATCAATCCATCGTCGGCCATATCGAGGAGATCCTTCTCTCGATGGTCGATCGATCCATCTCCTCGACCCAGCCTTTGGCGCTTTGATCTCGACGAAGAACCACCGCGACCGGTGGATCTCCCTTCGCCTTCGCGGCCGACGCCTTCTCCGCCACCGACGCCTTCTTCGCTGCTCCAACATCGTCGTCTTCTCTTTGCCCATGGCACCGGCGAATACGCAAGGGGAGAGATGGCGAAAGCAGCGGCGGAGGCGAGAGCGGAGACGGAGAGAACTAAGGAGGAAGAACAAGGTATCGTGCATGAGCCTCCGGAGTTACATTTATAGCATCCTTCCGAGTGGATGACAGTGGACCCAAGCAATCCAATCATATCCCGAGCGCCAGATCAAGTGATACGTGGCGGAAAAAGCGGCGCGAGATCGAGCGCCCTATTACGTCCCATCCAAGCGCCGCAGTCCGCCCGTTTCAAGGCTTCCCCAAATTTCAGATCCCGCGAGATCCGCGAACGACAAATCAGTCTGTCAAGTGCGAGATTTCCTACGATCCGTTGCTCGAATAGCGAAGAAGTCACTCGACTAAAGAACAAGAATGGATCAAGTCGACTGAAGGAAAGTTTCTTGTTATCAACAGAGAAGATCTTGATCCGAGACAACACGTAGCCAGAATGTGAAGAGCAGTCGGAAACAACGTCAACTCCTCCTTCACTCAAGCCTCAATCCATTCGGGGGCTAATGATGGATTCATGTACCTAGGGTAGGGTCATAGGCCTGACCTAAACGTCCTACCCAAGGGCACTCGTAGAAGAGATTATCTTCCAGTCGACCAAAGAGGAATCCACTCGACCAGACTGGAAGGACTCGACCATGGAAGACTCACTCGACCATGAAGACTCACTCGACCACCAGAAGGTCAGAAGGCACTCCGCAGCGCAACGGTTTGCTATTGAATAGACTTAATGATAGTTAAGGCACCTTATGAGGGGCGTTACCAGTAACCCCCCTAGCTTAATGTACTTTAATCCCTCCATTATGTGGGCTGGCTGGGGTCCCAAGACTCTATATAAGCCACCCTCCACGATAGAAGGGTTCAGATTCTTGTAATACTCATACTCATAATCCACTCGACCGCCTCGGGGCTCGAGACGTGGGGCTGTTACTTCCTCCGAGAAGGGCTGAACTCGTACATTCTTTGTCTCCACAATCGCTCCATAGCTAGGACATCGCCTCTCCTTAACCTACCCCTACTTCTCTTGTCGATTTAGAACCACGACAGGTTGGCGCCCACCGTGGGGCAGGTGTTTTAGTGATTTGTGGAGGAGTTGCAGATTTCAGTACCTTCATCATGATGACTTTGGAGTTTTTGGTGAGGGGCACGAGATCCGCCTTGGTGCTCTCACTTTTGTCGCCGACGACTCAAGATGGCTCAGGAGGCCCCTCTGACATCGAGGCGCCCCTTCCGCTGGGCGACGACTTTCAAGCATGTGTTCAAGGGCGTTTGTGCTGCAACAACCGTCGACCAGACGGTCGACTCCCCTATCGGTCGCCCCCAGCCTCCCACCAGCCGCAAGCGCCTGGTCGGTCGAGGCTTCAGCGGTGGGTGAAGCACGCGGTGGCTCGCCAGACAGCCACCGCCAGTCATGATTATCGAGCCCGACGAATCCCTCTACGGCCTGTTCGATCTGTCGACTGGCTCCGTAGAGACTGCATCCGAGTGTGATAGCAGTGATCCAGCGGCGGAGATCCTCATGGTCGACGGCCCTCGCAGTCCTCCCGGCTTCGCCCACGGCGGTGGGGCCGCCGGAGGAGGTGACCCCGTGCAAGAACACGAGGAGTACCAGCCCGAGACACTCGACTCTCTGCAGAGAGAAGAGCTTCGTCGCAGGAACATGGATGCACTACATACTCCTATCGCCGGAGAGACCCCTGAGGCTCGTGCCTTGGAGGAAGCACGTTTGGCCAATGTGGCTGAACGCGCTCGCTTGGAGAATCTTCAGCGAGCACTTTCGGCCATGCAAGGCAACGACTCCACGAATCCAATGACGTCGGCTCTTCCCACCGACTCGTGTATACCGCATGCCAATTCAGAATTTAGCAGCTGCAATCGCGATAGCAGTAGTCTATCCAGCCGTCCCAAATGGAAGCTGGAAGAGGCTTGCTGCAGATCGAGATTTACTCCGAGCGGCAAAGCGACCAAAACTCAGCCGTGTCGCGATCAAGAACAGGATTCACGATCGATCCGTCGCTGCGAACAACATCGGTCGGCACACAGCCCCGATCGCCTCCGCGGCGTGAAGGGCGCGACAACCGGCGAGAGCAGCTCGGAGAGCGATTCGACCGAGATGACAGACGCCGAATGCCCTTTCCCTCCGAGGGAAGGGTCGACGCTCTCGGCGGCAAGATGATGATTTACGCTCATTCGATAGGCGAAGGGTTCCAATCGACCCTGTGGAACCAGGCTTTGATGCGCGATCCATTATCGTGCAAGGCTTGGTCGACCGAACAGAGCCCATCGAGGCGGACCGAGAGGATGCGCCCACCAGCGATCCGGGTGCATGTCTCGGTCCGGAGTGTTTTAGCAGGGCTATCGAGCCGCATGATCCCCCCAATTTCAGATTGGCAACAGGAGTCAGCAAGTTCACTGGGGAATCTAAGCCTGAAACTTGGCTCGAGGATTACCGAGTGGCTGTTCAGATTGGTGGAGGGAATGACGAGGTGGCCATGAAGCATTTGCCCCTCATGTTGGAAGGTTCTGCCAGAGCATGGCTGAGTCAATTACCTCACAGCAGCATATATACTTGGGAAGATTTGTCCCGAGTGTTCGTCAGGACTTTTGAAGGGACTTGCAAGCGAATCGGCTGGTTTGACAGAGCTGCAAGTTTGTGTGCGAAGACCAATGAAACTCTCCGAGAGTATATTCAGAGATGGATTACCTTGCACAATATCAGGAAAATGTGTCTCACCATCAAAGGCCCGTGAGACAAAGCCCGCCCATATTCATCCGACCGACCCGATGCAGCTCCGACCCACATATCCACAACACTTTCGACTCGAAATAGGAAGAAGCGCCATCCGGTTCCTCCGTGAGAATCGGGACATTTTGCATGGAAGCTCACGACATGCCAGTGTTCCTGTGGAACTGGCTGAGCATCGCCTCCGAGTCGACAAGTCAGCGAAACCAGTCAAAGAGCATATTCGGCGGTCCGCCGTCCAGAAGAGAAAAGCTATTGGTGAAGAAGTGGCTCGACTGTTGACAGCAGGATTTATCCGAGATTTACCACCCGAGTGGCTCGCTAATGTTGTCATGGTCCCCAAGAAGGATAACTCACTCCGCATGTGCATTGATTTTAAGCACATTAATCGGGCCTGCCCGAAGGATCATTTTCCTCTCCCCCGCATCGATCAAATTGTCGACTCGACAGCAGGGTGTGAGAGGTTGTCTTTCTAGATGCATATTCGGGTATCATCGATCCGCTCAGATGGACCCGACGAAATAAAACAGCTTTCATCACTCCATTCGGTGCTTCGCTATATCACCATGCCATTCGGCCTCAAGAATGCCGAGCCACATTTATGCGAATGATTCGAAGTGTCTTCACTCGGATCGGTCGGAATGTGGAAGCGATATGGATGATATCGCCGTTAAGTCGCGAAAAGGTTCCGACCTGCTCGCTGACCTCGCCAAACATTTGCCAACCTCGGAAGGTACGATATCAAGCTCAATCCGTCAAAGTGCACATTCGAGTTCCCGGTGGAAAATTACTCGGTTTTCGCTTTCGACGAGGAATCGACGCTAACCCGAGAAGATCGGCACTATTCTCCGAATGAAACGCCTGCGCGAGTGCACGACGCCCGGCTTATTGGATGCTTGGCCGCTTTAAGTCGATTCATCTCACGACTCGGTGAAAAGGCATTACCTCTTTATCGATGATGAAGAAGGTGACAAGTTCAAGTGGACTCGGAAGCGATGCAGCGCTTGCCGAGCTAAAAGCTCGCTCTCCACCCAGCCGGTGCTTGCTGCTCCAATCAGCAAAGAGCCTCTGTTGCTTTACATTGCAGCCATCGGACAAGTTGTCGGCTTCAGGCTTACGGTCGAGCGGAAGAGGAAGGAAAGGCCTTCAAAGTTCAGCGCCGGTGTATTATTTGTCCAAGTCTTGACTCCATCCAAGCAGAGATATCCTCATTATCGTAAGGCTGTGTATGGTATATACATGACCACAAAGAAGGTTGCTCATTATTTCTCCGATCATTCTATCACGCCGTCCAACGATGCTCCTTTATCGAGATCTTGCATAACAGAGACGAATCGGTCGAGTGGCGAAATGGGCGATTGAACTTCTTCCCTTGATATCAAATTCGAGGCAAAGAAAGCCATTAAGTCCCGTGCTATAGCTGATTTCCTTGCCGAGTGGATTGAACAACAAAGAGCCAACTGAAGTTCACTCGGAGCATTGGACCATGTTCTTTGACGGCTCCAAGATGCTGAATGGTTCTGTGTCAGTTGTTCTGTTTCTGCAGGAGATAAGCTTAAGTATGTGCTCCAGATTCACTTTGATTCCTCCAACAATGAGGCAAAGTATGAGGCCCTCTTATATGGATTGCGCATGGCCATCTCACTCGGCGTCCGTCGCCGATGGTTTATGGCGACTCAGATCTAGTGGTCAATCAAGTGATGAAAGAGTGGGACGTGAAGCCCGGCTATATTTGGATATTGCAATGCAGTGAGGAAGCCGGAAAAGAAGTTTGAGGTTGAACTCCATCACATCCCCGACTGAAAAATCAAGCAGCAGATGATCTGGCAAGATAGGGTCCAAGAGAGAAGCCATTCCGAGTGGCGTGTTTTGGAACATATACACACTCCGCATCAAAGAAGATCCTTCACGAGGAAGCTCCGCAACCCAAGAGTGCCACGGACTCGACCGAGGTTGAGGTCCCGCGATGGGTCGACTTGGTCATGGAAGTTTTAGTTGTCACTCCCGATTGGACAATTCCATACATTGCATATATTCCGAGAAAGGAACTCCCGGAGGATGAGGAAGAGGCTCGACAGATCGTCTGTCGATCCAAAGCCTTTACCGTTATCAATGGGCGAGATATAGAGAAAGCCCAACGAGTCGGACAAAAATGCATAACGCCGTAAGAAGGTCGAGTCATACTCAATGATATCCACTGGGACCTGTGGTCACCATGCGCCCTTCGGACCATTGTAGCCAAAGCATACCGAGCTGGATTTTATCGCCAAGAGCAAATGAGATGGCGAAGAAATAGTGGACAAGTGCGAAGGATGCCGGTTCTACTCTAATATGTCACACAAGCTCGCGTCGACCTTTGAAGACCATTCCACTCGTCCTGCCTTTCGCAGATGGGGTTGGACATGATCGGTCCTCTTGCGAACAGGTCGGAGCGGTTTCACGATGTACCGGTAGCAATGACAAGTTCACCAAGTGGATTGAGGCTAAGCCAATCAAAAACTTGATGTCGGTATCGCTGTTTCCTTCGTCGGGGGTTGACGTTCGATATGGGGTCCCGCACAAGATCATCACGGACAATGGGTCGAATTTTGACTCGAAGAATTCAAGGATTTCGCAACTCCCAAGGCACACGAGTTGACTACGCTTGATCGCCCATCCACAATGAACGGACAAAGCGAACGAGCCAATGGATTGATCCTCAAGGGTCCAAGCCCCGCTTGATGCGAGATCTTAAGCATGCGGCCGAGCTTGGGTCGATTTAACTTCCTTCATGCTTTGGGGTTTGCGGACCACGCCTAATCGGTCGATCGGGAGAACTCCTTTTTCCCGGGTCTATGGGGCGAAGCAGTTTTACCGAGTGATCTCCTTCACAATGCTCCACGAATTGAACTTTATAATGAAGCGAAGTTGAGCAAGCGCGTCAGATGCAATCGACCTCTGGAAGAGGAAAGGAAATGGCTCGATCCGCCGACCATTTACCAGCAAGACTTGCGCCACCAGACGCCGTAAATGTAAGAGGTCGAGCCTTCCAGAAGGAGATCTGGTCCTTCGGTGGATCAGCGAAGCAACATAAGCTTGCTCCCTCATGGGAAGGTCCTTCATCGTCACAAAGGTTCTCCACAATGGGGCATATCGTCTCTACAATGTCGAACACGACATCGATGAGCCCCGAGCTTGAATGCGGATCTGCTCCGCCGTTTACACTTAAGGTTTTTCACTCGGAAGAGTTGTAATAAAGTACTCTTGTAGCTCACGAGCTTTGAAGTAATAGTGTCATAATTCCTTCATAATTTTTGTCACTTTTTATTTTTCGTCGAGTAAAATTTTCACCTCCCCAAGGGTGGCGCGAACCGTTCCGCCTAAGTTATTAAATCCCACCGAGTGGAAGCCAGACTTCCACTGGGGCTTAGCTGCAGCTCGATGCTCGCCTAAGTTATTAAAATCCCACCGAGTGGTAAGCGGACTTCCACTCGGGGCTTAGCTGCAGCTCGATGCTCGCCTAAGTTATTAAAATCCCACCGAGTGGTAAGCCGGACTTCCACTCGGAGGCTTAGCTGCAGCTCGGTGCTCGCCTAAGTTATTAAAATCCCACCGAGTGGTAAGCCAGACTTCCACTCGGAGGCTTAGCTGCAGCTCAGTGCTCGCCTAAGTTATTGAAAATCCTACCGAGTGATAAGCCAGACTTCCACTCGGAGGCTTAGCTGCAGTCCAAGGACTCGCCTAAGTATAAAGTATACTAGCAAGGAAAACGAGGCGCAGGTCGACTGCGACCCTCTCCTCCGAGTTACACCATAAGTATGATGTGCGATTGCAAGGAAGACGAGGCGCAGTCGATCGCGACCCTCTCCTCCGAGCTACACCATAAGTATGATGTGCGATTGCAAGGAAGATGAAGTGCAGGTGTCGATCACGACCCTCTTCTCCGAGCTTCACACAAATACAACGGAAATCCTACCGAGTGGAGAGCAAACCTCCCACTGGGGCTTAGCTGCAGCCCAGGTGCTCGCCTAAGATATGAGAATCCTACCGAGTGAGAGCTAACCTCTCACTCGGGGCTTAGCTGCAGCCTGCTCGCCTAAGATATAAGAAATCCTACCGAGTGGAGAGCAAACCTCTCACTGGGGGCTTAGCCGCAGCCCAGTGCTCGCCTAAGTTATTAAAATCCTACCGAGTGGAGAGCAAACCTCCCACTCGGGGGCTTAGCTGCAGCCCAGTGCTCGCCTAAGATATAAGAAATCCTACCGAGTGGAGAGCAAACCTCCCACTCGGGGGCTTAGCTGCAGCCCAGTGCTCGCCTAAGATATAAGAAATCCTACCGAGTGGAGAGCAAACCTCTCACTGGGGCTTAGCTGCAACCCAGTGCTCGCCTAAGTTATTAAATCCTACCGAGTGGTAAGCCGACTTCCACTCGGAGGCTTAGCTGCAGCCTCGATGCTCGCCTAAGGAATAAGTCGATTGCAGTGGGCATCTCACGTTAACTCGCAAAGAGCAATTCAAGCCGAGAGCAATCATTTCCAAACATGCAATTTAAATTTAGGTCGACACCTAAAATAACCGAGAGTGCTCGGGCACTAAGCCCGTTAAAGTTTTATCGGTTATAACTCCACTCGCATACCGAGGCAAATTTAAGGTCAAGGAAAGTTTTTACCCCTCCCGTGGAGGGCTGGATGGAGCAACGAACTCGCCAAGATCAATCCTGTCGGCAATCCGCGTGGCAGCAGCGATGAAAGTCTCCATGAAGGTCCCGGTCGTGCTTTTTGGTGTTGGCCACTCGGAGAGCCGCCACTTATCTTCTCGAGCTTCCTTGCAATGGACTCGCGCCGCACACATTGTGGCAACGCTCTGCGACCGCACCGAGTCAAGATTTCTTCCACTCTTGCACTCGGGTCGGGGGCGGCGTTCACGAGCCATCAATGACTCAAGGTCATTTTGGAGTGTCTCATTGGGCCAGAGGCCGAGTCGATGCGGACGAGCAACCTTCATCTTGCGAGATAATCCACAACAAAGAAAGAACGCTGGACTCCAGCTTGGAAGATGTTCATGGCGTTTCATCGCTCACCGGGAATTGACAGGTCAAGGTTCGCTCTCAAATTGGCTGGTTTCTTCTTCAAAGTTATGCGTAAACTCGCAAAGACAAAACCCGAATCAGAAAACAAATGAATGGAAAGCAAGCAGTTGGGAGAATTGGTCGAGTGAAGAAGGTTACCTTCGAGCTTAAGGAACAATTTCTTAGCAAGACCACCCAAGAAGCTTTCCAGCTCATTCTTCTTCCCAGCCATTTGGAGGATCTTCTCGGTCAGGTTCTTCTTGTCAGCCTTCATTCGCTCAACATCCTTGCTGGCAGCGGCCAGAGCAGCCTTCAGATCGGCGTTATCCTGTTCGAGCTTGGCGACGGAGGCCAGTTTTTCATCAGCAAGCTTGATCTTCTCAGACAGCTCAAGCTCCTTCTTCCTTTGAGCCTCCTTCACCTTGCCTGTAAATCGCGGCAAAGTCAAACTTGAAGCAAGTGAAAGGAGGAAAGAGTCGTCGAAATCTCACCAAACATACCTTTGGTCTCCTCCTTCGCCTTCGTCAGATTCTCTTGTACTAGTTTCAAGTCCAACTCGAGCTGAATATGCTTCTGCTCCAGTTCAGTATAGCGTGCCGCAAGATCACAAGATTTCTACGAAGAGTCAGTTGCAACAATATCAGAGATAATCCACTTCCGAGTGAATCAAGAAGAATTGTGCGTTTAAGACTACAATCGAATGCAAGCATTCAACCGTAGTCTCGGGGATTACACCTGGGGTGCACTCAGCGTGCCCCCACCGGGTCTTATTCAAGACATAGTCGATCAATCGACCAAAAAAAAAAGAGCGAGTCGACGGTCGACCGGTATTTCTTCAGATAATCAATCGCCAGATCGACCACGCCTCGGGGATTACACCAAAGGGTGCACTCAGCGTGCCCCACCGGACTCGTAAACCCATCCGCTCCATTCGGACAAAGATCAACATTTACTTAGTAAGCCTAAGACCGATCGCCAGCAATGACCTTAGCCTCGGGACTACACCCGGTGGGTGCACTCAGCGTGCCCCGCTAACACGGAGTTTCACACGCCTAGTGGGTGACGCTATAAATTCCGAAAAGAAAGGTTTTGATAGCATATCCTAACAGTAATGTGGTGGTCGATCGACCAACATTGCTTAAGGGCGAGCTGGCATCGTAGTCGCTTGGCTCGCATCCCGAGCGATCTTCACCGCTCCATCATGATCCCCGCTGACGGATCGCCTCCTTAGCAAAGATCACCGTCCTCCGGACGTGGTGCGTGGTGAAGATCGAAGGTTGTCCAGCACTCGACGGCGGGGCGAGCACTTGTCGCCGGATTCGCGAAGGACACAAGATGTCGAGTGCCGACCTCGCCTTCCGTCCTCAACGGTCTCGCACCGCCACACCTTGGGCTCCTTGCCGGTAGATGCCTTCCTGCCCTCCTAGTCCTCAATGGCTCTTCATCTTCATCATCGCCATCGGGAAGAGTGATGACGCTATTGGTTGGAGCTTGAAAAGAGTTAAGGTCGAAATCTTGAGTCACCGACTAAGAACAAGAATTAAGGATATAGTACCAGGATTTGAGGTGGCGGCGTCCTCCATCTCATGGTCGCCACCTTAGCTGAGGTTTCGAAGTCGCAGCACTGAAAATCCAAAGAATCACCGACCGATTCAAGTATCAACCGAGACAAAATTTATATAGAACAAGAAGATTTAAGCAATATGTTTACCCCGAGATGGTGGGGATGGACACTTTCATTTTTGGCGAGGCTTGGTTGTCCTCGACGGAACTACCTTCACCGCTGGCACTTTCTCGGTCGGCACCGTGAAGCAGTCCGAGGCGCTTGGTCGATCAGCGAGACGATCGCAACTCCCTTACCGCTCAACCGAAGGGTCGTGCACAAGTTTTGACCGCCTTTCCAAGCGCTGTGGTGCGGCTTCCTCCTCTTCATCCTCGCCATCATCGTCCTCATCATCGCCATCATCGTTGTCGCCTTCTCCCGCAGCATCTGAATCCCACTCTTCCCGGCTCTCACCTCCACCGCTTCCTCCTCGCCGGAACCGGGCGCCATTGGGCATTGAGTATAGCTCGTGAGGGCCTGGAAGCATCAAAGCGTAGTTCAATCGACCAAGTTGCGTAAACGCACTCGACAAATATACAACGGAAAATGAAGCAGTGTACCTTATCCGAACGCCGTCACGATCAAGGGAGAAATCCTCCGGATCCGCGAGGATTGTCCTTGTTTCCATGATCGGCCATCCATCTTTCCACTACGGTATCGCCGACCGCCTCCGGGTGGACGCGAGTCTCGTCTTCGGTGCCGCGATACAACCACATACAGTGACTCCGGAACTGAAGGGGCTGGATTCGCCTCCGAAGAAAAACCTCCAGGAGGTCCATGCCAGTCACTCCGTCCCTAACCAGCTGCACCACACGGTCCATCAGCATCTTCACTTCAGCCCTCTCTTCGAACAACCTTCAGGGAGGAGGGTCTATTCACTCGACTCATGGTGAATTCAGAAGGCTGGCCGATCGCCCAAGCGCCGCCTCATTCCGCAATAGAACCAGGTCGATCGCCACCGACCGACTTCGGAAAATGCATAGCTGGGAAGGTGCTTTTGTTCCTCAACTGACCCCTAAACCACCACACATCTGGACTACTTGGGTCTTCTCGTCACTGGGGCTTGCCTTCTTCACAACTGAGAGCGACATGTGAAGATGTATTTGAACAAACCCAGTCGGTCGACAACCCGTGAAGTTTTCGCACATAGACACAAACGCTGCAAGGTATGCAATGGAGTTTGAGTAAATGGTGGAGCTGGGCTCAAGAAATTTAGAAAACCCGAAGAAGACACTCGGCGGCAACGAAAAACCTCGGTCGACATGGGTGGCCAAAAGCACGCACTCACCCTCTTCTGGTTGAGGCTGCCACTCTCGGCCAGGAAGTCTCGCGGCGCCGTGGGGAATCAATCCATCGTCGGCCATATCGAGGAGATCCTTCTCCCTGATGGTCGACTAGATCCAGTCTCCCTGGACCCAGCCTTTCGGCAGTTTGGATCTCGACGAAGAACCACCGCGACCGGTGGATCTCCCCTTCGCCTTCTCGGCCGCCGACGCCTTCTCCGCCACCGACGCCTTCTTCGCTGCTCCAACATCGCTCGTCTTCTCTTTGCCCATACGCCGCGGAATACGCAAGGGAGAGATGGCGAAAAGCAGCGGCGGAGGCGGAGCGGAGACGGAGAGAACTAAGGAGGAAGAACAAGGTATCGTGCATGAGCCTCCGGAGTTACATTTATAGCATCCTTCCGAGTGGATGACAGTGGACCCAAGCAATCCAATCATATCCCGAGCGGCCGCCATCGCGGATACGTGGCGGAAAAAGCGGCGCGGAGATCGAGGCGCTCGTTACGTCCCCATCCAAGCGCCGCAGTCCGCTCCGCTTTAAGGCTTCCCCAAATTTCGTATCCCGCGAGATCCGCGAACGACAAATCAGTCTGTCAAGTGCGAGATTTCCCTCGATCCGCTGCTTCGAATAGCGAAGAAGTCACTCGACTAAAGAACAAGAATGGATCAAGTCGATCAAGGAAAGTTTCTTGTTATCAACAGAGAAGATCTTGATCCGAGACAACACGTAGCTGAATGTGAAGAGCAATGGAAACAACGCCAACTCCTCCTTCACTCAAGCCTCAATCCATTCGGGGCTAATGATGGATTCATGTACCTAGGGTAGGGTCATAGGCCTGACCTAAACGTCCTACCCAAGGGCACTCAGAGAAGAGATCATCTTCCAATGACCAAAGAGGAATCCACTCGACCAGATCGAAGGACTCGACCATGGAAGACTCACTCGACCATGAAGACTCACTCGACCACCGTAAGGTCGAAGGCACTCCACAAGCGCTTAACGGTTTGCTATTGAATAGACTTAATGATAGTTAAGGCACCTTATGAGGGCGCACAAGAACCCCCTAGCTTAATGTACTTTAATCCCTCCATTATGTGGGCTGGCTGGGGTCCTGGCGCACTCTATATAAGCCACCCCCCTCCACAGATAGAAGGGTTCAGATTCTTGTAATACTCATACTCATAATCCACTCGACCGCCTCAGGGCTCCGAGACGTAGGGCTGTTACTTCCTCCGAGAAGGGCCTGAACTCGTACATTCTTTGTCTCCACAACTGCTCCATAGCTAGGACATCGCCTCTCCTTAACCTACCCCTACTTCTACTGTCAGATTTAGAACCACGACAAGGGGTACCCTAGTATCCCGAACTTGTGCACGGGCAGTCGCAGCACCCCGCGGCAAGGCTTGCCGGGTGACCGCCAAGGTCCTCCATAGTTCCTTTGGAGCCATTCAAGAACAAAGTGTTGAAGCTAAGGAGACAAGGCCCCGGCAAGAGGAGCTTGCCGAAGGCCAACCAAGGCACTCAAGAAACTTGCCACGACGCCCACGCGTCCGGCAAGGCCCGATGAGCGACAAGCCTCCGGACGCGACAAGACAACGATCAAGGTAAGGCGCTTGCCGCGCAAGCTTACCTCTCAGATCGGGCGCCCAAAGACATCCACCAACGTGTCGCCCTGTGGCCTTTCCAGGTGCGCGTGGCAAGAGGCTGTGCAGCCAGCGGTGCAAGGTAGCAAGCGGCGCTGACAAGGTCGCCATCATGGCAAGCGGTGGCGCCCCTGACGGTCCCTTTATGCATTGTTTGGGCGACGCAGACGGGCATTTAATGCCTTTGTCCCCTGCCGTCAGGGTTAGGTAGGATACACTGTACAAGTAGTTGTACCAACCGCAACTCTTTTACATTTTTGCCCTTGTCTACGTTGCCACCTGTCGGTGACCCCTTTAGCATATAAAAGGAGGCCCATGCGCAACGTAGGGGGGGGGGTTCGAAGGATTCGAAACCAGAAAACACTCACGCTCTCGAGCAAGAACACAATACAACCAGACAGGCAGCAGTAGGAGTATTATCTCTCCGGAGAGCAGTAGGAGTATTATCTCTCCGGAGAGCTCCGAAGCTGGGTAAAATCGCTCGTGTGCTTCGCCTCGATCTGCTCTTTGCGCGATCTCCGCCCCCCGCCGAACCGAAAGGGGCTCCGCCCCCATAGGTGTTCGTTCCCACGACATCTTTGGCGCGACAGGTAGGGGGCGTCGAGGTTGTGTGAACCCGATCCGGCGTTCACGCGAGTTAGATCTTCATCTTCTTTATCATCTTCATCGACATGCCACCAAAGAAGAAGGCTTCGGAGGTGGCTGCTCCGTCCACGTCGATCCCACCGCCACCGGAGCAAACCGGTGGTGGGGCAGACGTCGGCGGAAGAACGGGCGTCAACGAGGGAGCTCACGGTGCTGCCAGGTCCAAGGACAAGACTGCACAGACCTCGGCGTCCGTACATGCACCGCGCCCATCTCAGGAGGTGCGGGACCGACAGCGTCATGCTACTCGCGGTACCATACGCTCGTTGGACCAAGATCGAGCTGGTGGATCTCAGGGTGCTCAAGACCAGCATGCACGCCAACATGCAGGCACGAGCAAGACACGGTCGCCTGGACGGGATACTGCTCCTTCCAACCCAGTTGGGAGTCCGAGCATATCCCGCCTTGCACCGCTTCGCCGCCACCATCGAAGACCCCAAGCAGAAGCGTTGGCCGAGCTCAATCGCTTTAGATTACCCTCCAACGGCGGACAAGATCGACGATTGAGGGCCACCATTCGTAGTCTCATCGGCCGCCAACGGCGACACTCCACAAAGAATCGAGTACATCGGCGCGCGGCAAGATCGCCAGCACGAGCCGATGGCGACAAGACCGGTGGGGGTGCAACCACCATGCACTCTCCACCCCGAAGGCCAAGATCGCCGACTCGCCGGGTCAACCTCGACACTGGCTCCATGAAAGTGCAACTAATCCCCGGGTGGTTTTGGTAATTAATAACAACATATATATCATTGAACTAATAGTTTCTTGAGAATCATTTCAGAAAGTTCATGATATGGGTATGGCAATGATCAAGAAGTGGACCCTCAAAATGCTAAGGAAAACATTGGCAAAAGCTCAAGACTCCATTTTTGGTTTAGTGATCCAAGATCACATTGAGTCTATAGGAAAGCCAATACTATTAAAAGGGATGAGGTTATGTTAATGATCCGTTGCTCAAAGTGCTTAGTGATACATCTCCCAAACTATCGCAATCTTTCATTCCAACATACACTCATAAGTAATCTCGGTCCCACCGATTTCCTAAACTCACCACACCGAGATGAACCACCTCACCACAAAGCCAAACCCTAGAAATTTCGGATTTTCCGATTCTAAACTCGGTCTCACCAAACTAGTGTTGCCAAGCTTCAGAATCCTTCACATCAAATCGGTGTCACCGAGATGATAAAGTCGGTCCCACCGAGATTGGCAAACCCTAGTCTTTGGAAGAATCGGACTCACCGAGATTGTATTTTCGGTCCCACCGAAAATCCCAACGCTCACAAGATTTGAACTTTCGGTCTCACCGAGTTGTCAACTTCGGTCCGACCGAGATTGGTCAAATGTGTGTAACGGTTGGATTTTGTGTGGAGGCTATAAATACCCTCCACCCCTCTTCATTCGTGGAGAGAGCCATCGAAAGAACTACCACTCCTACCTTACATTTCGAGAAGAAAACTACCTACCCTTGTGTTGAGATCAAGTTGCTCCACTCCCACCATATGAAACTTGATTTCTAGCCTTCCCAAGTTGCTTTCCACTCAATCCTTTCTTCCACCACAGCCAAATCAGTGAGGAGAGTTGAGTGTTGGGGAGATTATCATTTGAAGCACAAGAGCAAGGAGTTCATCATCATCAACACCATCTATTACCTTTTGGAGGGTGGTGCCTCCTAGATTGGTTAGGTGTCGCTTGGGAGCCTCCACAAGATGTGGAGTTGAACCAAGAAGTTTGTAAGGGCAAGGAGATCGCCTACTTCGTGAAGATCTACCCCGAGTAAGGCTAGTCCTCCGTGGGCGATGCCATGATGGCATAGACAAGGTTGCTTCTTCGTGGACCCTTCGTGGGTGGAGCCTCCGTGGACTCTCGCAGCCGCTACCCTCCGTGGGTTGAAGTCTCCATCAACGTGGATTGACGATAGCACCACCTATCGGAACCACGAGAAAAATCTCCGTGTCCAAATTGCGCTTTGCTCTTCTCCACCTCTCTTTACTACATGTGCAATTTACTTTCCGCTGCCAATACTCTAGAATTGCATGTGTAGGGTGATACTTGACTTGATCATCATCGTGAATCTACCAAAAATTGTCTTAATCAAAAGGCTGAATTTTATATTGTCAAGTAGTCTAATCACCCCCTCTAGACATACTTTCGATCCTACAAGTGGTATCGAGCTTTGGTCTCCATTGTATTGGTTTCATTGCATTGACTCCATAAGCTTGGTTTCACAACCTAGGAGAGTATGGCGCCTAGTGAGGGTAATTTTCGAGAGGTCCTTACTTTGATGGTTCAAACTTTGCTAGTTGGAAGCATAAAATGAAAATGCATATTCTTGGACATAACCCCGCCGCATGGGGCATTATTTGTGTTGGCTTGCAAGGTGAATTCTTCGAGGAAGGAAAAGTTCCGGATCGTGAAGCTACAAATGATGAATTGTGGATGTTGCAAAACAATGCTCAAGCTTGTGACATTCTCTTCAATGCTTTGTGTCCCGAGGAGTTCAACAAAATCAGCCGCCTTGAGAATGCAAAAGAGATTTGGGATACTTTGGTCGAAATGCACGAAGGTACCGAGTCCGTGAAGGAATCAAAGCTAGATGTTCTTCAAGGTCAACTTGACAAGTTCAAGATGAAGGAAGGTGAAGGAGTCGCTGAAATGTACTCTAGGCTTGCTCTCATCACAAATGAGATTGCCGGCTTAGGAAGCGAAGAAATGACCGACCGATTCATCATCAAGAAGATTCTCGAGCTTTGGATGGAAAGTATGACACCGTGTGCACTTTGATCCAAATGATGCCAAACTACAAGAATCTCAAGCCTACCAAGTCATTGGAAGAATTGTTGCTCATGAGATGACACTTAAAGATAAGGAAGAGCTTCACAACAAGTCAAGTGGTGCTTACAAAGCTACAAGTGATGCTCCCACAACCTCAAGTGACAAGCTAGTTTCCAATGAAGAGATAAGCCTAATGGTGAAGAACTTCAACAAATTCTACAAGAGTAGAAGCAAGGAAAGAAGCTCAAAGTCTAGATCATATGATGAAAAGAGATCTTCTAGTCGTGATCGAATCTGCTACAATTGTGGAAGACCCGACACTACTCAAATGAGTGTTCGCTCCCCACAAGAGAAGAGAAGAATTCCAAGAAGAAGAAGCTCAAGAGAAGAGTCACCTCGAAAGAGAGAAGGAGTAGAGATGATCGTTATGAACGAAGATCCTCTCGGAGAAGCAAGGATTCGGAAAGGAAAGACAAGTCATCAAGGAGCTACACAAGAAGAAAACATCAAGCTCATGTAGGTGAATGGGTCTCCGCCCGACTCCGACAATCACTCCGAAAGAAGCTATCACTCCAACTCCGAATACAGTCAAGATGAAGGTGTTGCCGGTCTTGCTCTTGTGTCCTCCAACTCCAACTCCTATGACTTATTTGATTCACCAAATGAGGGAATTGGAAGATGCTTCATGGCTAAAGGCCCCAAGGTATCACACCCTGAATTCATTGACTTTGATAGTGATGAGGATGACTTGCTTGGTGAAGATGAGCTTTACATGACAAATCTAGTGAGCCTAGTAATGATGAACATGCTAGTAGTCTTTATAGTCGAGAAGAGTCAAATGACAATGCTATGAAGGAGATTGAGCGCTTAACTAAAGAACTAAACACTCTTAAGTTAGCTCATGAAACAACTCAAGAAGATCATAGAGAGCTCCTAAGATCTCATGAGAAGCTACGCTCGAGAAGCTCAATCTAGAGCAAGAACATGAGTTTCTAAAAGCTATCAATGACGATCTTCAAAGAAGAGTTCTTCATATCTTGCCAAACGACTTCTCTTGTCTAATTTCTTGCCACCTATTAAAACTAAGCATGACAAGCATAAGAAAATTCTTCATCTAGTAGTAACAATAATCATGCTAAATCTAATATTGTTGCTTCTAGTAGTTCTCTTGATTCCACTAACAATGTTTCAAGCCAAGTTACACTTGAGCAAGAAAATAGTTTATTGAAAGGGATTATAGAGAAAGGTGTATACAAGAGCCTTGCCGGAAGCAAGAACTTTGAGGAAATTGTTCGCAAGCAAGGAAGGCACCGGAAGAATCAAGGAATTGGTTTTGAGCGAAAGTTCAACGCCGTGGGTGTTGAATGGGAAGAAGGTCAATATCCCACTCCAAAGTTTGTTTCTCAAAAGGAGAAGTATGATCCTACTGCTTCCAATGTGGAACAAGCTCAAGATGACCTTCCACCACAAGACCACAAGCTAAAAGGCAAGGACAAGCTTCAAGAGGAGATTGATGCATTTATTGAAGCACCTAAAGCCATGGTCAAGTGGGTTCCCAAGGAAACTTCAAGTTCTACTTCGTCAAGCTCAACTACTACCCCAAGGATTCCCATCAAGATGATGTGGATCCCGAAGAAGAAGAACTAGAGAGTTCTTGAGGGTGACTCCGCCAACATACTTCACTCACATCCATTTTGGCAAAACTTGTGCAATCAACTTCCACATCTTGCACTAGTTCATGGAGTCACAAACCCTCTTGTTGGTAAGTCAAGGGACAAGGTAATCATTGCTTTCATGGACATCATCTTTTGTGAACTTCAATCTATGTCCATGGATATCCTTGTTTGTTCCTTGTGGGACTAACCCATGTAGGTATTGAAAGTGCCCAATCCAAAGGATTGCTCCCAACTCTTGATGATCTTCATCAACATTGAGCATCCACATCTTCAACATCTACATGAAGTCTTCTACGACAACCCAAGGTTAGTTTGACCTTTAAAAGGGTTCTCACATCAAGGGGAGCTTTGCTCTAAAGAATTGAGCTAAAGCATCTTCAAATGATGTGAACACATTAATGCTTTATGTAAAAGTGGTAACCCCACTTGTGCTTAAACGATGAGTATGACCTATGATCAAATGTTCTCATTTGACTCCTAAGTCAATATACTCATATATAGATGACCTAGTCATCGACAAATTGTGTGATAGTAGCTAGTGTTTTGTTTGTGCATGTTTGACACATATTTCATTTGCTATCTTATTGTGTGAGCATGTTGGATGCATAATTTTATCCATTCGAGGACATCCATTTGTTGCTTTGGTCTTTTGGATTTTTCTCGACCAAATGGATGGACAAGAATGCCTAAGTTCCTCCCCTAGCTATCTATGCTTTCTTGTCTCAAATTCTATTCATGCTTATATCACAAACTTTGATCAAGTCATTTTTGACCCACCGAGTGAGGAGCACTCGAGCCACCGATCCGTCAAGGGCTAAACTTCCAAAACCTTCTAAGTAATTTCGGTCGACCAACCCACTCAAACTCGGTCGACCGAAAGCACTTGATTGATCTAGGTTTTCACCTCGGTGAAACCGAAGTTGTAATTTTCGGCGTGATCAAGTGTGTAATCGCTCATATTATCCATCTCGGTGCCACCGAAGTTTTACAACTCGTCCCACCGACAGCTAAGGGTATATATACTCCGAGGGCAGCGCGCTGATTCCTACTTCAAAACGCCGCCTCAAACCCCTTGCCGCCGCCGCCGTGGTCTCCGGATCGCCTCCGTTGCCGTCAGGCGCCGCCGCAGTCTCCGTCGCCGTCAACGGACATTCTCTCCACGCCATTGCCGCCGTAGAGGAACTCCACCAAGTTAGGGTGAGTTTCGATCCCTCTCGTGTTCCCATCTCCGATTCAACGCACGATTGGTTTGCCTAGCATCTTGCCACGTTTGAGATCTTCCTAACACCAGATTAGTTCCTTTGAACGAAATTCGAGTAAAAGTTTTAGGGTTAGGTTTCCGCCGAATACATCTCGGTGAGACCGATTTTACATTCTCGGATGACCGATTTGGCCTCTGGCCATTGCATCGCACCTTTCGTCCAACCGAAGTTGTGCAAATCGGTGTGACCAAAATGAGGATTTAGTGAAACCCTAGTGTTTTCGGCAGGACCGAAACCCACATCGGTCCAACCGAAAGTGGTGTGAATGCTTCTGTTAGAACACTTCGGATTCACCGAATTTTAAACTCGGTCTGACCGAAATGTCTTCTGTGAAAACCTAAAACTGAAATTTGAACTCATTTTTTTTGCAAAATCTTCTGCAGTTTGTGATAACTCTTCTACTCTGCCTACACCTTATCTATTCACAAGTTGTCAGCCATGTCAGATGCCAGTGACAGCCAGAACAGGTCTAAGTCTCCAATTGCTGATATTCCAGAGGCAGGCACTAGTCCTGAGGCCAGCAGCTTTTCAGATGATGGTGAGAGGAGCACACCAAGTGGTTTGCCTCCTGCTGCCACCAGGGCCAGAAAGAAGAAGAATTCTGATGAAGAAGACTCTGATTTCATTGCTGAAGAAGAGGCCTCCTCCAAGCCAAAGAGGAAAGTTGTTGCCAAAGAGCATCAAGGGCAACAAACCAAGAAAGGCACCAGTAAAGTGAAGAAGTCCACAGTTGCCAAGAAGCTGAGTATGGAAGAGGAAACTTCAAGCAAGGTGAAGAAAACTTCCAAGAGGAAGAGGATTGTGCATGATGAAGCAGCTGATGAAGATGAGGATGAGGAAGCACCCCAGCCTCCTCCTCAGAAGCCTAAGTTTATGGGTGATGCCATCAGGCACGAGCACCTTCAAAGTCTAAGCCATCTGCTCCCACCAAGGCAGCTCAAGCCAAGCCTCACGCCAAGCCCAAGAAAACTGTCAGAACATTCCAGCTTCAGAGAAGAAGAAAGATAATGTGCCACCAAATGAGTCGATGATGAGGCACCAGATTGTCAAACTCCGCCGAAATTGCCAATTCACAATGATGCTCATCCTCGAGCGAAAACATGAAGGAAAGAAAGGATAGAGGTCTCGTGCTATGGAGACAAGCTGATCCATATGTCAGTGAGGAGAAGGACTGCTGTTGAACCAAGATTCCACACCGAGAGCAGCAGGACTTCTATGAGATCGTGCTTATGGACAAGAAGCCCATTGTTGCGCATACACTCGCTATGTTGATCGGGCATACATTGACAAAGAAGAGCACAGAGACTTCTTTCCACATGTGCATGAGAGCTTCACCGCATGTGGTGTTGCTGATTTCGCTGGTCGGTCGACAGATTGGAATGATGAGATGATCATGCAATTCTATGCCACAACTCATTTCTATCCTGATGGAAGGATTGTATGGATGACTGAAGGCCAAAGATTCTCTTCAACTGTTGAAGAATGGGCAGCACCGCTGAATGCTCCAAGGGCAGAGAGAGGATGATGTTGATGTCTATGGTATTCCCAAGAAGAACCATGAGTCTATGAGGAATATGTACAATGAGGTACCAGCTAAGGATGTGGAAATCTAGAAGCTCGCTCAAGTATCATCTCCAGGCTGGTCTACCTACCACAAACACAATTCTGAGGCATACCTTGATGCCCAAGTCCGAGATCATCGCATGATAAGAGGCTATTCTATCAACATGCTGCATATACTTGATCGAAGGCACCTTTCAAGGTGATGGACCCGATAGTTGAGACTATCAAGAGGACCGCAGCAGACTGTAAGAGGTCACGTGGATTTGCCCCGCACATTCAGATGCTTATCAATGCCAAGTTTGGCACGGCACCTACTTGTTGGATAGACCACACTTGCCATCGCAGCCTGAGCATGAGGACAATGAAGTTGTGATGGATGAGGATGATCCAACGTCTGTTGAAGGTCAAGCAAAGAGTGAAGCTGCCAAGCAAGCTAAAGCGAGAAGGAAGCAAAGAAGCAGCAGCTAAACCCAAGAGTGTTGGAGAGCAGCTCCTTGAAGCTACCTGAGGATTGAACAACGCCTGCCAGCATTGTGCAGCCTCGGAGAGTCTTGAGAGGATTGTTGAAGACAAGATCCATGCTCGATGTGAAGCTAATCAAGTGCAAGTCACCACAACAAGCTTGAAGCAGATATCGAGGAAGCAAAGAGGAGAAGGAAGAGCTCATGCGTGAGATGCAAGATGACCTAGTCCAGATGATTATGAACAGCCCGCCCGGTTCCTACCAGACCCGATCAGCTGCTATTCCAAAGGATGACACCAGACTACAGCCTCAAGACCTCCCACAGCTCCATCGGTTCCAGCCCAGCCAAAGGACCACTCCTCCACCTCCACAGACATCACCAAGTCTTCGCCGATGCTGCCATCTCAACTCCATCAACCTGCATAGAGCCGCCAACAGAGTCCCTAGTGACGCTTAGCTCTATACCTTTCGAACTTTTGGTAACTTGTTGCCAAAGGGGAGAAATTGTATAGATCATAGGACTTCAGAGAGAGAGTGCTCGCTTTTGCTCTTTCGTTTCATTTGCGATCTTTTGAGATACTTTTGAGTTTTTCGAGACATTCCGTGTGTTTGATACTACGCTTGCTCTACTTTGATGAGTGCTTGGTCGCACTATGCCTTAATGTGTGCTTAATGCTTATCATATGCTATTCATATCTTGTATGATCATTTACTCATGTCTTGGTGATTGGGTGCATGCTATTCATTCTTATCATTTTGTGCGCCCACCAAGATGTATGTGACATGGAAGAGTGACCCATGATCCTAATCGATTGTGCATTTGCATTCAAACGCAAATCTTAAATAATGCACAAATTTAGGGGAGCTCTTGCTTATCACATACTTCTCAAAGCGATTTATATTATTCATTGATTATATCATTTGTCGAAGCTTTGATCTATATGTTGTCATCAATTACCAAAAAGGGGAGATTGAAAGTGCAACTAATCCCGGGTGGTTTTGGTAATTAATAACAACATATATATCATTGAACTAATAGTTTCTTGAGAATCATTTCGAAAGTTCAAGATATGGGTATGGCAATGACTCAAGAAGTGGACCCTCAAAATGCTAAGGAAAACATTGGCAAAAGCTCAAGACTCCATTTTTGGTTTAGTGATCCAAGATCACATTGAGTCTATAGGAAAGCCAATACTATTAAAAGGGATGAGGTTATGTTAATGATCCGTTGCTCAAAGTGCTTAGTGATACATCTCCCAAACTATCGCAATCTTTCATTCCAACATACACTCATAAGTAATCTCGGTCCCACCGATTTCCTAAACTCACCACACCGAGATGAACCACCTCACCACAAAGCCAAACCCTAGAAATTTTGGATTTTCCGATTCTCAACTCGGTCTCACCAAACTAGTGTTGCCAAGCTTCAGAATCCTTCACATCAAATCGGTGTCACCGAGATGATAAAGTCGGTCCCACCGAGATTGGCAAACCCTAGTCTTTGGAAGAATCGGACTCACCGAGATTGTATTTCGTCCCACTGAAAATCCCAACGCTCACAAGATTTGAACTTTCGGTCTCACCGAGTTGTCAACTTCGGTCCGACCGAGATTGGTCAAATGTGTGTAACGGTTGGATTTTGTGTGGAGGCTATAAATACCCTCCACCCCTCTTCATTCGTGGAGAGAGCCATCGAAAGAACTACCACTCCTACCTTACATTTCTCGAGAAGAAAACTACCTACCCTTGTGTTGAGATCAAGTTGCTCCACTCCCACCATATGAAACTTGATTTCTAGCCTTCCCAAGTTGCTTTCCACTCAATCCTTTCTTCCACCACAGCCAAATCAGTGAGGAGAGTTGAGTGTTAGGGAGATTATCATTTGAAGCACAAGAGCAAGGAGTTCATCATCATCAACACCATCTATTACCTTTTGGAGGGTGGTGCCTCCTAGATTGGTTAGGTGTCGCTGGGAGCCTCCACAAGATGTGGAGTTGAACCAAGAAGTTTGTAAGGGCAAGGAGATCGCCTACTTCGTGAAGATCTACCCCGAGTAAGGCTAGTCCTCCGTGGGCGATGCCATGATGGCATAGACAAGGTTGCTTCTTCGTGGACCCTTCGTGGGTGGAGCCTCCGTGGACTCTCGCAGCCGCTACCCTCCGTGGGTTGAAGTCTCCATCAATGTGGATTGACGATAGCACCACCTATCGGAACCACGAGAAAAATCTCCGTGTTCCAAATTGCGCTTTGCTCTTCTCCACCTCTCTTTACTACATGTGCAATTTACTTTCCGCTGCCAATACTCTAGAATTGCATGTGTAGGGTGATACTTGACTTGATCATCATCGTGAATCTGCCAAAACTTGTCTTAATCAAAAGGCTGAATTTTATATTGTCAAGTAGTCTAATCACCCCCTCTAGACATACTTTCGATCCTACAAGTGGTATCGAGCTTTGGTCTCCATTGTATTGGTTTCATTGCATTGACTCCATAAGCTTGGTTTCACAACCTAGGAGAGTATGGCGTCCTAGTGAGGGTAATTTTCAGAGAGGTCCTTACTTTGATGGTTCAAACTTTGCTAGTTGGAAGCATAAAATGAAAATGCATATTCTTGGACATAACCCCGCCGCATGGGGCATTATTTGTGTTGGCTTGCAAGGTGAATTCTTCGAGGAAGGAAAAGTTCCGGATCGTGAAGCTACAGCGATGAATTATGGATGTTGCAAAACAATGCTCAAGCTTGTGACATTCTCTTCAATGCTTTGTGTCCCGAGGAGTTCAACAAAATCAGCCGCCTTGAGAATGCAAAAGAGATTTGGGATACTTTGGTCGAAATGCACGAAGGTACCGAGTCCGTGAAGGAATCAAAGCTAGATGTTCTTCAAGGTCAACTTGACAAGTTCAAGATGAAGGAAGGTGAAGGAGTCGCTGAAATGTACTCTAGGCTTGCTCTCATCACAAATGAGATTGCCGGCTTAGGAAGCGAAGAAATGACCGAATCGATTCATCATCAAGAAGATTCTCGAGCTTTGGATGGAAAGTATGACACCGTGTGCACTTTGATCCAAATGATGCCAAACTACAAGAATCTCAAGCCTACCAAGTCATTGGAAGAATTGTTGCTCATGAGATGACACTTAAAGATAAGGAAGAGCTTCACAACAAGTCAAGTGGTGCTTACAAAGCTACAAGTGATGCTCCCACAACCTCAAGTGACAAGCTAGTTTCCAATGAAGAGATAAGCCTAATGGTGAAGAACTTCAACAAATTCTACAAGAGTAGAAGCAAGGAAAGAAGCTCAAAGTCTAGATCATATGATGAAAAGAGATCTTCTAGTCGGATCGAATCAAGCTACAATTGTGGAAGACCCGACACTACTCAAATGAGTGTTCGCTCCCCACAAGAGAAGAGAAGAATCTCCAAGAAGAAGAAGCTCAAGAGAAGAGTCACCTCGAAAGAGAGAAGGAGTAGAGATGATCGTTATGAACGAAGATCCACTCGGAGAAGCAAGGATTCGGAAAGGAAAGACAAGTCATCAAGGAGCTACACAAGAAGAAAACATCAAGCTCATGTAGGTGAATGGGTCTCCGGCCCGACTCGACAATCACTCCGAAAGAAGCTATCACTCCAACTCCTAATACAGCCAAGATGAAGGTGTTGCCGGTCTTGCTCTTGTGTCCTCCAACTCCAACTCCTATGACTTATTTGATTCACCAAATGAGGGAATTGGAAGATGCTTCATGGCTACATGCCCCAAGGTATCACACCCTGAGTTCATTGACTTTGATAGTGATGAGGATGACTTGCTTGGTGAAGATGAGCTTTTACATGACAAATCTAGTGAGCCTAGTAATGATGAACATGCTAGTAGTCTTTATAGTCGAGAAGAGTCAAATGACAATGCTATGAAGGAGATTGAGCGTTTAACTAAAGAACTAAACACTCTTAAGTTAGCTCACGAAACAACTCAAGAAGATCATAGACAGCTCCTAAGATCTCATGAGAAGCTACGCTTCGAGAAGCTCAATCTAGAGCAAGAACATGAGTTTCTAAAAGCTATCAATGACGATCTTCGAAAGAAGAGTTCTTCATATCTTGCCAAACGACTTCTCTTGTCTAATTTCTTGCCACCTATTAAAACTAAGCATGACAAGCATAAGAAAAATTCTTCATCTAGTAGTAACAATAATCATGCTAAATCTAATATTGTTGCTTCTAGTAGTTCTCTTGATTCCACTAACAATGTTTCAAGCCAAGTTACACTTGAGCAAGAAAATAGTTTATTGAAAGGGATTATAGAGAAAGGTGTCTACAAGAGCCTTGCCGGAAGCAAGAACTTTGAGGAAATTGTTCGCAAGCAAGGAAGGCACCGGAAGAATCAAGGAATTGGTTTTGAGCGAAAGTTCAACGCCGAGGGTGTTGAATGGGAAGAAGGTCAATATCCCACCCCAAAGTTTGTTTCTCAAAAGGAGAAGTATGATCCTACTGCTTCCAATGTGGAACAAGCTCAAGATGACCTTCCACCACAAGATCAGAGACGTTAGTGAGCTATACGCCCTGGCCGACAAGTGTGCACGTGCTGAGGAAGGGAGGAGACTCCCCGAAGAGAATACAGGAGCAGGAGGATCCGACAGCGAGGATGCCACCCCGGCAAGGAAAAACCGGCGGCGGAACAACAGGAAGAAGAAAGGCAAAGATGTGCTAGTCGTTGAGCAGTCCGGAAACGGAGGTGGCGCCAAGGAAGCCGGTCAGGCGCCACGACAAGCAGTGACGGCTCCGCAGCAAGATTGCAAGATCCACCGCACCAAGGGCCATGATCTCCAGAGCTGCAAGAAGGTCGAGCAGCTTGTCGAGCAGCAAAAGGCTGAGTACGAGCGACGCGACAAAGAGAAGGCCCAAGAAGGTACTGGAGGATCCAAAGAAGAAGCGCCTGGTGGGAGGACGCCAAGCAAGGCTAAGCAGCGGCAAGGAGACAGACCTCCCCGCGGTCGCGACAAGGATGAAGATGACGACGACAAAGATATGGATGATGACGAGGCCGATGAGCAGGAGTTCCAGAAAGCCACAGAGGTCCCATGCGTTGACGGTGGTGCTTCTCTGCATACTTCACACCGCCAGCTCAAACAATTGGGTGCGGAAGTCAATGCGGTAACCACTCGCCGAGTCACGCAAGCCTCTGAATGGTCCAAAGACGCCCATCATCTTTGATATTGAGGACCACCCTAATCGCATAATCAAGCGGTCGGGTGCTTGCCGATGTTGGTCTCACCAACTATCCGCAACCTCAAGGTCACTAAGATGCTAGTTGACGGCGGGCCGGCTTGAATCTAATCTCCTCCGCGGTACTCCGTAAACTCCAGATCCCGCATAATGAGCTCAAGAGACCGCACATTCCAAGGAATCAACCCGGAAGGAGCAAGCCAAGGGGAAGATCACGCTGCCGCGACATTTGGCAATGAAGTTGAACTTCAGGATCGAGAGGGTCACTTTTGACGTTGCTGATTTTCCATTGCCTTACAATGGGATACTCGGCCGCCCAAAGACTCGCCAAATTCATGGCAGCCTCTCATTATGCATACAACATGTTGAAGATGCCAGCCCAATAAGCGCCATCTCCGCCCCCGCGACAAGAAAGATGCTCTTATCTCGCACCGACAAGATCTACCAGAAGCAAAGCAGCCGCAGCCGATCGCAAGTCACTTGTCACTGAAGCTCCTTGAGGGAAGAAGAAGACCAAGTCCGCAAGAGTTCGATGCCCACTCCGCAAGCGCACCTCTTCGAGTGCTGCGCCACCGCCGAGGACGCACCATCGAGCTCCACCGCAAGTATAAGAAGACAAAGGCAGCTCCGCCAGAGACCAAGAAGGTGTCCGCCAAGGAGGACGGCACCGGTGGTACCTTCACCATCGCCACTCTCGACCCAAAATAGGAAAGCGCCGTTGCTTTCTCGCGGGCTTAACGCCGACGTGTTTGCATGGCAACCGCCCGACATCCCCGTGTTCCTGTGAAAGTAATCGAGCACCATCTTGCCGCTCTGTCCTCATGCGCCACCGCCAAGCGTAATGTCGAAACAAGCAAAGGAGCGCCAAGAGTTCATTGCGTAAGAAATCAAGAAGTTGGAAGCAGCAGCCTTGTCGAGGAGTGCTCCATCCTACGTGGTTGGCCAATCTGTAGTCGCGGCGAAGGCAAACGGGAAATGGAGGCTTTGTATCGATTTTACCGATGTTAATAAAGCTTGTCCCAAAGACCCATTTCCCTTGCCGCGCATTGACCAGATTGTTGACTCCACGGCCGGATGTGATTTGCTTTCGTTTCTTGATGCATACTCAGGATACCATCAGATCTTCATGGCAGAAGAGGATGAGGAGAAGACCGCATTCATCACTCCATGTGGCACATAATGTTTCATATGGATGCCTTTTGGTTTGAAGAATGCTGGTTCAACATTTGCAAGGGTAGTCCATCACGCTTTTGAGCCACAAATGCACAGAAATGTGGAAGCTTACATGGATGACATAGTGGTCAAGAGTAAGGACAAGGCAACTCTGATTCAGGATTTAGATGAAACCTTTGCAAATCTGTGCAAGATCAACCTCAAGCTTAACCCCGAAGTGTGTGTTTGGAGTCCCTCCGCAAGCTTCTCGGTTCTTAGTGTCTCAATGCGGGAATTGAAGCCAATCCCGACAAGATCAAGGCCATTGAGCGCATCAAGCACCAAAGCGCCAAGGATGTACGAAGGCTTGCGGTTGCATGGCTGCTCTCAGCAGGTTTATCTCTAAGTCTGCTGAGCGCCTCGCCGCTTTTCAAAATATCGAAAAAGGCAGGTCCAATGAAATGGACTCGAAGCGGCGGCTGCGCCGCAGACTTGAAGAGATACTGTCCTCCACTCCAATACTTGTCGCACCTAAGCCACAAGAGAAGTTGTTGCTGTATATAGCGGCAACCAATCAAGTGGTTAGTGCTGCGTTAGTAGCGGAGAGGGAGGCGGATGATGAGCCAGCGACCACGGCAGTGCATCCAGCGACAAGCTGTGGGGCTTCACCGACAAGCTCGTCCCGATAAGGATGGATCTCAAGCAGCACAAGAAGAGATGCGTAAGAAAATGGTGCAGCGCCCAGCCATACTTTGTCGGTTCCCTTCGCAGGGGCTAGGTCAAGGTATTCTGGTGTGCAGAGATTGCTTTTAGGCCTTCTCATGGCCTCGAGAAGGCTGCGCCATTACTTCCAAGCACATGAGATCACAGCTTGTCACTGCTTTCCGCTCAAGAGGATACTTGCAGAATCCGTATAACAGCAGGATTGTCGAGTGGGCACTGGAACTGTCAAGCTTTGGCCTCAAGTTTGAGAGTACTTCAACTATCCAGAGCCGGGCAATGGCAGAATTCATAGCAGAGTGGACGCCAACACTAGATGAAGAAATTCCAGAAACGAGCATCCCCGTCAAGGAAGCAAGTAAAGAGTGGCTGATGTACTTCGATGGTGCCTTCTCGCTGCAAGGCGCCGGTGCGGGCGTGCTACTTGTCACGCCCACCGGAGAGCACCTCAAGTACGTAGTCCATATGCACTTTCCCAAGGAGCAAGCAACAAACAATACTGCAGAGTATGAAGGTTTGCTTGCCGGTCTCAGGATCGCAGCTGACCTTGGGATCAAAAAGCTCATTGTCAGGGGTGACTCGCAGCTTGTCGTCCGCCAAGTCAACAAGAATTATCAGAGTCCGTTGATGGAAGCCTACGTTGACGAAGTGAGAAAGTTGGAAGAGCACTTTGACGGCTTACAGATGGAACACGTTCCAAGAGCTCAGAACGACATTGCCGATGGCCTGTCAAAGTGCGCCGCACTTAAGTTACCTATGGAACCAGGGATCTTTGTGCTCAAACTGACTCAACCATCTGTAACACCATCAACTGGACAGAGCAAGAAGAGAAAGTTGATTTCGGTGACTATTTTCCCAGCAGAGCTCCCCGGCCGCCGCCAAGAAGGTCCCCCAGATCAACACCAAGAGTGCTGAGGAGCAGTCTGCTCTGACAAGCCCTAGGGTTTGTTCCGTTGAAGCAGACGCTCCCGACAAGTTTTGCTCCGGCAAGCTTGCCGTGGAACGTCAAGCTCCGGCTGAGCCGCAGGTTCTCGCCGTAGAAGCGGATGTTCCCGCAACAGCATATGTGCCTTTAGTCCTTGTTGTCGAGCCGCAAGCTCCAGCATGGGCACAACAGATTGTCCGTTTCCTTCAGACAGGAGAACTTCCCGAGGAGCAAGAAGAAGCGGAAAGAGTAGCCCGGCAGTCAAGTATGTACCAGTTTGTCGACAACACACTATACACAAGAAGGCTCAACGGTGTGAAATTGAAGTGTATTCACTGGGAAGATGGACAAAAGCTGTTGGCAGAAATACATGGAGGCATATGTGGTCACCACATTGGCGCAAGAGCGCTTGCCGACAAAGCATTCCGGCAAGGTTTCTTTTGGCCGACAGCCCTCCAGGATGCAACTGCACAAGTAACCAAGTGTGAAGCGTGCCAGTTCCATTCCAAGCAGATACACCAGCTAGCTCAAGCTCTCCCGACGATCCCTTTATCCCGCCATTTTCGGTCTAGGGGCTCGACATCCTCGCCCCTTTCCCCGAGCTGCTGTGGGGGCTTTCAAGATTTGTATGTTGCAATCGACAAGTTCACAAAGTGGCCGAAGTGGAAGCAAGGAGGAAGGTGACATCACAACAAGCAGCCAAGTTCTTCAGTCGATTGTTTGCCGCTTCGAATCCCTAACAGATCATCACCGACAACGCACGCAATTCACGAGCCGCACCTTCATGCAAGACGCCCAAGATCTTGGCGCCAAGGTTCCGCTTCGCTGCTGCTCATCCGAGAAGCAACAGTCAAGCGGAGAGGGCAATGTGAAGTGCTGCGGGGCTCAAGACCAAGATTTTCGGCAAGCTGCGCAAGTGCGGAAAGAACTGGATTGAGGAGCTGCCGGTGGTTCTTTGGTCGATCAGGACGACGCCAAATCGAGCCACTGGCCAGACACCTTTTGCTCTAGTCTATGGAGCAGAGGCAGTTCTCCCCACGGAACTCATATACGGGTCGCCTCGAGTGCTCGCTTATGATGAGCTTGAGCAAGAGCAGCTGCCACAAGATGACGCGCTGCTCCTCGAGGAGGATCATCTTCAGGCTGTTGTACGAGTTGCTCGATACCAGCAAGCTTTGCGCCGCTACCATAGCCGCAAATTTAATGCCAGAAGTCTCGAGGAAGGCGACCTTGTTCTTCGGCGTGTTCAGTCCGCCAAGAATTCCAACAAGTTGACGCCTAAGTGGGAAGGCCCTTACCGGGTGAAACGAGTCACTAGGCCTGGCGCTGTCCGCCTTGAGACCGAAGATGGCTTTCCCCTGAGCAACTCCTGGAACATTGAGCATCTTCGTAAGTTTTACCCGTAAGGCGTTGTTGCCGGACCCCGTGCATAAATAAAGCTCATGTGCTCCGCACATTTTGTCAATTTCATGCTTTCTATTTTTTGCATGTGTTATCTGACATTTTGTGCAACACCTACCCCCGGTAAGCAATAACGAGCCGTAAGGCTCCATATCTTTATTTTCTCTTCTTTCTTTTTCTCAAAGAAAGGAAGGTTCCCTCGCCCACAAGTTTGCCTGGGGGGGAAGGAGAACATAACGGTGTGGACCAGGCGTCGTTCAAGAAAGTTTCGCCTTGCCGGGACACAAACGACAGAAAAGTTAAGTAGCCAAAGTTTGAGCGATCAGTTTTAAAATTTTTAAGTTATCTTCTTCGAACGACCGTGCTTTGTATGGAAAACCTGTGCGCGGAGGAACCAACTCGTAGCTAGTTGCGCCCTTACTTTGTTTCGAGTCCGCTCAACAACTTAAGTGTGCTGCGATTAGTTGCGATAAGGTTTTTGTCGGTAGCGGCACCGCCAAAGAAGTTGATGACGCCCCGCACTCAGCGCCATGCAAAGGTGCCAGCACGACAAGTTCCCTAAAAGCGAGGGCAAAACATACAAAGGAAGGAATCAAGTACAGGGAATAACATAGCAATCGATACCCAAAATATAGTTATATTACAAGATAGATTGTCATAGCTCTAATAGATTGTTCTCGTAACATGACTAGCAGCGACAAGGAAAGGAGAAAACGGGCGGCCTAATCCACGCGATCGCCGTCAACTCTCTTGACTTCGTTCACCTTGTCCACAATGGGTGCGACAAGGGCCTTGACCGCTTCCAGATCAGCATTCGCCGGCAGCTTCTTGAGGACGTTGGTGAGGTTGAGGCCTGGGTTGCGGAAGGCCACCTTCACCAACACCTTTTGCAGAACTCTCGCACAGATCGTGCGCGACTCATCGGCCAGCTGCTTTGGGACCCTTTCCCGGAGTTGCTGGAGGGTCGTCGCCACGCCCTTGAAGAATAAGGTGAGCTTGGCACTGGGCTGGAGGTTCTCATCGGAGGAATACCCAAAATCTTCCATCCCCAGCTGCGCCAGCTCCCCGTTGATGATTGCGGCGATATTCACGAGACCCTCTGTCCAGAGCTCCACAGTCTCCCTAAAAGTGTTCTGGTTTCGCGCCCTCGCTGCCAGCGCGCTGCTGGCCTTGATCTCCTCCTTCAAGGCCACCTCCCGCTCCTTGGCGCCTTCCAACGTCTCGGTCCAAGTAGCCAGCTTCAGCTCGAGATCTGCATTGGAGTCCTTGGCGGCGCTAAGCTCCTTGCCCTTATCGACGAGACAACCCTGCAGCTCACCATGGGCGTATGTGTCCTTCTCGCGCTCGTGATTGAGCGCGGCAAGCTCTTCATCCCTCGCCTTGAGATCGGCCTCTAGCTGCGCCACCTTCGTCTCCAGCTCCTTCTTGGCGGCCTCAAGAATGCGGCAAGATCCTTTGCCTCCTTGAGAGCCCTGCCAAATGTCTGCTCGCTGCAAGCTCCTCCTCGTGGCTGTCCAGATTGACCATCCGCTGCGCCAACTCGCCTTCCTCGCAAGAATAGCTCCTCGGCGGCAAGCATTGTTGCTTTTCACCGCCTTCTCGAGGAGGAAGGCTTTCCTCCTCGCAAGTTGTGCCCGCCTCCGCAATGGACCAAGGGCTTCGATTGCACTGAGCTCCTCCGCGTGCTTCGATATCCACTCCTACCAGGCGATAAGCGCTTCCGGATTCCACCTTGGCTTGTCGGACGCGTAGAGTGACACCAGCTTCCGCAGCGCTTGTTTTCCTCGACTCGCCACACTACTACTCACTCAGCGGCCGACCAGCGCCAGCCAGTGGAGGCGAGAACCTCTCCATCGAAAGTTTCTCCTTCGACCGGGCGCCTCGAGCTTGACGCCTGTGGAGCTTGATGAAGACACCATCGCAGCCTTCAAATAGGCGCCGGCTGGGCTCTTCGAGTCTCGACGCTGCACCAGCGGGCGGAGGGATCGGCGGTCGGCGAGCGCCTTGCGCCCCGCGCCTCGTGGTCGCTGCGGTAATCGCCAGACTCGCCCGCTCCTCAAGGCGGCAGCTTTGGCGGCCTTTTTGCGGCGGGCTCATCAGCCAGCAGCTTCTTCGTGGCAGCGGCGGCGTCGCTCAGTGTTGCACGCATGCTCTCCTCGCCGGCGACCTCGGTCTCCATCGGCTCTGTGATAGATGGATCAAAGGGAGAAAAATTCAAGCAAATATCCAAGAAGAAAAGTCAGAAGAAGAAGAACCCAAGGGAAGTTTTCAGGCAAGAAGGGTTACCTGTACTGGGATCTGCAGTCATGGGCTCCAACATCGGGGGGTCGCTAGTGCCGTCCCTTGCCGGAGAACTGTCCTTTGCCGAAGACTTCTCCCTTGCCGGAGAACGCTCGCTTGCCGGGGAATCCTCCCTTGGCGGTGTGGTCGAAGCAGATAGCATCTCGGGGGCGGCTTCCGGTTGCTCCTGGTGAGGCTGCTCGCTTCCTACACAAACCAACAATGATGTCAAGAAAAGAAAGAACACCCATGCGCGCCATAACAGCGGGAAGTAAACCATATACTTACGCTAGGGGCTGCGCTGGGGGCTGCTTCGGGGAGTAGTTGCCGGGTGGTTACGCACCCCCTGCTGTCGCGGTGGGCTCGTCCTCGATGACAATCACCGGAGCCTTGGCTCTCTTTGCCGCTTCTGGGCCAGCGTCCTGGAAAGGAATGAGTTCAGAGTAAAGCAAATCAGATACAAGACAAAAACAACAAGAATTGAAGAACTACAAGTACAGCAAAGAATCTTACTCTTCTTCTTCCTCGTCGGAGCTAAGAGCGGAGAGGTCGAAGTCCGGCCCACCTCCGGCGTGACGAGGCGGAGGAGTAGGTTCCCTTGACCGCTTGGCGGGGCAGGATCGGATCGGCGGCGGTCCGGAGGACCCGCCCCGCTGTCGCAGCGGGCGTGAGGTGCTCCCGCTGCAACAAAGCTTGTCGCGGCGGAGCGCCACGCGGGCGCGACGGCCGTTGACCCGCTCGCCGCCTCGCCACGCCCCCGCCTTGCGGAGACGCCTTCTGGTGGAGCTGGGGCTGCGCTGGGGCTCTACTTGCGGCAAGCTGCTTGAGATGGCGGGCCGCTTGCACCTCGGCGGGCTCGCCGACTCGGCTTCAGTTCGGCAAGCTCTCCTCGCCGCAAGCTCTCCGCAAGCTCATCTCGACGGCAAGGCTTGCCGCCCGCTGCATCTACCTCCTCCACGCTGAATCCACACTCGCCGCTGCAAGGCTGCCGCCGCCTCTTCCACCCTAGTGGCGATCGCGCCGATCTCCGCATCGGTGGTGTCGCGGGTGAGGCTTTTCTGCTCATCAGAGCGGACCACCACCTCCACCAGGCCGTCGAAGAACTGCTCCACGACGTCATCTGCGGGCTCTTGCCAAGTTGGAACAATTCCATGTGAATCGCACAACGGCATCATTGCACGGATGCGGTCAAGCGAGGAATTGTTGCACAGCGGGACGACGCCCTGCGGCAGCCTGAACCATTCAGGATGTTGAGGATCGTGCTTGAACAGCTCCTTGAGCATCGCGTCCAGTTCCAAGACGGTGAAATTGAAGTTGAGGCCCGGGCGCAGCCTCATGATGTCCGCCGGGCCCTCGAACTCCCAGGCGGGTCTCCTCCTCTCCTGCAGGGGGCGCGCGCGCGGCGAAAAATCTCGCGCCAATGGCGCCTACAAGGAGCCCGCAAGCCCGAGGCGCAAGATCCGGTGACGGCAATCTTCAACCTATCATCTTCCGGCTAGGTTGCTCCAATCATTGCCGCCAAGACCGCTGGGGCTTGGCGCTGGGCAAGAACGGCTGCGGTTCTCCTCGAAAATCCAACACCAGTCGCTCTCCACTCCTCCCATTTGCCGCGGAGCTCCCTCCGTATAAGCTTCCTTCTTGCCGCTCTCGAGATCCAGCGATTCACGACAAAGGCTCTCCTCTCTCGACCCGGGGCATAAAGAAGTGGCGGAAAAGGGCTACATTTGGATGGACTCCGACAAAATATTCGCAGAGATGTGCGAAAACTGCCATGGTCAGAACAGCATTGGGGGTGAAGTCAAGGAGGTGGAACCCGTAGGTGTTCATGATGTCGCAGAAGAATTCAGAGAAAGGCGGGCAGAGCCCGCAGTAGAAGAACAACGCGAAGAAAGGGTATCTGCTCGAGCCCGCTCAAGCGGCGGAGAGTACCTTCGCGCACGGATGCGCCGCGCCTCCGCCGACTGTAAGAGGTAGTACCACTCCTCAGCTCCTTCAAGGGCGAGCTCGAGGAGGAAAGTTGCCCGCTCCTTTCGCAGCGCCGCGAGCCACAGCGCCTTGGCCGACTTCACAGCCTTCCCAGCTTTCGGAGACATGGCGGAGGTAGTGGGGAGATCAAGGTTTTGGATGCCAAGGGCGATGGGGGACGGAGCCCCGCTTCTCGGCTTTGGAAGAAGGGGAGCGGCGGAGATTTCGAGATTGGAAGTAGCAATCAAGAGATGGAGGAACTGCCTGCTTCCGCCGCTTATAAAGAGGGAGGGGCGACGCCCGCTTTTCAATAAAGAACCACCCACGATCTCTCCCACGATGCCGCATTCAACGCGGCCATTAGGGAGGGCGCGTGGATACGGAGCAAGATACGGCGTGGACCTGTGCCGCCTGTGTCTGTGCCTGCTTTTGGCCTCGCCCAACAGCCGCACTGGGGTGGCCCAGTTCGGGGCTCTGTCGGTGTACTAGAGTAGGGTACCCTAGTATCCCGAACTTGTGCACGGGCAACAGAAGACCTCAAGGCAAGGCTTGCCGGTGACCGCTAAGGTCCTCCATGGTTCCTTTGGAGCCATTCAAGAACAAAGAGTTGAAGCTAAGGAGACAAGGCCCCGCAAGAGGAGCTTGCCGAAGGCCAACCAAGGCACTCAAGAAACTTGCCGCGACGCGCCACGCGTCCCGGCAAGGCCCGGTGAGCGACAAGCCTCCGGACGCGACAAGACAACGACCGCGGCAAGGCTCTTGCCGTGGCAAGCTACCTCTTCAGACGCGCCCAAAGACATCCACCAACGTGTCGCCCTGGGGCCTTTCCAGGTGCGCGTGGCAAGAGGCTGTGCAGCCAGCGGTGCGAGGTGGCAAGCGGCGCTGACAAGATCGCCATCGTGGCAAGCGGTGGCGCCCCTGACGGTCCCTTTATGCACTGTTTGGGCGACGCAGACGGGCATTTAATGCCTTTGTCCCCTGCCGTCAGGGTTAGGTAGGATACACTGTACAAGTAGTTGTACCAACCGCAACTCTTTTACATTTTTGCCCTTGTTCACGCTGCCACTGCGGTGACCCCTTTAGCATATAAAAGGAGGCCCATGCGCAACGTAGGGGGGGGGGGTTCGAAGGATTCGAAACCAGAAAACACTCACGCTCTCGAGCAAGAACACAATACAACCAGACAGGCAGCAGTAGGAGTATTATCTCTCCGGAGAGCTCCTAAGCTGGGTAAAATCGCTCGTGTGCTTCGCCTCGATCTGCTCTTTGCGCGATCTCCGCCCCCCACCGAACCGAAAGGGGCTCCGTCCTCATAGGTGTTCGTTCCCATGACAGGGACATTTTCAAACTCATGGATATTTACGGAGGGATAACTACATGCATTCTGGTTGGAGGAGACACGATTCTTATGTGGAAAGATCTTTGGCATGAGAATGTGCTTACCATGAACACCTACCAACTTATGTTCTCCTTTGCAATTGACAAGGATGTCTCTTTAGCAGAATTTTATTTTGACCCACAGCCAGATAAACATTTTGCCCAACCCTTATCTTTGGAAGCTAGGATGGAACTGGATTCATTAATGTTTGCGATTAATGGTCTTTGATTCAACATATGGCAATGGATGAATGGATCCTTTGCTGGGGGGACATTTCTTATCGTCCCAAAAGTTCTACAAATTTGTGTTTAGAAACTATCAAGCCCCAAAGCATATCACCTCGATATGGATTTTGAGATAGAAAGTTTTTTCCTGGCTCATGTTCGTGGACAGGATCAATACGAGGGACATGCTTCTGAGGAGACAATTCCAGATTGGTGATTATCATAATAGCATGCTATGCAGTTCATAGTCCCTGGAAACATACAAACACCTGTTCTTCCAATGCAATTTTAGTTCTGCTTGCTGGGCCATTTTGGCCATCTCTTGGGACTGCAGCATGCCCACACAAGAGATGATTGAACACATCTCCACCACTTGGCACCGCCCACTATTGAAATAATTCATGATCTTGGCCACATGGAATATTTGGAAATAGAGGAAAATAAGATACTTCAAGGATGTGCCCGCCTCAACGCAAGACTGGATACGTGCACTCAAAAGTGACCTTAAGATTCTATGCTATAGAGTGAAACCAGAGTTGTCTGAGTTCATCAAGAATCTCTATGTCTCCCTTCTTGTGTGATGATCCACAAGTATAAGGGGCCAATCATAGTCCTTTTGATAAGTAAGAGTGTCAAACCCAATGAGGAGCAGAAGGAAATAACAAGCGGTTTTCAGCAAGGTATTATTTGAAAGCACTAAAATTATTGGTAACAGATAGTTTGATAGCAATGTAAATTGTAATGAGCAACAAGTAATAATTGTAACAAAGGTGCAACAAGGTAGCCAATACTTTTTGTAGCAAAAGAAATACCGGAACAGTCTCTTATAATAAGCAAGCGTTCTTGATGACACACAGGAATTTCATCTAGTCACTTTCATCATGTTTGTTTGATTTACGTTCACTACTTTCATAATCTGACATGTGGGTGGACCGGTGCTTGGGTGTTGTTCTTACTTGAACAAGCCTCCCACTTATGATTACCCCCTCTCGCAAGCATCCGCAACTACGAAAGAAGAATTAAGATAAATCTATCCATAGCATGGAACATATGGATCCAAATCACCCTCTTACGGAATAACGCATAAACTAGGGTTTAAGCTTCTGTCACTCTAGAAACTCATCATCTAATTACTAATCCAGAATGCCTTCTCTTAGGCCGAAAGATGGTGAAGTGTCATGTAGTCGACGTTCACATGACACCACTAGGAAGCAACAACATACATATCATCAAAATATCAAGCGGATACCAAATTAACATGATTACTTATGGCAAGACTTCTCCCATGTCCTCAAGAACAAAAGTAACTACTCACAAATCATATTCATGTCCAAGATCAAAGGGGTATTTAATATCATTAATGATCTGAACATATAATCTTCCACCAAATAAACCAACTAGCATCAACTACAAGATGTAATCAACACTACTAGCAACCCGTACCAATCCGAGGTTTGGAGACAAAGATTGAATACAAGAGATGAACTAGGGTTTGAGATGAGATGGTGCTGGTGAAGATGTTGATGAAGATTGGCCCTCCCACGATGAGAGGGTCGTTGGTGATGACGATGCCTTCGATTTCCTCGTTCCCCGGCGGAATCGCTCCGTCGGAGAGCAAAGGTGCTCCTGCCCAGGTTCTGCCTCGAGACGGCAGCGCTTCATTTCGAAACCTTCTTCCTGATGTTTTACCAGGTCAAATGGCACCATATACGAGAAGATGAGCCCTGGAGGCCTGCCAGGGGCGCCACAAGCTCAGGGGGCGCGCCCCCCAGGCTCATGGATGCCTGGTGGGTCCCCCTCTGGTATTTCTTTCGCCAATAATTTTAATATATTCCAAAATAACTCTCCATCAATTTTCAGCTCATTTGGAGATGTTCAGAAAAGGTGCCTCCAATATAGCCCTTTTGGATTCAGAATTCCAGCTGCAGGCAATCTCCCTCTTCATGTGAAACTTGCGAAATAAGAGCATAATGATTGTGTTATAAAGTGCATAATGCAATAAATAGCAACATAAAACATGATGCAAAATGGATGTATCATTATGTAAAGATAAACCCCTCTTAGAGACCTCACTCTGTGCTTTTAGCCGAAGTGCCATGTAACATAAACTCTGTATATATTGTTTTAATGGAGCAACAATAGGAGCCTCTCCTGCTCTTTAACTATTCAAAAAATGTTAGATTTGGAAGAACACTAGTCATGAGTTGATGATGAGAACTTAAAGAGAAAGAACAAAACCAAATGATGTAATGAGACTTACATGCCTTGGGAAGTTCAGAGCTCACGCCGCTCTTAAAAGTTATAAGTTTCTTCTGCTGAGTGGGAGAAATATTGAAAGTAAAACTATAAGAAGTTTTGAGGTGAAAAGAAAAGAAGACTGGAATGACTAGCTCAGGTATGAATGTCATACAAGTTATAAGATGTAGAGAAAATCGTCCAGGTAAAGCGTGATTCTTGAGAATTGTGATTAAATTGTTGAACACTAAATTCTTTGGGAATTTTGGTTAAAATTTTATCACAAGGATACCGACTTGATTGCATGTTGTTGGGAATTGATGCAAGAATTACTACGACCCAAAGACCAACAGATTAATGCTGTCAAATATGTGTTGAAGATTTTGTAAAAGTTATGATACTTCTTCATCAACATATTACCTCTGAATTTATTTTCATAATTCATTTTAGAGTTTTGTACACTCTAGCCCATTGAATAGAAGTTGTAAAAAGAACAATAGTTGTTTGAGGATGCAAGTTATGAATATTTTTTTTGATAGAAAGACTGTAAGGGAACCCCCTACAGTATAATTGGTGCAACAAACCCAAATTGCAAGTACCATGCCTTGAACCTGGGTGGGTGGGAAGGCATCAGCCCCTTCCCACCACTAGGCTATGCCTTAGTCTGCGCAAGTTATGAATATTGATGATAGAATTGAACAGTCATAACACTGATGCTAAATGTCGCAAGGCTAAAAGAATACCACATATGTGTGACATTGCATTTAGTCACATTGGACAAACCCGCATGGAGAAATTCCATAGCGATTGATTTTGGAGTCATGTGATTACGAATCATCTGACATGTGCAACTTTTGTCCAAATAGTGAGGTAAACTAAAATACCGTTCATATGCCATTAAGAATGAGCAATGAAATAATTGGACATGTGTGTATTGATGTATGTACACTGGTACAGTGAGGTGCTATACAAATGGTTTTTAACCCCTTTCCCCGCGACGGTGTTTCGAATCGTTGCCAAGTGAGTGACTGCGATAGGGAGGTCCTTCCCACACAACCCAGAAACCATCAGGGATATGCCCTCCTGGCACACACACTCGGCAAAAATGAGGCCATGTGTGACAGGTGAGCAATCAAATACGGTTATACGTACAGTTGTGCTAAAAAAATACAATTGTACATGCCAAATTGTTTCTGGTCGTAAGTACATCCCACACAGTCAGTCCCCGTTAAATGTTTCCATTCATATGTACATTCCACACATTCAATCCAAGGAATACCTTTACGTTAGTATGTACATCCCATACAGTTAATCCAAGAAGTACGTTTATGTTCATATATACATCCCACACAGTCACTTCAAGGAAAACATTTCTATTCGCAGGTACATCACACACAATTTTCCCCATTAAATCGTTTGTGATAGCGTTGCCATTGCACACGATATTAATAATTTTATCGTTTGCATTATTGAATCCATCACACACGGTGCATAGAAGAAACTGTGTGGCAAAGGTTGTCCATCACACACACTTTTTATGTGGTAAACGTTTGCGCAAGGTGGCCTAACGCAAACAGTTTTCTAGAAGATGTCGTGTGTTATTGTTCATTGATCCAACACGGTTTATTCCTAGAAATATGTGGGTCACCTGAGGTCATTGCCCACGGTGTTTTCTCAATAACTGTTTGCAATAGAAAAACCCAATTAGCAAGCTAATTGGCCATTAGCAGGCTAATTGCCCTATCATTAATAATCCATATATTAATCTAATTGTCATTTCATATTAAGAACACAATATATTTCATTTCCATATTAAGGAAGCATGATTTCATAATTGAAATACATCAGAGTACAACATCATATATCTTCAGCGCTCAGCTACCCCATTACACAACTGCACCAGCACAACTATCCAAATGGTCTTTGGAAGCATTAGTTAGTCCATTATAAAAGATATCAAGTATTTCATTTTTCTTAAGAGGATGATCAGGCAAAGCATTAAGTAACTGGAGAAGCCTCTCCCAAGCTTGTGGGAGACTCTCTTCTTCAATTTGCACAAAATATATATTTCCCTTAAGGCAGCTTGTTTCTTATGAGCAGGGAAATATTTAGCAGAGAAGTAATAAATCATATCCTGGGGACTATGCACACAACCAAGATCAAGAGAATTAAACCAAGTTTTAGCATCACCCTTTAATGAGAACGGAAATATCTTAAGGATATAATAGTAACGAGATTTCTCATCATTAGTGAACAGGGTGGCTATATCATTTAATTTAGTAAGATGTGCCACAACAGTTTTAGATTCATAGCCATAAAAAGGTCAGATTCAACCAAAGTAATTATCTCAGGATCGACAGAGAAATCATAATCCTTATCAGTAACAAAGATAGGTGAAGTAGGAAAAGCAGGGTCATATTTCATTCTAGCATTCAGAGATTTCTGTTTCAGTTTAGCTAATAACTTCTTAAGATCAAATCTATCATTGCAAGCAAGAAAATCTCTAGCAGTTTCTTCATCCATAACATAACCCTCAGGAACAACAGGCAATTCATATGAGTGGGAGAACCTTCATCATCACTATCATTGATAATATCAGTTTCAAGAATTTCATTCTCTCTAGCCCTAGCAAGTTGTTCATTAAGATATTCACCTAATGGCACAGTAGTATCAAGCACAGAAGTAGTTTCATCATAAGTATCATGCATAGTAGAAGTGGCATCATCAATAACATGCGACATATCAGAATTAATAGTAGGAGCAGGTTTAGGTGTCACAAGCTTACTCATAATAGAAGGAGAATCAAGTGCAGAGCTAGATGGCAGTTCCTTACCTCCCCTCGTAGTTGAGGGATAAATCTTGGTTCTTTCGTCTTTCAAGTTCCTCATAGTGACCAGCAAATATAAGTCCCAAGTGACTTAAAGAATAGAGCTATGCTCCCCGGCAATGGCGCCAGAAAATAGTCTTGATAACCCACAAGTATAGGGGATCATAACAGTTTTCGAGGTAGAGTATTCAACCCAAATTTATTGATTTGACACAGGGGGATCCAAAGAATATTCTCAAGTATTAGCAGTTGAGTTGTCAATGCAACCACACCTGGATAACTTAGTATCTGCAGAAAGGTATTTAGTAGCAAAATAGTATGGAAATAACAGTAACAGTGGCAAAAGTAACAGTAGTAGTTTTGTAGTAATTGTAACAGCAGCAACGGTAAAGTAAATAAGCAAAGCACAATATGTGAAAAGCTCATAGGCATTGGATCGGTGATGGATAATTATGTCGGATGAGATTCCTCACGTAATAGTTATAACATAGGGTGACACAGAACTAGCTCCAGTTCATCAATGTAATGTAGGCATGTATTCCGAATATAGTCATATGTGCTTATGGAAAAGAACTTGCATGACATCTTTTGTCCTACCCTCCCGTGGCAGCGGGGTCCTAATGGAAACTAAGGGATATCAAGTCCTCCTTTTAATAGAGTACCGAACTAAAGCATTAGCACTTAGTGAATACATGAGCTCCTCAAACTACGGTCATCACCGAGAAGTATCCCGATTATTGTCACTTCAGGGTTGTCGGATCATAACACATAATAGGTGACTATAGACTTGCAAGATAGGATCAAGAACTCACATATATTCATGAAAACATAATAGGTTCAAATCTGAAATCATGGCACTCGGGCCCTAGTGACAAGCATTAAGCATAGCAAAGTCATAGCAACAGCAATCTCAGAACATAGTGGACACTAGGGATCAAACCCTAACAAAACTAACTTGATTACATGGTAAATCTCATCCAACCCATCACTGTCCAGCCTACGATGGAATTACTCACGCACGGAGGTGAGCATCATGAAATTGGTGATGGAGGATGGTTGATGATGACGACGACAACGAATCCTCCTCTCCGGAGCCCTGAACGGACTCCAGATCAGCCCTCCCAAGAGAGATTGGGGCTTGGCGGTGGCTCCGTATCATAAAACATGATGAATCTTTCTCTCTGATTTTTTTCTCTGTGAACGTGAATATATGAAGTTGGAGTTGAGGTCGGTGGAGGTCGAGGGGGCCCACGAGGCAGGGGCGCGCCCTGGGGGGGCGCCCCACCCTCGTGGACAGGGTGTGGCCCCCTGGTGCTGATTCTTTCGCCAATATTTTTTATTAATTCTGAAAAGTTGCTCTGTGGATTTTCAGATCATTCCGAGAACTTTTATTTCTGCACAAAAATAACACCATGGCGGTTCTGCTGAAAACAACGTCAGTCCGGGTTAGTTCCATTCAAATCATGCAAGTTAGAGTCCAAAACAAGGGCAAAAGTGTTTGGAAAAGTAGATACGATGGAGACGTATTAGCTATCTTTGCTCCATCTTGAAGGCAATCTTCTGCTCTCTAATGGTTACCGGAAACCGTTATTACGCCTCTGGGACCAGGCATCTTCATCTTGAGATATACATAGCATGGTCGACCCATAAAGCTAGCATAAGCAGGTCTGCCCAGAATGGCATGATATGCACTCTGGAAATCCACAACTTCAAACGTCAACTTCTCCTTGCGTAAATTCTTCTCGTTGCCGAAAACCACGTCGAGAGTGGTCCGACCGAGTGATTCGGCTTTCTTTCCTAGGATGATTCCATGGAACCGCATGTTTCTCTCGCTGAGTTTGGACATCGGAATGCCCATTCCTTTGAGGGCCTCAACATACAAAATATTCAGGCCACTGCCACCATCCATCAGGACCTTAGTCAGTCGGGTGCCCCCCACGACTGGGTCGACCACCAGCGCCTACCGCCCAGGGGTAGCTACGCTTGCCGGGTGGTCGGACTGGTCGAATGTAATGAGGTTTTTTAACCACTTCAGATACCTTGGTGTTGCCGGAGCAACCATGTTCGCCTCTCTGTTAATGACCTTCAGTCGACTTTTGCTCTCAATATCTGCAAAAATCACCAAGGTGGCATTGACATTGGGATAACCGTCGTCATCATCCTTATCCTCTTCTTCCTTATCAGGCTCTTTGTCCTTATCACTGGGTTTACTTTCTCGGAAGCTCTGGATTAGTAGTAGACATTGTCGAGTGCTATGCTTGGGGTGAATCAGGTTCCCCTCCTCATCCTTCTTGGTGTGAATATGACACGGCAAATCCATCACACCATTTCCTTCCTGGTCCTTCACCTTCCTGGGGGTCCAGGCCCCTTTAGGTTTCCCTTTGAACTTTCCTTGATTCAACACTGCTGCCTCAGCCTTTCGCTTCTGCTTCCGACTGGAATTTCCTCCTCCGGTATCCTGGGCGACTGTTTTGTGGTTGCCACTCCTTAGTCGGTCTTCCTATTCGCCGTTAGCGTATTTGGTGGCAATCTCCATCATCAGAGTCAAAGACATATCTCCAGTCCGACCGAACTTCAGATTGAACTCTCTGTAGCGAAGGCCTTCCTTGAAGGCACAACTGCTTGGTGATCTGACACATTCTCCACTGTGTGGTGCAGAGTGATCCATCTCTGGATATAGTCTCTCAAGGTTTCATTCGGTTTCTGCACACAATGCTGCAACTTTGGTAGACCAGCAGGTCTCTTGCAGGTGCCCTCAAATGTTCTGGTGAACACCCGGGCTAACTCATCCCAACTCAAAATGCTCCCAGGGGCCAACTGATTCAGCCAAGCTCTAGCAAAACCTTCAAGCATCAGAGGAAGGTGCTTCATGGCCACCTCATCGCTACCGCCACCAATGTGCACAACCACTCGGTAGTCTTCAAGCCAAGTATCGGGCTTCGACTCTCCTTTGAACTTACTGACACCAGTCGCCAGTCTGAAGTTATGGGGGATCTCAGCAGCTCTGATGGCCCTTCCAAAACACTCGGGGCCGGAAACGTGGACTCTGCCTCCACTGGGTCTATCCTGATCTAGCTCTTCTCTATATGCTTTGTTTCGGTCGACCAAACCCTACACAAAGATGGACCTTGCATCAAAGCTGGGCTCTCTGGGTCGACTGGAACTCTGCGGTCGTTCCCATACGGACGCCTGCCGTCATTGCGCCAGGACGCGTATGACCCGTCCCTCAGAAGGGATGAAGGCGGTTGACGATAGTTGTTGCAGGCATATTCATGATCATATTCTCCATGAGCTCTTCCCAGGTACCGATCCTGGCGGTGATCACGACCTCCATGCCGCAAAGGACAGCTAGGACTGTGAGCCCACTGAACGGTATATGCTCTCACTGATCTGCTGTGGATTCTGTTCCGCGACTGGGACACAACGGAGTTCAAGTCTCCCGCTGCTCGGAGCAGCGTTCTAATATGTTCCAAGCCTCTTCCAGCCTCCTAATGAGGCGGCTGAATGGACTCTGCAATACATGCAACGGCTGCCAAATTCTGAATCGGTGTACGCAATACCTGAGTTTCCGGTGGAAACAATTGTCGTGGACGCCGATTGACTCGGGATCACGACGGCACGCTTGCCGAGAGAATGTTGAGATTCTCCAGACGAAAAGCGCCAGCCACAAGGGCTGTGAGCACCGCCTCCAAGGCCCGGGACTTGGCGGTTTCCCCTATGATGGGGGTCTGGAGAGCCTCCACGTTGCGGCGATGTAGCTCCTCCCTCTGCTGTGAGCTGAGAGGTTGGGGCTGGTACTCTTCATGGTCGAGTGACGAGCCAGCGCTTCTGCTGCCGTCGCCACTGCGACAAAAGTCAGGTGGACCGCGACGGGAGTCGACCATGAGGACCTCTGCCGCGGGGTCACAACTCCCGCTCAGAGAAGGTATCTGCAAAATCAGTCGACAGGTCGACCGATCCGCAAGGAAACACGTCGGTCTCAATTGCCGCGACTTGAGGGGTGAACTCCTGACAAGCCACCGCGTGTCTCACCCACCGCTGGAGCCGCGAACGCCCTAACCGCTTGCGGCGACACCTAGCGGAGTGAGACAATGACGCGATGGTACAGAGAAGACGGATGCCTTAGGAGGACGCCACAGGAACTCGCGCAGAAGTGCGCCGAGCCACGAGCCGGGAGAGCCTCGACATCGAGGGGGGCCTCCTGGAGCCAGGCGGAGTCGTCGGTGATGAAAGTGAGTGCGCCGAGTCGGAACTCGCAGCCCATGACCAAACCGCCACCGGAAACCATGCTGATGAAGATCGAAGAAAATGCAACCTCGCCGGAAGTCGCTATGACGCTTTGCCCCATGGTGGGCGCCAACTGTCGTGGTACTAAGTCTGACAGTAAGTATAGGGGGTACGAATGAGGAGGCACGGTCCTAGCTATGGCCAGATTGTACGCAAGTGTTTACGAGTTCAGGCCCCTCTCGGAGGAGGTAAAAGCCCTACGTCTTGGTGCCCGGAGGCGGTCGACTGGATTATATGAGTGTGTGTTACAGGGGGTGCGTACCCTTGTGCCGGAGGAGGGGGTGGCTTATATAGGCCAGGACCACGGCCATCCCCCATTACCAAGCGTTCAATGTACATAAAGATGGGGCATTACTGGTAACGCCAGCCATAAGTGCCTTCAATGACTTTAAAGACTACAGAGTGAATGCTTGACCATTGCCGTTCTGGATGACTCCTGGTCTTCAATAGGTCGAGTGATTTCTTGTATGGTCGAGTGATTGACTGGTCGTGTGACTTCAGGAAGGAGGGGTACCCGAGTGACTGATTGGTCGAGTGGATTGCACTAGACACATTTATTGGGCACTCCTTGTTGTCTCTTGAGCTTCTTTGCTTCTAGGGTAGTGACCTTGGGTAGGACATATAGGTCGGGCCTATGACCCTACCCCAGGTCTATATCATCATCAACCAGGGTGCGCCTGGCTCCAGGCGCGCCCAGGTTGGTTGTGCCCACCTGGGGCACCTTCCGGACTCTGTTTTTCTACCGTTTGCTTGTTTCCCAAGATAAAAAAAATCTTTATATACCCCCTGAACCTATTGACCACCGTATCACGGAGAAAGCTTGTGTTTTCTTTATCTTGCTGTTTTCTGTCAGATCCCATCTACCATGGCCGCTTCAAGCTCATCCAAGGACAAGTTCTTCAAGAACGTCATAAACCCATATTTGCGGGAGGTGGTGCAGCACCCTCAGGCCATCCAAATGCATGAGGGGGTGCTACAAATCCGCGATGTGGAAGGACCCAAGGGGACGGGGACCGTGGAGGCCAGCCTTGAAGCTATGGAGCAGGAAGTCTTCCGGTGCAAGGGGATGGTGGAGCGTGGACTCAATGCCAATCACCTCACGATTACAGACCTTACTCGTGATCTCAAGGTGGGTGGCAAGTCCATGAACGACATCGTCTTCAACCTCGACGAGCAAATCAACTTCCTCCAAAGCCAAATCTATGATCTTCAAAACCAAATCTTGGAATATGAGGCTAGGCTTAAAGGTATGAGTTTGGCTGCTAGTTGCAGGACCCATGAGACTCATTCTTCCTCTTACGATGGTGGACCTCTGCCATGGAAACCGGAGGACAAGATCGCATCTACTTCATCACCACCACCTTCTTCTTCATCACCAAAAGAAAATTGAGTATCGGGTATGGGCACTCCCCTTGGCTTCCGCCAAGCATGGGGGAGTTGCCCGAGTATCGTATCACCCACTATATTTTGCCTTTACTTAATTTAGTTTCATCTTTTGGTTTAGATGAATAATAGTTTAGTTAGATCCTTTCTTTCCGAGAGTTTGCTGAGCGATCTATCCTTGTAATCGTGTGCGAGATATATAATAAAATTTAGTTTGAGTTTTCGTGTTCTTTACTTTCATGTTGCAATAAAAATAAAGGGAATAAATTAAAAGGATCATATGTTAATCTTATGGTAGGTGATGACAGCACATAAGGAAAAGTATACGTAGGAAATTTTATTAGAGATTTACAAACATAGCATTGGTCAATGATGCAACTCATGAAAGAATTAATAAAGGAAGAGAAGATTCACATATAAATACACTATCCTAGAAACATTTGTGATTGTGAGCCCCCATCAAAATATTATATGCCAAAATTGTTGATGTTGGACAAGGAAGACAACGTAATGATTTATGTTTGTTCATATACACATAGAAGTTATATTGTCATAGATCCTTCAACATGTGGTGCTTGCCCCTATATTTGCTAGCCAAAAATTCCGCACTAAGTAGATATACTACTTGTGCATCCAAAAACCCTTAAACCCAAATCTTATTTTCAAGAGTCCACCATACCTACCTAGGGATTGAGCAAGATCCCTCAAGTTGTCATCGGTGCAATAAGGCAATAAAAATTGCTTCTAAAAGTGTGAGATCATTTAGTGTAAGAGAAAATTGAGCATTGTATGAACTTGTGATGGTGAAGGATAAAAGTGTTAGACTGCATAATAAAGGTTGCCATCACAAGGGGCAATACAACATGACTTTGTTTTGCACTAAGGGGCTGAGCATGCAAACAAATAAGTGCATGGCAACCTCTGCTTCCCTCTGCGAAGGGCCTATCTTTTACTTTTACGTATTTACTTTTATGCAAGAGTCAAAGTTTCTTCTCTCTACTCCTTTTTATTTTTCTCCTTTGGCAAGCATGATGTGGTGAGGAAAGATCTAGGCACATATGTCCAGTTGAATATGGGTGGCATGAGTTATTATTGTTGACATCACCCTTGAGGTGAATACGTTGGGAGGCAAAACTATAAGCTCCCATCTTTTTATGTGTCCGATTGAAACATTTTTCTCATGTGTATGCGTTAACAATCATAGAATACTATATGATGTTTGAGTATGTGGACTTGCCTAAAGGCTCCGATACGTGACCCTTTATGAAAAGATGATGAATTGTAGTTCCAAAGTTGTCTGAGAACATATTTTGTTGGTTTCTAATAGAGTTTATGCTTTATACTTCAATAGTGTGGTGAATTGTTACTTATTCATGAGAAGTCTATGATAAAAGTCTTATGTTTAAATTTGTTGTTGTTATAATAATCTACATGATGCTTCCATGTCCGTATTTGTTTTTATCGACACCTCTCTCTCTAAGCATGTGGACATGTTTTTCGATTTCGGTTTACGCTTGAGGACAAGCGAGGTCTATGATTGGGGGAGCTAATACGTCCATTTTGCATCATGTTTTCCTACTGTTATTTATGTTGTTTTATTCTAATACCTTTTCTCTCATAATATGCAAGGTACACACAAAGAGGGATAATTCTGGCAGCTGGAAATCTGGACGTGGAAAAGCAACGTCAGGCCACCTATTTTGCACAATTTCAAACAAGCTGAAAATTTACGGAGATTTTTATAGAATAAATGAGGAATATTGGAGCCAATAAGTACTAGAGGGGGCCCACCAGGTGGGCACAACCCACCTGGGCGCCCTAGGGAGCCCAGACGCGCCTTGGTGGGTTGTGCTCAACCAGGCCGACCTCCGGTGCCCATCTTCTGGTATATAACTCATTTTGACTTACAAAAAATAAGGAGAGGACTTTCGGGAAGGAGCGCCGCCGTCTAGAGGTGGAACTTGGGCAGGAGCACTTTTGCCCTCCGGCGGAGCGATTTCACCGGGGGAACTTCCCTCATGGAGGGGGAAATCATCGTCATCATCATCACCAACAACACTCCCATCTTGGGGAGGGCAATCTCCATCAACACCTTCAACAACACCATCTCCTCTCAAACCCTAGTTCATCTCTCGTGTTCAATCTTTGCACTGGAACTGTAGATTGGTGCCTGTGGGTGACTAGTAGTGTTGATTACATCTTGTAGTTGATTGCTGTATTGTTTATTTGGTGGAAGATTATATGTTCAGATCCAATATGCTATTTAATACCCCTCTGATCTTGAGCATGTTTATCACTTGTGAGTAGTTACTTTTGTTATTGATATCACGGGAGAAATCATGTTGCGAGTAATCATGTGAACTTGATATGTGTTTGATATTTTGATAGTATGTATGTTGTGATTCCCTTAGTGGTGCCATGTGAACGTCGACTACATGACACTTCACCATATTTTTGCCTAAGGGAATGCATTGTGGAGTAGTTATTATATGATGGGTTGCAAGAGTGATAGAAGCTTAAACCCTAGTTTATGCGCTATTCTGTAAGGGACCGAATGGATCCAAAAGTTTAATGCTATGGTTAGAATTTATTATTAATACTTTTCTCATAGTTGCGGATGCTTGCGAGGGGGTTAATCATAAGTAGGTGGTTTGTTCAAGTAAGAACAACACCTAAGCACCGATCCACCCACATATCAAATTATCAAAGTAGCGAACACAAATCGAACCAACATGATGAAAGTGACTAGATGGAATCCCCGTGTACCCACAAGAATGCTTTGCTTACTATAAGAGACCGTTTTGGCATGTCCTTTGCCTCAAAAGGATTGGGCTACCATGCTGCACTTTTTTTTACTACTATCATTACTTGCTCGTTACAAATTATCTTGCTATAAAATTACTTTGTTACTTACAATTTCAGCACTTGCAGACATTATCTTGCTGAAAACCACTTGTCATTTCCTTCTGCTCCTCATTGGGTTCGACACTCTTACTTATCAAAAAGAGCTACAATTGATCCCCTATACTTGTGGGTCATCATCTACCAAATCCTTGTCTTCACGAAGCAACTGGTTCTATCCCCCACCTCCTTTACATTTCAGTTTGTCTTTATGAAGTCATTACTTGCTTGCCTGATCTATTTGACTTCACTGTGTAAAGACTATTACCTGTTTGGCTTCATTGTCTACCATTCCGATCTGTACTACCTAGCTGCTATTAGTCGTCGTGCTTTCATTACTATGCTCACTTGACTATGGTCTGTCTAGAGTAGTTTTTCTTCCGCTGCATATCATATAGGTTTAATTTGATTGTTTGTCTTCAAAGACCTCGTGTTTTGAAGACTTTCATAAAAATTGCCTATTCACCCCCCCTGGTCGATAACTAGCACTTTCAAGTGTGCAAACGTCAAAAGATCTAGTAATGATATGAAGCAAGCATAATGGAGTTGGAATATTTGTTTTAATGAATTGATCAAATAATATGATTTCATCAATAGAAACAAATATGCTTGTATTTATAAGAAATTTAGTGAGAGCATGATAATATTTCAAAACACTATGTGTGCATGACACATTGTTGATTGGAAATTATATAAATCTCTTGACACAAATTAAGACTTTATTGAAACTAGTTTTTCGGTAAAGTACTTGGGCAGTATAGTCCTTGTATTAAGCATCATAATCTATGTAGTGTCTAAATTGTGCTTAGGAAAAATACATATTGACAAAGTACTAAAGCAGTTTAGTAAGAAAAATGCCAAGAAGAGTTTCTTGATGAAGTCACATGGAAGGAGTTCTTAGCAAGAATTGGTATCTTGAAATACGGATGAGTGAAATACATGATTTCAACCATACTTGTGTTAATTCCATGTTATTTGAATAACCATGTATGTCGAGTACTCCAAGTAAGTTGTGAGTAAAGTTACCGGAATGGTAAAAACATTTATCATAGGACAACATTGAAAATGTTGCTGAGTACTCATGACATGTTTCTCACATACAGAGAAAATGAAGAGATTGATGTAAGGAGTTACATCAATCCATTCTTGATGTAAGTAGTACATCAACAAAAAAATCTTCAATCGGTACTCCAAGAGAATTTTCAATTTCAATTAAATGATTTATGGTGGCACAATAAGTTGGCATTGGTCCGAGAAAATTCCTGTGGTGAATTCTACAACAGAGAGCTAAGTATATTGTCGCTTTAGAAGCAACAATAGAGGGTGACGAATCAAAGTTTCATTTGCGAACTTACTATGGTTTCTTGCTGATTGTGCAAATAGAACACTATTCTCAACAGTGGTTCTATGGCTCAATCTAAGGAATCAAAGGTCATGTCAGTGATTCAATATATACTAAGCTTGTTTCACATAAATTATGAATTCATGTGAAAGCAAGACAGATGCATTAAAATGCAAATGATACACACGGATCTGAAGATTGTCATATTCGATAGGACGAAGTCTATTCCACAAGAAAAGCATGGACTGGCACCGTGTAAAAGTCAAAAGTCCTAACTAGATTATTGACTCTAGTGCAAGTGGGAGACTGTTGGAAATACTCCCTAGAGGCAATATTATTATATTATCATATTTCCATATTCATAATTAAGTAGTACTATTTCATGCTATAACTGCTAAGATCCTCGAATATGCAATTCAGTGAAAAACTCATATGTACGTGTGAAATAGTAAATGGATAAAATAAAGGTTCCTAGTCTCACCTCTAGGACTAGCTCAAGTGTTGTTCGTGATCATGTTTTCTAGATCTTAGGATATTTTTTAAGTGTAACAATAGTCCTAAAACAATATTAAGATTACGATGTTGGAAGAACGGTCACATTGAATCGACCCAAACTGGTCTGTTATGAATTGAGTTAATATCGTCTGTATTCAATGTAATAAGACGGAGTGTTAATGCGATTTCTCTCCTAATACCATGAGAGTACCGTATTCACTTCTTACCATATGATGGACTTTTGGGTTGCTCAAACATCACCTATAACACGGTGATCATAACAACAACTTACAGGCTCATTGGAAAGTTTGACAAGGGACTATATAGCTCGAGAGTGAGATTTGCTCCTCCGACGATGGAGAGATATTATTAGGGCCCTATTGGTGTGATGGAATCCATCATCATTGATGTCTACTACACAACGTTCTTCTTGTATACGTTGTTTGGGCCTCCAAGTGCAGAGGTTTGTAGGACAGTAGCAAATTTCCCTCAAGTGGATGACCTAAGGTTTATCAATACGTGGGAGGCATAGGATGAAGATGGTCTCTCTCAAACAACCCTGCAACCAAATAACAAAGAGATTCTTGTGTCCCCAACCCACCCAATACAATGGTAAATTGTATAAGTGCACTAATTCGGCGAAGAGATGGTGATACAAGTGCAATATGGATGGTAGATATAGGTTTTTGTAATCTGAAATTATAAAAACAGCAAGGTAGCAAGTAACAAAAGTGAGAGAAAATAGTATTGCAATGCTTCGAAACAAGGCCTAGGGTTCATACTTTCACTAGTGCAAGTTCTCTCAACAATGATAACATAATTGGATCATATAACTATCCCTCAACATGCAACAAAGAGTCACTCCAAAGTCACTAATAGCAGAGCACAAACAAAGAGATTATTGTAGGGTACGAAACCACCTCAAAGTTATTGTTTCCGACCAATCCATTGGGCTATTCCTATAAGTTTCACAAATAGCCCAAGAGTTTGTAGTAAAATAACACCTTAAGACACACATCAACCAAAACCCTAATGTCACCTAGATACTCCAATGTCACCTCAAGTATCCGTGGGTACGATTATACGATATGCATCACACAATCTCAGATTAATCAATCAAACCAACACAGAGAACTTCAAAGAGTGCCACAAAGTTTCTACCGGAGAGTCAAGACGAAAACGTGTGCCAACCCCTATGCATAAGCTCACAAGGTGACTGCACCCACAAGTTGATCACAAAAACATACATCAAGTAGATCACGTGAATATCCCATTGTCGACACAGATAAGCACATGCAACACATACATCAGGTGTTCTCAAATCCTTGTGAGCTTAACTTCACATCCGATAAGATAACTTCAAAGGGAAAACTCAATCCATTACAAGAAGATAGAGGGGGAGAAACATCATATGATCCAACTATAATAGCAAAGCTCGCGATACATCAAGATCATGCCATATCAAGAACACGAGAGAGAGAGAGAGAGAGAGAGAGATCAAACACATAGCTACTGGTACATACCCTCAGCCCCGAGGGGGAACTACTCCCTCCTCATCATGGAGAGCGCTGGGATGATGAAGATGGACACTGGTGATGATTCCCCCTCCGGCAGGGTCCCAGAACAGGGGCCCCGATTGGTTTTTGGTGGCTACAGAGGCTTGCGGCGGTGGAACTCCCGATCTAGGTTTCTTTCGAGGGTTTCCGTATTTATAGAATTTTTTTGCATCGGGTTCACGTCAGGGGGGGGGGGGGTCTCCAAGTCAGCCATGAGGTAGGGGCGCGCCCAGCGGGGTAGGGAGCGTCCTCCACCCTCGTGGATGACTCAAGACTCTTCTGGCCCAACTCTTTTGCTTCAGGGGCTTCTTCTGGTCCATAAAAAATCTTCGTAAATTGGCAGGCCAATTGGGATCCGTGTGGTATTCCTTTTCTGTAAAACGCAAAAACAAGAAAAAAAACAGAAACTTGCACTGGGCTCTAGGTTTATAGGTTAGTCCCAAAAATCATATAAAATAGCATATAAATGCATATAAAACAACCAAGATGGATAATATAATAGCATGGAACAATAAAAAATTATAGATATGTTGGAGACGTATCAATCATCTAGCCAGACACAGGTGCCTACATCATGGGGATGTCGAAACACAATAACGAGAAAGAAGAACAAAACCGATAACGAGGATTTCGATATGGTGAGTATAGTATAACTCAGGAGGATACCGATGCATCCTGGGTTTTGTGAAGTTTCACAAAGCAAATGAAACATCACATGATAAACATAGGTTCACTAGAATATCATTCGTGTGCTCACAGGGATTGATATGGACGTCCATAGTCCTGCTGTCAGTCATTGAACGAACGGTTTCGTCCATGTCTATGAGTTACCGAACCTACAATGTCACAAGCTTAAGGTAATCATGATGTTCTGAGTGTTAGTAGGACGGCAGTGCTAAGAATATATTTTTGGAATTGTTTCATTAATATTTGGAATAGTTTTGAGAGGATCCGTAAGCGTTACGCACTACAAAAAAAGACACATCCGTGACATTTTGGGCCAGACGATTTTTTTCTGTCATGCTTCTGGCACTTCTATGGCGATAATTGTGAGAAAACCCGGTATCATCGTAGATGTGGTGGGCTCCTACTTCTATGACAAAAATCAGGACAGAAAATGGGATTTTCGTCCTGGGCAGGCCGGAGACGCAGCTGCATGACAGTCTTTGAGCTGTCCATGACGGAAAAAACCATGGTAGAAGCGAGGGCGAGGAAAATATCGGGGAGTTCCCGGTTACGGTGGGTGGCCGGGGCCGAGTGATGCATGGTGGGATTGCGCGTTTCTCTCGTACACTTACGCACATGGGTGCGAGGCATTGGGCTCTATCTGAACCCGAGCGAGGCGTTCACGAGATTGCTCTGCAGGCTACATGTTACTAAACCCGAGCGATCGATTGATCTGGCTGTTAACTGAACCCGATCGAGAGATTCCTTTGCTACTGCCACTAATTGAAGTCGATCAAACATGCTGCCTCTTGATGAACAGTGAGCGTTGTTGGGGTTTGGATGACAAGTTCCCGGTGGGGGTTGGATGAACAAGACCCGATGGCAGTAGAGGTCGTTGCCGCTGGATGAACATGACCCAGATCGAGCCGGTTGGGGTTGATGAACAGGACCCCATGGAGGGCTGGTTGAACAGTAGCTGGTGGAGGGCTGGATGAACAATAGCCCGTGGAGGGGTGGTTGAACAGTAGCCGGTGGAGGCTGGATGAACAGGAGCCCGTGGATGAATAGTAACTGATGGAGGCAAGAGGGAGACGTCGTGGATGAATAGTCGTAGCTGGAGGCTGGAGGAGGTCGACGGTGGATGAATAGTAGCATGTGGAGGCTGGAGCGAGGCAATAGACGGTGGATGAATAGTAGCCCGTGGAGTCCCGTTTTGCGGTATGCCACACCCCTCCCGATGAACAGGACTCCCGTTTCGACCGTAGGAGGTCGAAGAGAAGTCCGTTTCCTCTGTGTTTTGCGGTATGCCACACCCCTCCCAATCAACAGGACCCCGTTTTGACCGTACGAGGTCGAAGAGAAGTCTGTTTCCACCGTTTTGCGGTACGCCAGACCCCTCCCGGTGGACAGGATCTCGTTTTGACCATAGGTGGTCGAACAAAAGACTGTTTCCTCTGTTCTGTCGTACGCCAGGCCTCGTTTTGGCTGTTCCGTCCAAGCCGGTTGGCTCCCGATGAACACGAGGCATTTCGTTTTCTCCCGATGAACACGATGACGTAGTTTCTCTGCTCCGACCCAGCCGGTTGGCGGCCGATGAACAGGACGCCGTCAATGCTCTCCGTTGCCTCTCCATGTACACGAGCCCTGGCCGTATGTGTTCGCGAGTAGGTGATCAAGACCCCGCACGTATGTAAGTATGTGGTTGTATTTACTTTCTTGCACCCTGGCTGTACGTACATGTACACGATATTGACGGGACTGCGTGACATGCTACATCCGCGCCTCTACTACGACACGTGCCCTTCCTTACTCGGCCACAGTTTAGCGCTGCAGCCTGCAGATAGACCGATTGACCAGTATGTATGTACACGTTTGCGACCAGAATGATAACACTACGTACACTTCGGCCAGGTGGGTCCTGACTGTCAGTGAGGACAAGGAGGCACTTCTTTGCGTGTGAAGTTATTGCTGGTGGGTCCCAGCTATCAGGGGGATAATCATTTTTTTCCCGTAATACGAACGCACTTCCTTGCGTGCGAAGATGTAGCTGGTGGGTCCCAGCAGTTAGGGGGAAATGTTTTTGTCACGAAATATGGTGGCCCGTCCGATGGGTCCATGCTGTTAGGTGGAGGAATCATTATTTTACACGTAATAAGGTTGCACTTCCTTGCTGCGGCCATGGACTCAGCTATCAGCCTCTCCACGTATAGTACTCTTCCGATGGAAGTCGTTCCTTGACCACATTGAGCACGCCGCGCCGAGAGAACCAAGGCGGTGGACGACGGCGAGGCCTAAGAAGGGGACGACACAGAGTCGGGGAAGACGCGATAGTGGATGCCCACACGGAGAGGAGTACGAGGGTTGACTGGTTTGGCTCCGTTGTGAGGTTGTCGTTGCTGCAGAATAACAGGGGTGTGGGTGAGTAGAGGGATGGCCTGGCCAGCGGTGGGAGTAGTAGGGGCGGGGAGGCCTCCGTGGAAGCACAGCTGGCCACGGAAGGCAGGAGCAGGCGGCACGAGCGACGCTAGTTTGGGCGGCTAGAGCAAGAAGACCAGAGGTTGAAGAAGCACTACATCTGTTGGATGGACAATGTACTGTCACTGGAGCTAGAATCGTTCATATTGACTAAGTTGACAAAGCACTCCGTCCGCATCAACTTAGTTGGCCCACAAGTTAGCCTCCTACTATGGTGGGTTCCAGCTAGTAGGGGAGTATTCATTTTTTGTGCGTAATAAGGAGGCACTTCCTTGCGTGCGAAGATATAGCTGGTGGGTCCGAGATGTCAGCGAGGGAAAGTTTTTTTCACGAAATACAGAGGCCCTTCCGGTGGGAGCTGTCAGGTGGAGGAATCATTATTTTGCATGTAATAAGGAGGCATTTCCTTGTGTGTGGCTGTGGACCCAGCTGTCAGCCTCTCCATGTACAGTCCACTTCCGATGGATGTCGTTCGTTGACCATGTTGACCACGCCGCGTCGAGAGCACCAAGGCGGAGGACAACGGCGAGGCCTAGTAAGAGAACGACACGGAGCCTGGGAAGACTCGCAGTGGTTGCCCACGCGGTTGGGAGTACGAGGGTTTACTGGTTCAGCTGCCATCGCAGGAAAATAACAGGAGGTGTGGGTGAGTAGAGGAATGGCCTGGCCAGCGATTGAGTAGGGTGGGGTAGTGTGGCCTATGCGGCAGCATAGACGGCCACGAGAGGCGGGAGCAGGCAGTCCCACCGGTGTTGGTTTGGGCGGCTGTAGCAAGAAGATCAGATATTGAAGGTGCAGCATGGCCGTTGGATTAACATCCCACGGTCACTGCTGCTAGAATCGTTTGTGGACTAAGTTGACAAAGCCTTTCGTACACGTCAACCTAGTAGACCCACAAGTCAGCCTCCAAATCTATCCCAAACAGCATACAACACGAAATTTCTAGCCAGATTCAAATTAATTTAAAAACTAAACATACCATAATTTAAATCCAACAAAATTTTACCTGCACGAAAACAATGATATGTAAAATATGAAAATCCAAAAGAAAAAAGTATTTTGGAACTAATTGCCTGTTTGTTGTATTTTTCATTTTACAACCCATTTATTATTACTTATAGCCCATTCTTATTACTTATAGCCCTTTTTTGGGCAAGCCCGAATGCATCCCTCCTCGTCTTGAAAGATTTCCGGCCCAGCAGGCGTAGAAAAGCAAGTAGCCTACATTGGTTATTCTGCAAAAAACAAAATAGCTGGCTTAGCCAGTTTCACAAAGGAAAAAAACTGGGCTGGTCATGTGGTAAACATATGAAATAAAAGCCTGGGCTAGACGGGCCACAGCTCCCGCACAACCCAGTTGATACCCTTCTCCGTCCCGAAAAAACTATGCGCGCTGCTGGGTCCCTATTGTCATCCTCACCATGTATAGTCATCTCCTTATTCCTCTCGGTTGTTGACCATGTTGACAACTCCGGAGGGCAGCGCCGTGGCGAGCGAACCAAGGCGGACGATGATGGTGAGGCCTCAGACGGGAACGAGCAGGAGTCGGGGATGATGCGTAGAGTTTTAGGGTGCGATGTGGCCACGATGCATGCGCGGTAGCATAGCTAGCCATGGGAGGCGGGAGCAGGTGGTCCCGCTGGCGCTAGTTTGGCATTGGCGGCTGGAGGAAGAAGAGAATGAAGAAACACGACAGACGTTGAATGTCCATCCAACGGTCAAGGTTGGCACAATCGTTTGTTGACTAAGCCGACACCAAGTAGTACTTTTTTATATATAGGAAGAAAAGAAAAACTGGGATTGTTTGCCTGATAACATTCTCGAAACTGCGATCATTCGATCTTGCGTTGCAACTAAAACTGCGAGGAAAATGCGTTTGTCTGCCGTCCTCCTCCCAGGGAACGTTCGCCACATAAGTGACTAGCACCCTTGGTTTTCAACCGATAGGTCTTGGGTTTGAGTCCCAAGAACTCTCAATTTTGTCCTCCTTCCTACCTCGCAAAAAAAGAGAGAAAATCAAAGACTTGAGAAGTCGTAGAGAACAAGCTAGTGTACCAGTAAAGAGACATTGCTGAGTTTTAGAGAAAAAGAGAGACATGCTCCTGTCCTCTAGCTGGTTCGAATCCAAACCTAGACTATGACTATATATGCTACTCTGCAAGTAATGAAGCTGACATATCCAACGTTCACTTTTCCTCTTCTCTACTTACTCTGGCTAGCATCAGAAGCTCTGGCTGCAAACCATGTCCGCTGGCTGCTCGTCCACCTGCTCTTCAGCAGGCAACAACCAGATATGCACCAAGTCGCCACCCCATACCATCGCTTGTGGGTCTCATCACATCCCCGCCGGCACACGCACCACAGCCGGTTCCTCATTGCAACCTGCTGTCGTTGGTGTGGTGCCACTGCTGCAAATCACGCAGAGTCATCCGTCGTGTCTCAACGACAATCCTCAACCCTGGTCGAGTCTTCTACAAATGCCCGAATCATGGGGTAATAATTTGTCTAAGTGTTGTTCTGCTGCTTTTCGTTGCTGATTTTTTAATAGTTTGGTTGATGATCTTCCAATTTGATTCATGCAAAAAAGGGAAGATTCATGTGATTTGTATTTCTAGGAAGTTGTTGATGTGGGGGAATGCAACTACGCTGATTATTTGGTTAGCCGAGGTATCCCAATAACAACAGGTTGGGGTGTTGGACAAGTAACCGAAGAAACAGCAGAAGAGGAAGATGCAGAGCAGATGTAGTTCCTCTGATCATGGTCAAGCAACAGCTACTGAACGGCCTTGATAGCAATGAGGAGATGCAAGAGCTTGTGAAGATAATGGGAAAAATCGATGTGCTCTGTAGGATGATTTTCTCTTTATTTGCAGTGTATGTAGCACTCGTGATGTATTTAGTGGCTATGACATGAGCACTTTGCTGGAACTAGTAACGAATGAAACATGTTTAGCAGGCTGGGCATAGTGTTGTGAACATCTAATGATTTCTATTAACAGAAATCGGGGGGTATCCCCTTTTGCTCATAAATAAATAAATAGCAGATGCCCTTATGCTAATAAATAAATAAATTAGCAGAGGCCCTGTCCGGTCAGCTTTGTTCCCATTCGAAGACGTCGAGCATATTGCAGTCCAACAGCAAACTACGTCATCAAATACATGTTTTATAGCGAAATATGAGTACAACTAAACAACAATGTCATGATTTTTTAGTCGTCATACATTCACCAAACACAAATCAACATACATAATAAGTGATGTTCTCACAGCATTATACTAAACAACAAGTTCATCAGGTTTCAGTTGTCATTGCAAACACAATTTATAGTAGATAAAAAACGTCTTCTGACAGGCAAATACGGGAAAAGCAATCTAATCATCATCCGCAGCAGCAGCATAAACATCTTCGCCATGTGTATCAGTCTGAATCGTAATTACCCCCTGTGTCGTCTTCTTCTTCATCCTCAATGTCCTCGAATGTTGGCTTCTTATTGATCAACTCTAGTATGTCCACAGCCTGACAAGCAATCTTTTCGCTAGCGTCATTGACGTGATGGTTCTCAAAGATATTAGGAACATCTGTGGAATCTTCTACAACAGGAACAGTGTAAGCATCATCTGTTGTGCAACTTCACTAAACGAATTCCTCTGCTCAAACCTTTGCAATACTCTCCAGTAATCTCTATGTGCAAATGTGTCTTCCAAGAAAAATATCTGTGTTGCTTGATTTGCCAAAATAAAAGGCTCGTAGGTCTGGTACGCCGCCTCATTGGTGGATTTGAAATAATCATCAACTCTGGGTTTTGCGATCCTGGAAAACAGGTTATACCAACGACAGCACAACAGAACCACACACCGATGAACCTTGAAACTGGAGATATACTGCGACTGAAAGATGTCTGTTATGTTAGCATACATTTCAGTTGTCACTTTGCCGTACTTATCCGTGCTCATGATGGAACTGTTTTGTATCTTCCTGCCTTCGTCGCGTGCAAGGGTGTTGTAGCGCACATCTCCAACAACGCAAGATTCATAATGTCTTACCCGAGTATCAGGACCCATTGCTAGTGCGTAAAGGGCATCATCAACTTCCTGCCCATCCTCCCGCATCTTCTTAACCTATGGTTAGAAAATAGACAAGTTGGTCATCTTATGTACTCAATACATTAAAAAACTGATAGTGCAATTCAAAAAACTTACATGGCTCTTGAACCATTTCGCAAATCCTGCCATAACTAGTTTGTTAATGTTTCTTGGATTTTGTGGTAGTAACTCCTTTTTGTAGATGCTGCACAACATAGTGATCGTGTCAAACATCTAAATATATAAGAATGTTCTATCCTAGAAGTTTCTATCCCTAGAAAAATTTATGATGAGTGGGAACCTACTATTAAAATTAAGATTAAAGATTATGAATGTTATGCTTTGCGTGATTTGGGTGCTAGTGTTTCCACGATTCCAAAAACTTTGTGTGATGTGCTAGGTTTTCGTGAATTTGATGATTGTTCTTTAAATTTGCATCTTGCGGATTCCACCTTTAAGAAACCTATGGGAAGGATTAATGATGTTCTTATTGTTGTAAATAGGAATTATGTGCCCGTAGATTTCATTGTTCTTGATATAGATTGCAATCCTACATGTCCTATTATTCTTGGTAGACCTTTCCTTAGAACGATTGGTGCAATTATTGATATGAAAGAAGGAAATATTAGATTTCAATTTCCGTTAAGGAAGGGCATGGAACACATTCCTAGGAAGAAAATTAAATTGCCTTATTAATCTATTATGAGATCCACTTATGGATTACATACCAAAGATGGCAATACCTAGATCTATTTGTGTTTTTATGCCTAGCTAGGGGCGTTAAATGATCGCGCTTGTTGAGAGGCAACCCAATATTTTTTGTTTCTTAATTTTTGCTCCTGTTTAGTACTCCCTCCGCCCGGAAATACTTGTCGGAGGAATGGATGTATCTAGACGTATTTTAGCTCTAGATGCATCCATTTTTATGCATTTCTATTGATGTGGTTTTATGTTTTAATTACTGTTTGTGCCAAGTAGAACCTTTGGGAAGACTTGGGTGAAGTCATTGCGGTCTTGCTGTAAAAACAGAAACTTTTGCACTCACGAGAATAGCTGTATTTTTTTTACAGAAGAGTGATTTTAAGTTGATTCTTTTTGAAGATGATTAATATACAAATTCCTCACATCCACCAATTTATTTTAGAATTGTTAGAGTTACAGAAGTATTCAAAAGTTACAGATTGCTACAGACTGTTCTGTTTTTGACAGATTCTGTTTTTTGTGTGTTGTTTGCTTATTTTGATAAATCTATGAGTAGTATCGGGGGGTATGAACCATAGATAAGTTGTAATATAGTAGGTTTAACATCAATATAAATGAAGAATGAGTTCATTATAGTGCCTTAAAGTGGTGGTTTATTTTCTTATACTAACGGAGCTCATGAGATTTTCTGTTGAAGTTTGTGTTGTGAAGTTTTCAAGTTTTTGGGTAAAGATTTGATGGATTTTGGAATAAGGAGTGGCAAGAGCCTAAGCTTGGGATGCCCAAGGCACCCCAAGGTAAAATACAAGGACAACCAAAATCCTAAGCTTGGGGATGCCCCGAAAGGCATCCCCTCTTTCGTCTTCATCTATCGGTAACTTTACTTGAGGCTATATTTTTATTCACCACATGATATATGTTTTGCTTGGAGCGTCTTGTATGATTTGAGTCTTTGCTTTTTAGTTTACCACAGTCATCCTTGCTGTACATACCTTTTGGGAGAGACACGCATGAATCAGAATTTACTAGAATACTCTATGTGCTTCACTTATATCTTTTGAGCTAGACAATTTTGCTCTAGTACTTCACTTTATCTTTTTAGATAACGGTGGTGGTTTTATTTTATAGAAATTATTGATCTCTCTTCCTTCACTTATATTATTTTGAGAGTCTTTTAGAACAGCATGGTAATTTGCTTTGTTTATAAAACAAGTCCTAATATGATAGGCATCCAAGATGGATGTAATAAAAACTTTCATAAAAGTGCGTTGAATACTATGAGAAGTTTGAGTCTTGATCATTGTTTTGAGATATGAGGATGGTTTATTAGAGTCATGCTAGTAGAGTAATTGTGAATTTGAGAAATACTTGTGTTGAGGTTTGTGAGTCCCGTAGCATGCACGTATGGTAACCGTTGTGTAACAAATTTGAAGCATGAGGTGTTTCTTTGATTGTCTTCCTTATGTGTGGAGGTCGGGATCGCACGATGGTTAACTCCTACCAACTCTTCCCCTGGGAGCATGCGCGTAGTACTTGGTTTTGATGACTTGTAGATTTTTGCAATAAGTATGTGAGTTCTTTATGACTAATGTTGAGTCCATGGGTTATACACACTCTCACCCTTCCACCATTGCTAGCCTCTCTATTACTGTGCAACTTTCGCCGGTACCATAAACCCACCATTTCCTTTCCTCAAAACAGCCACCATACCTACCTATTATGGCATTTCCATAGCCATTCCGAGATATATTGCCATGCAACTTTCCATCGTTTCGTTCAATATGACACACTTAATCATTATCATATTGCTTTGCATGATCATGTAGTTGACATCGTATTTGTGGCAAAGCCACCACTCATAATATCCTCATACATGTCACTCTTGATTCATTGCACATCCCGGTACAACGCCGGAGGAATTCAAATAGAGTCATATTTTTTTCTAAGTATCGAGTTGTAATCCTTGAGTTGTAAATAAACAGAAGTGTGATGATCATCATTATTAGAGCATTGTCCCGTGTGAGGAAATAAAAAAAGAGGCCAAAGAAGCCAATGAAAAAAAAGAGGCCAAAGAAGCCAAACAAAAAAAAGAAAAAATGAGAGAAAAAGAGAGAAGGGGCAATGCTACTATCCTTTTTCCACACTTGTGCTTCGCAGTAGCACCATGATCTTCATGATAGAGAGTCTCTTATTTTGTCACTTTCATATACTAGTGGGAATTTTCATTACAGAACTTGGCTTGTAAATTCCAATGATGGGCTTCCTCAAAATGCCCAGGTCTTCATGAGCAAGCAAGTTGGATGCACACCCACTTAGTTTCTTTTTGAGCTTTCATACATTTATAGCTCTAGTGCATCCGTTGCATGGCAATCCATACTCACTCACATTGATATCTATTGATGGGCATCTCCATTGCCCATTAATATGCCTAGTTGATGTGAGACCATCTTCCTCTTTTTTGTATTCTCCACAACCACCACTCTATTCCACCTATAGTGCTATGTCCATCGGTAATTGCCTTTGGCTCCTAGGTGCATATGCACCCGTTGTCGAAATGCACATTTCGAGAAATTGAAAAATTCGGAACAAAAATCCTGCGTGTATATCCAGACATTTTATGTGCGTGCACAAGGTTTCAGTGAAAAACGATGTTTTTTGTGGCTTGTGTCAAAAAGACAATTTCTGATGCTTCATTCTAACTATTCACGAGGCATTTCTTTATCTTTTTTACACAAGCCACAAAAAATGTCTTTTTTCACCGAAACCTTGTAAACGCACATAAAATGTCCGGATATACACGAGGGATTTTTGTTCCGAATTTTTCAATTTTCCGAAATGTGTATTTCGACAATGGGTGCATATGCACCTAGGAGCCAAAACGCGGCTTGCGCTCATGTATTGCGTGAAAGTTAAAAAAGTTTGAGAATACTAAAGTATGAAACAATTGCTTGGCTGAAACCGGGATTGTGCATGATTTGAATATTTTGTGTGACAAAGATGGAGCATAGCCAAACTATATGATTTTTTAGGGATGAACTTTCTTTGGCCATGTTATTTTGAGAAGACATGATTGCTTTGTTAGTATGCTTGAAGTATTATTATTTTTATGTCAATATTAAACTTTTGTCTTGAATCTTTCGGATCTAAACATTCATGCCACAATAAAGAAACTTACATTGATGAATATGTTAGGTAGCATTCCACAGCAAAAATTCTGTTTTTATCATTTACCTACTCAGGGACGAGGAGGAATTAAGACTCCAACGTATCTACAATTTTTGATTGTTCCATGCTATTATATTATCTGTTTTGGATGTTTAATGAGTTTTAATATGATCTTTTATATTATTTTTGGGACTAAGCTATTAACCGGAGGCCCAGTGCCAGTTTCTGTTTTTTTGCCTATTTTAGAGTTTTGCAGAAAAGGAATACCAACGGAGTCCAAACAGAATGAAACCTTCGCGATGATCTTTCTTGGACTGAAAGCAAACCAGAAGACTTGGAGTTGAAGTCAGAAACGCCATGAGGCGTCCACGAGGCAGGAGGGCGCGCCAAGGGTGGGGGGGTAGGCGCGCCCCCACCCTCGTGGTCCCCTCGTGGCACCACTGACATACTTCTTTCTCCTATATATACTCTTATACCCTAAAAACATCAGGTGGAGCCACAAAACCACTTTTCCACCGCCGCAATCTTCTGTACCCGTGAGATCCCATCTTGGGGCCTTTTCCTATGATCTGCCGAAGGGGGAATCGATCATGGAGGGCTTCTACATCAACACCATTTCCTCTTCGATGAAGCATGAGTAGTTTACCACAGACCTTCGGGTCCATAGTTATTAGCTAGATGGCTTCTTCTCTCTCTTTGATTCTCAATACAAAGTTCTCCTCGATATTCTTGGAGATCTATTCGATGTAATACTATTTTGCGGTGTGTTTGCCGAAATCCGATGAATTGTGGATTTATGAACAAGATTATCTATGAATATTATTTGGTTCTTCTCTGAATTCTTATATGCATGATTTGATATCTTTGCAAGTCTCTTCGAATTTTTGGTTTAGTTTGACCTACTAGATTGATCTTTCTTGCCATGGGAGAAGTGCTTAGCTTTGGGTTCAATCATGTAGTGTCCTTTCCCAGTGACAGTAGGGGCAGCGAGAAACGTATTGTATTGTTGCCATATAGGATAAAAGATGGGGTTTATATGATATTTCTTAAGTTTATCCCTCTACATCATGTCATCTTGCTTAAAGCATTACTCTGTTCTTATGAACTTAATACTCTAGATTCATGTTGGATAGCGGTCGATGTGTGGAGTAATAGTAGTAGATGTAGAATTGTTTCGGCCTACTTGACACGGTCGTGATGCCTATGTTCATGATCAATGCCTTAGATATCTTCATAATTATGCGCTTTTCTGTCAATTGCTTGGCAGTAATTTGTTCACCCACCGTAATACATGCTATCTCGAGAGAAGCCACTAGTGAAACATATGGCCCCCGGGTCTCTTTTCCATTATATTAAAGTCTCTTTTCCATTATATTGCATCTCTTTAAATATCGTCTACTATTTTGCAATCTTGACGTTCCAATCTATACAACAAAATTTTTGAATTGGAGAAATACTTGTGTTGCGGTTTGTGATTCCCGTAGCATGCACGTATGGTGAAACGTTATGTAACGAAGTCGGAGCATGATTTATTTATGGATTGTCTTCCTTATGAGTGGCAGTCAGGGATGAGCGATGGTATTTTCCTACCAATCTATCCCCCTAGGAGCATGCGCGTAGTAATTTGTTTCCATAACTAATAGATTTTTGTATTAAATATGTGTGTTCTTTATAACTAATGTTGATTCCATGGATTATACGCACTCTCACCCTTCCACCATTGCTAGCCTCTCTAGTACCGCGCAACTTTCGACGGTACCATACACCCACCATATACCTTCCTCAAAACAGCCACCATAGCTACCTATTATGGCATTTCCATAGCTATTCCAAGATATATTTCCATGCAACTTTCCACCGTTCCGTTTATTATGACATGCTTCATCATTGTCATATTGCTTTGCATGATCATGTAGTTGACATCATATATGTGGCAAAGCCACCTTTCATAATTCTTTCATACATGTCACTCTTGAGTCATTGCACATCCCGGTACACTGCCGAAGGCACTCATAAAGAGTCATATTTTTTTGAAGTATCGAGTTGTAGTTCTTGAGTTGTTAGTAAATAAAAGTGTGATGATCTTCATTACTAGAGCATTGCCCCATGTGAGGAAATAAAAAAAAGAGGCCAAAGAAGCCAAAACAAAAAAAGAGAAAAAATAGAGAAAAAGAGAGAAGGGGCAATGTTACTCGAAAGTGCGTAGGAGCACCCGACGACTCCACCCACCAAAATCTGACCCATTAATTAGCCTCGGGATTCACACCTCCTATATTAGGCAGTCTGTATTAGAAGCTTTATTCGCCGTGTATCTTTCACATGCATGCTCTGTATCTAGGTCTGTTTTCTACACTGACATTGTCAGACATTACACCCATGCCCAACGGAGCTTAACCACCAGCGCCCAACCACCCAAGACCCAATAATCCACTCAATGCACGGGCGCCCCAACCCTTCTCCCCATCACGACCTTTGTCCCCTGGACACCAGTTCTTCCCCACCAATCCTTACCCCAATCCTCTTCTCAGTTCATGCAATTTTCCTCACAGTCTTCTACTTGCTATGTGAAACAAAGCCGGGGGGGCGGCGACTCCAGATTGAATGGCTGAAGCGTGCTCTGGCGACTGCGGTGGCGACTCACCACCGCCCGCGTTGGTCGACGCCTCCGCCGCCTCTCCGGGCTCCGGCGTCGCCCCAGTGCCTGAGCTCCCTTCCACCTCGCCGGCGCCTAGTGACGTGCTCGCCCCTTCCCTCCCTTTGCCCGCTCCTGCCCCCGTCCCCCGCGTGCGTTGGGCCGACCTCGCCGATGAGGAGCCAATGTCTTCTCCGGCTGGCCGCCCCTCTCCCCTGTCCGCCACTTCTCGTCGCTCCGCTGAGCCCAGCCGGGCCGGTGGCTCAGCCCCCACATGAGGGGTTCGGTCACCGGCTCGCGGTCGCCGCGGCGCCGCCCTCGAGCTCGACTCGGGCGGGTGGGATTCAAGGCGCGACCTTGCGCGCGGGAGGGGTTCATTACCGTCGGCCGTGGGCTTGGGGGTGGTTGGCCGCTCCGACCAGGGCCGTGCTCGCTCGTCGTGGCGCCGACCGGTGACCTGCGGAGACCCGGCGTATCCAACCCCACCGGCAGCTCGCTGTGATTTGCTTCCCATGGCTGTGGTTGTCCGTGCGTCGCCCTTCCGCCCTTTCATTGCGTCTTTTGGCTCCTCCTTGTTGTGCTTCCGCGCATCCTTTCCCAGCGTCGTCCGTGGTTGACCCTGTCGGTCGGATCGCCGCCGGCAGCGGCGGCGGCGGCAAGCCCTGCTCCTCGGGGGGAAACCCTACGGATCGAGACTCCCGCCCGCCCGTTGGGCCACGCCTCGCCTGCGGTCGGCCTCTTGGGCCGCGCCTTGCCTGCGGATGGCCTCCTGTGCCGTGACCCGGCCCATCTTTGGCTCCCCTGCCCTGGGCCCTCGTCCCCCTCGATGGACCGGCCGGCTGATCATGGGCTGGCATCGTGCCCTAGGCCCAAGTCACTTGTGGCTTCGATCTGGCTCCCGGGTGGCCTCCCTTCCGCCTCAGTCCCATCCACCGCCACCTCCCTCGACCCTGCTTGCTCCCCCTCACCCCCTGTCTGTCGCCTCCCCCGTTTGTCCTTCCTCGGCGCCCGCTCCTCCGCCGTCTTCCCCTCCTCCCTCGCCGCGCCTGGCTATGACGCGCGAGTGGGACGATGGGGCGTCCCGGCCCAAGCGTTGTTCGGTCGACCGGCGCGAGGCTGCGCGTCCCTCCCCCGATGCCCTGCACCGGGAGGAGGAGCTTCGGCGGGAGCTGCGCGAGCTCCATGAAGGACGCCGCGATGAGCGTCGCTCCTCGGTCCGTCGCGATTCCCGGGGCCGGTCCCTTTCTCCCCGCCCGGCGGCTTCTGGGGACTGGCGCCCGCGGAGGCGCTCGCTGTCTCCGGCCCCGCGTCGTGGCCGTAGCCTCTCCTTGGCTCGGGCTGCGCACCCCCAGCCCCCTCGCGCCCACGCTCCTCTGCCAGCCCCCGTTGCTAAGAAGTATGTGCCACCCCACGCCTCTGGCTCCTCGGCTCCTTCCGCGGCTGCCACCCCGGGCGGTGCCTCCTCCCGCGGCTGCCAAGTCCCCTCCAGCCCCGGGCTCCTCCTCTGCTCCGGGCCCCGTATCCAACCGTCCGCACCCTCTTGCTTCAACTGCGGGGTGGCGGGCCACTCGCAAGTTAACTGCGTCAACCCTCAGTGCTGCTACATATGCAAGGATCCCGGGCATCCCGCTCTTCTATGCCCGGACCATCCGATGACGTCGAAGCTCATGATGTTCGGCCACGGTATCGAGGGGCTGGGCTACTTCCACCTTGAGGTCCCTGACCTCCCACTGCCCACCCCCTCCCTTCAGGCGGTCGTCACTATGGTCGATGGGGTGGCCTCTCTGGAGATGATCGAGGCCAAGCTCAACCACCTCTACCGTCGCCAGTGGGATTGGGTGGTCACACCTACTGCCGGTCACATCTTCACCTTGGTCTTCCCCAACACCGTCAGTTACAGCTACGCCACGCGCAGTGGATGGATCACCCTCACCCTCAACCAGCTCGTCGTCGACATCACCGAGCCGGTCCTTCACGACCCGGCTGTGGCCGTCCTGGATACTGCTTGGATCCTTGTGGGCGGCCTCCCCGACATCGCCCAGTCTGAGCTCGTCATCCGCCAGATTACCAAGATTCTGGGCAAGGTTGTGGTGGTGGACGAGCTCTCCCTCCTCAAGGAGGAGGAGGTCCGGGTCAAGGTCAAGTGCTTAGACTCCTCAAAGCTCCACGTCACCGTCTGCGTGTTCTTCAATGACCAGGGCTACGACCTCTGGATCGCCCCCGAGCCCCCCAACCACGTTGGCCGTCCCCGCTACACCAACGATGGTCTCCCCGGTGGCACCCCGGGGACCGATGGAGACTACCACCGCCGCCACCTCCCCTGCTCTCGCCGGTAGGAGGACGAGGGGGGATCGGAGGACTCGCACTCCTGATCCTAGTCTCACTCTCCTTCGCCTCCGGCCACCGGTGGGCATGGGCGTCAGGCTATGCCGGGTCTGCTTCTCGATGCCCCTCTCGGCTCGGTGGCCGACTCCCTCGAGGCCAGCGACGCCTCCAGCTTGGGCTTGGTCGTCCGCCCTGGATCCTCTCCTCGCTCCTCCATTCCCATCGGGCCGGCGTTCCCTCGCTCCCCGCTCCATCGTTGGTCCACGACCCATCCTCTCCGCTCACCGGGGTGGAGGTAACATCCCCGGATCCCACCCCTGGCGTTGTGGTCACCGTCGTTCCGTCGGATTCCATGTGCGACCCACTGTCGGCGATGAGCCTCGGCGCTGTTGCAGCGGCACCCGCTGTCACCATCCCGCCCGCGGTTCCCCCTGTGGCCGCCTCGCCGCCTCCGGTCGCGGCTCCTCCTCCGCTCTTGGTTCCTCTCGTGGACCCGGCTCCGCTCGTCGTCTCCCCTGCTCCACCCCTGTCGATCCCGACTTCGACTTCGACGCCTCCACATTGTGTGCTCCCTCCCGCGGCAGTCCTCGACACGGATGTGGGGACTCGAGTGACCACTCCTTTGGCTGCCCAGCCCCCCCCCCCTCCATGTGCCGCGGCCTACGCCCGCCGCGGCCGGTCGGCCTCCTCTCCGGTGACTGCCTCCCGCCGGAGCACTCGGCTTGACGCGGCGCGCCCCATGGGGAGCCCGGCGCTGCCCATCCACGAGCGGGCGGAGCTCCGGGTGGCTGCCCGGAACCTGGAGCCAGGTACCCCTGCAGCCCCCCCGGCATCTACTTGTTCATTCTCTGCTCTTGAGTCAGTTCCGCTCGGTCACCTTGCAAAGGTCGCGATTGATTCCGCGATAATTTTCAGGGGGGAGGTTGGTCCCCCCTTAGTCCAGATTAAGGCCATTAGGGCCCGCGAGATCCTCGACGGTCGGCTCGTGGATGCCCGAGCAGCTCTGCTCGCGGAGGCCCGAGCAGCTCTTCTCGCGCCCCCGGCCCCGTCGAACGCGTCGGAGGATGTTGTCCCGCCCCCTCCTCGGAGGGCTGGTGGCAGCCCCCCTGTCCATGGCAGAGCTTCGGGGCTGCACCCGTTCTTGCACCGCCGCTCTCCGCGCAAAAGCGCATCTCGTGTCCTGGGGTCAAGCAGCCCCTCAATGGTTGCGTGATGTGTGCCCTCTTCTGGAACATCCGCGACTTCAGCATGATGGCCGTCGCCGCCAACTCATCCAGTACATGCGTGATGAATGCTATGTCTTGAGCTTGCGTTGGTTTTCCTCGAAGAGGAGAGGGTGATGCAGCAAAGTGTAGCATAGGTATTTCCCTCACTTTTGAGAACCAAGGTATCAATCCAGTGGGAGGCTCCTCAAAAGCCCACGCACCTACACAAACAAACTGAGAACTCGCAACCAACGCAATAAAGGGGTTGTCAATCCCTTCACTGCCACTTGCGAAAGTGAGATCTAATAAAGATAGTATGATAAGATAAATATATTTTTGGTATTTTATAATATATATGCAAAAAGTAAAGATGCAAATAAAAGTAGATTGGAAGCAAATATGATAAGAGATAGACCCGGGGGCCATAGGTTTCACTAGTGGCTTCTCTCGAGATAGCATAAGTATTACGGTGGGTGAACAAATTCTTGTCGAGCAATTGATAGAAAAGCGCATAGTTTTGAGATTATCTAGGCATGATCATGTATATAGGCATCACGTCCATAACAAGTAGACCGACTCTGCCTCGTGCATCTACTACTATTACTCCACACATCGACCGACTCACTGCCGCATCTAGAGTATTAAGTTCATAAGAACAGAGTAACGATTAAGCAAGATGACATGATGTAGAGGATAAACACATGAAATATGATATAAACCCTATCTTGTTATCCTCGATGGCAACAATACAATACGTGCCTTGCAACCCTTTACATCCTTTGGTAAGGACACCGCAAGATTGAACCCAAAGCTAAGCACTTCTCCCATGGCAAGAAAGACCAATCTAGTAGGACAAACCAAACTGATAATTTCAAAGAGACTTGCAAAGATAACTCAATCATACATAAAAGAATTCAAAGAAGATTCAAATATTATTCATAGATAAACTTGATCATAAACCCACAATTCATCGGATCTCGACAAACACACCGCAAAAAGAGTTTACATCGAATAGATCTCCACAAGAGAGGGGGAGAACATTGTATTGAGATCCAAAAAGAGAGAAGAAGCCATCTAGCTAATAACTATGGACCCGTAGGTCTGTGGTAAACTACTCACAACTCATCGGAGGGGCAAGGATGTTTATGTAGAAGCCCTCCATGGTTGATTCCCCCTCCGGCAGAGTGCCGGCGAAGGCTCCAAGATGAGATCTCACGGATGCAGAAGGTTACGGTGGTGGAAATTGTGTTTCGTGGTGCTCCTGGATGATTTCAGGGTACATAGGTATATATAGGAGGAAGAAGTACATCGGTGGCCGCCCGAGGGGCCCACGAGACAGGGGGCGCACCCTACGGGGGGCGCGGCCTCCTATCTCGTGGGGCCCTCGGAAGCTTCTTGACTTGCACTCCAAGCTCTCCGGATCATATTCGTTCCAAAAATCATGCTCCCGAAGGTTTTATTCCATGTGGACTCCGTTTGATATTCCTTTTCTTCGAAATACTGAAATAGGCAAAAACAGCAATATGGGTTGGGCCTCCAGTTAGTAGGTTAGTCCCAAAATGATATAAATGTGTAAAATATAGCCCATAAACATCCAAAGGAGGTAATATAATAGCATGGAACAATCAAAAATTATAGATACGTTGAAGATGTATCAATGAACACATTGACATTGTCGCCATCCAAGAGACCATGCGCACAGAATTCTCCCTCCCTGAGCTCGACCGTCTTAGCCCCCACCTCTTCGCCTGGCATTGGCTCCCTTCTAGTGGGAGCTCGGGACATTCCGGTGGCATCCTTTTAGGCGTAAAGGATGCCACCTTTGAGTTTGGCGGTATGGACCGGGGACAATTCTTTGTTAGCATGGAACTTTATGAATGCTCCCTCAACTTCAAGTGGGAGGTTATTATTTTCTACGGCCCTGTCGACCATAGCCGGTCCGCCTCTTTCCTCGAGGAGCTCCACCGGAAGGTCTCGGCTGCTTCGCTTCCGGTGGTGGTTGGGGGCGATTTTAACCTCCTTCGTTTCGCGGAGGACAAGAGCAATTCACACGTCAACTTTGCACGTATGAAAATGTTCAATGACTGCATTGCTGACCTTGGGCTCCGTGAAATAGGCAGGGTTGGTGCCAGGTTCACCTGGACTAACCGTCAGGCTGCCTCGACCCAGTCCGACCTGGACTTGGTCCTAGTTTCCCTGAAATGGGACCTCTGTTGCTCTCTTGCTTCCCTCCGGGCCATCACTCGAATTGGTTTCGACCACGTCCCCCTCCTCCTCTCTTCCGCCGACGAGCGTCCCCTAATCCCTCCCAGATTCTGGTTTGAGACATTTTGGTTGTCCCAAGCTGGCTTCGTCGAGGCCGTGACCGCTCGCTGGGTAGAGGCTCGCATTAAGCAAGATGACATGATGTAGAGGGATAAACACATGAAATATGATATAAACCCTATCTTGTTATCCTCGATGGCAACAATACAATACGTGCCTTGCAACCCTTTCTGTCACTGGGTAAGGACACCGCAAGAATGAACCCAAAGCTAAGCACTTCTCCCATGGCAAGAAAGAACAATCTAGTAGGCCAAACCAAACTGATAATTTCGAAGAGACTTGCAAAGATAACTCAATCATACATAAAAGAATTCAGAGAAGATTCAAATATTATTCATAGATAAACTTGATCATAAACCCACAATTCATCGGATCTCGACAAACACACTGCAAAAAGAGTTTACATCGAATAGATCTCCACAAGAGAGGGGGAGAACATTGTATTGAGATCCAAAAAGAGAGAAGAAGCCATCTAGCTAATAACTATGGACCCGTAGGTCTGTGGTAAACTACTCACAACTCAACGGAGGGGCAAGGATGTTGATGTAGAAGCCCTCCGTGGTTGATTCCCCCTCCGGCAGAGTGCCGGTGAAGGCTCCAAGATGAGATCTCGTGGATACAGAAGGTTACAGAGGTGGAAATTGTGTTTCGTTGTGCTCCTGGATGTTTTCGGGGTACGTAGGTATATATAGGAGGAAGAAGTACGTCGGTGGCCGCCCGAGCGGCCCACGAGACAGGGGGCGCGCCCTACGTGGGGGGGGCCTATCTCGTGGGACCCTCGGAAGCTTCTTGACTTGCACTCCAAGCTCTCCAGATCACGTTCGTTCCAAAAATCACGCTCCCAAAGGTTTCATTCCGTTTGGACTCCGTTTGATATTGCTTTTCTTCAAAATACTGAAATACGCAAAAAAACAATAATATGGGCTCGGCCTCCAGTTAGTAAGTTAGTCCCAAAAATAATATAAATGTGTAAAATAAAGGCCATAAACATCCAAAAGAGGTAATATAATAGCATGGAACAATCAAAAACTATAGATACGTTGGAGACATATCAAGCATCCCCAAGCTTAATTCCTGCTCGTCCTCGAGTAGGTAAATGATAAAAAGAGAATTTTTGATGTGGAATGCTACCTAGCATAATTCGCAATGTAATTTTCTTTATTGTGGCATGAATGTTCAGATCCAAATGAATACAAAATAAAAGTTCATATTGATAAAAGAAATAGTAACACTTCAAGCATACTAATCAAAGTAATCATGTCTTCTCAAAATAGCATGGCAAAAGAAAGTTCATCCCTACAAAATCATATAGTTAGGCTATGCTTCATTTTCGTCACACAAAGATGTTCCCAACTTCTATACCCCCGATGACAAGCCAAGAAATTGTTTCATACTTAAATAATCTCAAACTTTTTCAACCTTCACGCAATACATGAGCGTGAGCCATGGATATAGCACTATGGGTGGAATAGAATATGATGATGGGGATTGTGTGGAGAAGACAAACAAAAGAACAAAGTCTCACATTGACGAGGATAATCAACGGGCTATGGAGATGCCCATCAATTGACGTCAACATGAGGAGTAGGGATTGCCATGCAACAGATGCACTAGAGCTATAAATGAATGCTCAACAAAAAGAAACTAGTGGGTGTGCATTCAACTTGCTTGCTCACGAAGACCTAGGGCATTTGAGGAAGCCCATCGTAGGAATATACAAGCCAAGTTCTATAATGAAAAATTCCCACTAGTATGAATAAGACAACTTATGAGACTCACTATATGAAAAACATGGTGCTACTTTGAAGCACAGTATATGAGACTCACTACATGGAGAACAAAGTGCTACTTGGAAGCACAAGTGTGGAAAAAGAGATAGTAACATTGCCCTTTTTATTTATTTCTCTTTTTTCTTTTCTTTTTTCTTTCTTTTCTTTTGTTTTCTTTTCCTTTTTTGGGCCTTTCTTTTTTTTTCTTTTTGTCATTTCTTCTTTTTTTTCTTTTTTTTGGGAAATGTTCTAATAATGATGATCATCACACTTCTATTGATTACAACATAAGAATTACAACTCAAAACTAGAACAAGATATGACTCTATATGAATGCCTCCGGCGGTGTACCGGGATGGTGCAATGAATCAAGAGTGACATGTATGAAAAATAATGCATGGTGGCCTTGCCACAAATACAATGTCAACTACATGATCATGCAATGGCAATATGACAAAAGTAAAGTATGTCATGATGATGATGAGCGGAACGGTGGAAAGCTGCATGGCAATATATCTCGGAATGGCTATGGAAATGCCATAATAGGTAGGTATGGTGGTTGTTTTGAGGAATATATAAGGAGGTTTATGTGTGATAGAGCGTATCGTATCACGGGGTTTGGATGCACCGGCGAAGTTTGCACCAATTCTCAAGGTGAGAAAGGGCAATGCACGGTACCGAAGAGGCTAGCAAAGGTGGAAAGGTAAAAGTGCGTATAATCCATGGACTCAACATTAGTCAAAAGAACTCATATACTTATTGCAAAAATTTAGAAGTCATCGAAAATCAAGTACTACGCGCATGCTCCTAGGGGGATAGATTGGTAGGAAAAGACCATCGCTCGTCCCCGACCGCCACTCATAAGGATGCACAAGCCAAGTACACTTCATGTTTCAAATTTGTTACACAACTTTAACCATACGTGCATGCTACGGGACTTGCTAACTTCAACACAAGCATTCTTTAAATTCATAATCACCCAACTAGCATGAATTTAATATCACTACCTCCATATCTCAAAACAATTATCAAGTATCAAATTTATCATAGCATCCAATTCACTTCCTATGATAGTTTTTATTATACCCAACTTGGATGCCTACCATTCTAAGACCAACTTTATGATAATAGCAAATACCATGCTGTTCTAAAAGACTCTCAAAGTTATATAAGTGAAGCATGAGAGACTAGCAATTTCTTCAAAATTAAGACACCACCGTGCTCTAAAAGATATAAGTGAAGCACTAGAGCAAAAACTATCAAGCTCAAAAGATATAAGTGAAGCACATAGAGTATTCTAGCAAATTCTAACCCAATAGGCTTCTCCCAAAAGGTGTGTACAGCAAGTATGATATTGGTAAACTAAAAAACAAAGACTAACATAATACACGATGCTCCAAGCAAAACACATATCAAGTGGCAAATAAAAATATAGCTCCAAGTAAAGTTACGGATGAACGAAGACGAAAGAGGGGATGCCTTCCGGTGGCATCCCCAAGCTTAGGCTTTTGGCTATTCTTGAATATCTTGGGGTGCCATGGGGATCCCCAATCTTAGGCTCTGGCCACCTTTTATTCCATAGTCCATAAAAGCTTTACCCAAAACTTGAAAACTTCACAACACAAAACTCAACAGGAAATCTTATAAGCTCCGTTAGTGAAAGAAAACAAAACCACAACATAAGGTACTGCAATGAACTCATTCTTTATTTAGTTTGGTGTTAAACCTACTGTGTTCCAACTTCCTTATGGTTTATTAACTAATTTACTAGCCATAGATGCATTGAAATAAGCAAACAACACACGAAAAACAAAATCTGTCAAAAACAGAACAGTCTGTAGCAATCTGTAAATAACGCAAACTTATGGAACTCAAAAAATCCTACCAAAATAGAAAGTCCTGGACAATTTTTTTATTGACCAGAAGAAAAAATAATCAACGCAAAAGCACGTTCCTGTGATTTAACAAAACTATATTCGTGCGCGCAAAGTTTCTGTTTTCAGCAGGATCAAATCAACTATCATCGCAGGTTATCCTATAGGTTCTACTTGGCACAAACAGTAATTAAAAGATAAAAACACATCTAAACAGAAGGTAGATGCAAGATTTATTACTAAACAGGAGCAAAAACAAAAAACATAAAGAAAATTGGGTTGCCTCCCAACTAGCGCTACCGTTTAATGCCCCTAGCTAGGCATAAAAGCAAGGATAGATCTAACGAGTGCCATCTTTGGCGCTAAATTCATAAGTAGAGAGATTGTGATCTCTAGGGATTTCTCCCTTTTTAGCAATGGCTAAACCTTTAGGCAAATATTCAAGAAATTCATTGGTAGCAAAAGGTTCCTTAACGATAGAGAGACAATTGGGGAGAACACTTATGGATTTGAGATCCGCGTCTCCCTTAGAAGATTCACCCTTATTTTTAGGAACATAAATAAACTTGGAAGTTTTAGTAGGGGGTTTTGGAGTGTTTTTCATGGGGGAAAACGCGGAACCTAAGTTTGTAATGATATCCTCTAGTTTACCGATTCTAGCAGAGTCTAAATCTATTTTTTCATTGACTATAGGTTCTTTTTCTTTAAGATTTTTCAAAGTAACTCCAAACCTAGATCCAAATTGGGTAATGTGATTATGAATCTTTTTATCCAAATTTTCAATCAACTCAATAGTGGCAATTTTATTTTCAATAATATCAAGCCGTTGCATCACATGTTCTAGAGTTAAAACCGTTCCATTAACCAAAAGAGGTGGTGGGCCAAACAAATCTAACATAGCATTATAAGCATCAAATGTATGGCTACTCATGAAATCACCTCTGGTAGCAATATCAAGAACACATATATTCCAAGGAGTAATGCCTACATAAAAATTGCGGAGAAGAACGGAAGTAGCAAGCTTCCTAGTAGCTTTATATTGGGCATTGCAAATTCTATGCCAAGCATCTTTTAATCTTTCTCTCTCCCTTTGCTTAAAATTGAGAATTTCTTGTTCGAGAGTGAGAATAAGGATAGGAGGACTAGCCATAATGACAAGGTAAACGAACTAACACACGAGCAGACAGAAAAACGCAGGAGAAAAAGAGAGGAGGAGATTGGGAAAGAGAGGGCGAATAAAACGGCAAGGGTGAAGTGGTGGAGAGGAAAACGAGAGGCAAATGGCAAATAATGTAAATGCGAGGGAGATGGGTTTGTGATGGGTACTTGGTATGTCTTGACTTGAGCGAAGACCTCCCCGACAACAGCACCAGAAATCCTTCTTGCTACGTCTTGAGCTTGCGTTGGTTTTCCTCGAAGAGGAGAGGGTGATTCAGCAAAGTGTAGCGTAAGTATTTCCCTCAGTTTTGAGAACCAAGGTATCATTCCAGTAGGAGGCTCCTCAAAAGTCCCACGCACCTACACAAACAAACTAAGAACTCGCAACCAACGCAATAAAGGGGTTGTCAATCCCTTCACGGCCACTTGCGAAAGTGAGATCTAATAAAGATAGTATGATAAGATAAATATATTTTTGGTATTTTATAATATATATGCAAAAAGTAAAGATGCAAATAAAAGTAGATTGGAAGCAAATATGATAAGAGATAGACCCGGGGGCCATAGGTTTCACTAGTGGCTTCTCTCGAGATAGCATAAGTATTACGGTGGGTGAACAAATTACTGTCGAGCAATTGATAGAAAAGCGCATAGTTTTGAGATTATCTAGGCATGATCATGTATATAGGCATCACGTCCATAACAAGTAGACCGACTCCTGCCTGCATCTACTACTATTACTCCACACATCGACCGACTCCTGCCTGCATCTAGAGTATTAAGTTCATAAGAACAGAGTAACGCATTAAGCAAGATGACATGATGTAGAGGGATAAACACATGAAATATGATATAAACCCTATCTTGTTATCCTCGATGGCAACAATACAATACGTGCCTTGCAACCCTTTCTGTCACTGGGTAAGGACACCGCAAGATTGAACCCAAAGCTAAGCACTTCTCCCATGGCAAGAAAGACCAATCTAGTAGGACAAACCAAACTGATAATTTCAAAGAGACTTGCAAAGATAACTCAATCATACATAAAAGAATTCAAAGAAGATTCAAATATTATTCATAGATAAACTTGATCATAAACCCACAATTCATCGGATCTCGACAAACACACCGCAAAAAGGAGTTTACATCGAATAGATCTCCACAAGAGAGGGGAGAACATTGTATTGAGATCCAAAAGAGAGAAGAAGCCATCTAGCTAATAACTATGGACCCGTAGGTCTGTGGTAAACTACTCACAACTCATCGGAGGGGCAAGGATGTTTATGTAGAAGCCCTCCATGGTTGATTCCCCCTCCGGCAGAGTGCCGGCGAAGGCTCCAAGATGAGATCTCACGGATGCAGAAGGTTACGGTGGTGGAAATTGTGTTTCGTGGTGCTCTGGATGATTTCGAGTGCGTAGGTATATATAGGAGGAAGAAGTACATCGGTGGCCGCCCGAGGGGCCCACGAGACAGGGGGCGCACCCTACGGGGGGCGCGGCCTCCTATCTCGTGGGGCCCTCGGAAGCTTCTTGACTTGCACTCCAAGCTCTCCGGATCATATTCGTTCCAAAAATCATGCTCCCGAAGGTTTTATTCCATGTGGACTCCGTTTGATATTCCTTTTCTTCGAAATACTGAAATAGGCAAAAACAGCAATATGGGTTGGGCCTCCAGTTAGTAGGTTAGTCCCAAAATGATATAAATGTGTAAAATATAGCCCATAAACATCCAAAGGAGGTAATATAATAGCATGGAACAATCAAAAATTATAGATACGTTGAAGATGTATCAATGAACACATTGACATTGTCGCCATCCAAGAGACCATGCGCACAGAATTCTCCCTCCCTGAGCTCGACCGTCTTAGCCCCCACCTCTTCGCCTGGCATTGGCTCCCTTCTAGTGGGAGCTCGGGACATTCCGGTGGCATCCTTTTAGGCGTAAAGGATGCCACCTTTGAGTTTGGCGGTATGGACCGGGGACAATTCTTTGTTAGCATGGAACTTTATGAATGCTCCCTCAACTTCAAGTGGGAGGTTATTATTTTCTACGGCCCTGCCGACCATAGCCGGTCCGCCTCTTTCCTCGAGGAGCTCCACCGAAGGTCTCGGCTGCGCTTCGCCCGTGGTGGTTGGGGGCGATTTTAACCTCCTTCGTTTCGCGAAGGACAAGAGCAATTCACACGTCAACTTTGCACGTATGAAAATGTTCAATGACTGCATTGCTGACCTTGGGCTCCATGAAATAGGCAGGGTTGGTGCCAGGTTCACCTGGGCTAACCGTCAGGCTGCCTCGACCCAGTCCGACCTGGACTTGGTCCTAGTTTCCCTGAAATGGGACCTCTGTTGCTCTCTTGCTTCCCTCAGGCCATCACTCGAATTGGTTTCACCACGTCCCCTCCTCCTCTCTTCACGACGAAGCGTCCCTAATCCCTCCCAGATTCTGGTTTGAGACATTTTGGTTGTCCCAAGCTGGCTTCGTCGAGGCCGTGACCGCTCGCTGGGTAGAGGCTCGCTCCCATTCCCAGTCCCTGTCTCGCCCCCCCCTCCTCCATCAACTCGTGGCATTTCTGTGCCAAGCGAGGCTGGTAGTCCATGAAGGGGTGGGGCGCCAACTTGGGTCGCGACCTCCGCGAGCGTAAGAAGGCTCTTCTGTATGCTATTCAGGCCCTTGACCTGCGCGTCGACGCCTTCGGCCTCTCTCCTGAGGAGCGGCTTTCCCGGTACGACCTGGAAGACCAACTCTCGTTCATCTACTCCAACGAGGAGGCCTACTCGCGTGTGCGCGGAGCCCAGAAATGGGTATTGAAGGGTGATGCGAATATGACGTATTTTCAGGCCATCGTGAATGGCTGTCGTAGACGTAACACCACCCCCCTTCTCTGGGATGGGCCGACTCTATTGCAGTCCCCGCGGGACATTAGGTCCCACGTTGACGGCTTCTATAGGTCTCTATTCGCCGCCGCTCCTCGGAGCGACTTATGCCTGGCCCTGGACTGTTGGACCAGCCGCCAGCTAGTCACAGATGAGGACAATGTAGCCCTCACGGCCCCCTTCTCTGAGGGCGAGGTCTGGGCCGCCATTAAAGGCATGAACCCTACCTCGGCCCCGGGCCCAGATGGCTTGCCGGTTAAGTTCTTCCAAGCCTTCTGGAATGTGATCAAACCGGAGGTCATGGCCATCTTTGATGAGTTCTATGTTGGGTCCATAGATCTCGGGCGCCTCAACTACGGGATGATCTTGCTTATCCCCAAGGTTCCTGGGGTGTCTGACATCTGTCAGTTTCGCCCAATCTTGGTGATAAATGTGATATTCCGTATTCAGGCAAAAGGGTACGCCAATAGGGTGACCCTGCTCGCAGACCACATTACCCACCCCAACCAATCGGCCTTCGTCCAAGGCCGATATATTTTGGATGGGGTGCTAGTTCTTCACGAAGTTCTCCATGAGGTCCGCTCCAAACACCTCAAGGCGGTCTTCCTGAAGATCGATTTCCATAAGGCCTATGACACTGTTAGTTGGCCCTTCCTTCGGGAAGTTCTTCTATGAAAAGGTTTCGACGACCAGTGGATCTCCAGGGTGATGCAAATGGTCTCTTATGGTCGCACTGCCGTGAACATCAATGGGGAGATTGGCCCTACTTCCCCACTCTTTGTGGGGTAATGCAAGGCGACCCTTTCTCCCCGTTCCTGTTCAATATGGTGGTGGACGCACTGGCTGCCATCCTGGACAAGGCTAAGGCGGCAGGCCATATTCGTGGGCTTGCTCCCCACTTGGCCGATGGCGCCGGTATCTCCCTGCTCCAGTATGGTGACGACACCATCATCATGGTCGAATGCTCGGACGCGGGCATCGCTAACCTTAAGTTCCTCCTCCTGTGCTTCCAACAAATGTCTGGCCTCAAGATCAACTTCGATAAGAGTGATGTGATGGTGATGGGCTACTCTCCGGACGAGGCTCGCGACATCGCCAACCGCCTGAATTGCCGCCTAGGCGCCTTCCCCACCACCTTCCTGGGAACTCCCATTAGTGACTCTCGGCTTACTGTTGCTGACCTGCGACCGACTGTGAGTTGCAGATGCGCATTGAGCATTGGCAGGGTCGGTGGCTGTCAAAGGCGGCCCAGGCGATTCTCATCAACTCTTCGCTCTCTAGTCTCCCCTTGTTCCTCATGAGCTTATACACCCTCCACGAGATGCTTCACCATGAGATTGCCAAGGTCCAATCCCGCTTCTATTGGGCCGGGGATGATAACAAACAGAAATACCACATGGTTAGTTGGCCCGACATCTGTAAGCCTCGGGAGCAAGGTGGCCTTGGTATCATGTGCTCGAAGCGCATGAATATCGCGCTCCTTTCCCGCTGGCTTTGGCGCATCTCACAAGGGCATGGTGGGTTGTGGGTAGACAACATCGGAATAAGTACCTGCGTGGCCAACCTTTGGCCTTCTGTCAACGGTCTGGTGGATCCCAATTCTGGCAGTCGGTCATTTAGTTGCTCCCCGTTATCCGTATTGGGACCTCCATATCGGTCGGATCGGGTTCTGCGACCCTGTTCTAGTTTGACTGATGGGCGGGAGACTCGCCCTTCGCGGCCCAGTTCCCCGATCTCTTCTCCATCACTGTCGTCCTGACGATCTCAGTTGAATGGGACCTTATTGACTTAGGGCGCCTCGCGTTTTGGAGGCCATTTGGGCCTCCAGAAGATGCCGCTTGGCAGGAGCTTATTGATTGCATCGCCCTCCATGAGCCGACAGTCAATACAGGCCCAGACGAAGTTCGGTGGCGCCTTGAACCATCGGGCCAATTCTCTACCAAGTCCCTCTACTCGGCCATCGCTCCCTCCTCCGCTCCATCCCCCCTCCTGGCGGTGTGGCCCATTCGTGTGCCACTTAAAATGCCGATCTTCATGTGGCAATGGATCCGCGGTCGGCTCCCGTCTGGGGTGGAGGTCCGCAAGTGCAATGGTCCGGGCTCCGGTCTCTGCCCGCTCTGTAGTACCCCCGAGGACTCGAATCACATCCTCTTCTCCTGCGTGTCTACCTAGTTTGTTTGGAGTTCTTTTAGGGAGGCTATGGGTGGGGATTGGTGCCACATGAACTTCCCCAATCTCTTCGCCGAACTCCAGGCCTCCCCCTGCCCACTCGCCACATTAGGTGGCTTGAGATTGGTGCTCTCGCGTGGACCCTATGGATGATAAGCTTGTGATTCAGCGCACTCCGCTTCGATGGGCTACTGACGCTCTCTTCAAACTGTCTGGTTACTTGTAGCTCTAGCGGCCACTTAGCCGCCCTCGGGATCGGGACACCATCTCCGCCTTCATCGCCGACCTTCGATCAATGGCCGCCCGCCGGTCGCCATCGCCCCATCCGCCACCTCCAGAGCCTAATTAGATGATTGGCGTGCTCTCGTCCTCGGCTTCGGCCTCGGTCGTGCTTTTTTATGTTTTTTTGGGCTTGTTGAGCTGTGCCCTCAGTAGAACCTTTGGATATCTTGTTGTGTGTCTTGGGTGTGTGTGTTCTGAACTAGTCCTTGTATGTGTGCTCTGGGTGGTTTGCTTTATTTATAAAGCGGGGCAAAAGCCTTTTTCAGTAAACAAAGCTGGGATGAACTAGGAAGTCTATGTTCGCCCTAGTTATCGTCTGAGTTTGCCGTGCCGTAGCGACACCATGTTCGCCATGGCTGCTAACACCAAGTTATGCATTCTGATGGCCAAGGACAACGTCTGAGAAGAAATCCATGTGGAAGACTATGCCAGCCATATGAGCAAATCTAGGTGGCCGTCATCTGTGCTTGCCGTGTGTTGCATTCCCGTGGCCAGCCGGTCGCTTCCTCGAGCTACGTGTACATCACCCGCATCCTGGTCGTTCCCTTCGACGTCAAGCTTGGTCTTGAGTCTTGACATGCTTTGCCTCAGCAATAGTACATGCTGTTCACGCCTTGGTCGAGGTCGTGGGCTTCATGCTCTTGGCCGGCGTCCTTGATTTGTGCATGGCCTGCATCGTCCGACCCGGTCCCGCAGGAACATGGATCCTTAGTCAACCCACGCGGATAAGAATGTATCCATGGACCAAGGGTCATTCCCCTTCTGTAATCTTAGAGTGCTTACCTTCCATGGTTGCTGAACCAGTATCCATCGGAAGATTTGTTGTAGGTATCATCCCCCTTCCGTAAGTTTTGGAGGGCTGGCCCGTTGGCGGGCACGACGTGGTGAGGGTGCCCATCGGGGCAAGGCCCCCTGGGGATACCTTTTTCCCTGGTTTGGGCATCTCCGCCTCCAAGTCTTCGGAGGCAGCCCTCTTCTTCCCGCGCGGGGAGGAGGCCTTAGCCTCCCCTTCCCGACTATCCTCCTTAGGGGAGGTAACAATTCCCCTGGTTCGGATGCGTAGCTTGTGGAGTTCGGTTTCTTCGTTCTTCCCCTTGTCTTTCCCTGAGGGCATTCTGCTGAGTACCCGGTCAAGCATCTTGGCCATGGTGGGACCAGGCGAGCCTTCGGGAAGCGGCGCCAGACACCTGATTCTCTCCGCCTTGCTGAGCCATTCCTGGCCACGGATGAATTTCAGAATAAACAATTGTGACAAATACAAAACAAGGTGTCCAGTATCAAGGTTACTTACTTGGGTATCTAGGCGATTGCAACTTAGGCCCGCATCCTCGGTGGTGTCCGGACAATCGACTTCCGGTCCGAAGAATAATTTGCACATCACTTTGAGCTTCAAGCCGAAGAAGTGCTTGATAGTACGCGGACCCTCCGGATTGAACTCCAACATCCGGAGAGGCCGGCGTTGGCACGGCAACATCCGTCAGATTAACATCACTTGCATTATGCTGACAAGGTTAATGTCCCTCTCGAGAAGCTCTCGGATGCGATTCTGCAGTACTGGTACATCACCAGCAGGCCCCCAATTCCATCCTACGTCGGTCCAAGACGCCAACTGTGATGGAGGGCCCGAGCGGAACTCGGGGGCGGCTACCCACTTTGTGCCCCTGGGAGCCGTAACATAAAACCACCTCCGCTGCCATACATCAGATACTTCTGGGAAAGAACCCTCTGGCCATGGGGCATCGGTGTTCCTTCTTATTATGGCAACTCCGCACTCCACATGTCGCCCCTCGATCATCTTCGGCTTCACATTGAAGGTCTTGAGCCATAAGCCGAAGTGTGGAGTGACGTGAAGAAAAGCCTCGCACACGATAATGAACGACGAGATATGGAGGATAGCGTCCGGAGCCAGATCATGAAAATCCAACCCATAGTAGAACATGAGCCCCCTCACAAAGGGGTCGAGGGTGAAGCCCAAGCCGCGGAGGAAGTGAGGGACAAACACGACGCACTCATTGGGCTCCGGCGTGGGAATGACCTGCCCTAGAGCAGGAAGCCTGTGCTGGATGTCGGCGGTCAGGTATCCGACCTCCCTAAGCTTCGCAATGTCTTCCTTTTGAATCGAGGAGGCCACCCACCGGCCTTGAGGGTCAGATCCGAACATATTGGAGGATCTGGGGTGTTGGAGCTTAGGTTTCGGGTGTTAGAACTCGAGGTGCGAGAAGGCGCGAGGAAGGTGGAAAAGAGGCATAGGCCTCGACCCCTTTATAAAGGGGGTGAATATCAAGAGTCCTCGGTGTGACCGTCCGAGGCTTATCTGAAAACATACGGAGTTATACCAACGGCCGTCGTGGGGTCACACACGCCCGTATTAATGTAAAATCCCGTAATAAGGGGAACACGATCTCTGCCTCGACGGGACGTGCCAATAAAACTGCCTCGCAACACGAGTCGAGGTGGGGCAAGAAATGCTGGTTCGCGTTGGACCAGGCCACGATGCAAGGGCACGACGTACGAAGATTGCCAGCGGATCAGATTTATGCTATGGTATGTGAAGATCATCTTGCGGATCCGGACACGGTCTACGTGTTCGATAACCACTTTGGAGTATTCGGAGAAGGAACCCGCCTTGCAATGCCGAAGACAAGACTACGCGCTGGACTCATCGCCATTGAAGCCTGGTTCAGGGGCTACTGAGGGAGTCCTGGATTAGGGGGTATCCGGACAGCCGGACTATATACATCATCCGGACTATTGAAGCATGAAGATACAAGACTCAAGACTTCGGCCCTCGTCCGGATGGAACTCTCCTTTGTGTGGAAGGCAAGCTTGTCGATCCGGATATTGTGTTTCCTTCCTTGTAACCGACTCCATGTAAACCCTAGCCCTCTCCGGTGTCTATATAAACCGGAGAGGTTGGTCCTTAGAAGGCCGATCACAATTACAATCATACCATCATAGGCTAGCTATTAGGGTGTAGCCTCTACGATCTCGTGGTAGGTCTACTCTTGTACTACCCATAGGTTCAATATTAATCAAGCAGGAAGTAAGGTTTTACCTCCATCGAGAGGGACCGAACCTGGGTAAACATTGTGTCCCTCGCTTCCTGTTACCATCAGCCTAGACGCACAGATCGGAACCCCCTACCCGAGATCCGCCGGTTTTGACACCGACAGAGCTAAAGATAGAACGAACATTCTCTCAAGTCCTATCTGCCACTGATACGACTCTACGCACGCTTAGTTTTAACTTTACCTAGAACAAGTATGAAACTAGGAGTACTTTGTATGTGTTATTGGATAGACTTGCAAGATAATAAAGAACACGTAAATAACAAGTAGGGGCTGTTTAGATAAAGAAGTAATAAAGTAAATATAGCGAGTGTGGAAAAGTGGTGGTAGGAGTTGTGAAATTGTCCCTAAGAAATTGACTACGTTACTAGACTGATAGCAAGTTTTATGTGGGAGAGGCATAAGCTAACATACTTTCTCTTCTTGGATCATATGCACTTATGATTGGAACTCTAGCAAGCATCCGCAACTACTAAAGATCATCAAGGTAGAACCCAACCATAGCATTAAAGCAACAAGTCCCCTTTATCCCATACGCCACAATCCCCTTACTCAGGTTTAAGCTTCTCTCACTCTAGCAACCCACTATAAGCGAATCATGAACGTATTGCAACACCCTACAGTGGGAACCCCTCACGCTTGCGCAACACGGAGGGCTCAATAGGACAACAACATAACCACAAGTAAATTAAACCAACCATAGCAATTCATCAATCACCGGTAGGGCAATGAAAATCTACTCAGACATCATAGGATGGCAACACATCATTGGATAATAATATGAAGCATAAAGCACCATGCTCAAGTAGAGGGTACAGCGGGTTGCGGGAGAGTGGACCACTAGATATAGATGGGGGAAGGTGATGGAGATGTTGGTGAAGATGGCGGAGGTGTTGGTGAAGATCACAACGATGATGATGGCCCTCGGCAGGGCTCCGGCGCCACCGGAAGCAAGGGGGAGAGCCCCCCCATTCTTCTTCTTCTTCCTTGACCTTCTCCCTAGATGGGAGAAGGGTTTCCCCTCTAGTCCTTGTCTCCCATGGCGTGGGAGGGGCGAGAGCCCCTACGAGATTTGATCTGTCTCTCTCTGTTTCTGTGTTTTCAGATCCTTCCCCTCCATCGTTTCTTTTATATCCGGAGATCCGTAACTCCGATTGGGGTGAATCTTTCGCCTAGATTTTTCACATAAAATTAGCTTTCTTACGGCAAAAGAATGGCGTCAATCGCCTTACGGGGTGCCCCTGAGAGTCCAGGGCGCGCCTGCCTCCCTGGGGGGGGGGGGCCCTGTCTCGTGGCCCCCTCGGGCACCGTCTCGCATTTATTTTACTACCCAAAAATCATAAATATTCCAAAATAATTCTCTGTTCGTTTTTATCCCGTTTGGACTCCGTATGATATTGGGTTTCTGCGAAATATTAAACATGCAACAAACAGGAACTGGCACTGGGCACTGGATCAATATGTTAGTCCCAAAAATAATATAAAAAGTTGCCAAAAGTATATGAAAGTTGAATAATATTGGCATGGAACAATCAAAAATTATAGGTACGACGGAGATGTATCAACCCGCTCCTAAACCGATCTACATATCTCATATGCATATCATCGAATCCATCACCACACAGCGGAGGCTCGGATGCCACTGTTGGAACATGCAGTGCGCTACGCTAGCACCAAACAAAATTTTCTACCGCGCACCCAAGATCATGCTGCTAGAAATAGATTACGAGATCAGGTTTACCACTAGACGTGCAGTCACCGCAGCGGAAGTTGAGTTGGTGATGCGTGTAGTCGAACTCTTGGCCCGTCTCCTCCTCTTGTTTCCGATCTCCCATGAACAGCGAAGACCCACGAACGGCACCTCACGGTTCCTTCAAACTTTTCGTCCAAGCACCGTCGATGTGATTCCTCCAAGATATCCACATTTGCGGGGTGCGGCGGCGGGTGGCAAATTGCTAGGTCCGGTCGCACGTCATGGGCGTGGGGAGTGGCGACGACTATCGAGGGTTGCTAAAGGTCAACCCTAAGTGGTGCGCCCACTCCCCTTTATATAGACCTCCGAGGTGGGCTCAACACTTGAGCTCACTAGGAGTCTACGTCCATTTCCACTCGAATCCAATCCATACGGCCTGCAGCCCCTTAAGTGCGCGACCCTATAGGTTCATGTACACATGGACATGACCACAGTCGATAGTTGGTAGCGGCTCCAAGCAGAACGTGCCAACTCCCATGTGTGTGTAAAGTCGTTTGAAGAACCTCGACAATGTGTCATATGCATCATTCCTTTTGCCTCATGATATTTGTTGTCGAGCTCAGGGACAGTACTTGTCACCCTTGTGATAGCTTGACCTCTCTTCTCGAAACTGTGATACAGATTCTCGAACTGGGTTAACACTTAACCCAAGTCGCATGGCCATGCTTTCCGGATCTGATCACTCGAGAGGGCCAAGAGAATATCTCTCCAAATAGAAGGGGCAAATCCCATCTTGGTCAACCATGTCTCGCGGCATGTTTCACGACTCACCCGAAAGCTACCTTTATAACTACCCAGTTACAGAGTAGCGCTTGATAGACCCTAAGTGAGTCGATCCTCATCCCGAGAACATGCGAGGACCTTAGGTCTAGGACATGGCATAAACATTGTACTTTAGACTAACAGATGAATATATCTTGCTGCGTCTCAAAGTGGGTCTGTCCAACTCGGTGATTTCCATCACCGAGCCCATACTATTGGTTTAGCATCTCCATGCACATGACCTGTGAAACATAGTCATCAACGGAGTTGTATACTAGTCAAGGATATGTGTCGACATAACCTTATCAACTAGGGACCATTAGAACAATCATCATACAATAATAGTTCCACAAACAAGTCACATACTTATTGATACATATCATTTATGATGTTGAAGGATAATACAAAGGACTCATGAATACATATGGAAATATCATCATCACATGATTGCCTCTAGGTCATATCTCCAACACGCGACAACTTCGAGCCTTTCTGAGGCACCCGGGACTCCGACGAGGAAGAATTCTGCGAGGAGCTCGAGCTAGACTTGGAGCTGGAGTCACCTCTCGTGGCTGCCAATTGCTTGGCAGGGCAGCCGGCGCATCACATCCGGCTTGCTGCCCTTGGAGGTAGTCTTCTTCATGTTCTTGGCGGCAGGCGCACGATCGGGAACCACTGCTCCTTGATACGTCTCCAAGGTATCTATAATTTTTTATTGTTCCATGCTATTATATTATCTGTTTTGGATGTTTAATGGGCTTTATTATACACTTTTATATTATTTTTGGAACTAACCTACTAACCGGAGGCCCGGTCCAAATTGTTGTTTTTTGCCTATTTCAGTGTTTCACAGAAAGTAATATCAAACAGAGTCCAAACGGAATGAAACCTTCGGGAGAGTTGTTTTTGGAACAAATGCAATCCAACAGACTTGGAGTGGACGTCAAGGAAGCAACGAGGCGGCCACGAGGCACGGAGGCGCGCCCAGGGGGGTAGGCGCACCCCCCATCCTTGTGGGCCCCTCGTGGCTCCCCTGACTGACTTATGTCGCCTATATATACTCATATACCCTGAAAACATCCGAGAGCAGCACGAAACCCTATTTCCACCACCACAACCTTCTGTACCCGTGAGATCCCATCTTGGGGCCTGTTCCGGCGCTCCGTTGGAGGGGGAATCGATCATGGAGGTCTTCTACATCAACACCATAGCCTCCCCAATGAAGTGTGAGTAGTTTACCTCAGACCTTGGGTCCATAGTTATTAGCTAGATGGCTTCTTCTCTCTCTTTGGATCTCAATACAAAGTTCTCCTCGATCTTCTTGGAGATCTATTCGGGGTAATACTTTTTGCGGTGTGTTTGTCGAGATCCGATGAATTGTGGGTTTATGATCAAGATTACCTATGAACAATATTTGAATCTCCTCTGAATTCTTTTATGTATGATTTGTTATCTTTGCAAGTCTCTTCGAATTATCAGTTTGGTTTGGCCTACTATATTGGTTTTCCTTGCAATGGGAGAAGTGTTTAGCTTTGGGTTCAATCTTGCGGTGTCCTTTCCCAGTGACAGCAGGGGCAGCAAGGCACGTATTGTATTGTTGCCATCGAGGATAAAAAGATGGGGTTTATATTATATTGCTTGAGTTTATCCCTCTACATCATGTCATCTTGCCTAATGCGTTACTCTGTTCTTATGAACTTAATACTCTAGATGCATGTTGGATAGCGGTCGATGTGTGGAGTAATAGTAGTTGATGCAGATTGATTCGATCTACTTGTCGCGGACGTGATGCCTATATACAAGATCATGCCTAGATATTCTCATAACTATGCACTTTTCTATCAATTGCTCGACAGTAACTTGTTCACCCACTCTAATACTTATGTTATCTTGAGAGAAGCCACTAGTGAAACCTATGGCCCCCAGGTCTATTTTCCATCATATAAGTTTCCGATCTACTTTATTTTGCAATCTTTACTTTCCAATTTATATCATAAAAATACCAAAAAATATTTATCTTATTATCTTTATCAGATCTCACTTTTGCATGTGGTCGTGAAGGGATTGACAACCCCTTTATCGCGTTGGTTGCAAGGTTCTTATTTTTTGTGCAGGTACGAGGGATTTGAGTGTAGCCTCCTACTGGATTGATACCTTGGTTCTCAAAAACTGAGGGAAATACTTACGCTACTTTGTTGCATAACCCTTTCCTTTTCAAGGGAAAATCAGCTCATGCTCAAGAGGTAGCACTCCCCAGCCAGCTACCTGCCTGCGAGGGTGCTTGTCTAATACAAGCTCGGGGGCTTGGGGACTTGCCGCGAGCCACTCCTCCTCCGGCAGCTCCACCTCCTCAACCCCCTTTTGCTCCTGAGCCTCTGCTGTCGCGACATATAGAGCCTCAATCCCGGCAGGCTCGTCCCCGACAGGTTCATCCCTGACAGGCTCGTCCCAGACAGGATCATCCCCGGCAGCGTCCTCTGTGGCTTGCGCCTCGCTTCTGCCGTGGAAGGAGCCTTCGTCCTCAACCTCCTCTTTTTCCTCCACTGTCATCTCGGCCTTCGCCTTTGCGGTGGCTTGGAGTGCCTTATCCTCCTCGATCCGCCTCTTGATATACGCCTCCTCCACCTTGGAGGTGTGCTTGAACATATTGGTCTCCACCCTGGTAGCCCTTTCCACCAGGCTGGAGGACCACGCAAGCTCTTCGTTAAGGTTGGGTAACTGTCAGTCACCTGAAACTCCATGAGCAATGCAATCCCGCATCCATTTCAGAATCTGGTCTCGGGCGGAGTTGATGTTCAGGGGGATGACGTTTGCCGGCAACCTGAACGGCCCAAGGTTGCCGAACAATTGTTCGCACCACCAACCATGGTCGTAGACTGACAGATTGTTGGTCAGGCCAGGGTACAACCTCATCATGTCTGCAACATCTCCAAACTGCCTGGCGAACATGTCCCTCTTCTGTAGTGGCGCAATGCAACGTCGGAGGAAGTCGGCCCCCACATGCCCGATGGTTAGCCCGGCAGCCTTTAGGCGGGTGATCCTGTTTATTGCCAGACGGAGCCTGTCATCGGTGAGGCCGAATACCCTCCATTCACTGTCGTGCTCAACGCACTCTATCCGTGCCTGGCAGAAATCCGGGGCCTCCTTGTCCTGGATCCAGCACCAATCTTCCCTCCACTCTTCCCATCTATCGCGTTGTTGACCAGGGGGATAATCCCAGTTTTACCTTGCCACCCGAGGCATCCAACTTATATTCCCAGAATGGTGGGATTTATTCTCCACCGGCAGGAGGAAATAGTGCCTGAACAAGTCGACATTGGGGGCAACTCCAACAAAGTTCTCGCACAAGTGGGTGAAGACCGCATGCACGCTGTTGCATTTGGCGTAAAGTCCAAAAGGTGGAATCCATAGATCACCATCATTGCCTCAAAGAAATCCAAAAAAGGAGGACGGAGGCCGCAGATGAAGTACGCGCAAAAGAGTCGATATGAATCTAGTGGATCCTTCTTCCCCTCTGCCAGAACCTTGTGTGTGCCATGCCCCTTCGGGACCTCCCTCCCCCATAGATATTCATACCTTGCTTTCAGCACATTGCCGTCTAGATTCGATAGGAAGAAGACCACGTATCCCCTTCGCTTCTTATCCAGCTCTGTTGCTCTCTTCTTGCTCCCCTTTGCAGCCACCTCCTTCACGGCATTCGTCCACTTCCCCTTGGGAGCGGCGGTTTTCTTCCCCATCTCTTCGAGTTGCGATGGGGATGGGGAAAGGAAATTGGGTGGGGATCGACGACGAGTGTGGCGAAGAGGGAGAGCAGTCGCTTGGCTTGCGGAAGAAGATGGTGGAGGGGCGAGGCAGATGATGAATGAGCAGTGCCCTTTCACGTTTTTCTCTCTTAAGGGAAAGGACATGGGGGAGGGCACGACTCTTCAGAAAGTTACCATTTTACATTAAATGTTGCAGTACCAAACCCCATGACCCGCGGTAATTACGCGAAGTGGGCGTTGAATTGTCTGGTCATCATAACAAACCGTTGCACACGTAGCATTCCTCGCCACGTGTCCGTGCACTGTTTGGGGCCTAACCCAACGTGCCCGGTGACACGTATGGCTCAGGCCCGGGGGCTTCTGTCAGGGTACACAAATAGAGGTGTATGTTCTCCCCTGACTTGTGCATGGACGGCAAACCACCGGTCCGGCAACTCTCAACATCCAAGACCAGACCAAGCAGAAGAGATAGCTCTTTGAGAAATCAAAGGGCAGATCAAGATGACCAAGTCAAGCCAAAGGAGCAAGGTACCACTATGGAAAAACCTCCCTTGCCGGGCAGGCGAGCCTGGTGAGGTCGAGGTTGCCTCAAAGACAAGTCTCAAGACTGCCCCGGCAAGCTTGGCAGGGACGCAGAGGGCGGACTACCCTGCCAAGGCCTCCACCGCTCCACCTAACAGCCACGCAAGTCATCGATCGGTGCGGTGTCAAGCCCCCAAGGGACTAAGTGGCTGCTATTTGGCACGTGGCAACCACTTCGGAAGGAAATCTCCTCCAAATGACACCCGTCTAGATAAGTCTCACGCAAGTAGGCGAGAAGGTGGCCGAATTGCCCGGCAAGGCTTGCCGGGCTGCGCCATGATGTGACACTAAGCGGCGCATTTAATGCGCTCTGTCCCGTTTGCAGAGTTAGGTATGATAGCATTGTTTGCTATCTAATCAGTGCACAATGACTGATTTGCCATTGTGGTGACCCTTTGATCTATATAAGAAGGGTCATGGAAACCTTAGAAAGAATTCGGACCTTTGTACACTCATACGCACGTAGCTGCTCTCGCCCCGAGGCAACCTTGCCGGGCTAGAGCATTGCGTTTCCACCACGGTCCCCTCATCAATCCACCAAAGCAGGAGTATGGTTTTATGCCTCGCGTTGGCCCCAACCTGGGTAAAACTGCCCGTGTGATCCCTGCCGTGCTACTCTGCACCCTCCGCTCTTTGTGCAATGTGCTCTTCCCCCTACCGTCATGTTTTCCCAAGATAATCATCAACGAAAATTAAATCCTAAGATGAAAGAAGTGGTAAGAACTGAAATATTAAAGCTTCTGGAGGCAGATATAATCTACCCCATAGCAGATAGTAGATGGGTAAGTCCTGTTCATTGTGTCCCTAAGAAGGGAGGTATTACTGTTGTTCCTAATGATAAAAATAAAGTTATCCCACAAAGAATTATGGCTGGCTATATAATGGTAGTTATTTTAGAAAAAAAATTAAAGCTACGAGAAAAGATCATTACCCTCTGCCTTTCATTGATCAAATGCTAGAAAGACTATATAAGCACACACACACACATTTGTTTTCTTGATGGATATTCTGGTGTCTCTCAAATACCTGTTTCACAACCTGATCAAGACAAAACCACCTTTACTTGTCCCTTTGGAACCTATTCTTATAGATGTATGCCTTTTGGTTTATGTAATGCACCTGCTACCTTTCAAAGATGTATGACTGCTATATTCTTTCATTTTTGTGTAAAGATTGTTGAGGTTTTCATGGATGATTTTTCCGTTTACGGAACTTCTTTGATGATTGCTTAAGCAACCTTGATTGAGTTTTGCAGAGATGTTAACAAACTAATCTTGTCTTGAATTGGGAAAAGTGCCACTATATTGTTAATGAAGGTATTGTCTTGCGGCATAAAATTTCTGAACGAGGTATTGAGGTGAATAAAGCTAAAGTTGATGCAACTGAGAAAATGCCATGTCCTAAAGATATTAAAGGTATTCGGAGTTTCCTTGGTCATACTGGTTTGTGTAGAAGGTTTATCAAAGACTTCTCTAAACTTTCTAGGCCTCTTACTAATCTTTACAAAAGAATGTTCCATTTGTTTTTTAAGATGATTGCATATAGAAGCCTTTGAAACACCTAAGAAAGTCTTAACTTCTGCACCTATTGTTTAACCACCTGATTGGAACTTGCCTTTTGAATTATGTGTGATGCTAGTGATTATGTTGTTGGTGTTGTTCTAGGACAAAGAGTTGATAAGAAATTAAATGTTATTCATTATGCTAGAAAAACTCTAGACAGTGCTCAAAGAAATTATGCTACTACTGCAAAAGAATTTTTAGATGTTGTGTTTGCTTGTGATAAATCCAGATCTTACATAGTTGATTCCAAAGTAATTGTTCACACCGATCATGCTGCTATAAAATATTTTATGGAAAAGAAAGATGCTAAACCAAGACTCATTAGGTGGGTTCTCTTGCTACAATAATTTGATTTACACATCTATGATAGGAAAGGAGCTGAGAACCCCGTAGCAGATAACTTGTCTAGGTTAGCAAATATTCTTGATGACCCACTACCTAGTTCTGCTGATGAACTATTAGCTGCAATAAATATTTCTCATAACACTCCTTGGTATGCTGACTATGCCAATTATATTGTTGCTAAATTTATACCACCTGGTTTCACATACCAACAACAAAAAACTCTTCTATGACTTAAGCCACTACTTTTGGGATGACCCACATCTTTATAAAGAGGGAGTAGATGGTATTATTATATGTTGTGTACCTGAGCATGAACATGAACAAATCCTATGAATAAATCACTTCGAAGCCTATGGAGGACATCATGCGGGAGATAGAACTGCTCACAAGATATTGCAATCTAGTTTTTATTTGCCTACTATTTTCAAGGATGCCCGTAAGTTTGTCTTGTCTTGTGATGAATGTCAAATAACTGGTAATATCGGTACGCATCAAGAAATGCCTATGAATTATTCACTTGTTGTTGAACCATTCGAAGTTCAGGGTTTTGACTATATGGGACCTTTTCCTTCCTCTAATGGATATTCTGGTGTCCTCTAATGGATATACACATATTTTGGTTGTTGTTGATTATGTTACTAAGTGGGTAGAAGCTATTCAACTAGTAGTGTTGATCATAACACTTCCATTAAAATGCTTAAAGAAGTTATTTTCCCAAGGTTTGGAGTCCCTAGATGTTTAATGACTGGTGGTGGTTCACACTTTATTCATGGTGCTTTTCGAAAAATGCTTGCTAAATATGATGTTAACCATAGAATTGCATCACCCTATCATCCCAAATCTGGTGGTCAAGTTGAACTTAGGAATAGAGAAAGAAAATTAATATTCAAAAAATTGTCAATAGGTCCCGTAAGAATTGGTCTAAGAAATTAGATGATGCAATTTGGGCCTATAGAATGGCTTACAAAATCCTATGGGTACGTCTCCTTATAAAATGGTTTATGGAAAAGCTTGTCATTTGCCTCTTGAGTTAGAACATAAAGCATATTGGGCAATCAAAGAACTTAATTATGACTTTAAACTTGTTGGTGAAAAGAGGTTATTTGATATTAGCTCGCTAGACGAATGCAGAACCCAAGCTTATGAAAATGCCAAACTATTTAAAGAAAAAGTTAAAAGATGGGATGACAAAAGAATCCAAAAGCAGGAATTCTAAGTTGGAGAATGTGTTCTATTGTACAACTCTCGTATTAGATTCTTTGATTGGCAAGCTCCTTTGTAAATGGGAAGGACCAGATATTATCCAAGAAGTTTATCATTCTGGAGCTATCAAGATTAATAATGCCGAAGGTACTAACCCGAAGGTTGTCAATGGGCAAAGAATTAAGCACTATATCTCAGGTACGCCTATTAATGCCGAAAGCAATATTATCCAAACCATGACACCGGAGGAACATATAAAAGAAACTTTCTTGAACACTCCAGAATCCTAAAAAAATAGGAGGTATGTGATACGGTAAGTAAACGGACTCCAAAAAATCCGAAAAACTATTTTCTGTCAGTTTTGGAATATTAGAAAAATTAGGAAAATAAGAAAAACTAGGAAGGCAACCGAGGTGGCCATGATACACCAGGGCGCGCCTGCCCTCCCTGGCACGCCCTGGTGGGTTGTTGGCCCCTCGGGCACCTTCCTAACTCTGTTTTCCTTCCATATGCTTGTTTGCCAAGATAAAAAATCTCTATATATACCCTCGGATGATTTAACCACTGCATCGCAGAAAAATCTTCTATTCTTGTTTCACGTTGTTCCCCTATTGGATCTATCAAGCCAAGCATCATGTCTTCTCCCTCCTCCAACAATGTAGAGGAAGATGCTTGGTTGATGAAGATAGAACTGAAAAGAGAGGAACCAAAGGAAACCATCAAGGAGGACAAGGGCAAGGAAACTACGGGAGATCAAGCTCAAACAGGAGGGCAGGATATTGATGACCCACAAGTCTAGGGGTTCAATCGTAGTCCTTTCGATAAATAAGAGTGTCAAACCCAACAAGGAGCAAAAGTAAATGACAAGTGGTTTTCGGCGAGGTAAGGTCTGCAAGCACTAAAATAGTCGGTAACAAGTTGTTTGATAGCAAGATAATTTGTAACAAGCAAGTGACGGTAATGGTAACAAAAGTGCAGCAAGGTAGCCCAATCCTTTTGAGGCAAATGACAGGCCAAAATGGTCTCTTATAATAAGCAAAGCATTCTTGAGGGTACACGGGAATTTCATCATATCACTTTCATCATGTTTGCTTGATTCGTGTTCGCTACTTTGATAATTTGATATGTGGCTGGAATGGTGCTTAGGTGTTGTTCTTACTTGAAAAAACCTCCTACTTATGATAAACCCCCTCGCAAGCATCTGCAACTACGAGAAAAGTATTAAGATAAAATCTGACCATAGCATTAAACTTTTGGATCCAAATCGGTCCCTTACGAAGTAGCGCATAAACTAGCGTTTAAGCTTCTGTCACTCTAGCAACCCATCATCTAATAACTACTCCACAATGCATTCCCTTAGGCCCAAATATGGTGAAGTGTCATGTAGTCGACGTTCACATGACACCACTAAGGGAATCACAACATACATATCATCAAAATATCGAACACATATCAAGTTCACATGATTACTTGCAACCTGACTTCTCCCGTGACCTCAAGAACAAAAGTAACTACTCACAAATGATAATCATGCTCAAGATCAAAGGGGTATTAAATAGCATAATGGATCTGAACATATAATCTTCCACCAGATAAACCATATAGTAATCAACTACGATATGTAATCAACACTACTAGTCACCCACAAGTACCAATCTAAGGTTCCAGTACAAAGATTAAACACAAGAGAGGAACTAGGGTTTGAGAGGAGATGGTGATGTTGAAGATGTTGATGGAGATTTCCCTCCCAAAGATGGGAGAGTTGTTGATGATGACGATGACGATGATTTCCCCCTCCGAGAGAGAAGTTCCCCTAGCAGAATTGCTTTGCCGGAGGTCAAAAGTGCTCCTGCCCAAGTTCCGCCTCGAGATGGCGGCGCTTCGTCCCAAAAGTCCTCTCTTTAGTTTGTTTCTAGGTCTAAATGAATTATATACCAGAAGGTCGGCACCAGAGGTGGGCCGAGTAGGGCACAACCCACCTGGGCACACCTGGGCTCCCTGGCATGCCCAGGAGGGTTGTGCCCACCTGGTGGGCCCCCTCCGATAGTTATTTTCTCCAATAGTTCTTAAATAATCTATAAAAAATCTCCATGAAGTTTCAGCTTATCTGGAGTTGTGACGTGCTTTTTCAGGTCCAGAATTCCAGCTGCCGGTATTCTCCCTCTTTGTGTAAACCTTGCAAATTATAAGAGAAAAGGCATTAGAATTACTCCCAAAAGCATTATTATGCATGAAAACATTATAAATAATAGTAGGAAAACATGATACAAAATGGACGTATCAACTCCTCCAAGCTTAGACCTCGCTTGTCCTCAAGCAAAAAACAAAAATTGAAAAGCATGCCACATGATTAGAGAGAGAGAGAGGTGCTGATAAAAACAAAATACGGACATAGAAGAATCATGTATATAATTATAACAGCAAAGAACTTTAACATTAAACTTTTATCACATAAGTTTTATCATATAACATCTCATGAACAAGTAACAATTCATCACAACATTGAAGTATAAAGGATAAACCTTATTGAAAACCAACAAACTATGTTCTCAGTCAACTTTGCAACTACAATTCATCATATTTTTAGGAAGGGTCACGTATGCAAGTCCACATAATCATCCATCATTTAATCTTCTATGATTGCTAACACTCACAGCGTACCCATGAACAAAAAGTTTCAATCAGACGCATAGAAAGATAGGGGCTTATAGTTTCGCCTCCCAACATATTCACCTCAAGGGTGATGTCAACAATAATAACGCATGCCTACTCATATCCAATTGGATATATGTTCCTAGATCTTTCCTCACAACATGATGCTTGCCAAAAGAGAAAAATAAAAAAGAATGGGGAAGAAAACTTTGACTCTTCATAAAAGTAAATGCATAAAAGTAAAATATAGGCCCTTCATAGAGGGAAACAGAGGTTTTCATGTGCTTATTCGTTTATATGTCAAATTCCTTGATGCAAAATAACATCATGTTGTATTGCCCCTTATGATAGCAACCTTTATTATGCAGTCTGTCGCTTTTATTCTTTGCCATCAGAACTTTGTACAACGCTCAATTTTCTCTTACATTAAATGATCCAACACATTTAGAAGCAATTTTTATTGCCTTATTGCACCGATGACAACTTACTTGAAGGATCTTACTCAATCCATAGGTATGTATGGTGGGCTCTCGAAATAAGATTTGGGTTAAGGGTTTTTGGATGCACAAGTAGTATCTCTAGTTAGTGCGGAATTTTGACTAGAGAAGATATTGGGCAAGCACCACATGTTAAAGGATCTATGACAATATAACTTCTATGTGAATATGAACAAACATAAATCATTGTGTTGTCTTCCTTGTCCAATGTCAACTATTTTGGCACAAAATATTTAATGGGGCTCACAATCTTAAAAGATGTCTAAGATAGTGTATTTGCATGTGAATCTTCTCTTCCCTTATTAATTCTTTCAAGAATTGCATCATTGACCAATGCTATGTTTGTCAATCTCCAACAAATTTTACCACTTATACATTTCTTATGTTATGTTATTACTTGCCATAAAATTAGCATATGGTCTTATTCATTTATTTTCCTTTCTTTTTATTGAAACATTAAAGTAAGGAAACAAAACTCAAACTACTCTTTGTTATATATCTCGCACACGATTACATTGATAGATAGATCACTAAGCAAACACTTCAAAAGAAAGGATTGAACTAAACTTTTATTGAACTAAATCATAGGAAAACTAAAGATCAAACTAAAATAGATAAAAGAAAAGATAGTGGTGGTGATATGATATCGGGACACCTCCCCCAAGCTTGGCACAAGTTAAGGGGAGTGCCCATACCATGAACTCAAGTCTCCTTTGGTGATGAAGAAGGTGGTGGTGGTGATGAAGTAATTCTTAATATATCCATGAGTGCCTCCTTTAAGCCTTGAATTTCTTGAAGGGCTTTGTGAAGCAACTCAATGTTTTTCTCTACTTCAGCCATAATATGTTTATTCTCCAGCCCCCAAGAACTTGTTCCTGCATCACTTTCTCTTGGACGAGATATGTCCCAATTGGACGGTATGTGCACACGAGGAGTATTTTTGAACCCATAATTGTGAATCAAATTGTGAAAATTGTTACGATGTAACATGTGTAAAGGCCTCCTTGGAGGGAGTTCTTCCTGCACCTCAGGGCTCTCTTGATTGTTTGATGATCTCATGGCTTGATGAGGATTAGGACAAGTGGAGATGCCAGCTAATGTGTCTCTCTCAAAAGCTGGAGGGTGAACTCCAAGAGTTCCTTTCATCTTCCTCCATGGCAAACTCCTCGACTCCCTCTCCCCTTAGATCCACCTATAGCAACCAAGCATCGCCTTCTTCATGGTTGGAGGAGGGCAAAGACATGGTGCCTGGCCTAACTCTGAATGAAAACAGCAAGAAAGAAGAACATAAGGTTTCTTCATGATACTGTGGTCAATACATTCGGGGGGGGGGGGGTATATAAAGATTTTTTTTATTTTGGGAAACAAGCAAACGGGAGGTAAACAGAGTCGGGAAGGTTCCCGAGGTGGGCACAACCTACCTGGGCGTGCTAAGGAGCCTTGGCGCGCCCTGGTCTCTTGTGCCCTCCTCGGGTACCTTCCTGGTTATTTCTTATTTTCCTAATTTTTTATATATTCCTAAACCGACAGAAAATATTTTTGCTGATTTTTCGGAGTCTGTTTACTTACCGTATCACGTACCTCCACTTTTTCGGTTACTCTGGGGTGTTCCAGGATGTTTCTTTTATGTGTTCCTCCGGTGTCATAGTTTGGATAATATTGCTTTCAACATTAATAGGCGTACCTGAGATATAGTGTTTAATTCTTTGCCCATTGACCACCTTCGGGTTGGTACCTTCAGCATTATTTATTTTGATAGCTCCAGAGCGATAAACCTCTTTGATAGCATACGGTCCTTCCCATTTGGAGAGAAGTTTCCCTGCAGAGAATCTAAAACGAGAGTTGTATAGAAGAACATATTCCCCAACTTTGAATTCCCGCTTTTGGATTCTTTTATCATGCCATCTTTTAACTTTTTCTTTAAATAGTTTGGCATTTTCATAGGCTTGGGTTCTCCATTCATCTAGTGAGCTAATATCAAATAATCTCTTTTCACCAGCAAGTTTGAAATCATAATTGAGTTCTTTTATTGTTCTAACTCAAGAGGCAAATGAAAAGCTTTTCCATAGACCATTCTATACGGAGACATACCCATAGGACTTTTATAAGCTGCTCTATAACCCCATACTGCATCATCCAATTTGTTAGACCAATTCTTTCGAGACCTATTAACAGTTTTTTTCTAATATTAGTATTATTTCTCTATTGATAAGCTCAACTTGACCACTAGATTTGATGGTGGGTTCCTTGGAAGATAATTACTGTCCTCCGAGTCTTTGTTCACGGCCTGTTCATTAGGGCTGACTTGCCCATCCTCCCATTCATCCTGTTTGGAAGTTGGCTCAACGGGGTCTTCGTTGTCTTCGGCATCGTCCGGAGTATTATTTTCTCCTGTGCCGGTATTGCTATTTTTTCTACGGTGTGGTTTAGAGTGGCGCCGCTGACATCGGCGCTTTGGCTGTATCTCAAGAGGCTTATCCTCGACTGGATCCTTTTCAATGTCGTCGTTGTTCTCTTTGGGTGTATCCACCATGTACAAGTCATACGAGGAGGTGGTTGTCCAGTGCCCTGTAAGTGGTGGTTTTTGTGCCTGCTCCTTTCTGGCATCGTCGTCAATACCGTCGATGTTTTCGGAGTCATAATCGAGCATGTCGGTTAAGTCTTTGAAAGTGGCTATGAAGTGGGTGGTGCATGGGAAGCGGAATTCATCATCATCAGCTTCCAATCCAAACCAGATATAGTTCGGCTGAGAGTCCCCTGATAAGGAGAGGGATTTCAATGAGTTTAGCACATCGCCTAAAGCTGAGTGCCGGAAGATGTCTGCGGAGCTGAATTCAACGATCAGCGCCTGATCAGGTTCGATGGGCACGGATGCACACGGTTAGGAGCCTATGGCCGGAGACGAATCCGAGGTTCTGGTGACACAAGCCCCGCTCGAGGTTGGATCTGTGAGCGTCTCTAACGCCGTTGAGTCTGCGGCTTCCGCGGCGCGGTTGAGCTTCCCGTCCTCGGACGACACAATCTGCTCCGGATCCAGGACCAGAGCAGTTACAGGCGCTATCTCTTGGGCACGGTCCAATGACAGATTTAGGTCATGTTCATCGTGGTGGCAGGGAGCAGCTGCATGGGCTTGAATCTGTCGAAGATCAAGTCTCCACGGATATCAGGAACGTAATTCAAACTTCCAAACTTGACCTGATGGCCAGGGGCGTAGCTGTCGATCCGCTCTAGATGGCCAAGCAAGTTGGCCCGTAGTGCGAAGCCACCAGATACGAAGATCTGTCCGGGGAGGAAAACCTCCCCCTGGACTGCACTGTTCTAGATGATTGACGGAGCCATCAAACCTTTTGGTGACGACGCAGCGGAACTCTTAATGAAAGCACCAATGTCGGTGTCAAAACCGGCAGATCTCGGGTAGGGGGTCTCGAACTGTGTGTCTAAGGTTGATGGTAACAGGAGGCGGGGGACACGATGTTTACCCAGGTTTGGGCCCTCTCTATGGAGGTAATACCTTACTTCCTGCTTGATTGATCTTGATGAATATGAGTATTACAAGAGTTGATCTACCACGACACCGTAATGGCTAAAACCCTAGAAGTCTAGCCTGTATGATTATGATTGCCTCTACAGACTAAGCCCTCTGGTTTATATAGACACCGGAGGGGACTAGGGTTGCACAAAGTCGGTTACACAGAAAGGAATCTACATATTCGGGCGCCAAGCTTGCCTTCCACTCCAAGGAGAGTCCCATCCGGACACAGGTGAGAGTCTTCGGTCTTGTATCTTCACGGACCAACAGTCCAGCCCATGCTACATAGTCCGGCCGTCCGAGGACCCCTTAATCCAGGACTCCCTCAATACCCATTAGAGGAAGGAAAAGGTCCCATATAATCAAAACCCCAAACATTAAATGGTTCAACAGCAAGTGAATAACTCATAGACATTTCTTGACGCTTACCGATATTACCGATTCGTTGACATTCATCACAAGATAAAACAAACTTACGAGCATCCTTGAAGAGAGTAGGTCAAAAAAAACAGATGGCAATACCTTGTGATCAGTTCTATCTCCCGCATGATGCCCTCCATAAGCTTCGGAGTGACATTTTCATAGGATTTCTTCCTGTTGATGCTCAGGTACACAACGTCTAATAAAAGCATATACTCCTTCTTTATAAAGATGTGGGTCATCCCAAAAGTAATGTCTTAAGTCGTAAAAGAACTTTTGCTTTTGTTTGTATGTGAAACTAGGTTGTATGTATTTAGCAACAATATAATTAGCATAGTTAGCATACCAAGGAGTATTATGAGAAACATTTGTTGCAGCTAGTTGTTCATCAGGAAAGCTATCATTAATAGGTTGTGGGTCATCAATAATATTCTCTAAACTAGAAAAATTCTAGTTTTAGCATCTTTCTTTTCCATAAGATATTTAATAACAGCATGATCGGTGTCAATAGTAACTTTAGAATCAACAATGTAAGATCTAAATTTATCACAAGCTAACACAAGTGCTAAAAAAACTTTTTCAGTGGTAGCATAATTTCTTTGCGCATTGCCTAGAGTTTTGCTAGCATAATGGATAACATTGAGTTTCTTATCAACTCTTTGTCCTAGAACAGCACCAACAACATAATCACTAGCATCTCACATAATTTCAAAAGGCAAGTTCCAATCAGGTGGTTGAACAATAGGTGCAGAAATTAAGGCTTTCTTAAGTGTTTCAAAGGCTTCTACACAATCATCATCCAAAACAAATGGAACATCCTTTTATAAAAGATTTGTAAGAGGCCTAGAAATTTTGGAGAAGTCTTTAATAAACCTCCTATAGAAACCAGCATGACCAAGGAAACTACAAATACCTTTGATATCTCTGGGACATGGAATTTTCTCAATTGCATCAACTTTAGCTTTATCCACCTCAATACCTCGTTCAGAAATTTTATGCCCCAAGACAATACCTTCATTAACCATAAAATGGCATTTCTCTCAATTCAAGACAAGATTAGTTTGCTCACATCTCTGAAAAACTCGATCAAGGTTGCATAAGAAAACATCAAAAGAAGTTCCATAAACAGAAAAGTCATCCATGAAAACCTGAACAATTGTTTCACAAAAAACAGAGAATATAGCAGCCATACATCTTTGAAAGGTAGTAGGTGCATTGCATAAACCAAAAGGCATACGTCTATAAGAATAAGTTCCAAAGGGGCATGTGAAGGTGGTTTTCTCTTGATCGTTTTGTGAAACGGGTATTTGAGAAAAAACAGAATATCCATTAAGGAAGCAAAAGTGTGTGTGCTTTGATAATTTTCTAGCATTTGATCAATAAAAGGCAAGGGGTAATGATCTTTTCTAGTTTCTTTATTTAATTTTCTAAAATCAATTACCATTCTATAACCAGTGACAATCCTTTGTGGAATAAGTTCATTTTTATCATCTGGAAAAATAGTGATACCTCCTTTCTTAAGGACACAATGAACGGGACTTACCCATCTACTATCTATGGGATAGATTATACCTGCTTCCGGAAACTTTAGTATTTCAGTTCTCACCACTTCTTTCATCTTAGGATTCAAACGTCGTTGGTGATCAACAACGGGTTTAGCATCAGGCTCCATATTAATTTTGTGCTAACAGAGAGTGGGACTAATGCCCTTAAGATCATCAATAGTATATCAAATAGTAGCACTGTGCTTCTTCAGAATTTTTAATAATCTTTCTTCTTCATGTTCTGAAAGGCTAGCACTAATAATAACATGATATATCTTTTTCTCATCAAGATAAGCATATTTCAGAGTAACGGGTAATTTTTTTAATTCAAACACAGGTTCGCCTTTAGGTGCAGGGGGGCTCCTAGAGTTTCAATAGGCAAATTATGTTTGACCAAAGGTCGTTGTTCAAAGAAAATTTTATCTATCTCATTTCTTTCATGCATATGGATATCATTTACATGGTCAAGCAAATATTGTTCTAGTGGATCAGTAGGAGGCACATCAATAGAAGCAAGACCAATTATTTCATCCTTACTAGGTAATTCTTTCTTTTGAGGTTGCCTATTAAACTTGGAAAAATTAAACTCATGAGACTCATCACCAAAACTAGCATCGACGGTTTGCTTCTCACAATCAATTTGAGCATTAACGGTATTCAAGGAAGGTCTACCAAAGATTATGGGGCAAAAGTCATCTTGTGGGGAACCAAGAACTAGAAAATTAGTAGGGTATTTTATTTTCCCACACAAGACTTCAACATCTCTAACAATCCCAAATGGTGTGATGGTGTCTATATTAGCCAGTTTAATAGTAACATCTATATCTTCTATTTTAGCGGGTGCTATATCATTCATAATTTCTTGATATAAGGTAAAAGGAATAGCACTCACGCTAGCACCTAAGTCACATAAACCATGATAACAATGATCTCCTATATTAACTGAGACAACAGGCATGCCAACAATGGGTCTGTGTTTATCTTTTTCATCGGGTTTGGCAATTCTAGCAGCTTCATTACAGAAATAAATAACATGCCCATCAATATTTTCTACCAGGAGATCTTTAACCATAGCAACACTAGGTTCTACTTTAATTTGTTCAGTAGGTTTAGGTGCTCTAATATGACTTTTATTGACAACGGTTGAAACCTTGGCATGTTCCTTTATCCTAACAGGCAACGGTGGTTTTTCAATATAAGCTGTAGGAACAACTGGGTCAACATTGTAAATGATAGTTTCATCTTTAGCTATGTCGGGTTCTTTAATTTCTTCTTTAATAGGTGGGTGATATTTAAATCACTTCTGGACAATCTGGACAGTTACGAAGAGGAGCTCGCCGCAGGCGAGCAATCACTTGGCGGGGCACTCAAGGAAGCGAAGGACGCCACCGCAGCTGCTGAGGCCGCCAAGAAGGAACTGGAGGTGAAGATGATGCAGCTGGAGGCTGATTTGAAAGGGAAGAATGAGGAGCTTGCCGCGCTCCAGCGCGAACGCGAGAAGTATGCCCTCGCTCATGGTGATCTGCAAGTTCAACTTGCCGATAAGGCAAAGGAACTGAACGCTGCCAAAGACTCAAATGCTGATCTGGAGCTGAAGCTGGTCACGCTGATCGACGCTGGGCCGCCGCCAAGCGAAAGATGACTTGAAGAAAGAGATCAAGGCCAACGAGGAGCTGCTAACGAGGGCCGTCGAGACTCAAAACACCTTCAGGGCTACGGTGGAGCTCTAGACGGAGGGCCTCGTCAACATCGCTGCAGTCATCGATGAGGAGCTGGCGCAACTGGACTTGGCGGGCTTCGGGTACTCCTCCGACGAGAACCTCCAGCCCAGCGCCAAGCTTACTCTTTTCTTCAAGGGTGTGGCAACGGCTCTCCAGCAACTCCGGGAAAGGATCCCAAAGCAGCTGGCTGACGAGTCGCGCGCAATCTGCGCCAGAGTCTTGGAGAAGGTGTTGGTGAAGGTGCTCTTCCGCAATCCGAACCTCAACCTCACCAACGTTCTCAAGAAGCTGTCGGCGGGTGCTGATCTTGCAGAACTCAAAGCCCTTGTCACACCCATTGTGGACAAGGTGAATGAAGTCAGGAGGATCGACGGCAAGCGCGTGGATTAGGCTGCTCTTTCTCTCCTTTCCTTGCCGCTGCCATTTATGTTATGAGAACAATTTAGTCAGTGCCACGACAAGTTTCCTTTGTAATATAACTTTATCTTGGGCAGTATTTGCTATGTTATTTCTGTACTTGATTCCTTCCTTGTATGTTTTTACCCTCGCTTTTAGGGAACTTGCCGTATGAGCACCTTTGCCATGAAAGCGCTGAGTCTTGAACGTTAGCAGCCTGCTGGCGGTGTTGCCTCCGGCAAGAAACCTTGTCGGAACTAGTTGCAGCACACTTAAGTTGTTGAGCGGACTCGAAACAAAGTAAGGGCGCAACTAGCTACGAGTTGGTTCCTCCGCGCACAGGTTTTCCATACAAAGCACGGTCGTTCAAGGAAGATAACTTTAAATTTTAAAAACTGATCATGCTCAAACTTTGGCGACTTAGCTTTTTCTTCCGTCGTCTGTGTCCCGGCAAGGCTATACTTCTTTGAACGACGCCTAGTCCACACCATTATCTTCTTATCTTCTCCTCCCCCCCGGTGAACTTGTGGGTGAAGGAACCTTCTCTTTAAGAAAAAGAAAGAAGAGAAAATAACGATATGGGGCCTTAAGGCTCGTTATTGCTTACCGGGGGTAAGTGCTGCACAAAGTGTCAGATAATGAATGCAGAAAAGAAAAATGCATAAAATTTGACAAGATGTGCGAAGCATGTAAGCTTTATTTGTGCACGGGATCTGCGCCCGGCTTTGTACAAAGGGTTACATGCAACAGTGGCAAGGCTTGTACAAAAGGTGGTTACCGGAACAGGTTCCGGCAACTGCGCCTTATGAGTAAAACTTATGAAGATGCTCAATGTTACAGGAGTTGCTCACCGGAAAGCCATCTTCGGTCTCAAGGCGGACAGCGCCAGGCCTAGAGACTCGCTTCACCCGATAAGGGCCTTCCCACTTCGGCGTCAACTTGTTGGAATTCTTGGCGGATTGAACGCGCCGACGAACAAGGTCGCCTTCCTCGAGACTTCTGGCATTGACTTTGCGGCTGTGATAGCGGCGCAAAGCTTGCTGATATCGAGCAGCTCGTACAGTAGCCTGAAGACGATCCTCCTCAAGGAGCAGCGCGTCATCTTGTTGCAGCTGCTCTTGCTCAAGCTCATCATAAGCGAGCACTCGAGGCGATCCGTATACGAGTTCCGTGGGGAGAACTGCCTCTGCTCCATAGACTAGAGCGAAAGGCATCTGGCCAGTGGCTCGATTTGGCATCGTCCTGACCGACCAAAGAACCACTGGCAGCTCCTCGATCCAATTCCTTCCGCACTTGTGCAGCCTGTCGAAAGTTCTAGTCTTGAGCCCGCGCAGCACTTCAGCGTTTGCCCTCTCCGCTTGACCGTTGCTTCTCGGGTGAGCAATAGAAGCGAAGCAGATCTTGGCGCCAAGATCTTGGACGTACTGCATGAAGGTGCGGCTCGTGAATTGTGTGCCATTGTCGGTGATGATCCCGTTAGGGACTCAAACGGCAAACAATTGACCAAGAACTTGATCACCGATCTTGTCGCCTTCCTCATCGCTTCCACTTCCGCCACTTTGTGAACTTGTCGATTGCCACGCACAAGTACTCAAAGCCCCAGCATACTTCGGGAAAGGGGCTGAGGATGTCGAGCCCCAGCACGAAAATGGTCGGGATAAAGGGATCGTCTGGAGAGCTTGAGCTGGTTGATGTATCTGCTGGAGTGGGCCGCACGCTTCACACTTGGTTACTTGTGCGCTTGCATCCGGAGGATGTTGGCCAAAGAAACCTTGCCGGAAAGCTTTGCGGCAAGTGCTCTTCGCCAATGTGATGGCCACATATGCCTCCATGTATCTCCGCCAACAGCTTCTGTCCTTCTTCCCGGGGTATACACTTCAATTTCACTCCGTTGAATCTTCTTCTGTACAGTATGTCGTCGACAAACTGGTACATACTCGACTGCCGGGCTACTTTCTCCGCTTCTTCTTGCTCTTCGGGAAGTTCTCCTCTTTGAAGGAAACGGACAATCTGCTGCGCCCATGCCGGAGCCTGTGGCTCAACAACAAGGACTAAAGGCACAAATGCTGCTGTGGGAACATCAGCTTCTACGGCAAGAACCTGAGGTTCAGCTGGAGCTTGATGTTCCCCGGCAAGCTTGCCGGAGCAAATCTTGTCGGGAGCGTCTGCTTCAACGGAACAAACCCTTGGGCTTGTCGGAGCAGACTGCCCCTCGGCATTCTTTGTGTTGATCTTGGGGACCTTCTTGGCGGCGGCTTCGGGGAGCTCTGCCGGAAAGTAGTCACCAGAAACCAACTTCCTCTTCTTGCCTTGTCCAGTTGATGGTGTTACAGATGGTTGAGTCAGCTTGAGCACAAAAATTCCTGGTTCCACAGGTAACTTGAGTGCGGCGCACTTTGACAAGCCATCTGCAATGTCGTTCTGAGCTCTCGGAACATGTTCCATCTGTAGGCCGTCAAAGTGCTCTTCCAACTTTCTCACTTCATCAATGTAGGCTTCCATCAACGGACTCTGATAATCTTTGTTCACTTGACGGACGACAAGCTGCGAGTCACCCCTGACAATGAGCTTCTTGATCCCAAGGTCAGCAGCGATCTTGAGTCTGGCAAGCAATCCTTCATACTCTGCGGTATTAATTGTCGCTTGCTCCTTGGGAAAGTGCATCTGGACCACGTACTTGAGGTGTTCTCCGGTGGGTGCGACAAGTAGTACGCCCGCACCGGCGCCTTGCAGCGAGAAGGCACCATCAAAGTACATGATCCATTCTTTGCTTGCTTCCTTGACGGGGATGCTCATCTCCGGAGTTTCTTCATCAGGTGTTGGCGTCCAATCTGCTATAAATTCTGCCAATGCCCGGCTCTGGATAGTTGAGGTACTCTCAAATTTGAGGCCAAAGCTTGACAATTCTAGTGCCCACTCGACAATCCTGCCTGTTGCTTCTAGATTCTGCAGTATCCTCTTCAACGGAAAGCGAGTGACAACTGTGATCTCGTGTGCTTGAAAGTAATGGCGCAGCTTTCTCGAGGCCATGAGAAGGCCGAATAGCAATTTCTGCACTCCAGAGTACCTTGATCTAGCCCCCTGCAGAAGGGAACTGACAAAGTAAACTGGGCGCTGCACCATCTTCTTTTGTTTCTCTTCCTGTGGCTGCACAGATCTATCCTTGTCGGGACCAGAGCTTGTTGGGGAAGCCCATTGCTTGTCGCTGGATGTGCTTGTCGCGACTGCTGGCTCATCATCTGCCTCCCTCTCCGCTACTAACGCAGCACTAACCACTTGATTGGTTGCCGCTAGATGTAGCAGCAACTTCTCTTGTGGCTTAGGTGCGACAAGTATTAGAGTGGAGGACAGATATCTCTTCAAGTCCTGCAGCGCAGCCTCCGCTTCCGGAGTCCATTTCATTGGACCTGCCTTTTCAAAATTTTGAAAAATGGCGAGAACGCCAGCAGACTTAGAGATGAACCTGCTGAGGGCAGCTACGCAGCCGGCAAGCCTACATACATCCTTGACGCGCTTCGGTGCTTCGATCTGCTCAATGGCCTTGATCTTGTCGGGGTTGGCTTCGATCCCCCGCTGAGACACAAAGAACCCGAGAAGCTTGCCGGAAGGGACTCCAAAGATGCACTTCTCGGGGTTGAGTTTGAGATTGATCTTGCGCACATTTGCAAAGGTCTCGTCCAAATCTTGAATCAGGGTTGCTCTGTCTTTGCTCTTGACCACTATGTCATCCATGTATGCTTCTACATTTCTGTGCAACTGTGGCTCAAAAGCTTCGTGAACTACCCTTGAAAATGTTGAACCAGCATTCTTTAGTCTGAAAGGCATTCGTACAAAGCAGTACGTGCCACATGGAGTAATGAATGTGGTTTTCTCTTCATCCTCTTCCGCCATGAAGATCTGATGATATCCTGAGTATGCATCAAGGAATGAAAGCAGATCACATTCCGCCGTGGAGTCGACAATCTGGTCAATGCGCGGCAAGGGAAATGGATCTTTGGGACAAGCTTTATTAACATCAGTGAAGTCAATACAAAGCCTCCATTTCCGTTAAACTTCGCACGACTCAGGATTGGCCAACCACGTTGGATGGAGCACTCCTCTGACCAGGCCTGCTGCTTCCAACTTCTTGATTTCTTCAGCAATGAATTCTTGGCGCTCCACTGCTTGCTTCCTAACTTTCTTCTTGACGGGCCGCGCGTGAGGATAGAAGGCAAGGTGGTGCTCAATTACTTTCCTGGGAACACCGGGGATGTCAGATGGTTGCCACGCAAATACATCGACATTCGCCCGCAGGAAAGCAACGAGCGCGCTTTCCTATTTAGGGTCAAGCGTGGCACTGATGGTGAAGGTACCACCAGTGCCATCCTCCTTGGCGGCCACTTTCTTGGTCTCTGGCGGAGCTGCCTTCGCCTTCTTGCACTTGCCGGTGGAGCTCGATGGTGCGTCCTCGACGATGGCGCAGCACTCCGAAGAGGTGCGCTTGCCGGAGTGGGCATCAGAGCTCTTGCCAGACTTGGTCTTCTTCTTCCCCCCGGGAGCTTTAGCGGCAAGTGGTTTGCGTTCTGCTGCGGCTGCTGCTTCTCGGTAGATCATGTCAGTACAGATAAGTGCATCTTTCTTGTCGCCAGGGACAGAAATGACAATTATCGGACCAGGCATCTTGAGCACGTTGTAGGCGTAGTGAGAGGCTGCCATGAACTTGGCGAGCGCTGGACGGCCGAGTATCCCATTGTAGGGCAATGGGAAATCAGCAACGTCAAAGGTGACTCTCTCTGTCCTGAAATTCCGCTCGCTGCCAAATGTCACCGGCAACGTGATCTTCCCTTCGCTTGCTCCTTCTGGATTGATTCCTTGAAAGTACTGTCTCTTGAGCTCATTGTCGGGGATCTGGAGCTTCTTGAGTACCGCGGAGGAAATCAGATTCAAGCCGGCCCCGCCGTCAACCAGCATCTTTGTGACCTTGAGATTGCGGATAGTTGGTGAAACCAACATCGGCAAGCACCCGACCGCGGTTATGCGATCAGGGTGATCCTCAACGTCAAAGATGATGGGCGTGCTGGACCACTTCAGAGGCTTGCGCGATTCAACTGATGGTTCTGCTGCATTAACTTCCCGCACCCACTGTTTGAGCTGGCGGTGTGAGGTATGCAGAGAAGCACCACCGTCAACGCACAAAACCTCTGTTGCTTTCTGAAACTCCTGCTCGTCGGCCTCATCGTCCTCCATGTCCTCATCTTCATCTTCATCTTCGTCCTTGTCGCGACCGCGGGGAGGCCCATCTCCTTGCCGCTGCTTGGCCTTGCCGCGGCACCCTCCCCGGCCGGGACGCTTCTTGCCAGATCCTCCACCACCTTCTTGGGCCTTCTCCTTGTCGAGACGCTCGTATTCAGCTTTCTGCAGTTCAACAAGCTGCTCAACTTTCTTGCAGGTCTGGAGATCATGGCCCTTGGTGCGGTGGATCTTGCAAGATCGCTTGCTTGGGAGCCATCCTGCTTGTCGGCGGCCACCACAGCCTCGCCGGAGTTACCAGTTTTGGCCTTCTCGGCGCCACCTCCGTTGCCGGACTGCTCGACGACTAGCACATCCTTAGCTTTCCTCTTCCTGTTGTTTCGCCTACGGTTTTTCCTTGCCGAGGCGGCATCCTCACTGTCAGACCCTTCTGCTCCTGCATTCTCTCCAGGGAGTTTCCTCCCTTCCTCAGCACGTGCACATCTGTCGGCTAAGGCATATAGCTCGCTGACATCTCTGATCTTGCACATCACCATCTCCTCCCTCATCCTGCGATTACGCACGTTCTGATGGAACGCGCTGATAATCGCGGCAGGGTGGACGTCTGGGATGTTGCGCTGCACTTGGCTGAATCATTGAATGTACTTGCGCAGGGGTTCTCCTTCCTTCTGGGCAAGTAGATGAAGATCGCTCTCCTGGCCATGGGGCTTGTGGCCGCCTGTAAAGGCGCCGACAAACTGATGGCACAGATCTGCCCATGAAGAGATGGAGTTGTCCGGCAAGTGCATGAGCCAAGATCTGACATTGGGCTTGAGCACCAATGGGAAGTAGTTGGCGAGGATCTTCTCGTCGCGCCCACCGGCAGCCTGCACCGCGATGGTGTAGATGCTGAGGAACTCCGACGGATGTAACCTGTCGTCGTACTTCTCGGGTACGTCTGGCGTGAAGTTCTTGGTACTGGGCCACTGGACTTGCCGCAACTCACGGGTAAACACAGGACAACCTGCCGCGTACGGCAAGTCACCTGGTTCCCCTAGCGCATACATGTCGACAGTGGGCCCAGCGCGCTGGTCGGACTAACGTCGCGCTTCTCTTCGACGCTCGATGCGTGTACGAGCGTCTTCGTGCTGTCGTTCTTGAAGAACTTGGCGTTGATCGCGACGAGCTCGTGGATCTGACGACGCCGTGGAGTCGGTGTCGAGGTTGACCCGGCAAGTCGGCGATCTTGGCCATCGGGGCGGGGAGTGTACCGTGGTCGCACCCCCACCGGTCTTGTCGCCATCGGCCCGCGCCTGGGCGTCTTGCCGCGGCTTCGATGTGCTCGGTTGCCGGGGAGTGTCGCCGTTAAGCGGCCGATGAGGCTCGATGGTGGCCTCCAATCGCCAATCTTGTCCGGCGCCGAGGGTAATCTAGAAGCAGTTGGGCCCGGGCCAATGCTTCTTCTGGAGTCTTGGGTGGCGGCGGCGAACGGCGCGAGGAGCGAGATATGCTCGCACTTCTAACAGTGTTAGAAGGAGCAGCATCTCGTCCAGGCGACCGTGCCGCGCTCGTTCCAGCATGTTGACATGCATGCTGATCTTGAGCGTCCCGAGATCCACCAGCTTGGCCTTGACCCAACAAACGTATGGTATTGCGAGCACCATGACGTTGTTGGTCCCACGCCTCCTGAGACGTGCGCGGTGCGTGCACGGACGCCGAAGTTTGCGCGGCCTTGTCCTTGGACTTGGCAGCATCGTGAGCTCCCTCGTCAGTGCCCGTTCCTCCGCCGGCGTCTACCCCACCGCCCGTTTGCTCCGGTGGCGGTGGGATCGACGCGGACGGACCAGCCACCTCCGAAGCCTTCTTCTTCGGTGGCATGTCGAAGATGATGATGAAGAAAACGAAGATCTGGCTCGCGTGAACGCCGGATCAGGTTCACGCAACCTCGACGCCCCCCTACCTGGCGCGCCAAAGATGTCGTGGGGAACGAACACCTATGGGGCAGGGCCCCTTTCGGTCCGGCAAGGGAGCGGAGAGCGCACGAAGAGCAGATCAAGGTGGAGCACGCTAGGGATTTTTACCCAGCTTCGGAGCTCTCCAGAGAGATAAAACTCCTACTGCTGCTTTGTGTTTGTATTGTGTCCTTGCTCAAGGGCGTGAGCGTTCTGTAGTTTCGAATGAGTCGAACCCCTTCTACATTGCGCATGGACCTCCTTTTATAGGCACAAGGGGTCACCGACAGGTGGCAACGCAGACAGGGGTACAAATGTAAAAAGAGGGGTTGGTACAACTGCTATCTACAGTGCACCCTACGTAACTCTGACGGCAGGGGACAAGCGCATTTAATGCCCGTCCGCCTCGCCCAACAGTGCAGAAAACGACTGTTTGGGGCGCCACTGCTTGCCACGATGGCCTTCTCGTCATCTCCACTTGCCACGTCGTTGGATGCGCTGGAGCGTGGGCGCAGAGAGGTGGCTTCGCCGCGGCAAGCGCCTTGCCACGGTCGTTGTCTTGTCGCACCCGAAAGCTTGTCGCTCGCCGGGTCTTGCCGGGACGCGCGGCGCGTCGCGGCAAGTTTCTTGAAATGCCTTTGTTGGCCTTCCCGGCAAGCTCCTCTTGTCGGGGCCTTGTCCTTTCCGGCAAGCTCCTCTTGCCGGAGTCTTGTCTTCTTAATTAAAACACTTTGTTCTTGAATGGCATCAATATGAGCTACGGAGGATCTTGGCGGGCGCCCGGCAAGCCTTGCCGCTGGGTGCTGCGACTGCCCGTGCACAAGTTCGGGATACTAAGGTGTGCCTACTTTAGTACACCGACATTTGTGTTGATTCTTTTTACTGATGTTCAATAGAAAATTTTTCGAGGACTTCCTATTTTGGTAAAAAATTTAGAGTTCCATAAGTTTGCGTTAGTTACAGATTGCTACAGACTGTTTTGTTTTTGACAGATTCTGTTTTTCTTGTGTTGTTTGCTTATTTCAATGCATCTATGGCTAGTAAATTAGTTTATAAACTATAAAGAAGTTGGAATACAGTGGGTTTAACACCAATATAAATAAAGAATGAGTTCATGGCAGTACCTTATGTGGTGGTTTTGTTTTCTTTCACTAACGGAGCTTATAAGATTTCTTGTTGAGTTTTGTGTTGTGATGTTTTCAAGTTTTGGGTAAAGCTTTTATGGACTATGGAATATAGGGTGGCAAGAGCCTAAGCTTGGGTATGCCCATGGTACCCCAAGATATTCAAGAATAGCCAAAAGCCTAAGCTTGGGGATGCCCCGGGAAGGCATCCCCTCTTTCGTCTTCGTTCATCGGTAACTTTACTTGGAGCTATATTTTTGTTCGCCACATGATATGTGTTTTGCTTGGAGCATCATGTATTATATTAGTCTTTGCTTTTTAGTTTACCACAATCATCCTTGCTGTACACACCTTCTGGGAGAAGCTTATTTTATTAGAATTTGCTAGAATACTCTATGTGCTTCACTTATATCTTTTGAGCTTGATAGTTTTTGATCTAGTGCTTCACTTATATCTTTTAGAGCACGGTGGTGTCTTAATTTTGAAGAAATTGCTAGTCTCTCATGATTCACTTATATCATTTTGATAGTCTTTTAGAACAGCATGGTATTTGCTATGATCATAAAGTTGGTCCTAGAATGATGAGCATCCAAGTTGGGTATAATAAAAACTATCATAGAAAGTGAATTGGATGCTATGATCAATTTGATGCTTGATAATTGTTTTGAGATATGGGGGTAGTGATATTAAAGTCATGCTAGTTGGGTGATTATGAATTTAAATAATTCTTGTGTTGAAGCTTGTGATTCCCATAGCATGCAAGTATGGTGAACCGGTTTGTGATGAAGTTGGAGCACAATTTTATTTATTGATTGTCTTCCTTATGAGTGGCGGTCGGGGACGAGCGATGGTCTTTTCCTACCAATCTATCCCCCTAGGAGCATGCGTGTAGTACTTTGGTTTTTGATGACTTCTAAATTTTTGCAACAAGTATATGGGTTCTTTTGATTAATGTTGAGTCCATGGATTATACGCACTCTTTCACCCTTCCACCATTGCTAGCCTCTCTTGTATCGCACAACTTTCGTCCGTACCATACACCCACCATTTACCTTCCTCAAAACAGCCACCATACCTACCTATTATGGCATTTCCATAGCCATTCCGAAATATATTGCCATGCAACTTTCCACCGTTTCGTTCATATGACACGCATCACTTTTGTCATATTGCTTTTTGCATGATCATGTAGTTGACATTGTATTTGTGGTAAGGCCACCTTCATAATTTTCATACATGTCGCTCTTGATTCATTGCATATCCCGGTACACCACCGGAAGCATTCATATAGAGTCATATCTTGTTCTAGCTTTGAGTTGTAAATCCATAAAAGTGTGATAATCTTCATTATTAGAGCATTGTCCTAGTGAGGAAAGGATGATGAAGACTATGATTCCCCCACAAGTCGGTATGAGACTTCAGAATTTACAAAAAGAAAAAAAAGAAAAAAAAAGAGAAAGGCCAAAAAGAAAAAAAAGGCCAAAGAAAAAAAAGAGAAAAAAGAGAAAAAGAAAAAAAAATAAAAATGAGAGAAAAAGAGAGAAGGGACAATGCTACTATCTCTTTTTCCACACTTGTGCTTCAAAATAGCACCATGATCTTCATGATAGAGAGTCTCATATATTGTCACTTTCATATACTAGTGGGAACTTTTCATTATAGAACTTGGCTTGTATATTCCAATGATGGGCTTCCTCAAAAGTGCCCTAGGTCTTCATGAGCAAGCAAGCTGGATGCACCCCACTTAGTTTCTTTTATTTAGCTTTCATATATTTATAGCTCTAGTACATCCGTTACATGGCAATCCCTACTCACTCACATTGATATCTATTAATGGGCATCTCCATAGCCCGTTGATATGCCTAGTTGATGTGAGACTATCTTCTCCTTTTTGTCTTCTCCACAACCACCATTCTATTCCACATATAGTGCTATGTCCATGGCTCACGCTCATGTATTGCGTGAAAGTTGAAAAAGTTTGAGATTATTAAAGTATGAAACAATTGCTTGGCTTGTCATCGGGGTTGTGCATGATTAAATACTTTGTGTGATGAAGATAGAGCATAGCCAAACTATATGATTTTGTAGGGATAACTTTCTTTGGCCATGTTATTTTGAGAAGACATGATTACTTTGATTAGTATGCTTGAAGTATTACTATTTCTTATGTCAATATGAACTTTTATATTGTATTCATGTGGATCTGAACATTCATGCCACAATAAAGAAAATTACATTATGAATTATGCTAGGTAGCATTCCACATCAAAAATTTCTTTTTTATCATTTACCTACTCAAGGACGAGCAGGAATTAAGCTTGGGGATGCTTGATATGTCTCCAACGTATCTATAATTGTTAATTGTTCCATGCTATTATATTACCCCTTTTGGATGTTTATGGGCTTTATCTTACACATTTATCTCATTTTTGGGACTAACCTACTAACCGGAGGCCTAGCCCATATTGCTGTTTTTTTGCCTATTTAAGTATTTCGAAGAAAAGGAATATCAAACGGAGTCCAAACGGAATGAAACCTTCGGGAGCGTTATTTTTGGAACAAATCTGATCCAGAGAGCCTGGAGTGCAAGTCAAGAAAGCTCCAAGGGCCCCACGAGATAGGAGGGCGCGCCCCCTTGTCTCGTGGGCCCCTCGGGCTTCCACCGACGTACTTCTTCCTCCTATATATACCTATGTACCCCGAAAAAATCCAGGAGCACCACGAAACACAATTTCCACCGCCGTAACCTTCTGTATCCGTGAGATCCCATCTTGGAGCCCTTGCCGGCACTCTGTCAGAGGGGGAAGCAACCACGGAGGGCCTCTACTTCAACATCCTTGCCCCTCCGATGAGTTGTGAGTAGTTTACCATAGACCTACGGGTCCATAGTTATTAGCTAGATGGCTTCTTCTCTCTTTTTGGATCTCAATACAATGTTCTCCCCCTCTCTTGTCGAGATCTGTTCGATGTAAACTCTTTTTGTGGTGTGTTTTGTCGAGATCCAATGAATTGTGGGTTTATGATCAAGTTTATCTATGAATAATATTTGAATCTTCTCTGAATTCTTTTATGTATGATTGAGTTATCTTTGCAAGTCTCTTCGAATTATTAGTTTGGTTTGGCCTACTAGATTGATCTTTCTTGCCATGGGAGAAGTGCTTAGCTTTGGGTTCAATCTTGCGGTGTTCTTACCCAAAGGATGTAAAGGGTTGCAAGACACGTATTGTATTGTTGCCATCGAGGATAACAAGATGGGGTTTATATCCTATTGCATGTGTTTATCCCTCTACATCATGTCATCTTGCTTAATGCGTTGCTCTGTTCTTATGAACTTAATACTCTAGATGCATGCTGGATAGCGGTCGATGTGTGGATTAATAGTAGTAGATGCAGGCAGGAGTCGTTCTACTTGTTATGGACGTGATGCCTATATACATGATCATGCCTAGATAATCTCATAACTATGCGCTTTTCTATCAATTGCTCGACAGTAATTTGTTCACCCACCGTAATACTTATGCTATCTTGAGAGAAGCCTCTAGTGAAACCTATGGCCCCCGGGTCTATATCTTATCATATTTGCTTTCCATCTACCTTTATTTGCATCTTTACTTTTTGCATCTATATCAAAAATACTAAAAATATATTTATCTTATCATACTATCTTTATTAGACCTCACTTTCGCAAGTGGCCATGAAGGGATTGACAACCCCTTTGTTGCCTTGGTTGCGAGTTCTCAGTTTGTTTGTGTAGGTGCATGGGACTTTTGAGAAGCCTCCTACTTGATTGATACCTTGGTTCTCAAAACTGAGGGAAATACTTACACTACACTTTGCTGCATCACCCTCTCCTCTTCGAGGAAAATCAACGCAAGCTCAAGACGTAGCAACATATCATCAAAATATCAAACACATATCAAGTTCACATGATTACTTGCAACATGACTTCTCCCGTGACCTCAAGAACAAAAGTAACTACTCAAAAATTATAATCATGCTCAAGATCAAAGGGGTATTAAATAGTATAATGGATCTGAACATATAATCTTCAACCAAATAAACCATATAGTAATCAACTACGAGATGTAATCAACACTACTAGTCACCCACATGTACCAATCTAAGGTTCCGGTACAAAGATTGAACACAAGAGATGAACTAGGGTTTGAGAGGAGATTGTGTTGTTGAATATGTTGATGGAGATCGCCCTCCCGGAGATGGGAGAATTGTTGGTGATGACGACGACGATGATTTGCCCCTCCGGAGGGAATTTCCCCCGGCGGAATCGCCCCGTCGGAGGGCAAAAGTGCTCCTGCCCAAGTTCCGCCTTGAGACGGTGACGCTTCGTCCTGAAAGTCCTCTCTTTATTTTTTTTCTAGGTCAAAATGACTTATATACTAGAAGGGGGCACCAGAGGTGGGCCGAGGAGGGCACAACCCACCTGGGCGCGCCTGGGCTCCCTGGCGCGCCTAGGTGGGTTGTGCCCACCTGGTGGGGCCCCCTCTGGTAGTTATTTGCTCCAATAATTCTTAAATAATCCAAAAAAATATCCGTTAAGTTTCAGATTCTTTGGAGATGAGCCGGTATTCTTCCTCTTTGTGTAAACCTTGAAAATTATGAGAGAAAGGCATTAGAATTATTCCCAAAAGCATTATGCATAAAAATAATATAAATAATAGTAGGAAAAGATGATGCAAAATGGATGTATCAGTTGTGCCAGCAGAAGAAGAAGCAGATATCGGTCAACCATACTACAATCATCTGACCCCTACTGAAATTGAAGCCTTTAGAGGCTTTGAAACTGTTTGTGTTCAAAATAAATATCTCACTCGTGAAAATATTCCGTTCCAAGAGAAAATCATCGCCCTTCGGGGCATCATTCGTAGATTGGAGTACCTTTTGAGCCTAAAGTGTGATGCTACTACCTCATCACCACTTACTTCATCATCTTTCCCACCAAAGGACTTGAGTACACGAGTATGGGCGCCCCGGTATCATTTCACCATCACTTTTATTACCTTTACCTATCTTAGTTAGATCTTTAGCTATTTCGTGATTTAGTTGAATAAAAATTTAGTATGGTCTATTTTTGAGAGCTAGTTTTGTGATCTATCTATCTATGTAATCGAGTGAGAATTATATAATAAAGTTTAGTTTGAGTTTTTGCTTCTTTACTTTTTTGTTGCAATCAAATAAAGGAAATAAATAAATAAGATCATATGCTAATTTTATGGTAAGTAATGACACCATATAAGGAAATGTATAAGTTGTAAAATTTATTGGAAGTTGACAAACATAGCACTGGTCAATGATGCAACTCATGAAAGAATTAATAAAGGAAGAGAAGATTCACATGCAAATATACTATCTTGGACATATTTTATGATTGTGAGCCCCCATTAATTATTATATGCCAAAATTGTTGACGTTGGACAAGGAAGACAACTTAATGATTTATGGTTGTTCATATTCACATAGAAGTTATATTGTCATAGATCCTTCAACATGTGGTGCTTGCCCTATATCTTTGCCAGACAAAATTCCGCACTAAGTAGAGATACTACTTGTGCACCCAAAAACCCTAAACCCAAACTCATGTTTTGAGAGTCCACTATACCTACCTATGGATTGAGTAAGATCCTTCAAGTAAGTTGTCGTCGGTGCAATAAGGCAATAAAAATTGCTTCTAAATGTGTTTGATCATTTAATGTAAGAGAAAATTGAGCATTGTGCGAACTTGTGATAGAAAGGTAATAAAAGTGACAGACTGCATAATAAAGGTTGCTATCATAAGGGGCAATATAGCGTGACGTTCTTTTGCATTAAGGGATTGTGCATACAAACCAATAAGCACATGAAAACCTCTCCTTCCCTCTGCGAAGGGCCTATATTTTACTTTTAAGCATTTACTTTTGTGTAGGAATCAAAGTATTCTTCCCTATTCCTTTTTATTTTCTCTTTTTTACATGCATCATGTGGTGAGGAAAGATCTAGGCACATATATCCAGTTGAATGTGAGTGATCATGAGTTATTATTGTTGACACACGCTTAAGGTGAATAAGTTGGGAGGCAAAACTATAAGCCCCTATCTTTCTATATGTGCCAGGTTGAAAATTTTGCTCATATGTATGTTGTGAGTGCAAGAAATCATAGAAGATTAAATGATGGTTGAGTATGTGGACTTGCCAAGAGTCTCCGATACAATACCCTTCCTAAAAATATGATGAATTGTAGTTGCAAAGTTGACTGAGAACATAGTTCGTTAGTTTACAATAGAGTTTATGCTTTTTACTTCCATATTGTGATGAATTGTTACTTGCTCATGAAAAGTTATAAGATAAAAGTTATATGAAAAAGTTTGTTGATGTTATAATAATAAGCACGATGCTACTATGTCTGTATTTTATTTTTATCGACCTCTCTCTCTCTCTCTCTCTCTCTCTCTCTCTCTCTCTCTAAACATGTGGACATTATTTTCGATATCGGCTTTCGCTTGAGGACAAGCGAGGTCTAAGCTTGGGGGAGTTGATACGTCCATTTTGCATCATGATTTCCTACTATTATTTATAATGTTTTTATGCATAATAATGCTTTATGGAATAATTCTAATGCCTTTCTCTCATAATATACAAGGTTTACACAAAGAGGGAGAAATACCGCAGCTGGAATTCTGGACCTACAAAAGTTTTGTCAGAGATACCTATTATGCACATCTCCGAATGAGCTTCAAATTTATGGAGAATTATTTTTGAATATATAAAAATATTGGAGCAAATAACTACCGGAGGGGGGCACCTGGTGGCCACAGACACCATAGCGCGCCAGGTGACGCGCCATGGTGGGTTGTGGCCAGCCCAGCCCACCTCCGGTGCCCATCTTCTAGTACATAAGGTCTTTTAACCTAGAAAATTAAGGAGAGGACTTTCAGTGCGGAGCGCCGCCATCTCGGGGCGGAACTTGGGCATGAGCACTTTCGCCCTCCGATGGAGCGATTCTGCCGGGGGAACATCTCTCTCGGAGGGGGAAATTGAAGCCATCGTCGTCACCAACAACCCTCTCATCTTTGGGAGGCCAATCTCCATCAACATCTTCAACAACACCATCTCCTCTCAAACCCTAGTTCATCTCTTGCGTTCAATCTTTGTACCGAAACCTCAGATTGGTACCTGTGGATGACTAGTAGTGTTCATTACATCTTGTAGTTGATTACTAAATGGTTTATTTGGTGGAAGATTGTATGTCCAGATCCATTATGCTATTTAATACCCCTCTAATGTTGAGCATGAATATCATTTGTGAGTAGTTACTTTTGTTCTAGAGGTCACTAATGCCTACTATGCAACCTTCTTCTTATAGACGTTGTTGGGCCTCCAAGTGCAGAGGTTTGTAGGACAGTAGCAAATTTCCCTCAAGTGGATGACCTAAGGTTTATCAATCCGTGGGAGGCATAGGATGAAGATGGTCTCTCTCAAACAATCCTGCAACCAAATAACAAAGAGTCTCTTGTGTCCCCAACACACCCAATACAATGGTAAATTGTATAGGTGCACTAGTTCGGCGAAGAGATGGTGATAAAAGTGCATATGGATGGTAGATATAGGTTTTTGTAATCTGAAATTATAAAAACAGCAAGGTAACTAATGATCAAAGTGAGCACAAACGGTATTGCAATGCTAGGAAACAAGGCCTAAGGTTCATACTTTCACTAGTGCAAGCTCTCTCAACAATAATAACATAGTTGGATCATATAACTATCCCTCAATATGCAACAAAGAGTCACCCCAAAGTCACTAATAGCGGAGAACAAACGAAGAGATTATGGTAGGGTACGAAACCACCTCAAAGTTATTCTTTCCGATCGATCTATTCAAGAGTCCGTAGTAAAATAACACGAAGCTATTCTTTACGTTCAATCTATCCTAGAGTTCGTACTAGAATAACACCTTAAGACACAAATCAACCAAACCCCTAATGTCACCTAGATACTCCAATGTCACCTCAAGTATCCGTGGGTATGATTATACGATATGCATCACACAATCTCAGATTCATCTATTCAACCAACACAAAGAACTTCAAAGAGTGCCCCAAAGTTCCTACCGGAGAGTCAAGACGAAAACGTGTGCCAACCCCTATGCATAAGTTCACAAGGTCACTAAACTAGCAAGTTGATCATGTGATATCCCATTGTCACCATAGGTAAGCACATGCAAGACATACATCAAGTGTTCTCAAATCCTTAAAGACTCAATCCGATAAGATAACTTCAAAGGGAAAACTCAATCCATTACAAGAGAGTAGAGGGGGAGAAACATCATAAGATCCAACTATAATAGCAAAGCTCGTGATACATCAAGATCGTGCCGAATCAAGAACACGAGAGAGAGAGAGAGAGAGAGAGAGAGACCAAACACATAGCTACTGGTACATACCCTCAGCCCCGAGGGTGAACTACTCCCTCCTCGTCATGGAGAGCGCCGGGATGATGAAGATGGCCACTAGTGAGGGATCCCCCCTCTGGCAGGGTGTCGGAACAGGGTCCGATTGGATTTTGGTGGCTACAGGGGCTTGCGGCGGCGGAACTACCGATCTATTGTGTTCCTGGATGTTTTCGGGGTATATGAGTATATATAGGAGGAAGAAGTAGGTCGGTGGAGCTGCGAGGGGCCCACGAGGGTGGGGGCGCACCCAGGGGGCAGCCGCGCCTTCCTACCTCGTTGACTCCTCGCTTCTTTCTTGACGTCCACTCCAAGTCCTCTGGATCACGTTTGTTCCAAAAATCACTCTCTCGAAGGTTAATTCCATTTGGACTCCATTTGATATTCCTTTTCTGCAAAACACTGAAATAGGCAAAAAAACAGCAATTTGGACTGGGCCTCCGGTTAATAGGTTAGTCCCAAAAATAATATAAAGTGTATAATAAAGCCCATTAAACATCCAAAATAGATAATATAATAGCATGGAACAATCAAAATTACAGATATGTTGGAGACGTATGAAGCATCCCCAAGCTTAATTCCTGCTCGTCCTCGAGTAGGCGAATGATAAAAATAGAATTTTTGATGTGGAATCCTACCTCATATATTTATAAATGTAATCTTCTTTATTGTGGCAAGAATGTTCAGATCCGAAAGATTCAAGACAAAAGTTTATTGACATAAGAGTAATAATACTTCAAGCATACTAACAAAGTAATCATGTCTTCTCAAAATAACATGGCCAAAGAAAGTTATCCCTACAAAATCATATAGTCTGGCTATGCTCTATCTTCATCACACAAAATATTAAAATCATGCACAACCCCGGTTTCAGCCAAGCAATTTTTTCATACTTTAGAATTTTCAATCTTTTTCAATCTTCACGCAATACATGAGCGTGAGCCATGGACATATAGGATGGTGGTTGTGGAGAAGACAAAAAAGGAGAAGATAGTCTCACATCAACTAGGTGTATCAACGGGCTATGGAGATGTCTATTAATACATATCAATGTGAGTGAGTAGGGATTGCCATGCAATGGATGCATGACAGCTATAAGTGTATGAAAGCTCATCAAAAGAAACTAAGTGGGTGTGCATCCAACTTGCTTGCTCATGAAGACCTTGGGCAATTTGAGGATGCCCATCATTAGAATATACAAGCCAAGTTCTATAATGAAAAATACCCACTAGTATACGAAGGTGAAAACATAGGAGACTCTCTATCATGAAGATCATGGTGCTACTTTGAAGCACAAGTGTGGTAAAAGGATAGTAGCATTGCCACTTCTCTATTTTTCTCTCAGTTTTTATTTTTATTTTGGTGGGCTTCTTTGGCCTCTTTTTTTATTTGGGCTTCTTTGTCCTCTTTTATTTTTCATAAAGTTCGGAGACTCATCCCAACTTGTGAGGGAATCATTGCTTCCATCATCCTTTCCTCACATGGGACAATGCTCTAATAATGAAGATCATCACATTTTTATCTACTTACAACTCAAGAATCTTAGAACAAAATATGACTCTATGTGGATGCCTCCGGCAGTGTACCGGGATAATGAATCAAGAGTGACATGTATGAAAGAATTAGGAATGGTGGCTTTGCCACAAATATGATGTCAACTACATGATCATGCAACGCAATATGACAATGGTGGATTGTGTCATAATAAACGGAACGGTGGAAAGTTGCATGGCAATATATCTTGGAATGGCTATGGAAATGCCATATGGTAAGTATGGTGGCTGTTTTGAGGAAGGTATATGGTGGGTGTATGATACCGGCGAAAGTTGCGCGGCACAAGAGAGGCTAGCAATGGTGGAGGTGTGAGAGTGCGTATAATTCATGGACTCAACATTAGTCATGAAGACCTCACATACTTATTGCAAAAATCCACAAGTTATCAAAACAAAGTACTACACGCATGCTCCTAGGGGAAGGGTTGGTAGGAGTTAACCATCGCGTGATCCCGACCTCCACACATAAGAAAGACATCAATAAATAAATCATGCTCCAACTTCATCACATAATGGTTCACCATACGTGCATGCTACGGGAATCACAAACTTTTAACACAAGTATTCCCCAAATCCACAACTACTCAACTTAGCATGACCCTAATATTACATTCTTTCATATCTCAAAACAATCATCAAGTATCACACTTCTCATAGTATTCAATGCACTTTATATGAAAGTTTTTTATTATACCCATCTTGGATGCCCATCTTATTAGGACTAAATTCATAACCAAAGAAAATTACCATGCTGTTCAAAAATACTCTCAAAATAATATAAGTGAAGCATGAGAGTTCATTAATTTCTTCAAAATAAAACCACCGTCGTGCTCTAAAAATATATAAGTGAAGCACTAGAGCAAATGACAAACTACTCTGAAAGATATAAGTGAAGTTCAATGAGTAGTCAAATAATTATGCAACTATGTGAAGACTCTCTAACATTTAAGAATTTCATATCCTTGTATATTATTCAAACAGCAAGCAAAACAAAATAAAATAAATTGACGCTCCAAGCAAAACACATATCATGTGGTGAATAAAAATATATCTCCAAGTAAAGTTACCGATGGACGAAGACGAAAGAGGGGATGCCATCCGGGGCATCCCCAAGCTTAGGCTCTTGGTTGTCCTTGAATATTACCTTGGGGTGCCTTGGGCATCCCCAAGCTTAGGCTCTTGCCACTCCTTATTCCATAGTCCATCGAATCTTTACCCAAAACTTGAAAACTTCACAACACAAAACTCAACAGAAAACTCGTAAGCTCCGTTAGTATAAGAAAATAAAACCATCACTTAGGTAAATTTTTGAACTCATTATAAACTCTTATTTGTGTAATAGCTACTGTATTCCAACTTCTCTATGGTTCATACCCTCTGATACTACACATACATTCATCAAAATAAGCAAACAACACAATGAAAATAGAATCTGTCAAAAACAGAACAGTCTGTAGTAATCTGTAACTATCGAATACTTATGTAACACCAACAATTCTGAAATAAATTAGTGGACATGAGGAATTTTTCTATTAATATTCTGCAAAAAGAATCAACTTAAAAGCACTCTTCTGTAAAAAAATGGCAGCTAATCTCCTGAGCGCAAAAGTTTCTGTTTTTTACAGCAAGATCGCATAGACTTCACCCAAGTCTTCCCAAAGGTTCTACTGGGCACAAATACTAACTAAAACATAAAACCACATATAAACAGAGGCTAGATGAATTATTTATTAAAAACAGTAGCAAAAAGCAAATACAAAAATAAAATTGGGTTGCCTCCCAACAAGTGCTAACGTTTAACGCCCCTAGCTAGGCATGATGATTTCAATGATGCTCACATAAAAGATAAGAATTGAAACATAAAGAGAGCATAATGAAGAATATGACTAGCACATTTAAGTCTAACCCACTTCCTATGCATAGGGATTTTGTGAGCAAACAATTTATGGGAACAATAATCAACTAGCTTAGGAAGGCTAAACAAGCATAACTTCAAAACTTTAAGCACATAGAGAGGAAACTTGATATTATTGCAATTCCTACAAGCATACATTCCTCCCTCATAATAATTTTCAGTAGCATCATGAATGAATTCAACAATATAACCATCACTTAAAGCATTCTTTTCATGATCTACAAGCATAGAAAATTTACTACTCTCCACATAAGCAAATTTCTTCTCATGAATAGTAGTGGGAGAAAACTCAACAAAATAATTATCATGTGAGGCATAATCCAATTGAAAACTAAAATAATGATGACAAGTCTCATGGTTATCATTATTCTTAATAGCATACAAGTCATCACAATAATCATCATAGATAGCAACTTTGTTCTCATAATAAATTGGAACCTCTTCCGAAATAATGGATTCATCACTAAATAAAGTCATGACCTCTCCAAATCCACTTTCATCAATATAATTATCATAAATAGGAGGCATGCCTTCATCATAATAAATATTCTCATCAAAACTTGGGGGACGAAACATATCATCTTCATCAAACATAGCATCCCCAAGCTTGTGGCTTTGCATATCATTAGCATCATGGGTATTCAAAGAATTCATACTAACAACATTGCAATCATGCTCATCATTCACATATTTTATGCCAAGCATTGTATGTAATTCTTCTTCTAGTACTTGAGCAAAATTTTCCTTCCCATCATTTTCACGAAAGACATTAAAAAGATGAATCATATGAGGCACCCTTAATTCCATTTTTTTAGTTTTCTTTTATAAACTAAACTAGTGTTAAAACAAGAAACTAAAAGATTCGATTGCAAGATCTAAAGATATACCTTCAAGCACTCACATCCCCAGCAACGGCGCCAGGAAAGAGCTTGATGTCTACTATGCAACCTTCTTCTTGTAGACGTTGTTGGGCCTCCAAGTGCAGAGGTTTGTAGGACAGTACCAAATTTCCCTCAAGTGGATGACCTAAGGTTTATCAATCCGTGGGAGGCGTAGGATGAAGATGGTCTCTCTCAAACAACCCTGTAACCAAATAACAAAGAGTCTCTTGTGTCCCCAACACACCCAACACAATGGTAAATTGTATAGGTGCACTAGTTCGGCGAAGAGATGGTGATCCAAGTGCAATATGGATGGTAGATATAGGTTTTTATAATCTGAAATTATAAAAACAGCATGGTAACTGATGATAAAAGTGAGCACGAACAGTATTGCAATGCTAGGAAACAAGGCCTAAGGTTCATACTTTCACTAGTGCAAGCTCTCTCAACAATAATAACATAATTGGATCATATAATTATCCCTCAACATGCAACAAAGAGTCACCCCAAAGTCACTAATAGCGGAGAACAAACAAAGAGATTATGGTAGGGTACGAAACCACCTCAAAGTTATTCTTTCCGATCGATCTATTCAAGAGTCCATAGTAAAATAACACGAAGCTATTCTTTTCGTTCGATCTATCCTAGAGTTCATACTAGAATAACACCTTAAGACACAAATCAACCAAAACCCTAATGTCACCTAGGTACTCCAATGTCACCTCAAGTATCCGTGGGTATGATTATACGATATGCATCACACAATCTCAGATTCATCTATTCAACCAACACAAAGAACTTCAAAGAGTGCCCCAATGTTTCTACCGGAGAGTCAATATGAAAACATGTGCCAACCCCTATGCATAAGTTCACAAGCTCACTGAACCCGCAAGTTGATTACCGAAACATACATCAAGTAGATCACGTGATATCCCGTTGTCACCACAGATAAGCACATGCAAGACATACATCAAGTGTTCTCAAATCCTTAAAGACTCAATCCGATAAGATAACTTCAAAGGGAAAACTCAATCCATAACAAGAGAGTAGAGGGGGAGAAACATCATAAGATCCAACTATAATAGCAAACCTCGTGATACATCAAGATCGTGTTGAATCAAGAACAAGAGAGAGAGAGAGAGAGAGAGAGAGAGAGATCAAACACATAGCTACTGGTACATACCCTCAGCCCCGAGGATGAACTACTCCCTCCTTCTCATGGAGAGCACCGGGATGATGAAGATGGCCACCGGTGAGGGATCCCCCTCGGGCAGGGTGCCGGAATAGGGTCCCGATTGGTTTTTAGTGGCTACCGAGGCTTGCGGTGGCGGAACTCCCAATCAATTGTGCTCCTGGATGTTTTCGAGGTATATGAGTATATATAGGAGGAAGAAGTAGGTCGGTGGAGCTGCGAGGGCCCACGAGGGTGGGGGCGCCCAGGGGGGGCATGCGCACCTCCCTGCCTCGTGGCCTCCTCGCTTCTTTCTTGACGTCCACTCCAAGTCCTCTGGATCACGTTTGTTCCAAAAATCACTCTCCCGAAGGTTTCGTTCCGTTTGGACTCCGTTTGATATTCCTTTTCTGCGAAACACTGAAATAGGAAAAAATGGCAATTTGGACTGGGCCTCCGGTTAATAGGTTAGTCCCAAAACTAATAGAAAAGTGTATAATAAAGCCCATTAAACATCCAAAATAGATAATATAATAGCATGGAACAATAAAAAATTATAGATATGTTGGAGACGTATCAAGCATCCCCAAGCTTAATTCCTGCTCGTCCTCTAGTAGGTGAATGATAAAAATAGAACTTTTTATGTGGAATGCTACCTAACATATTTATCAATGTAATCTTCTTTATTGTGGCAAGAATGTTCAGATCCGAAAGATTCAAGACAAAATTTTAATATTGACATAAGAGTAATAATACTTCAAGCATACTAACGAAGTAATCATGTCTTCTCAAAATAACATGGCCAAAGAAAGTTATCCCTACAAAATCATATAGTCTGGCTATGCTCTATCTTCATCACACAAACTATTCATATCATGCACAACCCCGGTTTCAACCAAGCAATTGTTTCATACTTGAGAATTTTCAAACTTTTTCAATCTTCACTCAATACATGAGCGTGAGCCATGGACATATAGGATGGTGGTTGTGGAGAAGACAAAAAAGGAGAAGATAGTCTCACATCAACTAGGCGTATCAACGGGCTATGGAGATGCACATTAATAGATATCAATGTGAGTAACTAGGTATTGCCATGCAATGGATGCACAAGAGCTATAAGTGTATGAAAGCTCATCAAAAGAAACTAAGTGGGTGTGCATCCAACTTGCTTGCTCATGAAGACCTAGGGCAATTTGAGGAAGCCCATCATTGGAATATACAAGCCAGGTTCTATAATGAAAAATACCCGCTAGTATATGAAGGTGACAACATAGGAGACTCTCTATCATGAAGATCATGGTGCTACTTTGAAGCACAAGTGTGGTAAAAGGATAGTAGCATTGCCCTTCTCTCTTTTTCTCTTATTTTTCTTTTTATTTTGGTGGGCTTCTTTGGCCTCTATTTTTTTATTTGGGCTTCTTTGGCCTCTATTATTTTTCATAAAGTCTGGAGACTCATCCCAACTTGTGAGGGAATCATTCCTTCCATCATCCTTTTCTCACATGGGACAATGCTCTAATAATGAAGATCATCACACTTTTATCTACTTACAACTCAAGATTCTTAGAATAAAATATGACTCTATGTCGATGCCTCCGACAGTGTTCCGGGATAATGAATCAAGAGTGACATGTATGAAAGAATTACGAATGGTGGCTTTGCCACAAATACGATGTCAACTACATGATCATGCAAAGCAATACGACAATGGTGGAGTGTGTCATAATAAACGGAACGGTGGAAAGTTGCATGGCAATATATCTCGGAATGGCTATGGAAATGCCATAATAGGTAAGTATGGTGTCTGTTTTGAGGAAGGTATATGGTGGGTGTATGATACCGGCGAAAGTTGCGCGGCACAAGAGAGGCTAGCAATGGTGGAAGGGTGAGAGTGTGTATAATCCTTGGACTCAGCATTAGTCATGAAGAACTCACATACTTATTGTAAAAACCTACAAGTTATCAAAACAAAGTACTACACGCATGCTCCTAGGGGAAGGGTTGGTAGGAGTTAACCATCGCGCGATCCCGACCTCCACCCATAAGAAAGACAATCAATAAATAAATCATGCTCCAACTTCATCACATAACGGTTCACCATACGTGCATGCTACGGGAATCACAAACTTTTAACACAAGTATTCCTGAAATCCACAACTACTCAACTAGCATGACCCTAATATTACCATCTTCATATCTCAAAACAATCATCAAGTATCAAACTTCTCATAGTATTCAATGCACTTTATATGAAAGTTTTTTATTATACCCATCTTGGATGCCCATCATATTAGGACTAACTTCATAACGAAAGCAAATTACCATGCTGTTCTAAAAGACTCCCAAAATAATATAACTGAAGCATGAGAGCTCATTAATTTCTTCAAAATAAAACCACTACCGTGCTCTAAAAAGATATAAGTGAAGCACTAGAGCAAATGACAAACTACTCCGAAAGATATAAGTGAAGATCAATGAGTAGTCAAATAATTATGCAACTATGTGAAGACTCTCTAACATTTAAGAATTTCAGATCTTGGGATATTATTCAAACAGCAAGCAAAATAAAATAAAATAAATTAACGCTCCAAGCAAAACACATATCATGTGGTGAATAAAAATATAGCTCCAAGTAAAGTTACCGATGGACGAAGACGAAAGAGGGGACGCCATCCAGGGCATCCCCAAGCTTAGGCTCTTGGTTGTACTTGAATATTACCTTGGGGTGCCTTGGGAATCCCCAATCTTAGGCTCTTTCCACTCCTTATTCCATAGTCCATCGAATCTTTACCCAAAACTTGGAAACTTCACAACACAAAACTCAACAGAAAACTCGTAAGCTCCGTTAGTATAAGAAAATAAAACCATCACTTAGGTAATGTTTTGAATTCATTCTAAATTCATATTGGTGTAATATCTACTGTATTCCAACTTCTCTATGGTTCATACCCTCCGATACGACTCATGCATTCATCAAAATAAGCAAACAACACAATGAAACAGAATCTGTCAAAAACAGAACAGTCTGTAGTAATCTTTAACTCTCGAATACTTCTGTAACTCCAAAAATTATGAAATAAATTGGTGGACGTGAGGAATTTGTCTATTAATATTCTTCAAAAAGAATCAACTTAAAAGCATTCTTCTGTAAAAAAAATGGCAGCCAATCTCGTGAGCGCAAAAGTTTCTGTTTTTACAGCAAGATCATATAGACTTCACCCAAGTCTTCCCAAAGGTTTTACTTGGCACAAACACTAATTAAAACATAAAACCACATCTAAACAGAGGCTATATGAATTATTTATTACTAAACAGTAGCAGAAAGCAAAGAACAAAAATAAAATTGGGTTGCCTCACAACAAGCGCTAACGTTTATGGCCCCTAGCTAGGCATGATGATTTCAATGATGCTCACATAAAAGATAAGAATTGAAACATAAAGAGAGCATCATGAATAATATGACTAACACATTTAAGTCTAACCCACTTCCTATGCATAGGGATTTTGTGAGAAAACAATTTATGGTAACAATAATCAACTAGCATAGGAAAGCTAAACAAGCATAACTTCAAAACTTTAAGCACATAGAGAGGAAACTTGATATTATTGCAATTCCTACAAGCATATATTCCTCCCTCATAATAATTTTCAGTAGTATCATGAATTAATTCAACAATATAACCATCACATAAAGTATTCTTTTCATGATCTACAAGCATAGAAAATTTACTACTCTCCACATAAGCAAATTTCTTCTCATGAATAGTAGTGGGAGCAAACTCAAAAAAATAATTATCATGTGAGGCATAATCCAATTGAAAACTAAAATCATGATGACAAGTCTCATGGATATCATTCTTCTTAACAGCATACAAGTCATCACAATAATCATCATATATAGGAACTTTGTTCTCATAATCAATTGGAACCTCTTCCGAAATAATGGATTCATCACTAAATAAAGTCATGACCTCTCCAAATCCACTTTCATCAATATAATCATCATAAATAGGAGGCATGCTTTCATCATAACAAATATTCTCATCGAAACAAGGGGGACTAAACATATCATCTTCATCAAACATAGCAACCCCAAGCGTGTGGCCTCGCATATAATTAGCATCATGGGTATTCAAAGAATTCATACTAACAACATTGCAATCATGCTCATCATTCACATATTTTATGCCAAGCATTCTATGTAATTCTTCTTCTAGTACTTGAGCACAATTTTCCTTCCCATCATTTTCACGAAAGACATTAAAAAGATGAAGCATATGAGGCGCCATTAATTCCATTTTTTTGTAGTTTTCTTTTATAAACTAAACTAGTGATAAAACAAGAAACTAAAAGATTCGATTGCAAGATCTAAAGATATACCTTCCAGCACTCACCTCCCCGGCAATGGCACCAGAAAAGAGCTTGATGTCTACCACGCAACCTTCTTCTTGTAGACGTTGTTGGGCCTCCAAGTGCAGAGGTTTGTAGGACAGTAAAAAATTTCCCTCAAGTGGATGACCTAAGGTTTATCAATCCGTGGGAGGCGTAGGATGAAGATGGTCTCTCTCAAACAACCCTGCAACCAAATAACAAAGAGTCTCTTGTGTCCCCAACACACCCAATACAATGGTAAATTGTATAGGTGCACTAGTTCGGCGAAGAGATGGTGATACAAGTGCAATATGGATGGTAGATATAGGTTTTGGTAATCTGAAATTATAAAAACAGCAAGGTAACTAATGATAAAAGTGAGCTCAAACGGTATTGCAATGCTAGGAAACAAGGCCTAAGGTTCATACTTTCACTAGTGCAAGCTCTCTCAACAATAATAACATAATTGGATCATATAACTATCCCTCAACATGCAGCAAAGAGTCACCCCAAAGTCACTAATAGCGGAGAACAAACGAAGAGATTATGGTAGGGTACGAAACCACCTCAAAGTTATTCTTTCCGATCGATCTATTCAAGAGTCTGTAGTGAAATAACACGAAGCTATTCTTTTTGTTCGATCTATCCTAGAGTTCGTACTAGAATAACACCTTAAGGCACTAATCAACCAAAACCCTAATGTCACCTAGATACTCCAATGTCACCTCAAGTATTCGTGGGTATGATTATACGATATGGATCACACAATCTCAGATTCATCTATTCAACCAACACAAAGAACTTCAAAGAGTGCCCCAAAGTTTCTACTGGAGAGTCAAGACGAAAACGTGTGCCAACCCCTATGCATAAGTTCACAAGGTCACTGAACCCGCAAGTTGATCACCAAAACATACATCAAGTAGATCACGTGATATCCCATTGTCACCACAGATAAGCACATGCAAGACATACATGAAGTGTTCTCAAATCCTTAAAGACTCAATCCGATAAGATAACTTCAAAGGGAAAACTCAACCCATTACAAGAGAGTAGAGGGGGAGAAACATCATAAGATCCAACGGTAATTGCAAAGCTCGCGATACATCAATATCGTGCCAAATCAAGAACATGAGAGAGAGAGAGAGATCAAGCACATAGCTACTGGTACATACCCACAGCCCCGAGGGTGAACTACTGCCTCCTCGTCATGGAGAGCGTTGGGATGATGAAGATGGCCACCGGTGAGGGATCCCCCCTCCGGCAGGGTGCCGAAACAGGGTGCCTATTGGTTTTTGGTGGCTACAGAGGCTTGCGGCGGTGGAAATCCCGATATATTATGCTCGTGGATGTTTTTGGGGTATATAAGTATATATATATAGGAGGAAGAAGTAGGTCGGTTGAGCTGCGAGGGGCCCACGAGGGTGGGGGCGCACCTCCCTGCCTCGTGGCCTCCTCGCTTCTTTCTTGACGTGCACTCCAAGTCCTCTGGATCCTGTTTGTTCCAAAAATCACTCTCCTGAAGGTTTCATTCCGTTTGGACTCCGTTTGATATTCCTTTTCTGCGAAACACTGAAATAGGAAAAAAAAACAGCAATTTGGACTGGGCCTCCGGTTAATAGGTTAGTCCCAAAAATAATCTAAATGTGTATAATAAAGCCCATTAAACATCCAAAACAGATAATATAATAGCATGGAACAATCAAAAATTATAGATACATTGGAGACGTATAAGTCACAGGATATGTCATGTTGCAAGTAATCATGTGAACTTGATATGTGTTCGATATTTTGATGATATGTATGTTGTGATTCCCTTAGTAGTGTCATGTGAAATTCGATTACATGGCACTTCACCATCCTTCGGCCTAAGCGAATGCATCGTGGAGTAGTTTTTAGATGACGGGTTGCTAGAGTGATAGAAGCTTAAACCCTAGTTTATGCATTATTCCTAAAGGGACCGATTTGGATCCAAATGCTTAATGCTATGGTTAGATTTTATCTTAATAATTTTCTTGTAGTTGTGGGTTCTTGCGAGGGGATTAATCATAAGTGGGTGGCTTGTTCAAGTAAGAACAGCACCCAAGCACCGGTCCACCCATATATCAAATTATCAAAGTAGCGAACACAAATCACACCAACATGATGAAAGTGACTATATGAAATTCATGTGAACCCTCAAGAATGCTTTGCTTATTACCAGAGACTGTTTTGGTCCGTCCTTTGCCACAAAAGGATTGGGATACCTTGCTGCACTTTATTTACCTTTACCATTACTTGCTCGTTACAAGTTATCTTGCTATCAAACTACCTATTACTCACAATTTCAGTGCTGGCAGAAATTACCTTGCTGGAAACCGCTTGTCATTCCTTCTGCTCCTTGTTGGGTTCGACACTCTTACTTATCGAAGGACAATGATTGACCCCCTATACTGGTGGGTCATCACACATATTTAGCTCCCAAGTGAAATTAACAAATAGAGCTATGCTCGCCGGCAACGGCACTAGAAAATAGTCTTGATAACCCACAGGTATAGGGGATCACAAGAGTCTTCGGGGGTAGTATTTTGTCCAAAGTTATTTATTTGACACAAGGGGAGCCAAAGAATATTTATAAGCCTTAGCAGTTGAGTTGTAAATTCAACCACACCCGTGAATAACTTCCTTGCAGCAATTTATTAGTAGCATAGTGATAGCAATAGTAATAGAGCAACAATAGTTGTAACAGTAGTAGCAGTAGTAGTAGTAACTCAAGCAGATGCAATAGTATTAAAGTGTAGGCATGGATTAGCGATGGATATTTTGATGAAATTCAGTATGTAATAGTCACAACCTAGAGCGATACACAATAGCTCCAATTTATCAATCGTATGTGGGCACCCAACTAGCAGGTAAGATGAACATCTCAAATATATTCATGAAAGCGAAGTCTTTGGATCTAAATTCATTAAGCGAAATAAAGTCATAGCAACATCAATCTCAGAACATAATGGATACTAGGTATCGGTGTCAAAACTGGCGGATCTTGGGTAGGGGGTCCTGAGCTGTGGATCTTGGATCAATGGGGAACAAGTGACGAAGGACATGGTGTTTACCTAGGTCCGGGCCCTCTCGAAGAGGTAAAACCCTATGTCCTGCTTGATTATATTGAGGTGTATATGATGGTTACAAAGTCAATCTACCACAAGATCAGATGAACTAAACCCTAGGTGGGTAGGATAATGGTTCTTTTTCTAGTCCCTACGGACCAAACCCTATGGTTTATATAGACACTGGGGGTATTAGGGTTACACATTAGTTGGTTACAGCGAAGGAATAAACACGCCGATTCTCATCTTGTCTTAGAGGACACACCAAGGCACCGAAGGCTTCCTATCCGGACACAGAGTAGCCTTATAGCTCGGCCTTCTTGTAGTCGTAGAGTATCCCATCTGTCCGACCCATGTAAGGTAGGCCGGCCTTCCGGGGACCCCTTAATCCAGGACTCCCTCACTAGGGATCAAGCCCTAATGGATTGACTTGATTACATAATGAATATCACCCATCTCCATCATCATTAAGTATGTCGACCAAGGAATTACTCACTCCCGGCGGCGAGCATCATGAAATTGTTGATGGAGACAAGTTGGGGATGACGAGGCGGCGAGTCCCTCTCTCCGGAGCCCCGAATGGACTCCGGATTAGGGCTCCTGACGAAGAATAGGACGTGGCGGTGGCTCCGTATCACAAAACATGGTGAAACGTTCTTTCTGATTTTTCTCTCGGGTAGATGGAACATATAGGCTTGCAATCAGGTCAGACTGAGGCTCATGGGGCCCACAAGTTATGAGGGTGCGCCCCCTGGCTTGTGGCCAACTGAAGGCTATTCTTTTGGTGGGTCTTTGATCCAGTAATTTTTATATATTCAATAAAATCTCCGCAAAGTTTCGTCCAGATCTAAGAACTTTTATTTCTATACAAAAATAATACCAATGTAGTTCTGCTAAAAACAACGTTAGTACGGGTTAGTTTCATTCAAATCATGCAAAATAGAGTCCAAAACAAAAGCGAACGTGTTTGGAAAATTAGATACATTGGAGACGTATCACCTACACACAAACAAGAACAATACTTGCACCCAACTTGGCGAGGGAGTTGTCAAGCCCCTTGTCTTGCTAGTTACAAAATAAAAAAACAAATAGATAGATAGTGATACGACAAAAGTAGGAAAAGAGTGAAGAGAATTTTTTGAAGTTTGTATTGATGGAAAAGTTGACTCGGGGGCCATAGGTTCACTAGAGATATCTCTCTTGAAAATAAGGCAAACAAGATGGTAACAAATCACAATTGGGCAATTGAAGAGCATAGCAACGAGTATGACTATGATCGTTCATGGCATAATCTCATATAGGCATTACGTCCTTGACAAGTAACCGTTAATCCAACTGCATGTACTACTATTATTCTACCCCAAGACCGCTATCCAGCATGCATCGCAAAGTATTAAGTTCATAACAAATAGATTAACACTTTAAGCAAGATGACATAATGGAGACAAGGAGAAATCTAGCAATAAGACAAACCCCATCGTTTTATCCTTAGTGTTAACAATACAAATGCGTGTCTTGTCCCCATTCTGTCACTAGCATATTGAAATTACCACAAGATTTAACCCACTACTATGCACCACTCCCTCTAAAGATCTACCAATCAATCTTGGCCATAGAAGACAAACAAACCAGAAAGCATACATGGCTACTTAATTATACAACAAATAAATCTCAAGAGATTCAATGAACAATCTGATCATAAACTCACAATTCATCATGTCCCAGCAAACACACTACAAAATTACATCGAATTGATCCCAAGCACACAAGGAAGAAGGGGAACATGGTATTGAAGATCTAGAGGGAGGGAGAGAGAGAGAGAGAGAGAGAGAACCATCTAGGTGCTACTATGGAACCGTAGGTCCTAAAGGAACTACTCACACATGGTCATGCTAGAGAGCCTCCCAGAAATGGCTCCCCCTCCAGCAGAACTCCAGAACAAGGCTCCAGATGGGATCTCTTGGGAATAGAGGCTTGCGTCGGTGATAAAATCCTTCTGGAGGTACGGCAGATGGTTTTTGTATTTATTGGAATTATAGCGGTGGAATTGGACTAAGGAGGCATCCAGGGGTTCCACACGGACAGGTGGCATGACCCCCAGGGCGCGCCACGTGTCCCTGGGCCCCTCTCTCTGCTTGTCAAAGCTTCCAGTATTTCTTGTTGCACAAAAAATCATGTTGGAATCTACACTTAGACAACCCCATTCCCGCGAGCGGCTCCCGAGAGGAAAACCTAGCACGCCACAGGGAGCGAACCACCGCAGCTACTCCCCTCGCTGTCGCCGGTGTGCGCAGCTGGGCAAAGCCCCTGCAGCATCGACAGAGGCGGGGCCGTTGGTCCCATTCAAGCAGGATCGAGCGTCGCGGGTGTCTCGATCCAGCGGGTGCTGGTGCTCGGCTCAGTGGGGCACGAGTGCAGCAAGCTCACAAGGCTCTTGCGCCATGGCGTGCTATAGGCGCGGGTGCGAGGAGCCGCACATGGATCTGGCATGGGCGCATGGAGGCGACGCAGGGCTGCACGGATCGAGCATAGTTGCCGGTGCACGAGGCAGATGGGAGGTGCGGGGATGCACAGGAGCGGGGTGGCTCGGTGCTGCAACAGGCGCCCTTGGCGAGGGTGTGGCGGATCCGACGAGCTGGTGGCCTAGGATGCAGCGGGCGGTGGCGGATCTGGCGAGTGTGTCGAGGCTCGTGTTGGTGAGGCATTGCACGAGGTTGTGGACGGGCAGGAAGGCTACGACTGTGGTTGGATGCGGGGTGCAGGACCCGATCTGGTCTATGTAGGCCCATCGTCGGGAGGCTAGCTAGTGGCCCTGCACAGCTACGGCGTGCTTGGTATGTGTGGGGTGCGCTGTCAAACGGAGGTGCGGACCGATCACGGCATGCTGCGTGGGAGTGACTGCGCGCGGGCGAAAGCATGGCCGGTGATGGTCAGCCGGCGGCGACGGCGCCCGTGGGTGTCGCTATCCTCCTTGGAGGTATCGTAGGGGATCTTCACAACCTCTACTCCTAGATCAAGTCCTTCGGGTGAAAGCCCAAATCCCGCTGCAGGGTCGGGCGGTGGCATCGTCTTCAACGCCGCTCTCCTCTTTAGGGTGTCGTCTTGAAGAATTTGATCCCTTTTGTGCTTCCTACAACTAGACGTGCACAGTGGCTTCTGTGGCAACGATGACGAGGGTGAGCAATATTGGAGGCGTGGCTTTGGTCGTGGTAGTCGGCTCTTATTCTCCGGCATGTTCATGGGATTGCCTCGACTGTCTGTTGTTGTGAAGTCGAAGTCGCGGTGGCAGGGCCTGGTGGTATATGATGACACATAACCGGTGGTTCGTTCTGTGGTCCTTCGTGATGCCAGCCTTGCCTAGTTCCTTCGTAGTTCACTGTCGAAGTCGGAGCTGCAGTTTTTAGTGTGGATTGTATGAACTGTTGTGTTGTAGCTATTAGGGTTGTTGTTTTTCTTTTTCTTTGATCTTCGGGTCTTCTGGTCCTAGGACCTTTACAACCTTGTTGTATTCCATTGCTCTCCGCTATTATCACTGAATGCCATCGATGTTGGATCTCTCAAAAAAAATCATGTTAAATCGGCAACATATTTTGACCTTCATAGATATTGATTTCCTGGAAACCAAAAACAAGCAGAAAACTAGAACTGGCACTAGGCACTAAATTAATAGGTTAGTCCAAAAAATAATATAAAATGCAATGAAATATATAAAATTGATAACATAATATCATTTAACAATGAAAAATTATAGATGTGTTGGAGACATATCAAGCGTTCCTCAACATCCCATCGGATTGGGCACTATTTAAGTATTATCCTTATGCAAGACGCACATGGTGATGAAGGATGACAGTGTCATATGCCAGGGTGGCTCACCAAGGGGAGCCCAGAAGTAGTCCTGCCTAAAAGGCATGACTCACGAGGCACGGGGACTAGAGGAAACCCTAAAGGAGATGTCGTAGACTTTCTAGCTCTCCAAGCCTTGGGCGGCGGCAACCAAGATCACGTCTGATTACCTATCAACCCTATCCTCAACCGTATATATAAGGGGAGTGATGTGGAGCATCCTATGGACATCACCATGTCAAGAATCCGTTTGGCAAGTGACACGTGCGACATCTACTTCACATACATAAAGGAGATTCATCTCCTTTACACATGCTCACTTGACCCCTTCGAGGATGGTATACTACTTGACACTCCACTCGTGTGTATGCATAGATATTGTCGGAGCTTCACAGACAACAAGGAGGAGTGCAAGCGCCAACGAACACCTACACCATTCGCAAGGGAAGCGTGGAAGCAAAGACGGAAGAAGACGGAGCTGCAGCGGCTGGACGACCGGAAGCCACCCGATGTCCGACACTCTACAGCGCACGGACGACCGGCGTCCATCGGACATCCGACGCACCCTCGACCAGCAGCAGACCAAGTCTATAGCGCCCGAACAACCGTCTAACACCGGACGTCCGACAACCTCCAACCACCAGACGTCCGACGCCTACCGGAAATCCGGTGTCACCTATGTAGAGCCAAAACGTCCGAAGTCCGACGCCCTCCGAACATCCGGACCCCCGCGAGCCACCGGACAACCTACGTCCTCCGGACATCTGGCACCTGCGCGTGCACAGCCGAGCCCGAGGCCCATGTATCCCCTCCTCACTTACCCCTTTGTGGGCTAGCCTATATATACTCCTTCCCCTTCCTCTAGTTAGGGTTAGCAAATATGATAGCTCATTTGTATGTGAACTTTGCTCCTACCTACCTCTTCTCTTGAGAGAGAGAGAGAGAGAGAGACTACCACTCCCATGGAGTTCAAGACATCCATATGAGAAGATCTTGCGGGATATCATCAAGACCCCCTCACGGGAGGACCCCCCTCAAGACCTCCTCTTGGAGATGAACTTTACCTTGTACCTTTCCTTTTGTTGTTCATGTACCCCTGTTGATCTTGTATGTTTGATTGTCTAGTGATGTGTGATTGGACTTGTTTTTGAGTGTTCCTCTCGTGAGTTCCCTCATGTTTCCCCTCGTATTCTTCGTGTTCTTCGTGGGATCCCCTCCATTTCATGAAAGATCGGCCCTAGGGTTTCCACCCTACATCATCTTGGTATCAAGAGCCACGTTGATCATGAATTTGGAGTCCATAAACCACTTTCTAGCCTAATTTTGTTGTGTTCTTCCCCAATTTCAAAAATCCCCACCAAAAAATAGCCCCAATTTTTTTGTGATTTGTTGGTTTGATGATGTTTTTTTAATTTTGATCCATAGATTTGCTTGGTTTCAAGTGGATCTAGCTTTCCCCAAGTTTCCCCACTTTCTATCCATGAAATCTCATCAATTTTGACCCCAAAATCCCCATTTTTTGCCCAAAATCGCGTCCCGAATCTCGGATCTCGAGTTGACCCCGACCCACCGGACGACTAGCCTTTACCGGACGTCCGGAGCCTCCCGAAGCACCGGACGACCGACACCTTCCGGTTGACCGGTGCCACCCAACAGAGCAAAAATTCTCGGATTTCCAGACCTTCCGAACGTCCAACAACCGGAAGTCTGACACTTACCGAACGTCCGGTACCTATAGATATTGACTTCAGCTGATTTTTGTTTCGGTCATAACTAATTCATCCGAACTCCGATTTTGACGTTCTTTAGCTCATTTTTAATCTATTGACATCCCCCATCCCGCAAAAATACTACCTACATCATTTGACACCATCAATTTTTTGGAACTTTGGTATCTTTCCTAGGGCCTTCATCACATCATCTGCATTACCACCACCGACTTTCGCAACCTAACCCATTTTGTTCCCCATAGCATTTGTGGTTGCTTGAGTTGTGATTCAAGTCTCCTAAGGTGTTTTGGTTACTTAGGGACAGTTATTTCTCCATCAACCACCGCCATAACTTCCGCATAACATTGACCACCATACACTTCCGCCACCCCAACTTAACCCAATTTTGTTTGAGCTTGCTTGAGTTGTGGCTTGTGTCTCCTAAGGTGTTTCGGCTACTTAGGGACCGTGACTTAAACTCCGACACGCATAACCAACCACCTCCACTTCCGCAATCCCTTTGAGCTTCCGCAAAACCACCACTCCATTCCGCTACCACCATTTGTCATTTGCATTTGAGATTTTGAGTTCGCGGTTTTTCCATTTCCTAACGTGTTTCGGCTAATTAGGAAAAGGTCTACATCAAGAACACCGCCTCTCATCATCGCCATGGACGGTAACCTCTATATCATCTTGGTATCGCGGTATCCCGTCATTGTACATTCTCCTTACAATTGCATTGTTAGCTCCTAGCCCATTTTGCGTCACTTGCCTATCGAGACTAGCCTTTGAGTATTGCCGACAATGTTATTTGTACACATTGGTGATCATTGATCTACACCTTCCACTGCATACATATGATATCATATTGGTACCATCTTGGTATCATAGTACCATCTCTTGTGTCACAAGCTTGTTCCCGCATAGACACAATTGCTATCTTGGTTTGTGCATTTTGCATAAGTGCCATACACAAAAAAAGCATTTAAGCAAAGAAAAAGAGTGAACAAAGAGCTTCTAAGCAATAGCCATAGCATCATACCACATTGCATATAAGATTGTCATATCCGATCATCTTGGATCATCTGGACAGGAACACCGGAACATCATACATAATAGCATACTTGGGATACAAAGTTGATACATTTTGCATCTTATAGGTTGTGCACAAGTTTGTATCCGCCTATTAAGCAATCTTCTAGCGTCTCTCTAGAGTTGTGAAACACAAGCGTTTTCCGTGGATTCCACATTTTGTGCTCATTCCTTGGTTGCACGACCCCATTTTATCTATCCTTGTGTGTGTTTTCGTGTGCCACGCATTGCTATTGGTCTACTTATTTCACTTGCGGATTTGTGAATCTATTTCAAAATTATTGACTCTTACTAGCATTTTGCATCAAATTTTTGTGCCACTATCCTCATCGAGCTCCACCATAAATTTTACTTTGTATGCGTGAGTGAGCAAGTCTGGTACCAATTCCAGTATTCTTTCATTTCACATTGAGTGAAACGGGGTACATCCTCAACTTTCAGAAAAGGTAGCTTGGTATTGTTTATCTCATTTCCTACTCACCTTTGCTCAAGTCTTGTGATGGATAGGAAAAGCACACCCCCTTCGGTCTACAACAACAATGACGAGTTCGATGCCACGAAAAACTTCATCGATGCCAAGATGGATGCTCAAATAGAGGAGATCAAAGCCCTCATCAAGTCCGCCAAGAGGTCTTCATCATCTTCGAGAAGACGCTCAAGAGCGCATGCTTCCGAGCTACCATCTCCGGCAAGATCACATCAGCATCGACACCATCACCAACAAGAACGTGAAGGTCAAGAGCTCAACACCAACCACCACTCAACGACTTCACCATCTACCTTGGCATCATCGCCAAGTGACTTCAAGGCAACTTTGCTATGGACATATAGCATCTTCGCCAACAAGCACCTCAAGACTACACCCAAGAGAAGCTCCCCAAGCTCAAGTCTGCGACTTCCACGAGCTACTACGACATTGACACCGACCATGTGATTCCTTTCTATGGGACTCAAGAACCCGAGGAGTATCTCGAGTGGGAGCGCTTGATGGACAGCTACCTCAAGCTACATCAAGTTCCTCCCGAAGATCAAGTGAAGTGCGCCACAACAAACTTCCGCGACTACGCGTCGACATGGTGGCTTCACACACCTTCGGAGAGCTATGCAGCGAGAGTTCGTGTCTCCCACCTACACAAAACAACTTCTATGCCAATTGGAGAACACCATCCAAGGATCCAAGTCCATCGACGCGTACTTCAAGGAGATGAAGAATGCCTTGCAATGAGTCGGCATGAACGACCCCATTTCGATGAAGTTCCACTTCATGATGGGTTGGCACAACGACATCTCCAAGACTATCTTCCTCGATAACTATAAGTCCCTCGACGACAACTACATTTGTGCTCTCAAGGAGGAACAAGAACTCATGAAGGCCAAGGCTTCTCCACCCCAAGCACACTTCTCGAAGACCAAGCTCCAAGACGGCGAGCATGAGGCTAGTACTACCAAGATATCCAAGACCGATGAGCTCCAAGACAACGCTCCCAAGTTTGACTTCACCGCCATCCCTCTTTGTGGCATTGATGGTTTCGAGTCTACTTCGAATATTTTTCCATACGATGTGGCGACGACTACGACTATGGAGCCAATCAAGGAACATGCTTTGGAGGCAAGTGACATGGTGGCGAGCAAGGATGATTCTTCCATCCTTGGAGGCGAGAGCGATGATGTGCCATATTTGGCCTTCATCCACGGCAACGCTGACGAGATGATCGAGCATGGGGTTTTCCCTTCGGTCATGGAGGAGAGTGATGATGTGCCATCTTTGGCCTTCATCCATGGCAACAACGGCGAGATGGTTGCGCATGAAATTTTTCCTTCGACCACGGTGGCGTATGATGACTTGAGTGACTTCTGCCACCATATTGAGAGTGAGAGCGAGTTCACCACTAGCCCCATATATGATGAGTTGCCCAAATTCCCATGTGAGGAGAGCCACAACCCCCACCACTTGAGTGAGATGAGTGACTCCACCATATGTGACTTTGAGTGCACCTACTTTGAGGGAGTGAGTGAGCCACCACATAGAGAGAGTGTGATAGTTGATAGGTCATGTGAGGACATTGTGAACGCTAACGACCTAACCTCTACCTCTATTGTGTCTTATCATTTGGTGCTAGGTCCCATATATGATGAGGCGCCGATCCTCGATGACTTCGTCCTCCCTTTGGACAAGATGATGGCCATGGTGGAATATGATGCACCCACACATGGTTCCACCAAGATGAATATGACCACCATTTGGTCTTTACCACCTCACCTACACCACTCGAGTGGAATGAAAACGGTAACATAGGTGAAGGTGATGCTCTAGTCCCACTAGTGGACATTCTTGACATTGATTGCTTGCATGATGTTGATCAACCTATTACCATGCTTCATGCTAGTGCGACTTCCCCATGTGATGACTTACCCTTTTATGATGAGTATGATGATTGCCATGTGGAGTCTATTAGTTGTGATGCAACGTTACATAGGATTTCTTGTAATAATTCTCTCAGTCACATCATGTTTGACGATCCGCTTGACTTGTCATATGCTATGCGTGAGATCAACCACATGTCATATTTGCAATCTCTTCATAGTAACTATGCATATGCCATTAAAATAAACTCAATTTGCACTTATGGCATAGATGACAAGCCCATGGTTATTGGCATTTGTTTTCTTGTGATGATATTGACATGCTACCTTTGCATCATTTATCTCATATGCCATATCATGACCACCTAGCTTCGGATATGCATTGTTTTGGATGTTGTCCATTTTATCCATATGTTGTTTCTGATATTGCTCATGAGGAGACCCCCATGGTTTCCTCATATATGTTAGGAGATTTTGACCCATACCATCCATTACACGATCCCAATAATTATGTGCACAATATGCTCCCCATGAATGATAATGCTATTGTTGTGCCATATACTTGTATGCTAAATTTGCGTCCCCATCGTGTCATACATACAACTATTCTTTCATGATGGATGACATGTTCTTATACCATGCATCAAATTTCTATGAGCGATGCTTATCTTGTGCTAACTCACACGTGCACATACATATCCTGATGGATGATGTGTACATTTACCACGCACACAATTTCTTCGGTTTGTGTCTCTTTTGTGTAGGTACCCATGAATACTTGTCAACCTCACGATCCCATGAGTTGATAAAACGAGATCTAGATAGCAAGGATGACTTGGGATCCCGTGGATTGTGTTTCACACCATTCCCATTGCGCAACAACTTCACGCATTTCTTCTGCATGACCCTCACATGGTTATGGGTTATTGTCCATTACATATTCTATGCCCATCTTGCCATGTTCACCTTGCATGATATGCTCATTCCTATGCCTTTGCCATGCATTTGTGACCCATGCTTTGCATTACACGTGATGATTTATTCTCGTACTTTTATGTGTATTTTCAAACTTGGTGGATATATCGCTTGTTATTGCCATGTTCCATTTGTGAGCCATCCCTATGACGATACTATGATCTTGCTTTGTGTTTGTGCTTGCGATATGTCATGTGCATTGTCCATGCCTATTATTTGCTCACATGACATCATAGCCATGATTTACTCTAGTGTGTTGCATCTTCGCTCCACTAGTTTGCACGACTTGATCTATATGCTTTGTACATGATTGGTATTGTTCCATGTCATATATCTCCATATGCTTCTCTCATGCTAGATGATTTGCCATGTATTGAGTGCAACAATGCATTTAGCCTTGATAATGAGATTGCCCCCATAGCATTCTTACATATGATTGGAGATTTTGACATATTTCTTGTGAAGCATGCTTGTCTTCCTTCTTTGCACCATATGCATCGTGCCATGAAAATAAAGATTGTTGCATCATATTCTTCATGCAATTTTGCTACTAATGGTTATGTGCAAGATAAGAGAACCATCACAATGGATGATGTGTTTATCTACCATGCACATACGTTCTTTGCTTTGTTGTTTGTATGTGTAGGGTTCTTCGACTACATGTCAACTTCCGCTTCACGTGAGTTGACAATTCGAGCTCTTGAGAGCGAGCCACTTTCAACCAATGCGCTTCTACAATGCATTTGCTACCACTTTGGCATTGTGAGGATTGCACAAGGACACACCTTCAAGGTGACATCCTTTTTGAGCATGGATATTGCGGATCATACTACTTGTGTTGCTTGCACCATGAGACTTATTGGCCATCTTGGACCACTTAATTGCACAATTGTTAGAGATCTTGCTTCGATTTGCCATTTTCACATTTTCATGCATCACAATATATATGCCTTGTGTGTTGCATCCAATTCTTGGATTACTTGCCACCATCATAGGTTTGGTTGCAACAATGACATTTCTTCACATGTGCCACGTCCCATTGATTTCTACATGCTTGCGTTGATTGCCTCACACATGTTGAACAATTGCTATTTCTATTGTGTTGAGTGCCACACTATCTTCACTACACACCATGCACATTATGCTTGGATTGTCTTGCACTTGACCTATGTGTTTAGACATTTCATTTTATTTGGTGTCATGAATGATTCTTATGCCTACCATAGACCATTTGTTGAGCACTTTATGCACTCTTGCTATGACCATGAGGTAGATGCTTGTTCTCTTATCACACATATTTGCATCACTACCTCACACTTACATGCTTGTTTCCAGGATGACCTCGATTGTGATCAATTCATATGCTTACATGCCATGTCACAATCCTTTGTCACACGATATGATATGCTTGATGACAACACTTGTGGGGTGAATCACCTCTTGAATGATTGGTTTTGCACTCACGCTAACCACATTTGTTTTTCCAAGTGTTTTTTGTTTTTGCTCCTTTTGATGGAATTACTAGACGATGCGACATTGGAGAGTGCCCATTTCAAGCTTGAAGATGATGAGTACTTGGTGAACATCCACTACAACATGGCGAAGCCATCTCTTTCCCATGGTGATTTGGTTTTTGATCTGAGGTCGGATCTTTCTAGGGGGGAGATGATGCAGAGCATCCTATGGACATCACCATGTCAAGAGTCCGTTTGGCAAGTGACACGTGCGACATCTACTTCACATACATAAAGGTGAATCATCTCCTTTACACGTGCTCACCTGACCCCTTCAAGGATGGTATACTACTTGACACTCCACTCGTGTGCATGCATATGTATTGTCGGAGCTTCACGGACGACGAGGAGGAGTGCAAGCGCCAAGGAACACCTACACCATCCACAAGGGAAGCATGGAAGCTGAAAGGATCGATATGGTTGACTAGAGGGGGGTGAATAGGCAACTAACAATTTTTAACCTTTTCTTTACCAAATTAAACTTTGCAACAAAATAGGTTGTCTAGATGTGCAACTAGGTGAGCAACCTATATGATGCAATAACAACTAGTACACAAGCAAGCAAGGGATGTAACAACAAGTAAGCTTGCAAGAGTAAAGGCACAAAATAACCAAGAGTGGAGCCGGTGGAGACGAGGATGTGTTACCGGAGTTCCTTCCTTTTCAGGGGAAGTACGTCTCCATTAGAGCGGTGTGGAGGCACAATGCTCCCCAAGAAGCCACTAGGGCCACCGTATTCTCCTCACGCCCTCACACAATGCGAGATGCCGTGATTCCACTATTGGTGCCCTTGAAGGCGGCGACCGAACCTTTACAAGCAAGGTTGGGGCTATCTCCACAACAATCGGAGGCTCCCAACAACAACAACAACAACACGAAGCTTCATCACAATGGAGTATGGCCTCGAGGTGACCTCAACCGTCTAGGGTGCTCAACACCCAAGAGTAACAAGATCCGCGAGGGATAAGTGGGGAATCAAATTTCTCTTGGTGGAAGTGTAGATCTGGGCCTTCTCAACCAATCCCGAGCAAATCAACAAGTTTGATTGGCTAGGGAGAGAGATCGGGCGAAAATGGAGCTTTGAGCAACAATGGAGCTTTGGGGGAAAGAGGTAGGTCAACTTGGAGGAAGAAGACACCTATTTATAGTGAGGGAACACATCCAACCGTTACCTCACTGAGCAGCCTCGCACAGAGCGGTACTACCACTGGGACAGGGCGGTACTACCGCTGAGAGCGGTACTGTCGCTCCCTGCCCAGCGGTACTACCGCGCGAAAGAGGAAGCCAGGCCACTGGCCCAGAGCGGTACTACCGCGGGAGTAGGAGCGGTACTACCGCTCGGAGCGGTGCTACCGCTTCTACTACCGCTTGTAGTGCCGCAAAACCTGACACGAGAAAACACCATCTCGAATCGAGGCAGTAGTAGCGCGGTACTGCTGCGGTACTACGGCCGAAGCCCGCGAGCGGTATACCGCTAGAGGGCTTCGGCGGTACTACCGCTGGATATCGCGGTACTACCGCTGGCACAGGGCGAAGCAGGTACGGAAGAGAAGTGCAGCTCCAAAGATGCGAAAAGACCACGATGGGTGTGGTAAGGATGTGTACGTGTTGATTCCACCCTAATCTTACCAAAGCGGATCCCCTCTTAATAGTACGGTGACTCCTACGAAACTAGTCCACCAACAACGAAACGCAGGAGCTACACCATCTTGAATAAAACACCGAGGGGAGAAAATTGTCTCGTGCCAATGGATGATTCTCTGAAAAAACATAACGCACACGATTAGTCCGCAAAAGCATTGTCATCAATCACCAAAACCACTAGGAGATAAATATGCCCTTACAATCTCCCCCTTTTTGGTGGATTGATGACAATACGGGATTTGCATAAACACGATATAGAGTAAGCGTACAAACCCCACGGTCCTAATATGTAGATGGGCTCCCCCTAGATGTGTGCTATCTAGATAAATGCTTTGGACTGCACACAACACATACTAGGATCAATGCTCCCCCTACATTTTAGAGACCAACAATCTAAGCAAGGTATATAAGAGCAGCATAGATGATATAACAAGAAAAACAAGCACCTCATAAGCTAGATAGTGACATAGATAAAGATACTGGAAAGATAAGGTAGCATATGTCTCACACCATATGATTCGAACTTAGGTCTCACAGGCAAACCAACTAACGCAAATGCGAGGAAAACATGAACAAGAGACAAAAGACACAACTCGCAAATCCCTAAACTCTCTCCCCCTTTGGCATCGAGACACCAAAAAGGAGAGGGAGTGATGCTACGGCTCCAGGTGAGAGCACATGAGGGACACACGCATCAGAGCCCAGCGGAATCATCGGCACCACCGTCGTCAGTCTGGAAGTGCTCGGCCTCAGAACCGGTCCACGGGCAGTGCTGCTGAATCCACTCCTCCTCCTCAGTGAGCTGGTCCTCAGATCCACTCTTGACAGTAGCACCCAACTGACGCATGAGCTCCTTGTGACGACCTCGAGCCTTCTTCTCAGCCACATGAGTCATGTACTGACCGTGAGCCTCCATGCAGAACAGCTTCTTCATCTTAGACTTGAGCTTCTTAGCCCAAGAGGGCTCTGCCTCAGAAGGCATGTAGTCATCATCCTCATCATCATCAGCTGCAGGCTCCTCCTCTGTCTCCATGGCAGCAGCAGACGAAGGGACTCCAGTCTTAGGGGCCTGAGTGCCCCAGTTATCCTTCTTCCTCAGATGCTTGACATCATGGGAGATCAACTCTCCACACTCCAGTGGCACATTAGGATATATATGATTCCAGGCCTTCTCAATGAGCAGCATGATGAAGGGACCATAGATCGGGCACTTGCACTCGGAGATAGCAGACAACAGCTCAGACCACATCACATGAGAAATATCCAAAGACTCTCCGGTGGGATTTTCCTTCTCACGCTGGCAGAAAAGAGGCATGTCCACAAGATAGGAGTGAACCTGGTCCAGATTCCCAATGCGAGGGAAAAGAGTCTCTCTGAAGATGCGGTGAAGGATATTCAGATAGGCAGGCAGATCATAGGTTTCCTTCTTTGTCTCCTGGTTGACCTTCAGAGTGCAGTAGGGCCAGAGAGCTTGCTTGTGGGTGCAATGGGCGTGGGCATGAGGGCGAAAGCCAACAGGAGACTCAAGTCCAAGATCTTGCACCCCAATCAACTGCATAAACGCTCTCCACTTGATGGAAAGCAACTTGCCATTGGTCATCCAGGTGAGTGCCCTGTCCTCATCAATCCCAAGGTGAACCGTGGCATAGAATTAGGCCACAATATCAGCATCAAAGTCCTTGTTGAATTTCATGACCCCAAGAATGTTTAGTTGAGTGCACATCTGAAGAGCTTCACTGAAGTAGTCAGGATCTTGCTCCATATGGTCAGTGTCGATGGAGTGCACATTGACAAAGAAATTCTTCTTGGCTTTGAGAACATCGAAGAAGATGGCAAACTGGAACTTGGTCCAGAACGGACGGTTGACCAAAGTGGGTTCTTGGTCAGCTTCATACGGGTTGCGGCGGCGCCTTGCCCAGAACTCCTTTGGCGGCATTTCTGGCACAGCCTTGTCGGGCTTGGGCTTGACCCCTGACTTCTTCTGGAGTTGAGGTGGAGGTGGAGGTGGAGGTGCAGTACTTGAGGATCCTCCGGCAGGCTCGGTGGTACGGTAGCGCTTGGACGTGGCACGTCCGGGATTGACTCGACGAGCCTGATGCTCAGGGACCTCATCACCTGGAACCACACACAAGAACACGCAAACAACCAGAAAGCACAAGCATAAGCCACAAAACACGAGCAAAAAGATCACTAAAAGGTAGAAGTAGAGTGGAATTTGGTAGAGGGCGGTAGTACCGTGACCTGCTGGCGGTAGTACCGCCATGAGCGGTAGTACCGCTCCAAGCGGTAGTACCACCCTGGAGAGGGCGGTAGTAGGGCTCGGGGTGGGGAAACAACAATTTCCTACTACCGTGATCAGATCCGGCACTACCGTCCTACCAAATTCAAAAATACTCCAACCAAACATCAATCCACACTGCCTAGAAGCATTCTCCATCCAACTCAAGCCTAGATTTGGCCAAAATCTACAAATGCAACTGCTACTGCCCCTAAGATGCTAGATTGAAAACCTAGACAAAAAGAACAAGAGAACGGGGGCAATACCGGCAGCCATGGCAAGAGGACAAGGTGGGGATCGTCTCCACCGAAGGGAATGGAGAGGGACGGCCCGGAGAGGGAGATCCGCCGGAGCCCTCCCGCGGCACCGGTTGCTGGAGAGAGAGAGAGAGAGAGGAACAGGCGTGTGGGGGAGCAAATGGGTATGGGGGAGAAGAAACTCCCCCTGCCTCCGATATAACCCCCGCCCTGCACCTCTCAAGAAGAGGTATCACACATGGAGCAGTAGTACCGCTTCGAGCGGTAGTACCGCTTCGCCAACAAGTAGTAGTACCGCCAAAGAACTGAAAAACATGCTTCTAGACAAAACCCCTTCAAAGCAACCAACAAGCAAAACAACCAAAGCGAAAACAAGAAAAGGACCAACAAGACAACTCACACACAAACACCGAACCGGAACCCACTCCTTTAAAGCAACCTAGCAAAAGAAGAGCGAGCTCTGGCCTCTCTCAAGAGAGGGCGGTGGCCGGAGCCACCTATGTTTGAGTCAATTGGTATGGCACCACGAAGAATTATCCTTGGGCCCATGACCAAAACTCGTCTTTGAAGCAGAAGTACCATCAAAAATGGCTAATGTGAAAGAGTTTATCGTTTTATGCATAATGGGGGGAGGGAGAGTTCATTGAGAGAACAACACTCCCCCTATGTCCATGCCTACACCTAAACTCGACAGTAAGTTGAGTGTGGTGGGGGGTGCACGGGTTCAAGTCACATTGCTCAAATCAATGATATTTAGCTCATGCCTTAACTCACGAAATCTTGCTTCATCCAAGGGCTTCGTGAAAATATCTGCAAGGTTATCATGAGTGTTGACATACTTGAGCTCGATCTCCCCTCGCCTAATGTGATCCCGGATGAAGTGATACCGAATCTCAATGTGCTTCGTCTTGAAGTGTTGCACCGGGTTGAGAGAAATCTTGATGGCACTTTCATTATCACACCAAAGAGGCACTTTGTCACAAATGACACCGTACTCCTTTAAAGTTTGCCTCATCCATAGGAGTTGAGCACAACAACTACCGGCTGCCACATACTCCGCTTCGGTGGATGAGAGAGAGACACAACTTTGCTTCTTGGAAGACCAACTTACCAAAGAGCAACCAAGAAATTGGCACCCTCCGGAAGTGGACTTCCTATCCACTTTGTCTCCCGCCCAATCGGAATCCGTGAAACCTTCAAGCTTGAAGTTTGCTCCTCTTGGGTACCCTAAGCCAAAGTTGGGGTATGAGCCAAATATCGAAAGATTCGCTTGACCGCCACAAAGTGACTTTCCTTTGGTGCGGCTTGAAAACGTGCACACATCCCCACACTCAACATGATATCCGGTCTAGATGCACAAAGGTAAAGCAAGGAGCCAATCATGGAGCTATATAGCTTCTGATCCACCGCTTTACCATTGGGATCGATGTCAAGTTGGCACTTGGTAGGCATTGGTGTAGAAGCCGGCTTGACATCACTTAGCTTGAATCTTTTAAGCATGTCTTGAGTGTATTTGGCTTGGTTGATGAAGGTTCCTTCTCTTCTTTGTTTGATGTCAAAACCAAGGAAGAACTTCAACTCTCCCATCGAAGACATCTTAAACTTGGAGGTCATGAGAGCGGCAAATTCCTCATTGAATGCTTTGTTAGGAGAACCAAAGATAATATCATCAACATATAGTTGGCATACAAACAACTCCCCGTTGACCTTCTTAGTAAAAAGAGTGGGATCGATTAGTCCTACTTCAAATCCACGATCTTGTACCAACTCGGTAAGGTGGTCATACCACGCACGTGGGGCTTGTTTAAGGCCATAGAGTGCCTTATCGAGTTGATACACATGATCTGGGAAGTAGGGGTCCTCGAACCCGGGGGGTTGCTTGACATAAACCAACTCATTAATAGGACCATTAAGAAAAGCACTTTTCACATCCATTTGTTGCAACTTAAAGTTGTGATGAGAAGCATAGGCAATCAACAAACGTATGGATTCAAGACGAGCAACGGGAGCAAAGGTTTCACCGTAGTCGATACCCTCGACTTGGGAGTAGCCTTGTGCTACCAATCTTGCCTTGTTGCGAACGATGTTCCCATGAGCATCTTGCTTGTTCTTGAAGATCCACTTGGTTCCAATGACACTGTGGTTCCCCGATGGCCTTGGCACCAATCTCCATACTTTGGTGTACTCGAAGTTGTTGAGTTCTTCATGCATGGCATTGAGCCAATCCGAGTCTTCGAGCGCCTCATAGACCTTTTGGGGTTCAACAAAAGAGACAAACGTGTGATGTTCACAATAGTTTGCTAATTGTCTACGAGTGCTTACCCCCTTTCTTAGGCTTCCAACCACATTTTCCATAAGATGGCCTTGGGTGGTGAGCTTGGAAGCAATCTTCACGGCATAACGCTCTAATTCCTCCTCGGATGTGGAGGGAGGAGGGTTGACTTGATCATCTTGAGCGCCATCTTGAGCTTGTTCTTGGTCTTGAGCTTGCTCTTGAGATTGAGTTTGCTCTTGATCTTGAACTTGCTCGAGGGGGAGAACTTGACCTTGGGCATCATTTAGAGGTTCACCACCATCTTGAAGTTGATCTTGCCCTTGGTCTTGTTCACAAGGTTGAGGGCCTTCACTTTGTTCTTGAGCGTGTGGGTCTTGATGAGGTGATGGCTCTACTTGAGTAGAGCATTGTCCTTCTCCTTCGCCACAAGGGGTTCCTCAATGGGTAGGATTTGACCAATACCCATTCTTCTTATGGCTTGGGAGGAATTTCATCACCTACATCACAAGTACCACTTTGCTCCACTTGGGAGCCGTTATTTTCATCAAACTCAACGTTACATCGTCTCCTCAATGAGTCCAAGTGGACTTGTTGAGGACACGATAAGCATGAGAGTTTGTAGCATAACCAACAAATATGCCCTCATGAGCTCTAGCCTCAAATTTAGACAAACGAACACCTTTCTTGAGAATGAAACACTTACAACCGAACACCGGAAGTACTTGAGGTTGGGCTTGTTGCGGTGAGTATCTCATAAGGGTCTTGTTCAAACCTTTGCAAAGATAGAGCCGATTGGATGCATGACACGCGGTGTTGATGGCTTCGCCCAAAAGTTGTCTGGAGACTTGAACTCCGCCATCATGGTCCTTGCCGCATCCATCAACGTCCGGTTCTTCCTCTCCGCAACACCATTTTGTTGAGGGGTATAAGGTGCCGATATTGATGCTTGATCCCTCATCACTAAGAAACTCATCCAAGGTGTAGTTCTTGAACTTCGGTCGTTGTCACTTCTTATTGTCAAGATCTTTGCATCATGTTGACGTTGAGCTTCATTTGCAAAGTCGATGACGGTTTGTTGAGTCTCACTCTTCCTCTTGAAGAAGTATACCCAAGTGTACCTTGAATAATCATCCACAATCACCAAGCAATACTTTCTTCCTCCAAGACTATCAAAAGATGGAGGCCCGAAGAGATCCATGTGAAGGAGCTCCAAGGGTCTCTTCGAGTAGATGATGGTTGAAGGAGGGTGAGCCTTTTCATGAAGCTTTCCTTCGATACAAGCACTGCAAGCACGATCTTTGGCAAAACTAACATTTGTTAGTCCACGAACATGGTCCCCCTTGAGAAGACTTTGCAAAGATCTCATATTGACGTGGGCTAAACGGCAATGTCAAAGCCATCCCACGTCAACTTTAGCCATTAGGCATGTCGCGGTCTTAGTGGGTCGCTCCGAGAAGTTAATCACATAGAGACCGTTCTCGACATGCCCAACAAAGGCTACTTTAAGAGTCTTGCTCCACAAGAGGGACACGGTATCAATATCAAAGAATGTAGCAAAGCCCATGAGTGCAAGTTGAATGCAACAGACTCAACAAGCATGACTTTCTTGATCGTTAGATCATGAGAAATGACAACCTTGCCGAGACCCAATACCTTAGAATGTGATGCATCACCCCACTCGACATTGGTGGGCATAGATGGAATCTCTTGCACGTCCACCACCAAGTCCTTGCTCCCAGTCATATGATTTGTTGCTCCACTGTCGAGCAACCATGATCCCCCACCGGAAGCAAACACCTACACGAGATCAATGCTTGGTTTTAGGTACCCATTTAGTAATGGGTACTTTGATGTTAGCAACAAGGGTCTTGGGAACCCAAATAGACCATTCAATGTACTCAAAGGAAGAACCAACAAATCTAGCATAAACATGTCCATCACGAGCACGGCACAACACATATGACGGGTTAAAGTCGCCGGCTTTGTTTGAGGAAATGCTTTTGCCCTTTTGGACATCAACTCCCTTCACTTTCTCCTTCTTCTTCTTAGGAGCACCCTCTCCCTCTTTCACGAACGTTTGTTTGAGAGGAGGAGGACGATTGGTCTTGTTGTTCTTCTTCTTCTTGCTCTTGGACTTGGGTGCAAACCCAATTCCTTCTTTGGCCACAACTTCCTTTTGATTGCTCAAAAGGTCGTTGAGGTTCTTATCACCGTGAATGCAAGTCACAAGGCCTTTCTCAAGTTGGTCCTTCAACTTGGCATTCTCCTCCACAAGATGCACATGCTCACAACATGGGTTAGTAGCACATGCATTATCAATTAATACCATATGAGGAAAGGTGGCCTTTTCCTTGATTAGCTTAACTTGGAGTTGAGCATGAGACTCCTTGAGGTTAGCATGGGTACCCTTCAAGACCTTGTGGGCCTTGTCAAGTAACTCAAACTCCTCTTTGAGTCTAGCATGATCAACCCCAAGTTTAGCCTTCTCGGAGGTTAGCACACGAGACACTAAAAGAGCATGATCAAGATCTTTCTTTAACTTAGCATGGTCATCATTGTGTGACTCCTCAAGATTCAACCAATGCACACGCTCTTCCTCAATAGCATTAGAGAGATCCGATATCTCATCGGCATAGTCACGACTATGACCTTCCATCTTGGAGATGGTTTCTTCGTGAGCCTCGATCATGTCATTGGCCTCACCAAGTTGTTCCAAGAGAGCAACAAAGTGCTTCTTGGACTTTCCCTTGAGCTTACTCATAAAAGACTCAAATTCATTCACTTCCTCATTAGACTCAACATGTTCATCAATGCAATCCTCCAAGGAGGGATTAGTAATGATGGTGGTTGTGATGTTGGGGGTTACCTTGTTTGAAGCTTTAGCCATGAGGCAGCTGGAGGTGATGTTTTCGTTGGGTGATTCGAAGAGAGACACCCGGGGAGTAGTAGCAATGGCAACGGACGCCATGGCTGTTACTTCTTCATTTTCATCATCATCGTCATCCTCTTGGTATTCTTCTTGAACCACCAACCCACGAGTAGGCGTCTTCTTGGCGAAGTTGTTCTTGTCGGGGAAGGACTTGGCTTTGTCTTTTCGGATGAACTTTCCACCGTTGTCTTCCCGCTTCTCGTAAGGACAATCCGCAACGAAATGGCTCACATTGCCACAGTTGAAGCAAGTTCTCACTCGTTGCTTGCCCTTGACGCCAATTGAGTTGTTCTTGTTGAAGTTGGGTCTTGAGCTCTTCTTGCTCCAAAATTGTCTTGAAGCAAGGGCCATGTGCTCATGGTAGTCAAACTTGGTGTCTTCGGGGTTGCTTTCCTCATCTTCCACTTCTTCCTCTTCTTCCATAGTAACCTTGGCCTTCAAAGCAAGGTTAGGCTTCTTTGCTTTTTGAGAACGGAGCACCGCATTGTCGGCGGTCTTGTCCAAGATGCTCATTGCAATGAACTCATCCAACACTTCACTTGAGGTCATGGAGTGGAAGTCCGGTCGTTGACGAATGACGGAGGACATGGCCTTGTTGTAGGGCATCATGGCCTTGAGGAACTTCCGCTTGATCCAATTGTCATCCGTGTCCTTGCTTCCATGATCTCGAAGTGCGACCGCGAGTTTGGTCACTCTTCGGAAGAGCTCACGAGGTTCTTCATCTTCTTTCATTGCAAACTCATCGGCTTCATCTTGCACCACTTCATAGTTGGAGCGTTGAATGCTAGCACTTCCACGATAGGGACCCTCGACACATTTCCATGCTTCTTTAGCCATGACATGGGGTCGAAGATGAGGGAGATCTTCGGGAAGGATTGCATCTTGGATGATGAAGAGAGCACTCTCATTGAATTGATTGTCCACGGCTTCTCGAGAGGTGAAGTTGCTTGGGTCATGAGGATAAAAACCTTCTTCAATGATTCTCCAAAGGTTAGTGTTCACATGTTTCAAATGACGCTTAAAGCGATAGACCCAATTATCAAAATCTTCATGTTTCTCATATTTAGGAGGTGGACCGCATGATTCAAATGAGTGGAGGGATTGGCCCTCCATAAACCGGGGGTTCCACATGGGCAAAGATGCCGGTGCCATTTCTACCACTAGTAGAAGGACTCTTTTCATTGTTAGCTTCCCCCTTGTCGGAGATATCATCCGTCACCTTGTTAGTAGGATCACCCACTTTCATTGGCGTGGTAGATAGTTTAAGTCCCTCTGGAAATTCATTAAACATGCTTTTAACCTCGGCCGTCATGGAGGTTTTCAATGTGTCTAAAGCCACATTGAATTCCTCATGAGAGACCGAGGTTCCCCCTTCGGCCGAAGACGAGATGGGATTCACACCGGAGTGTTCCTCCGCACCATCGTTGGTGTCAACCATACTCTTCGGACGACAAAGTCCTTAATAAAGAGACGAGGCTCTGATACCAATTGAAAGGATCGATATGGTTGACTAGAGGGGGGGGGGTGAATAGGCAACTAACAATTTTTAACCTTTTCTTTACCAAATTAAACTTTGCAACAAAATAGGTTGTCTAGATGTGCAACTAGGTGAGCAACCTATATGATGCAATAACAACTAGTACACAAGCAAGCAAGGGATGTAACAACAAGTAAGCTTGCAAGAGTAAAACACGAAATAACCAAGAGTGGAGCCGGTGGAGACGAGGATGTGTTACCGGAGTTCCTTCCTTTTAAGGAAATACGTCTCCGTTAGAGCGATGTGGAGGCACAATGCTCCCCAAGAAGCCACTAGGGCCACCAGATTCTCCTCACGCCCTCACACAATGCGAGATGCCGTGATTCCACTATTGGTGCCCTTGAAGGCGGCGACCGAACCTTTACAAGCAAGGTTGGGGCTATATCCACAACAATCAGAGGCTCCCAACAACAACAACAACACCACGAAGCTTCACCACAATGGAGTATGGCTTCGAGGTGACCTCAACCGTCTAGGGTGCTCAACACCCAAGAGTAACAAGATCCGTAAGGGATAAGTGGGGGGAATCAAATTTCTCTTGGTGGAATTGTAGATCTGGGCCTTCTCAACCAATCCCGAGCAAATCAACAAGTTTGATTGGCTAGGGAGAGAGATCGGGCGAAAATGGAGCTTTGAGCAACAATTGAGCTTTGGGGGCAAGAGGTAGGTCAACTTGGAGGAAGAAGACACCTATTTATAGTGAGGGAACACATCCAACCGTTACCTCACTGAGCAGCCTCGCACAGAGTGGTACTACCGCTGGGACAGGGCGGTACTACCACTGAGAGCGGTACTACCGCTCCACGCCAGCCAGTACTACCTCGCGAAAGAGGAAGCCAGGCCACTGGCCCAGAGTGGTACTACCGCGGGAGTAGGAGCGGTACTACCGCTCGGAGCGGTACTACCGCTTCTACTACCGCTTGTAGTGCCGCAAAACCCGACACGAGAAAACACCGTCTCGAATCGAGGCGGTAGTAGCGCGGTACTGCTGCGGTACTACGGCCGAAGCCCGCGAGCGGTACTACCGCTCTATGCAGCGGTACTACCGCTGGGAGCGGTACTACCACTCCAGGGAGAGGTACTACCGCTCCAGGGAGCGGTACTACCACTGGAGGGCTTCGGTGGTACTACCGCTGGAGATCGCGGTACTACCGCTGGCACAGGGCGAAGCAGGTACGGAAGAGAAGTGCAGCTCCAAAGATGCGAAAAGACGACGACGTGTGTGGTAAGGATGTGTACGTGTTGCTGCCACCCTAATATTACCAAAGCGGATCCCCTCTTAATAGTACGATGGATCCTACGAAACTAGTCCACCAACAACGAAACACAGGAGCTACACCGTCTTGAATAAAACACCGAGGGGAGGAAATCGTCTCGTGCCAATGGATGATTCTCTAAGAAAACTTAACGCACACGATTAGTCCGCAAAAGCATTGTCATCAATCACCAAAACCACTAGGGGATAAATATGCCCTTACAGAAGCGAAGACGGAATAAGACGGAGCTGCAGAGTCTACAGCGGCCAGACGACCGGAAGCCACCGGACGTCCAACATTCTATAGTGCCCGGACAACTGGCATCCACCGGACGTCCGGCGCACCCTCGACCAGCAGCAGACCAAGTCTACAGCGCCCGGACGACCGTCTAACACCGGACGTTTGACAACCTCCAGCCACCAGACGTCCGATGCCTACCAGAAATCCGGTGCCACTTGTCCAGAGCCAAAACACCGGAAGTCCGATGTCGGTGTCAAAACCAGCGGATCACGGGTAGGGGGTCCCAAACTCTGTGTCTAAGGTTGATGGTAACAGGAGGCGGGGGACACGATGTTTACCCAGGTTTGGGCCCTCTCTATGGAGGTAATACCCTACTTCCTGCTTGATTGATCTTGATGAATATGAGTATTACAGGAGTTGATCTACCACGAGATCGTAATGGCTAAAACCCTAGAAGTCTAGCATGTATGATTATGATTGCCTCTACGGACTAAACCCTCCGATTTATATAGACACCGGAGGGGACTAGGGTTGTACAAAGTCGGTTACAGAGAAAGGAATCTCCATATCTGAACGCCAAGCTTGCCATCCACGCAAAGGAGAGTCCCATCCGAACACGGGAAGAAGTATTATGTCTTGTATCCTCATAGCCCATCAGTCCGGCCCATGCTACATAGTCCGGCCGTCTAAGGACCCCTTAATCCAGGACTCTCTCAGTATCCCCTGAACCAGGCTTCAATGATGAGGTGTCCGGTGCGTGGATTATCTTCAGTATTGCGAGGCGGGTTCCTTCTCCGAATACTCCAAAATAGTCTTTGAACACAAGAATCATGTCCGGCTCCGCAAAAAATATTCCACACACAACCGCAGAGAGTATAATATTTCACAAGCCCAATCCGCTGACAACTTTTTGTAGCGTGACATCACGTTGCCGTCCGGCCATTATTTCGAACCGTTTTTTAGCCTGCCCCTCCATATTTCGAGATGCGGTTTCATTGTCACTCTTGTCAAAGCATAGATCGTGTCCCCTTATTGCGGGATTCTCATCAATACGGCGTGGGTAACCCAACCGTTCTGTTGGCATGATTCCTTAGGAATATGCAGGTTTTGAGGCCTAGGAGAGGGCGTTTGATATTCATCGCCTTTATAAAGGGGCTAAGACACGTCTTTTCTCCTTTACGCCAATCCTTTCCTCAACCTCTCCCACCTCAAGTTCCAGGACCCAAGGTTCAATTTAATCTCTTCGCGCTTCCCAGTCATGTCCGGACCCAGCCCTCAAGGCCGGTGGGTGGCTTCCTCTGTCACAGAGGAGGATATCGCGAAGCTCCGGGCGGCAAGATACCTGACCGCAGAAATCCCGTACAGGCTTTCTGCTTAAGGTTAGGTTATTCCTACTCCCAGATCCGGCGAGAGGGTCATATTCATCTCCCACTTCCTCCGAGGGCTAGGGTTCGCTCTTCATCCCTTCGTTCGAGGGCTCATGTTCTATTACGGGCTAGATTTTCATGATCTAGCTGCGGACTCCTTTCTTCACGTCTCGGCATTCATTATCATGTGCAAGGCCTTCCTTCGTATTCCCCCACACTTTGCCTTGTGGCTCAAGACCTTTAATGTGAAGCCGAAGGTAGTCGACGGGAAACAGGCGGAGTGCAGTGGTGCTGTAGTGAGCAAACTCACCAATACTCCTTGGCCAAAAGGCTCCTTCACAGAAACTTCCAACCTATGGCAGTGGGAGTGGTTTTACATCACTGAACCCCGTGGTACCAAGTGGGCAGCTACACCTACGTTCCGATCTGGCACTCCGTTACGGCTTGCATCATGGATTAATAAGGGGTTGGACTGGGGATCAATTGATGAAGTGCAAACGCTGCAAAGCCGCAATCGGAGCCTCATTGAAAAGGACACCGGTCTTATCAACATAATCCAAGTAATGCTAGTCCGTGGGGTCCTACCGTGCCAGCGATGGCCTCTTCGTATGTGGGAGTTCAATCCGGAAGGACCACGAACCCTTCAGTACTTCTCTGGCACGACGCTCAGAGGAATGTTGAAATTATTCTTCAGGACACGAAAACAGTGGCCGGATACTACAGAAGAAATCGGCCTTGACTACAACCATCCGGATACCCCGGTAAGCACTCGACTCCTGAACACAGCTTAGTTCTCATAACAGTATACTAAGAAAACCATACTCGTCCAGAGCTGGATAAAGAAGGCGGAGAGAATTAGGTGTTCGGCCCCTCAACCAGAAGACTCAGCTGATCCGATGTTAACAAGGATGCTGGTTCTGACACCATATCAAGTGTCGGCGAAGGAAGACAAGGAGGAGAGCAAGAAGGCCAAGGTTGGCCCCATTCTAGAGGTACGCCAGGTACCTCTTCCGGGGTGATTGGAACTCCCTCTTTCGAAGATGAAAGGTAAGGAGAAACTGACATTCCATCTCCCCATGGGAAGTAGAGGACCGCCTCCGAAGACTTGAAGATAAAGGCTTCTAAGCGAGGGAAGATATCCCTGTCAGGGGGTTCTATTTCGAGAGGCAACGTTGTCACGCAGTTCCTTCGTAAGCACAAGTCCTTAGCTGAATCATAAGTGAACAAGGGTGTATTAAACATATCCCATTCTTTCTTGGTTGCAAGGGTAATATTTAAAATATATGTTTGCAGTCTAGCATGCAGCCTTCCTCAACAGTCCTCCTCCTCGGGGGATCTTCTTTTGGATATGATGGAGAGCGAGATGCCTCCACAGATCTCCTGGCCAAATAGGGCAGACGACCCCGAGGTGTCGTCCCGGAGGATCTCTCCCGATCAACAAGTGGTGCGGGGGACAATGAAGACTAGGACCGAAGGTGACACTTCGGTTGTCCAGGGTCTGGGGTGTGCGGGGCCCTACGGGGACCAACAATAAAGGCCCCGGACTATCCGATTTATAGCCAGAGACGACTCTAAGGTCGAGTAAACATATTCCTTTGAAGGGAGTCTGTACCCCTACAGCTGCTTCTAGGGATCCGGAGGGGCCGGATACAGTGATGGACATATTGCGATATGCGCCCGTCTCAGAGGAACATCGTACCTTGATGGGTACGGTAGTTGAGACGGTTCTGTCTGCGGAGAGCGGACTGAATGAAGCCTTTACAAGCCTGCTAAGAGGCTTTGAGGTACATAATATAATATTTTCAATTGTGCTATAAACGCAAAATGCGTCTGTGTATAGATAGTAGCCCCTGAGACTCTGGTTGGCGTCCATAGGGAGGTGATCAGAGGATCAAGAAAGATATGCCCAGGAAAAATAATCTAACTAATTGGAACACAGGCTGTTACATCCCTGGCGACTGCCCAAGCAATAGAGCTTGCAGATCTGAAGCAGAAACATGATGTGGCGGATGATGACATCATGCTTATTAACAAGCGGCTCGACGAGGCGCAAGGTATGTCTTTGGGGCAGTCAGTATATGCAAGTACTATAATATGAGCATGACGCTGAGAATTGTATACTGAGATATGCATAACTGTAGATAGTGCTGCCGCAGTGGAGACCCTTCGGGCTGAGCTTGCTCGGGCCAAGGAGCAAGCCAGGATGAGTAATGCGGTTGCCGAAAAGGCAGCTGCTAAATTAAAGGCCGAACAGGCTGCTCGGCGCCAATGCGAGGAGAGAATATCTACTATGGCGCTTGAGCTAAAGGATGCCACTAGCCGGTGCGAATTTCTCGAGAAAGATAACAAAATTAGAGCGGTCGATCTTGACAAGGCCTTACAAGAGGCAAGGGAAGAACGGTCCGAGTCTAGAGCGGCTCAAGAGGAGATCCGACAAGCTGGCGAGATCACGGCTGGTAAGCCCTTCTTATTACAAACTAAATTCGGCAATCCGAAGTATGCCCCGCTTAATCAAATGTGGAGTTCTCCAAACGCATTTTTGGACTTGCCGAAAAGTTTCTCCGATGCGACGCAGTTTTTCCAAGCGCAAGAAGGACATGCAACGGAAAAGCTTTTCTGGTCGCAATTCAGCATGCCAAAGTGTCCGTTGTTGCTGAACGAATAGATGGCCTAGTGGGCCGAACTCCACAAGATATCCGGATCTGCCATGAAGGACGTCGTGGTCCGGCTCTGGCCGACTGAGCCAATTCCAAATAGTTATTTCGGTTTGGTGCAGTGACTTGTTGATGCGGTGTCGCGTATCGACGTCGTTAAGCAGTCAACGTGCATAGAAGGTGCACGGATGGCCTTTGCCCGCGTCAAGACGTATTGGGCGAAGATGAAGGCCACCGATATTGGAGCGAAAAGTCCACCCAGGGCAAGGACCATCACACGCCGGAGCATTATTTTGAGGATGTCCTAGAGGGTGCCCGCTTGATAGAGGGTCAGTGCTCATAAGATATTATGTTCGAGTGAAATGTACCAAAATTGTAAAAACAATATTATGATATATTACGGCTATGTTTTGTATACTTTTGCCTAAAAAGTTTTTGGTGCTTCCTGTGCAGCCATTTTTTGTATAATCTGAAAGTTTACCAGTTGTCGGCTTCGGCCCCCTCACATATAACGCGAGGGTGTTCGAAAAAGCACTTTATCACTCTTAACCCAACATCTTGGTCCATTAAGGAGGTGTCAATGCGGCGAGCCAGGCAATCGGACTATAGGGCTTTAACACTTTCACTTAGTCATAGGAGTTTGACGGTGGGTCTATGATATAGCCCTTGGTATGTATGCGGTTATCCGAATATGATGCGTTTACATACATGACCAGAAGAACGGTCCTTCGTGTAATACGGAAGGAATCACGAAGATTCCGATGAGTCATCGACTGGTTGACCAGCTCTCGCCGCAACATGACAGTCAGTTTTCGGCTTTCTTTACTGAGGTGCTCATCTGGACAAACCAGGACACAATCGCGGTAGTTCTCCCTTTACTACCCTAGCCGATAGAGCGGAACGTAAGGTAGTAAGCACAGGATCCGGGCAACCCAACTATTGACCAAAGACATGATTCGAAGCTGATGCATATAAGGCCAAACTCGTGACGCCGAAGTGTGCTATAGAGCTGTTCGGACTTGTTGGGAACTCATATGTTGCCATATCGAGCCCCTGGCAATATCTGCCGAGGTGCGTGCGTGAAATAACCACAGAAGCAAAATCAGTTCTTTGAGAAAAGCGAATACTGAATACGGGTTATGTTGACTAGCATCTGAATGATATGTCAAGCGCGATCTTTATAGATTATAACGCTACTACCAAGGCTATTTGACAAGCCAGGGGTCGAAAGCTGAGAAAAGGGCGCTTTACAGGTTTGAAATAAAGAGCGCGGTCTACAAAAAACATTTGGACCTCCTGTCGCACGTCTGCGCTGCCTTGCCTTGGTTAAAGGACTTCTCAGCAAATATAGTCACCTGAGGTAAAAGATAAAAAATGGTTAGAAAAAGAAAAAGGCTATGAGAGTGCGGATAGTGTTGTAGGTCTGTCCGCATTGTGCCTCCGTCGGTGACCAGGGTATTTTAAGTGTGTAATTATGTGCGCGGGACAGACTTCGCGGCTATATGGGGCGGACGGCGGAGGCCGAACTGCTAATCCAGCTCTGAGATTGATTGGTCCTGTCTAATGGAGACCGGCGACTTGATGGCCGATGAAATGTGCGGCTTGATAAGGCCGCTTTGTACTTTGGCCGCAGTAGCCATAGTATGCTCCTCTATACGGAGGGAGCATTCCGTATTTCCGTTTATCGTGATGGTGCTGCGTGGATCGGGCATCTTAAGTTGGAGATAGGTGTAATGTGGGACCGCATTAAAGCGAGCAAAAGCGGTACGCCCGAGTAGTGCATGGCAGCTATTGCGGAGCGGGACAATATCGAAGGTCAAGCCTTCGCTTCGAAAGTTGTTTGGCGAGCCGAAACGACTTCCAATGTAATTGAGCCTGTGCAATGAGCTTCTATGCTGGATAATGTTCCCTTGAAGGTAGTTATGGTGGGCCTGATTCTTGAAGGATCAATGCCCATTTTGCAAACAGTGTCTTGGTAGAGTAAATTAAGGCTACTGCCGCTGTCCATAAGGACTTTCGTGAGATGGAACCCATCGATAATTGGATCAAGGATGAGAGCTGCCAGACCTTCATGAAGGATACTAGCTAGGTGGCCCCTGCGATCAAAAGTGATCGGGCGGGCCACCCATTGGCTTAATTTTGGGGCGGCTGGCTCTATGGCGCCGGTGTCCCGTAGCGCGCGCTTGCAGTCCCCTGTAGGGATGTGCGTCACGTATACCATGTTCACTGTCTTTACTTCGGGGGGGATTGCTTCTGAACCCCTTTCTTTGGTTGGCGAGTCTCTTCGTCTTCGCTGTCACTGGGCAGCCCCTTCAACTTGTGTTCGGCATTAAGCTTGCCGACTTGTTTAAAAACCCAATAGATCCTGTTGGTGTGATTGGCTGGTTTAACGGGGGTGCCATGAATCTGGCAGGGCCGATCCAGTATCTTGTCTAAATTGGATGGTCCGTCTCTGTTTGCCTTGAATGGCTTTTTCCGTTAACCGGGTTTGGAACCACTGAATCCTGCGCTAACCGCCGTGTCTTGCGTTCCTTCATTGTTATTGTGATGCTTGTGTTTATTGTGTCATGGCTTGTTGTTGCCGTCTTGAACTTCGGAAGTACCCGGATCAACGATGATGTTGCTTCTATGAGCGAGCCAATTGTCTTCTCTCGCGCAAAAACGGGTCATCAGAGTGGTAAGGGCAGCCATGCATCTTGATTTTTCTTGACCGAGGTGGCGGGCGAGCCACTCATCTCGGACGCTATGTTTAAAGGCCGCGAGGGCTTCGACATCCGGACAATCGACAATTTGGTTCTTTTTTATTAAGAACCTAGTCCAGAGCTTCCTGGCAGACTCCCCGGGCTGCTGGATGATGTGACTTAGGTCATCGGCGTCCGGAGGCCAAACATATGTACCTTGGAAGTTATTGCGGAAGGCGTCTTCCAAGTCTTCCCAGCTGTCGATGGAGTTCTCAGGGAGGCTGTTCAGCCAGTGCCGCGCTGGCCCCTTTAGTTTTAGTGGGAGATATTTGATGGCGTGGAGGTCATCACTGCGGGCGATGTGGATATGGAGGAGGAAATCTTCAATCCATATTGCGGGGTCTGTTGTTCCATCGTATGATTCGATATTCATGGGTTTAAACCCTTCCGGGAATTCATGTTCCATTACTTCATTAGTGAAGCAGAGGGGGTGTGCGGCGCCTCTATATCGGGTCAAGTCGCGACGTAGCTCGGATGGAGTTCGTCTGCGGTTTTCAGCCCGAGTGTGGTTATGTTTGTCACATCCGGCCGGATGGCCATTATCGCGCATCGGTTCATGCCCCCGCGATCCATAGATTGATCTGGTCTGACCTGCTCTATTTTCCAGGTCATGTCGCAGGTCATATGTGTATCCCCGAGATGTTCTGTCTCTGTTTTTACGGTGAAGTAGTGCGGGCCGGTGTTCGGCTTGAGTTGCCGCTTTGTTCAGGCCACGTGGTGGTCGGTCAGCCGCATTATGCGCTGGTAGGATGGGGTCCAGCGCCTCGTCACCGAATTGGAGGTAACAATATGCGTTTCGGGTAACTTTTGGTTGGGCGCTTAGAGCCGTATTCCTTGGCTTCCAGGACATTAGTCCATCTGTCATTGAGTAGATCTTGATCAGCTTGAAGTTGCTGCTGCGTTTTTTTTGTGGGCTCCTTGCAGTGGCTATTAGCCGGCGCTTAAAGCGCACCTAATCAACGGGCTCCTCAGGCACGATAAAGTCTTTGTTGTCGAGGCTCGCCTCATCCTTGGAGGGTGGAAGATAATTACTGTCCTCCGAGTCTTCGTTAACGCCTGTTCATTAAGGCTGACTCGCCCATCCACCCGTTCATCCTGTTCGGAAGTTGGCTCAACGGGGTCTTCGTTGTCTTCGGCATCGTCCGAAGTATTATTTTCTCCTATGCCAATATTTCTGTTTTTTCCACGGCGTGGTTTAGAGCGGCGCCGCTGACGTCGGTGCTTTGGTTGTGTCTCAGGAGGCTTATCCTCGACTCGATCCTTTTCATTGTCGCCGTTGTTCTCTTTGGGTGTATCCATCATGTATACATCATATGAGGAGGTGGTTGTCCAACGCCCTGTAAGCGGTGGTTTTTGTGCCTGGTCCTTTCCGGCATCGTCGTCCAAACCGTCGATGTCTTCAGAGCCGTAATCGAGCATGTCGGTTAAGTCTTCGACGGTGGCTATGAAGTGGGTGGTGGGTGGGAAGCGGAATTCTCCGTCATCAGCTTCCAATCCAAACCGGATATACTTCGGCTGAGAGTCCCCTGATAAGGAGATGGCTTTTAATGAGTTTAGCACATCGCCTAAAGGTGAGTGCCGGAAGATGTCAGTGGAGCTGAATTCAACGATCGGCGCCTGATCAGGTTCGATGGGCGTGGATGCACGCGGTTCGGAACCTATGGCCGGAGACGAATCTGAGGTTCCGGTGACATAGGCCCTGCTCGAGGTTGGATCTGTGTGCGGCTCTAATGCCGCTGAGTCTGCGGCTTCCGCGGCAGGGTAGAGCTTCCCGTCCTCGGAAGGCGCAATCTTCTCCGGATCCAGGGCTAGAGCAGTTACAGGCGCTATCTCCTGGGCACGGTCCGATGACAGATTTAGGTCATGTTCATCGTGGTGGCAGGGAGCGGCTTCCATGGGCTCGAATCCGTCGAAGATCATGTCTCCGCGGATATCGGCAACATAATTCAAGCTTCCAAACTTGACCTGATGGCCAGGGGCGTAGCTGTCGATATGCCCTAGATGGCCAAGCGAGTTGGCCCGCAGTGCGAAGCCGCCGAATACGAAGATCTGTCCGGGGAGGAAAACCTTCCCCTGGACTGCATTGTTGTACATGATTGACGGAGCCATCAAACCTTTTGGTGACGACGCAGCGGAACTCTCAATGAATGCACCAATGTCAATGTCAAAACCGGCGGATCTCGGGTAGGGGGTCCTAAACTGTGCGTCTAAGGTTGATGGTAACAGGAGGCGGGGGACACGATATTTACTCAGGTTCGGGCCCTCTCTGTGGAGGTAATACCCTACTTCCTGCTTGATTGATCTTGATGAATTTGAGTATTACAAGAGTTGATCTACCACGAGATCGTAATGGCTAAAACCCTAGAAGTCTAGCCTGTATGATTATGATTGCATCTGTGGACTAAACCCTCCGGTTTATATAGACACCGGAGGGGACTAGGGTTGTACAAAGTCGGTTACAAAGAAAGGAATCTACATATCCGAACGCCAAGCTTGTCATCCACACAAAGGAGAGTCCCATCCAAACACGGGAAGAAATCTTCTGTCTTGTATCCTTATAGCCCATCAGTCCGGCCCATGCTACATAGTCCGGCCGTCCGAGGACCCCTTAATCCAGGACTCCCTCATTCGACGCCCTCTGGACGTCCAGACCCCCGCGAGCCACCGGACGACCGACGTCCTCCGAACGTCCGACACCTGTGTGTGCACAGCCGGGCCCGAGGCCCATGTATCCCCTCCTCACTTACCCCTTCGTGGGCTAGCCTATATATACTCCTTCCCCTTCCTATAGTTAGGGTTAGCAAATATGATAGTTCATTTGTATGTGAGCTTTGCTCCTACATACCTCTACTCTTGAGAGAGAGACTACCACTCCCATGGAGTTCAAGACCTCCATGTGAGAAGATCCTGCGGGATATCATCAAGACCCCCTCACGGGAGGATGCCCCCCCCCCCTTAAGACCTCCTCTTGGAGATGAACTTTACCTTATATCTTTCCTTTTATTGTTCATGCACCCTTGTGGATCTTGTGTGTTTGACTGTCTAGTGGATGTGTGATTGGACTTGTTCTTGAGTGTTTCCCTCGTGATTTTCCTCATGATTCCCCTCGTGTTTCCCCTTGTGTTCTTCGTGTTGTTCGTGGGATCCCCACCATTTCGTGAAAGATCGGACGTAGGGTTTCCACCCTACATGAGGGAGGTTAGAGGGCTCTCATGCCCATCTACTCTTAGATAGAAACTCTTGGTAGCAATATCATACACCATTGTAAAACCCTCGCACAAGATTTCCCTCCACCATGAATAACAGAAACAACCAGGATGTAGTGTGTTACTCTCTGGAGGCTTTAACCTGGGTTAAACGCTCGTGTGATCTCCGACCTATGACTTCCAGCTGCGCTTGGACCCCTACCGAGGGATCTGACGGTTTTCCACACCAAGAAAGAAAGTCTTGCAGACGTGCGACAAACTCGACATCCTGACGAAGCGGAGCTTGAGCTAGCTACTTCAAGATGAAGTGGCCCAACCCGCTGAAGGGGTGGGCCTCCACTTAGTTCTACTGCGTGGAGCCGTTGAGTGTAGTCGGCGACGTTGTCCTGCAGTCATACTCTCATACGCTAATTGCCAGTGAAGTCTTTAAGGCGACACATGATTGTGATTTCGGACTAATAGAATCATGGCTGGTTGATCTGTAGAAAAAAATGTCCTTTACTCCGACCAGGCTGTTGTTGAAGACTACATTTGCTGGTATGCTCTTCTTTTGTCTTTTGTTGGTAGTTTGTATGATAAGCTGTAGTTAGAAACCTTACCTTTTAATTCATCTCCTGGAGATCTGGCTTGTAGACTCAGGGCATCTCCAATACTGACCCCGCAAACCAGACACCACATCCATTCGCGGACCAGGGGGAGGCAGTCCGCAGACACTGATGCAGGAGCCGGCCATCCAAAGGTAGTCACATACATTTTAAGCGGGATTTCAACTAACTGGACAAATTGCATGCAAACCGGATGATTTGCATACAAACCGGACGAAGTCATTTATTTCGGACATATTTCAACTAAACTATAGTGGACTACACTAATATTAGTCTATGGCGGTGGCCTTCCTGAGATCCAACTGACGGCTGCCTCCCATGATATACTTTTCCTCGTTATCCACGATGGCCACGGAAGTGCCGGCCTCCATGAACATGCCTTCTCTCTCCCCTTGCCTCACGCGTTGCCGCCATTGCTCGCTGCGGATTTGCCGGAAGACAGCGTTGGCCAGCTTGGACAGCCAAAATTTTAATTTGTTGGGAGATAGTGGTTGGCGACGGATTTGTAATATGTCGATTTTGGATTTCCTTGTTTTATACTTTTTGTTTAAGAATTAATAAGTGTTGTTATGTGCATTACAGTGAAATGATGCAGGTCATAAGGTTTAACTTTTTCTAAAAGAAAAAATGGGTTTCCCTTGCCGTGGTTCAGCTCAGTATATGTACCACTGGAGATGGAGATGGAGATGGGTAGAAAACACAGGGGTGTACGTGCCGTCGGTGTGTGACGCACATTTAGTAGCCAGCCCAAGTAGGTGGTGTTGGCGGTTGGAACTTGTGTTGAACCTTTTCCCCCTTGTCCTTGGTGCATGGTTGCAACCTTTTGTATACGGCAGGACCAGGCCAAGGTCCCCTTGGTGAATTTCTACTACTTTTTTTTAACTGGAATTTCTACTACTTGGTGGTACGGCGAAGGTTTATCTGAAACGCTTCTTTTTATTTAATTTATTAATCGCGTCCGTTGCGAAAGGGAGCGTGCCTTGAGCTTCAGAAAGCTCCATAGAATAGAAATGTGTGTGTCGCCGTGTCCGTGTCGACTGCCAGCTTGGATGGAATCAGCAGCAGGACACGCAGCAAGATGGATCGGCCTGGACAGCCCGGCCACCGTGACCAAACACACGTTCTGAAAACACGAACACGCACCTCGAGAGGCGCCGCACGCCGCGTCTCGCGCCCAGCACTGCACTGCCGCGCAACAGTCCTAGCTGCTGTGACTGCGAGCGTGTACGAGCGGATGAGATAGCACGCTCACGCTTCGATACCGAACCCTGTCACATTATATCGCGCGATGGATGGATGTACACCTACGTACAAAGTACTGTACGCGCCAGAAATCACTGTTAGTTTGGCTAATTTTATTTATTTATTTATTTGTATCGCGTAAAGTACACCTACGTACAAAAAAAGTACATTCCGTCACCAAATCACTGTTTAGTTTGGCTAATTCACACTATATCGCGCGATTGATGGATGTACAAAGTACACACAAGTATGTGCCAGAAAGCACTAGTATTTGATTAACACCCGGTTCCGCGGTTAAAACACCCATTAACACCCGGATCCGCACAGGAGCTCACCGACCTGCCATGATTAATTAGGTAACGGAATGATTAGCCAGCATCAACGGTTGGACGGACCCCATCCATAAACCAGCGCGCTGCGTCAGCACAAACAGTGACCCAGGTTCAGGATTCTGATGTCGACGACGATGAACGATTGAGCCAGTGGATGCTGTGTGCCGACATAGGTTCTCACCAGCAAAACTATGTTTGCGTTCCCAAATCTCTAGTACTGCTCCTATGTTGATTTTGGACACGGATGACAATGACACAAACGGGTGCTTAATAGTGTGTGCGCTTTCACACACGTACCCCTGACGGGGATGACAATGGCATCATGGAGTAGTTGAATTGGAGCATCGCAGAGAGGTCGCATACGATCGACCACCCAATGTTTGATTGAACCAAATCTATTCGCGTGCTGTCTCATTGTGTGTCCGATATCAACCGGTTTCCTACACATGGCGTACGCCCTTGAGCCACTTGTACAACCATCAATCTCAGAACCTCCTAGGCACAGACTTGTTTCAGAGCATCTCCAACAGCCGCGACGCGCCATGCCTAAAATCGCGTTTGCCGCATGCTTGCTTGGCTGGTTTGTTTTGCACACATACACATGGCTCCAAATCAATGCTCAGAGATCTGTCTGACAAGACGCAGCTCCAACAACGCTAAAAAATGCAGCCTTGCACAAGGCCACATAAAGACAGCCAAATATGCCATTTGGACCCAATTATAAACATTCAATCAAAATGCAATGAACATGTGAAATTTAACAAGTTGATGATGAATACATAAAAAGTCGCCCACAAGTTCATCCAACCAAGACCAATGCGAATTGTTGGACCCAACACCCATAGTTGACATGTATGCATCATCGTTGAGACTACAAATGCAAATATAAGCTATCTATATGATGATGCATTGAACAAATAACAAGAAAATAAAAGTTGGAACTTTTTTCACCTTGGGGGCATTTCGTCGAGCACGTGGTGCGCGTCGGCCGCCGGCTCAACGGTTGAGCTTGCCGGCGCTTCGGTAGACGCCGGAGCCGTCCGCCGCCCTGCAAGCTTCTTCTTCTTCGAGGTGCCGGAGCCGTCCGCCGCCTTCTTCTTCGCGGATATTTTTCTTTTTTCGCCTCAATGGTGCGGCAGTAGCACGGACGGCGCCGCCAAGAACGCCGCTCGTCGGCGTGGTCATCCGCGGCGGCAAGAAGAGATCACACATGAGGCCGACCGATGGCGAACTCCGTGCCAGCTTGGCAGCCATACAGCAACGCCGCCGCTTAGGGTTTGCGGCGGCGGCGGCGGGAGAGGGTCGCGGCAGAGAGGGTGAGAGGGCTCGGTGTGCGCATCCATGGCGGAAGAAGCGCGGCCTTGGCCTTGAGTGGAAGAAGAAGGAAAAAGGGAAGTTGGCAGCCTGAGCGTGTGCAGCATGGAAGTAGACGCGAAATCAACAGCGCGGGATGGGGCATTCACCAGCGCCTAACTCGCTTTAGCGCTTTTTTATGCTACCACGGAAATGTCTTGACGCGTTCTACATGCGCTAGCTAAAATAAGCGTTTTTTAAATGCCGGCGCTAGATAATATGGCATTGTTGGAGATGCTCTCAGAAACTCGCAGCCGCACTCCAAAGCAGCACATAGAAAAACACCATCCCTACTTGCAAATCCGCCTACAAGCACTAGAATACTCCACGGTGGCGCTCTCAGATGAAACACACACATATGTATAGTTAAAATAACTTGAACATCCCCGTCACTGAACTCCACAGAGAAGAGACCAACGTCGCCACTGCGTAGCCTGATTAGCGCTAAACAATGGGTAGAGATATGATTAATTAGCCACACCATCCCACGCTAGCACCGCATATAAATAAAACACGCCGTGACAGTGCCGCAAGCAAACATCCAAGACGTCCTCGTCTCACGTTAATCGATCACCGCACTCACGACCCCGAACCATCGAGATAAAACAAACCCTTGGAGCCGAAAAAAGAAGGCCGACGCAAGAGGCGCCGTCTCGAACCCTCCGGAAGACGAAAATGGCGTTGCCATTGCCACTGATCAACGTCGATGACCTCACAGGCAACAGCGACGCGCCACCAGTTCATGGAACCGTTAATGGAGCACCGATTCATGGCGGCCATGACAACAACAATGGTTGTAATTAAGGAGTGCAGGGCCAAAATTTATCGGATGGATCGTGGAACATTACATTACATCGCGGGACGGGATCGCTGTCGCCATTTACATGTCTGCTAATTCTCGGTGCGCTAAGCTACGTAACTTGCTGCTAGCTAGGCTAATGGTACCGCTCGCTAAGCCCAGGCCGTGCTTCTCTGGTTTGACAGTTGATGCTGCGGCGGCGAGCCTGGGCTTCGCGTCGTGCTCGTCGGCCCGTGGCGGCTCACATGACGGAGCAGGCGTTGGGGTTCTCGTCGCTGAACATCTGGGGCGCGTGGGCGGGGTACGTCGCGTAGGGCGGCGGGTACTGGGGACCGGCGTTCGGGTAGAAGCCCGGGTTCGGCGGCGGCGGCGCCGCGCCGTAGTAGCCGACGGGCGCCGGGGGGTACGGCATGTAGCCGTACTGTGGGGGCATCTGGTACATGCTCGGGTCCGCCATGGGCATCGGCGCCACGGACGCCGCGGACTTGTCCTTCTTGTCCTCGCCACCGCCGTCCTTCTTCTTTTCGCCGCCGTCGCCAGCGCCCTTGTCCTTCTTCTTGTCACCGTCGTCTTTCTTGTCGCCGTCCTTCTTGCCGGGGGTGACGACCTCCACCGGCCGACTGAGCTTGTCTCTGAGGTAGCCCGGCAGGGCGGCTGCGTCCATGGTGCCAGTCACCTTCACCAGGTCCTTGGCCACGTCCACCATCACTTCCTTCACTCCTGCGTAGAAACAAAACAAGAGAAGAAGGTGTCAGTCAGTTTCTAGCAAGATTCAAAAGAATGATTCCTTCTTCCAGGCCGGAATGAATCTGCGGCCAAAAGGAAGAAACAGAAAACTGACCTTTGATCTTGTTGACGCGGCGCTTGATGCGGTCGATGCAGCCGTCGCAGTGCAGCCTGATCTTGAGCGTCACTGTCTCCTGGTGGAATCAAGGAAAAATGGCAAGATGAATTTGAGACCAAATCTTCATTTACAACACCTGCAAGTAACTAACTGCATATCACAGAGTTGAATTCTACAGTAGTCAGCGAGCCCAGGGACGAACCTCTTTGGGCTCCTTTGGTTTCTTCTCCTCCTCCTTGGGCTTGTCGGCGGTTTCCACTTTTTTCTCCTTTTTCTCAGCACCGGCACCGCCCTTCTCCTTGTCTGCTGCCTTGCTCTTCTCTTTCTCCGGCTTATCGCCGGCGTCGGCCTTGTTGTCCTTGGCTTTCTCCTTGTTGTCCTTGTTGGGCGAGGCGGCTCCGGCGGAGACGATTTGAACGGGCTTCTTGGTCCTGGCCTCGATGCGCTCTTTGATCTCCGCCGCGTCCGCCGCGCCGGTGACGACCACCTTGTTGGCCGCCGTGTCAGTCTTAACCGACTCCACGCCTGCGGAGAAGCAAAGGGAAACGGTCAGAAAGAAATCAGTCGTGGCACAAAGAATGGAACCGTAATTTAAGGAGGTGGAGAGGAAATGAATGAAAGGAAGAAGCAGACGTACCAGGGGCGTTCTTGATGGCCCGCTTAACCTTGGTGGCGCAGCCGGCGCAATGCAAGTCGACCTTGAGCACGATGGGTTCGGGCGGCGCCGCGGCGTCCTTGTTGTGGTCGCCGCCGTCTGCCTTGCCCGGCTTCTCCTTCTTGTCCTCGCCCATGGCTTGGCGGAGCTCCGGTGGAGGGAGGGAGGGAGGTAGTTAGTGCGTGCGTGGGCGCGGGCGCGGGCGCGTGGGTTGGAGGAGAGGAGCAGGTGGTGTTGTGCTTGGAATGAAGGGGCAGGAGAGGTGGGGTGGGGGCGGTGTTAAATAGGAAGGAGAGTACCGTACAACTACAACAACTTGTGTGAGGTGGGTGGGCGGAGTGAAGGAAGGAGGGCGCAGAGTTTGAGTGGCAATGGCGGCCGGGTCTGGATCGGTGGGAAGCGGGTCGGGTGGAAGGTTGCTGACTGGGACTGGGACTGCTGACCCGGCTAATAAGCCTGGGTGTTCCTCTTCGTCTTCCTGGCTGCTTCGTTGCATTTTCCACGTGGCCCTTGATGACTAGGAGTGGAGCAAGCCGTAGACTAGACTATGATGGAGCGTAATTCAGCCTGCCCTGCGCATTGTGTTTGATTTCTCTGGAGAGATGCTGCTTCCTGCGAACCTGCCGGGTCTACATATCGAGCGAGGAGGTGATTGCAACGGTGGAAAACAGGAAAAGTAGTACTAGTAGGTGCCATATTGATTCGTTGGATGATTTTGCGAGTCAATGGCAGGGAAGGGCAGGGCAAAAACCAAAAAAAGTAGTACTAGTAGGTGCCATCTTTTATTGCAAACCCGTGCGTGTTTCAGGTTACTAGTGCTGAGTGCTGAGCAGGTGGCGGCCCGTTGCTTGAGACAGGCGGAATCGGGGCAGCCAAGCCAAGCGGCGTCGATCCGGGAGGAGGCTAGCTTCCCGAGTCCTCCTCCTCGTCGCTGCACAGTTTGGGAACCAAAATTTTCAAATGCTTGCCTCAGTGTTTCGAATTCCGAACGCGAGCAGTGACGGTAAGTGGGCCCGCAGTGGACGAATGATGGGCTGCATGGGTCTACCACGTGGCCCGCTTTATTATAGGTGGTGGCTTTGGGTGCATCCGCGTAATTCCTTCCCGCTCGCTTTCACCAAATGTTGGGCTGCCGCTCGCTGGGTTGGTTTCACTCATGCTGTGTGCGTGATTGGAGAAACGAGCGTGCTTCAATGCTCCCGAGGCTTACCCTTTTCGGGCTCGGGCTCTGAGAAACCTGGGCCGGGCTTCATTCAGTCTTCAAGAAAAAAGAGAGGGAACCCTGGTTTACTGTAACACAGACACATGATCTCGGGAGCTCCTATATGTCGCCAATCCGAGCCAGCGCGGGGTCCAACTCGCGACCTTAGCATCCTGCATGCCTCATGATAGCCAGCGGAGCTAATGTGCGTCGAACACCCCGAAACTTGAGAACTGTAAAAAAGAGTGACAAGTGTAGTAGCGAACCGAGGAACCATACCGGATACTGTAGCGACACGGACTAGGTACTAAAGTAATTGTTTAAAACTCCAAAATCTTTTTTAACAAAACCCGGTTATTTTTTCAAAAGCAGGAATAAATTTTAAAAAAAATCCAAAAGAGAGAATTTCAAAAACCACGAACATTCTTTGAGAAGCACAAACAAATTTTTGGAAAGTTCGACAAAAATTCTAAAACGGTAAATTAGAAAAACCACAAACATTCTTTGAAAAGCACGAACAAATTTGGGAAAATTCAAAAAAAAAACCAAACCAGAAAATTTGAAAAGCCACGATTATTCTTTGAAAAGCACGAGCAAATTTCGGAAAATCCAAACAATTTAAGAAATAGTAAATTTAATAAACTGCAATTTTTTCCTAAAAGCATGACCAAAATTTTGAATTTTCAGGAAAAATGAAAACAGAAAAATTGGAAAACCAAGAACATTTTTCAGAAAAAGCAAGTTTTTCTTAAAAAATTGAACACTTTCTGTAAACACGAACAAAGTTTGAAACTACTACCATGGTTTGAATTCCTGGAATGTTTTACCAGGAACATTTTATGAAATTCCGAAGACATCATTAAACCGCAAACATTTTTTGTAGTTGTCAACAAATTTTGAAAAACATGAACTTCTTCAAAATTTCCAAACAAAGTTTTTAGACCACAGACATTTTGGAAACATATTTTTTTTAAATTGTATTTTTTTTAGATATCGGAATATTTTTAAATTCTGAACAAAATTTTGAATATGCGAATGTTTTTTTAAATTCGCAAAAAAATATTGAAAACATGAACATTTTTTAGTTTGTGAGAAAAAGTGATAAGAGGGACAATTTTAACATTTTTTAGTTTTATTTAGAAATACAAACATTTTTAGAAATTTCTGAACCACTTTTTACAATATGAGCATTTTTCGAATTTATGGAAAAAATTAAAAACACAACATTTTGTGAGATCTTACACATTTTTATGGGCACGAACATTTATTAAAAATTTAGAACATTTTTTGAGAAAGAAAACTAAAATTGAAAAAGAAAAGAAATGAGAAGCGAAAAATGTAAAAGAGAAAAAAGAAATAGAAAATTTAAAAGGAATATAAAAGAAAGAAATAAAGAAGGAAAGGGAAACAGGATAAATTGTAGCTTAATTTGTTGGTTGCTCGTGTTTATTTTCCGTTGTCCAGTTTTACGAAGTAGGGTGAGAGAAATTGTTGGGTCGCATACATACAAAGATGAACGGAGGAGTGCAATAAAGTGAAATAACCAAAAAAAAAAATACTGGCTTGGTAGCTGTCAGCACATATTATCCTCCTTTTGAAATTGTAATTTTTTTAGATATCGGAATATTATTTGAAATTCTGAACAAAATTTTGAATATGCGAATGTTTTTTAAAATTCCCCAAAAATTATTGAACACATGAACATTTTTTAGTTTGTGAGAAAAAAATGATAACGGGGACAATTTTAACATTTTTTTATTTTATTTAGCAATACGAACATTTTTAGAAATTTCTGAAGCACTTTTTTTACAAAACTAGCATTTTTTGAATTCATGAAAAAAACACAACATTTTTTGAATTTACACATTTTTATTAGCACGAACATTTTTTGAAAATTTAGAACATTTTTTGAGAAAGAAAAATAAAATTGAAAAAAGAAAAGAAATGAGAAGCCAAAAATGTAAAAGAGAAAAAAGAAATAGAAAATTAAATATAAAAGAAAGAAAGAAAGAAAGAAAGAAGGAAAGGGAAATGGGATAAATTGTAGCTTAATTTGTTGGTTGCTTGTGTTTACTTTCCGTTGTCCAGTTCTACGAAGTAGGGTGAGAGGAATTGTTGGGTCGCATACATACAAAGATGAATGGAGGAGTACAATAAAGTGATAATAACCAAAAAAATTACTAGCTTGATAGCTGTCAGCACATATTATCCTCCTGTGATTGCTTGCTTACACTTATCCACTTTGCTTACAATGCCGAACGCCGGAAGGTATCATATATATATCATCCATTCCTCTTTCATAATGCACCTCAAATACACAATGAACATGTGAATTCCCATCAGGCTTACCATACTATAGACATATTTGATTTATTCCATAAGATCAAATGGAATTACTTAGTGTAGTAATAAAGGAGAACATGTTGGAGCATGCGTTTTGTTGCCTCTTCCACCTGAAAAATTCTCTCTGAACCGTTGCGTCAACATACACCGTTGAGCAAGGAGCGAAGTATATTTAGTGTAATGGTTAATGCCTATCATGTATGTTATAGTTCCAAACTGAGTGACCAATTTGAAAGGAATTCGCAGGATTATGCCCTTATACATGTCTATCATGTATCATAGAATTTCTTTTTTTAATCATAATCAAAGAAAGGCAAAAAATCAACTTACATCTAGACATTTATCCAAGGTATGAGTAATCCAAATAGTTTTGAGTGCCTGGTCAATATTTTAACAAGCAATGTGATTTTACACTGAAAATTTTGAGCATTCTCAAAAGAATTATAAAAACAAAACTAAGCAAGGGTTGGTTATTTAGTAACATGTTAACCGGGGTAGAGCAAAGTCTGATGGGATTTATCCTGAAGATTAATACAAGAAAAACACAATGGCATTGGACATAAACCGAAGCATAAGATGATTGTTCTTAAAAACTGAACAATAAATGAGAAGGGTGACATAATAGTATAATTTTGTAAATGGCTAGCTTAGCATATATAAGCTAACAAAGTATAGATGTTTACTTAGTTTGAGTTATAAACGTACAATATAAGCAAAACCATTAGTTGCATATATACGAGTCTTCACTTCGTAGGACGTGTGAGCTAACATGTAGACTGGAATCCTCTACTTTCTCAATTAGCAACCTAAATGTGCACATAAATGAATATACTCACCTCATACTTAATATTAAAAAGAGATGAACATTAGATGGCCATGAAAACAGATGCTCGAAAAAAATGGAAGCTATTCTTGAGAAAAGCCTGCTATTACCAATCAAACATGCAAATGTAAAGCCTTTGAATAGGTAGAAACATTAATCAAATATAATCACCACAAAATTTGCCAATACCATAAACAGTACTACCATAATTTGCCCATGGACTTTCACTGGCGCAATATTTAACAATCTTTTTAAGATGATACAACTATTATGTTAGCCAAGCAACCTCTGTTTGCTAACTGTAAACTATCAGTACTTATTCCACAAGGGATAAGCATCAAAATCAACCTGTGTGAATGCCTTCTTTTTGAGGAAAACTGCGTATTTAAATGCATATCCTACAAAATCTGAAAACTTACGGATTCTGAAACTGACAAAAAATTACTTGCACCAAAACACATAAGAAGTAGGGTCACAAGTTGCAGCGAGAAAGAAAACATATGTGGTCGAATAGGAGAAACATTGTAAGGGCATATTTATCCCCAAGTGGTTTTGGTGATTGATGACAATGCTTTTGCGGACTAATCGTGTGCGTTAAGTTTCTTTCAGAGATTCATCCATTGGCATGAGACGATTTTCTCCCCTCGGTGTTTTATTCAAGACGGTGTAGCTCATTCGTTTCGTTGTTGGTGGACTAGTTTCGTAGGATTCACCGTACTATTAAGAGGGGATCCGCTTTGGTAAGACTTGGGTGGAATCAACACGTACACATCCCAATCACACCCATCGTCTTCCTTTCGCATCTCTGGAGCGGCAAACTTCTCTTCAGACTGCTTCTGTCTCTGCGGTAGTACCGCTGATTCACAACGAGTAGTACCGCCGAAGCCCTCCAATGTAGTACCGCCTCACGAAGCGGTAGTACCGCTCAGGATAGTAGTACCGCCATGGCTTCGCCGTAGTACTATAGCTGTTCCGCGCTACTACCGCCTCGATTCGAGACTGGTGTTTTCTCGTGTCGGGTTTTGCGGCACTACAAGCAGCAGTAGAAGCGGTAGTACCGCTCCTACTACCGCGGTAGTACCGCTCTGGGGCCAGTGGCCTGTCTTCCTCGCCAGCGCGGTAGTACCACTAGGTAGGGAGTGGTAGTACCGCTCTCAGCGGTAGTACCGCCCTTCCCTAGCGGTAGTACCGCTCTGTGCGGGGCTGCACTGTGGGGTAACGGTTGGATTTGTTCCCCCATTATATAAAGGTGTCTTCTTCCTCCAAGTTGACCCACCTCTTTCCCCCAAAGCTCCATTGTTTCTCAAAGCTCCATTTTTGCCCGATCTCTCTCCCTAGCCAATCAAACTTGTTGATTTGCTCGGGATTGGTTGAGAAGGCCCAGATCTACTCTTCCACCAAGAGAAATTTGATTCCCCCCACTTATCCCTTGCGGATCTTGTTACTCTTGGGTGTTGAGCACCCTAGACGGTTGAGGTCACCTCGAAGCCATACTCCATTGTGGTGAAGCTTCGTGGTGTTGTTGTTGTTGTTGGGAGCCTCCGATTGTTGTGGAGATTGCCCCAACCTTGTTTGTAAAGGTTCGGTCGCCGCCTTCAAGGGTACCAATAGTGGAATCACGGCATCTCGCATTGTGTGAGGGCGTGAGGAGAATACGGTAGCCCTAGTGGCTTCTTGGGGAGCATTGTGCCTCCACACCGCTCTAACGGAGACATACTTCCCCTCAAAAGGAAGGAACTCCGGTAACACATCCTCGTCTCCACCGGCTCCACTCTTGTTTATTTCGTCCCTTTACTTTTGCAAGCCTACTTGTTTTACATCCTTTGGTTGCTTGTGTGCTAGTTGTCATTGCATCATATAGGTTGCTCACTTAGTTGCACATCTAGACCACCTATTTTCTTACAAAGTTTAATTTGGTAAAGATAAGCTTAAAAATTGTTAGTTGCCTATTCACCCCCCCTATAGTCAACCATATCGATCCTTTCAATTGGTATCAGAGCCTCGTCTCTTTTTAAGGACTTTACCGTCCAAAGAGTATGGTTGATGTCGTAGATGAGGTGGGAGAGCACTCCGGTGCGAATCCGATCTCATCTACGGGAGATGGGGGTAACTCGATCTCACGTGAGGAATTCAATGTGGATTTGGAAACATTGAAAACCTCCATGACGATCGAGGTCAAGGACATGTTTAAGGAATTTCTAGAAGGACTTAAACAATCTACCTCGCCGATGAAAGTGGGTGATCCCACTAACAAGGTGACGAATGCTCCCTCCGACAAGGGGGAAGCTAACATTGATAAGAGTCCTTCTATTAGTGGTAGAAATGGTACCGACATCTTTGCCCATGTGGAACCCCCGGTTTATGGAGGGCCAATCCCCTCCACTCATTTGAATCATGCCGGTCCTCCACCTAAATATGAGAAATATGAAGATTTTGATTCTTGGGTCTATCGCTTTAAGCGTCATTTAAAACATGTGAACACTAACCTTTGGAGAATCATTGAAGAAGGTTTTTATCCTCATGACCCAAGCAACTTCACCCCTCGAGAAGCCGTGGACAATCAATTCAATGAGAGTGCTCTCTTCATCATCCAAGATGCAATTCTTCCCGAAGATCTTCCTCATCTCCGACCCCATGTCATGGCTAAAGAAGCATGGAAATGTGTTGAGGGTCTCTATCGTGGAAGTGCTAGCATTCAACGCTCCAACTATGAAGTGGTGCAAGATGAAGCCGATGAGTTTGCAATGAAAGAAGATGAAGAACCTCGTGAGCTCTTTCGAAGAGTGACCAAACTCGCGGTCGCACTTCGAGATCATGGAAGCAAGGACACGGATGACAATTGGATCAAGCGGAAGTTCCTCAAGGCCATGATGCCCTACAACAAGGCCATGTCCTCCGTCATTCGTCAACGACCGGACTTCCACTCCATGACCTCAAGTGAAGTGTTGGATGAGTTCGTTGCAATGAGCATCTTGGACAAGACCGCCGACAATGCGGTGCTTCGTTCTTAAAGAGCAAAGAAGCCTAACCTTGCTTTGAAGGCCAAGGTTACTATGGAAGAAGAGGAAGAAGTGGAAGATGAGGAAAGCAACCCCGAAGACACCAAGTTTGATTACCATGAGCACATGGCCCTTGCTTCAAGACAATTTTGGAGCAAGAAGAGTTCAAGACCCAACTTCAACAAGAACAACTCAAGTGGCGTCAAGGGCAAGCAACGAGTTAGAACTTGCTTCAACTATGGCAATGTGAGCCATTTCGTTGTGGATTGTCCTTACAAGAAGCGGGAAGACAACGGTGGCAAGTTCATCCGAAAAGACAAAGCTAAGTCCTTCCCCAACAAGAACAACTTTGCCAAGAAGACTCCCAATCGTGGGTTGGTGGTTCAAGAAGAATACCAAGAGGATGACGATGATGATGAAAATGAAGAAGCGATGGCCATGGCGTCCGTTGCCATTGCTACTACTCCCCGGGTGTCTCTCTTCGAATCACCGAACGAAAACATCACCGCCAGATGCCTCATGGCTAAAGCTTCAAACAAGGTAACCCCCAACATCACAACCACCATCATTACTAATCCCTCCTTGGAGGATTGCGTTGATGAACATGTTGAGTCTAATGAGGAAGTGAATGAATTTGAGTCTTTTATGAGTAAGCTCAAGGGAAAGTCCAAGAAGCACTTTGTTGCTCTCTTAGAACAACTTGGTGAGGCCAATGACATGATCGAGGCTCACGAAGAAACCACCTCCAAGATGGAAGGTCATAGTCGTGACTATGCCGATGAGATATCGGATCTCTCAAATGCTCTTGAGGAAGAGCGTGTGCATCGTTTGACTCTTGAGGAGTCACACAATGATGATCATGCTAAGTTAAAGAAAGATCTTGATCATGCTCTTGTCGTGTCTCGTGTGCTAACATTCGAGAAGGCTAAACTTGGGGTTGATCATGCTAGACTCAAAGAGGAGTTTGAGATACTTGACAAGGCCCACAAGGTCTTGAAGGGTACTCATGCTAATCTCAAAGAGTATCATGCTCAACTCCAAGTTACGCTAATCAAGGAAAAGGCCACCTTTCCTCATATGGTATTAATTGATAATGCATGTGCTACTAACCCATGTTGTGAGCATGTGCATCTTGTGGAGGAGAATGCCAAGTTGAAGGATCAACTTGAGAAAGGCCTTGTGTCTTGAATTTAAGGTGAGAAGAACCTCAACGACCTTTTGAGCAATCAAAAGGAAGTTGTGGCCAAAGAAGGAATTGGGTTTGCACCCAAGTCCAAGAGCAAGAAGAAGAACAACAACAAGACCAAACGTCCTCCTCCTCTCAAACAAATGTTTGTGAAAGAGGGAGAGGGTGCTCCTAAGAAGAAGAAGGAGAAAGTGAAGGGAGTTGATGTCCAAAAGGGCAAAAGCATTTCCTCAAACAAAGCCGGCGACTTTAACCCGTCATATGTCTTGTGTCGTGCTAGTGATGGACATGTTTATGCTAAATTTGTTGGTTCTTCTTATGAGTACATTGAATGGTCTATTTGGGTTCCCAAGACCCTTGTTACTAACATCAAAGGACCCATTACTAAATGGGTACCTAAAACCAAGCATTGATCTCGTGTAGGTGTTTGCTTCCGGTGGGGGGTCATGGTTGCTCGATAGTGGAGCAACAAATCATATGACTGGGAGCAAGGACTTGGTGGTGGACGTGCAAGAGATTCCATCTATGCCCACCAATGTCGAGTGGGGTGATGCATCACATTCTAAGGTATTGGGTCTCGACAAGGTTGTCATTTCTCATGATCTAACGATCGAGAAAGGCATGCTTGTTGAGTCCCTTGCATTCAATTTACTTTCCGTTTGTCAACTTGCACTCATGGGCTTTGCTACATTCTTTGACATTGATACCGTGGCCCTCTTGTGGAGCAAGACTCTTAAGGTAGCCTTTGTTGGGCATGTCGAGAATGGTCTCTATGTGATTAACTTTTCGGAGCAACCCACTAAGACCGCGACATGCCTAATGGCTAAAGTTGACGTGGGATGGCTTTGGCATCGCCGTTTATTACGCCAATATGAGATCTTTGCAAAGTCTTCTCAAGGGGGACCATGTCCGTGGACTAACAAATGTTAGTTTTGCCAAAGATCGTGCTTGTAGTGCTTGTATCGAAGGAAAGCTTCATGAAAAGGCTCACCCTCCATCAACTATCATCTACTCGAAAAGACCCTTGGAGCTCCTTCACATGGATCTCTTTGGGCCTCCATCTTTTGATAGTCTTGGAGGAAGAAAGTATTGCTTGGTGATTGTGGATGACTATTCGAGATACACTTGGGTATATTTCTTCAAGAGGAAGAGTGAGACTCAACAAACCGTCATCGACTTTGCAAATGAAGCTCAACGTCAACATGATGCAAAGATCTTGACAATAAGAAGTGACAACGACACCGAGTTCAAGAAATACACCTTGGATGAGTTTCTCAGTGATGAGGGAATCAAGCATCAATATGCTGCACCTTATACCCCTCAACAAAATGGTGTAGCAGAGAGGAAGAACCGGACGTTGATGGATGCGGCAAGGACCATGATGGCGGAGTTCAAGTCTCCATACAACTTTTGGGCCGAAGCCATCAACACTGCATGTCATGCATCCAATCGGCTCTATCTCCGCAAAGGCTTGAACAAGACTCCTTATGAGATACTCACCGGCAACAAGCCCAACCTCAAGTACTTCCGGGTGTTCGGTGGTAAGTGTTTCATTCTCAAGAAAGGTGTTCGTTTGTCTAAATTTGAGGCTAGAGCTCATGAGGGCATATTTGTTGGTTATGCTACAAACTCTCATGCTGACCGTGTCATCATCAAGTCCACCGGACTCATTGAGGAGACGTGTAACGTGGAGTTTGACAAAAATAACGGCTCCCAAGTGGAGCAAAGTGGTACTTGTGATGTAGGTGATGAAATTCCTCCCGAAGCCATAAGAAGAATGGGTATTGGTCAAATTCTACCCATTGAGGAACCCCTTGTGGCCGAAGGAGAAGGACAATGCTCTACTCAAGTAGAGCCATCACCTCATCAAGACCCATACGCTTCCGAAGAACAAAGTGAAGGCCCTCAACCTCGTGAACAAGACCAAGGGAAAGATCAACCTCAAGATGTTGGTGAACCTCTAAATGATGCCCAAGGTCAAGTTCTCCCCCTCGAGCAAGTTCAAGATCAAGAGCAAGCTCAAGATCTAGAACAAGCTCAAGACGGCGCTCAAGATGATCAAGCCAACCCTCCTTCTTTCACCTCCGAGGAGGAATTAAAGCGTCGTGCTGCAAAGATTGCTTCCAAGCTCGCCACCCAAGGCCATCTCATGGAAAATGTGGTTGGAAGCCTAAGAAAGGGGGAAAGCACTCGTAGACAATTATCAAACTATTGTGAACATCACACGTTTGTCTCTTGTGTTGAACCCCAAAAGGTCTATGAGGCGCTCGAAGACTCGGATTGGCTCAATGCCATGCATGAAGAACTCAACAACTTCGAGTACAACAAAGTATGGAGATTGGTGCCAAGGCCATCAGGGAACCACAATGTCATTGGAACCAAATGGATCTTCAAGAACAAGCAAGATGCTCATGGGAACATCGTTCGCAACAAGGCAAGATTGGTAGCACAAGGCTACTCCCAAGTCGAGGGTATCGACTATGGTGAAACCTTTGCTCCCGTTGCTCGTCTTGAATCCATTCGTTTGTTGATTGGTTATGCTTCCCATCACAACTTTAAGTTGCAACAAATGGATGTGAAAAGTGCTTTTCTTAATGGTCCTATTAATGAGTTGGTCTATGTCAAGCAACCCCCCGGGTTCGAGGATCCCTACTTTCCGGATCATGTGTATCAACTCGATAAGGCATTCTATGGCCTTAAACAAGCCCCACGTGCCTGGTATGACCACCTTACCGAGTTGTTACAAGATCGTGGATTTGAGGTGGGGCTAATCGACCCCACTCTTTTTACTAAGAAGGTCAACGGGGAGTTGTTTGTATGCCAACTATATGTTGATGACATTATCTTTGGTTCTCCTAACAAAGCTTTCAATGAGGAATTTGCCGCTCTCATGACCTCCAAGTTCAAGATGTCTTCAATGGGAGAGTTGAAGTTCTTCCTTGGTTTTGACATCAAACAAAGAAGAGAAGGAACCTTCATCAACCAAGCCAAATACACTCAAGACATGCTTAAGAGATTCAAGCTAAGTGATGTCAAGCCGGCTACTACTCCAATGCCTACCAAGTGCCAACTTGACATCGATCCCAATGGTAAAGCGGTGGATCAAAAGGTATATCGCTCCATGATTGGCTCCTTGCTTTACCTTTGTGCATCTAGACCGGATATCATGTTGAGTGTGGGGATGTGTGCACGTTTTCAAGCCGCACCAAAGGAAAGTCACTTTGTGGCGGTCAAATGAATCTTTCAATATTTGGCTCATACCCCAAACTTTGGCTTATGGTACCCAAGAGGAGCAAACTTCAAGCTTGAAGGTTTCACGGATTTCGATTGGGCGGGAGACAAAGTGGATAGGAAGTCCACTTCCGGAGGGTGCCAATTTCTTGGTTGCTCTTTGGTAAGTTGGTCCTCAAAGAAGCAAAGTTGTGTGTCTCTCTCGTCCACCGAAGCAGAGTATGTAGCGGCCGGTAGTTGTTGTGCTCAACTCCTATGGATGAGGCAAACTTTAAAGGAGTACGGTGTCATTTGTGACAAAGTGCCCCTTTGGTGTGATAATGAAAGTGCCATCAAGATTTCTCTCAACCCGGTGCAACACTTCAAGACGAAGCACATTGAGATTCGGTATCACTTCATCCAGATCACATTAGGCGAGGGAGATCGAGCTCAAGTATGTCAACACTCATGATAACCTTGCAGATATTTTCACGAAGCCCTTGGATGAAGCAAGATTTCACGAGTTAAGGCATGAGCTAAATATCATTGATTTGAGCAATGTGACTTGAACCCGTGCACCCCCCACCACACTCAACTTGTTGTCTAGTTTAGGTGTAGGCATGGACATAGGGGGAGTGTTGTTCTCGCAATGACCTCTCCCTCCCCCCATTATGCATAAAACGATCAACTCTTTCACATTAGCCATTTTTGATGGTACTTGTGCTTCAAAGATGAGTTTTGGTCATGGGCCCAAGGATAATTCTTCGCGGTGCCATACCAATTGACTCAAACATAGGTGGCTCCGGCCACCGCCCTCTCTTGAGAGAGGCCAGAGCTCGCTCTTCTTTCATGTTGTTGTCTTGAAGGAGCGGGTTCCGAATCTTTGTTTGTGTGTGTGTTGCCATGTTGGTCCTTTTTCTTATCCTCGCTCTTCGTTCCTTCTTGCCTTGCTTTTATTTTAGTCTAGAGGCATTTTTTTGGTTGCTGGCGGTACTACTCACTGCTTTGGCGAAGCAGTACTACCGCTCCAGCGGTACTACCGCCTCCAACATGGATACTACTACTGTGTGGCGCGGCAGGGGTTATATCGGGGCCAGGGGGAGGTTCTTCTCCCCCATACCCATTCGAACGCCCCCTCGTCTGTTCCTCTCTCTTCAAAGAATCGGCGCCATGGAGGGCTCCCGCGATCTCCCTCCGGGCGCCCTCTCCATTTCCTTCGGTGGAGACGATCCCCACCTTGTCCTCTTGCCATGGATGCTGGTATTGCCCCCGTTCCCTCGTTCTTCTTGTCTAGATTTCCAATCTAGCGTTTTAGGGGCAGTAGAAGTTGCATCTCTAGATTTTTGGCCAAATCTAGGCTTGAGTAGGATGGAGAATGCTTCTAGGCAGTTTGGATTGATGTTTGGTTGGAGCATTTTTGAATTTGGTAGGACGGTAGTGCCGGATCTGATCACGGTAGTAGGGAACTGCTGTTTCCCCGTCTCGAGCGGTACTACCGCCCTCTCCAGGGCGGTACTACCGCTTGGGGTGGTACTACCGCTCCCTGTGGAGCGGTACTACCGCTCTGGGCGGTACTACCGCTAGCAGGTCGCGGTACTACCACTCCCTACCAACTTCCACTATACTTCTACCTTTCTGTGATCTTTTGCTCGTGTTTTGTGGCTTATGCTCGTTCCTTCTTGTTGTTTGCATGTTCTTGTGTGTGGTTCCAGGTGATGAGGTCCCTGAGCATCAGGCTCGTCGTGTCAACCCCGGACGTGCCACGTCCAAGCGCTACCGCACCACCGAGCCTGCCGGAGGGTCTTCAAGTGCTCCACCTCCATATCCACCTCCACCTCGTCTCTAGAAGAAGGCTGGGGTCAAGCCAAAGCCAGGGAAAACCGTGCCAGAAATGCAGTCGAAGGAGTTCTGGGCAAGGCGCCGCCGCAACCCGTATGAGGGTGACCAAGATCCCACTTTGGTCAACCGTCCGTTCTGGAACAGGTTCCAGTTTGCTATCTTCTTTGATGTTCTCAAAGCCAAGAAGAATCTCTATGTCAACGTGCACTCCATCGACGCCGACCATATGGAGCAAGATCATGACTACTTTGGTGAGGCTCTTCAGATGTGCACTCAGCTGAACATTCTTGGGATCATGAATTTCAACAAGGACTTTGATGCTGATATGGTGGCCCAATTCTATGCCATGGTTCACCTTGGAACTGATGAGGATAGGACACTGACCTGGATGACAAATGGCAAGTTGCTTTCAGTCAAGTGGAAAGCGTTCATGCAGTTAATTGGGGTGCAAGATCTAGGTCTTGAGTCTCCTATCGGTTTTCGCCCTCACGGCCGCCCCAATGCCACTCACAAGCAAGCTCTCTGGCCCTACTATACTCTGAGGATCAACCATGAGACAAAGAAGGAAACCTATGAGCTGCCTGCCTATCTGGATATCCTTCACCGCATCTTCAGAGAGACTCTTTTCCCTCGCATCGGGAATCTGGACCAGGTTCACTCCTATCTCGTGGACATGCTTCTTTTCTGCCAGCGTGAGAAGACACAGCCCACCGGAGAGTCCTTGGACATCTCTCACGTTATGTGGTCTGAGCTGTTGTCTGCTATCTCCGAGCGCAAGTGCCCGATTTATGGTCCGTTCATCATGCTACTCATTGAGAAGGCCTGGGATCATGTCTATCCCAAGGTGCCACTGGAGACTGGAGAGTTGATCTCTCATGATGTCAAGCGTCTGAGGAAGAAGGATAACTGGGGCACTCAGGCCCCTAGGACTGGAGTTCCTTTGTCTGCTGCTGCCATGGAGACCAAGGAGGAGCCCGGAGCTGATGATGATGAGGATGATGACTACGTGCCTTCTGAGGCAGAGCCCTCTTGGGCAAAGAAGCTCAAGTCTAAGATGAAGAAGTTGTTCTGCATGGAGGCTCACGGTCAGTACATGACTCATGTGGCTGAGAAGAAGGCTCGTGGTCGCCACAAGGAGCTCATGCGTCAGTTGGGTGCTTCAGTCAAAAGTGGATCTGAGGACCAGCTAACTGAGGAGGAGGACTTTATTCAGCAGCACTGCCCGTGGACCGATTCTGATGCCGAGCACTTCCATACTGACGACGGTGGTGCCGATGATCCCGCTAGGCTCTGATGCGTGTGTCCCTCGTTTGCTCTCACCTGGAGCCGTAGCAACACTCCCTCTCCTTTTTGGTGTCTCGATGCCAAAGGGGGAGAGAGTTTAGGGATTTGCGAGTTGTGTCTTTCGTCTCTTGTTCGTGTTCGTATTTTGTTTTGTGTTTTCCTCGCATTTGCTTTGGTTTGTTTGTCTGTGAGACCTAAGTTCGAGTGAGACCTAAGTTCGAGTCATATGGTGTGAGACATATGCTACCTTATCTTTCCAGTATCATTATCTATGTCACTATCTAGCTTATGAGCTGCTTGCTTTTCTTGGTATATCATCTATGCTGCTCTCATATACCTTGCTTAGATTGTTGGTCTCTAAAATGTAGGGGGAGCATTGATCCTAGTATGAGTGCTGTGCAGTCCAAAGCACTTATCTAGATAGCACACATCTAGGGGGAGCCCATCTACATTTTAGGACGGTGGGGTTTGTATGCTTACTCTATATCATGCTTGTGCAAATCCCGTATTGTCATCAATCCACCAAAAAGGGGGAGATTGTAAGGGCATATTTATCCCCAAGTGGTTTTGGTGATTGATGACAATGTTTTTGCGGACTAATCATGAGCGTTAAGTTTCTTTCAGAGATTCATCCATTGGCATGAGACGATTTTCTCCCCTTGGTGTTTTATTCAAGACGGTGTAGCTCCTTCGTTTCGTTGTTGGTGGACTAGTTTCGTAGGAGTCACCGTACTATTAAGAGGGGATCCGCTTTGGTAAGACTTGGGTGGAATCAACACGTACACATCCCAATCACACCCGTCGTCTTCCTTTCGCATCTCTGGAGCGGCAAACTTCTCTTCCGTACCTGCTTCGTCCTATGCCAGGTAGTATCATGATCTACAATGTAGTACCGCCGAAGCCCTCCAATGGTAGTACCGCTTCACGAAGCGGTAGTACCGCTCCGCAGGCGGTAGTACCGCTTCATGAGTATCGGCCGAGTACCGCAGCTGTTCACGCTACTACCGCCGATTCGAGACCGGTGTTTTCTCGTGTCGGGTTTTACGGCAATACAAGCGCAGAAGCGGTAGTACCGCTCAAGCGGTAGTACCGCCCTACTCCCGCTGTAGTACCGCTCTAGGCCATGGCCTGTCTTCTCGCCAGCCGGTAGTACCACTAGGTAGGGAGCGGTAGTACCGCTCTCAGCGGTAGTACTGCCCTTCCCTAGCGGTAGTACCGCTCTGTGCGGGGCTGCACTGTGGTGTAACGGTTGGATTTGTTCCCCCACTATATAAAGGTGTCTTCTTCCTCCAAGTTGACCCACCTCTTTCCCCCAAAGCTCCATTGTTGCTCAAAGCTCCATTTTCGCCCGATCTCTCTCCCTAGCCAATCAAACTTGTTGATTTTCTCGGGATTGGTTGAGAAGGCCCAGATCTACTCTTCCACCAAGAGAAATTTGATTCCCCCCACTTATCCCTTGCGGATCTTGTTACTCTTGGGTGCTGAGCACCCTAGACGGTTGAGGTCACCTCGAAGCCATACTCCATTGTGGTGAAGCTTCGTGTTGTTGTTGTTGTTGTTGTTGGGAGCCTCCGATTGTTGTGGAGATTGCCCCAACCTTGTTTGTAAAGGTTCGGTCGTCGCCTTCAAGGGTACCAATAGTGGAATCACGGCATCTCGCATTGTGTGAGGGCGTGAGGAGAATACGGTGGCCCTAGTGGCTTCTTGGGGAGCATTGTGCCTCCACACCGCTCTAACGGAGACGTACTTCCCCTCAAAAGGAAGGAACTCCGGTAACACATCCTCGTCTCCACTGGCTCCACTCTTGGTTATTTCGTCCCTTTACTTTTGCAAGCCTACTTGTTTTACACCCTTTGGTTGCTTGTGTGCTAGTTGTCATTGCATCATATAGGTTGCTCACTTAGTTGCACATCTAGACAACCTATTTTCTTGCAAAGTTTAATTTGGTAAAGATAAGCTTAAAAATTGTTAGTTGCCTATTCACCCCCCCCTCTAGTCAATCATATCGATCCTTTCAAACATGTTACGAGAGTTGAAGTCGGGGTAATGGAGGCGGTCGACAAGGTGGAAGTGGCCAAGGCAAGGCGCTGGTGCTAGGGAGTCAGGGAGACGACCGAGGCAAGGTTGGCAAGGTAGGAAAATTTGAAGGGGGTCGACGGAGGGGTGCCAGGTGCTAGAGGATGGTGAGGCTATTGAGTTCATGGCACTGGCTCTCGCGACCAGAGGGGAGAGACATTGGCAGAGAGAACGTGATGGTAAGGTCATGTGTGAGGATGACATGATGCTACGTAGCCCATCCCAAGAAATCCACGTCGGCGGCCGCTGGCTCCTATAGCCACCAGGGTACGTGCGGTGGAGTGCGCGAGGTCGGGGGCATGTGGTGCTCTGCTGCCATGGGAAGAGGCAGTGCGTCGTTCGACGATCGTGGGGAGTCAACTCTTCTGATGCATATGGAGGGGTAGATCTGAACCGGGAGGAGGAAGAAGAGAAGAAGATGCGGTTGTGCCAGACCGATGCGAGAGGATAAAGTGATAGGGTGGGACATGAGCAGTTTATGGAGTCCATGAGAAACATCTAGTCTAGTATAAATCAATGAAAAAAATTAGCAGGCTATAGCAAAATAGCGCCACCTTTAAAATACATTATTGACATGCTATTAGTGAGACATTATACACTAATTTATTTTGTGAAGCATTGCTCATAATGCTATAGCGTGCTATTTTTCAGAACGCACTACAAAACGGGAAGTGAACTGTGTGCAAAATCAAGAGTGAACCATAGAAAAAACGGGACACACATGCATTTCTCAAAATGCTATAACATATGCTATTAGTGTTGCTATAACGTGCTGTTTTTTCTAGCGGCCTAAACACAATACAAAATAAGAAGTGAAATGTGTTAAAAATCAAGAATGGAACGGGACACACATGTCACTCATAGAAGAGCTCAAGGCTAGCACTCCAAACTCATATAAGTGATTGTCTAGTATACATGCCATGCATTGAAGATTATCGTCGTGTTTCCAGTAAATATTGACATGCTTTTTAAACCTTCTGCAGTGGTGATTTTCACTTGATGCATTTGATTATCAAATAGTATGTTGAAACTTCTTTTTTTTGTATGCATTGATGTAGTTGAAGATTGTTAGCAAAAACTTTTTTAAACATCTTCACTAGTTTTTTAGACTCATCAAAAGTGTTTGCGTCAGAGAAGCAAGTGCATGATGTGTAATTTATATTTGTCATCATGTTCATGCTCGAGGACGGACATGACTAAGTTTTAAGATGCTAATACATCTCTAACATATCCATAAAGTTATATGTTTCATTTCTATTATCTTTTAATTATGCAATGTTTTAGAAAAACTCAAGGAACTAACCTATTAATTAAGTTCCAAGAGATAATTCTTATTTTCAACTATTTTTTGAATTCCAGACAATACCAAAGGTGTGCAAAAAAATAAAAAATACTTGGAGGTAACTTTGAAGCCAGTAGAGAACCAGCCGCCAAAGCCAGGCCATGACAGTCCCACAACGCCTAGGCGCCTTGCCTAGGTACCCTGGGCCAATGGACAACTGCGTACACTAGGTATCCGCTGACGTCCTCCTTTACCCTCGACCCTTTATATACCTTGAAACCTTCCTCATACTTATAGACCATTTTTTGAAGGAAATATGCCCTAGAGGCAATAATAAAGTTGTTATTTATATTTCCTTATATCATGATAAATGTTTATTATTAATGCTAGAATTATATTAACCGGAAACTTAGTACCTGTGTGAATACATAGACAAAACAGAGTGTCTCTAGTATGCCTCTACTTAACTAGCTCGTTGATCAAAGATGGTTATGTTTCCTAACCATAGACATGTGTTTTCATTTGATGAACGTGATCACATCATTAGAGATTGATGTGATAGACAAGACTCATCCGTTAGCTTAGCATAATGATAGTTTAGTTTTATTGCTATTGATTTCTTCATGACTTATACATGTTCCTCTGGCTATGAGATTATGCAACTCCTGAATACCGGAGGAACAACTTGTGTGCTATCAAACATCACAACGTAACTGGGTGATTATAAAGATGCTCTATAGGTGTCTCCGAAGGTGTTTGTTGGGTTGGCATAGATCAAGATTAGGATTTGTCACTCCGTGTATCGGAGAGGTATCTCTGGGCCCTCTCGATAATGCACATCACAATAAGCCTTGCAAGCAATGTGACTAATGAGTTAGTCGCAGGATGATGCATTACAGAACGAACAAAGAGACTTGTCGGTAACGAGATTGAACTAGGTATGATGATACCGACGATCAAATCTCGGGCAAGTAACATACCGATGACAAAGGGAACAATATATGTTATTATGCGGTTTGTCCGATAAAGATCTTCTTAGAATATGTAGGAGCCAATATCAGCATCCAGGTTCTGCTATTGGTTATTGACCGGAGATGTGTCTCGGTCATGTCTACATAGTTCTCGAACCCGTAGGGTCCGCACGCTTAACGTTCGATGACGATTTTTATTATGAGTTGTGTGTTTTGGTGACAGAAGTTTGTTCGGAGTCCCGGATGAGATCACGGACATGACGAGAAGTATCGAAATGGTTGAGAGGTAAAGATTCATATATTGGAAGGTTGTATTCGGACATCGGAATGGTTCCGAGTGATTCAGGTATTTTTCCGGAGTACCGGGAGGTTACCGGAACCCCCCGGGGAAGTGTTGGGCCAACATGGGCCTAAGGGAGAGAGAGGGAAGCCCGCGGGGGGTGGCTGCATGCCCCCCTCCTAGGAAGTCCGAATAGGACAAGGAGGAGGGGGCGGCACCCCCCATCCCTTTCCCTCTCCCTCTCCTTCCTATTCCCTCCGGTGGAGAAAGGAAAAGGGAGGGGGGCCGAATCCTACTAGGACTAGGAGTCCAAGTAGGACCCCCCCCCTTGGCGCACCCCTCCTGGCCGCCGGCCTCCTCCCCCCTCCTTTATATACGGGAGCAGGGGGCACCCCAAAGGCACACCAAGATTTCTCTTAGCCGTGTGCGGTGCCCCCCTCCATAGTTTACGCCTCCGGTCATAGCGACGTATTGCTTAGGCGAAGCCCTGCGCGGATCACATCACCAACACCGTCGCCACGTCTTCGTGCTGACGGAACTCTCCCTCTACCCTCTACTGGATCAATAGTTCGAGGGACGTCATCGAGCTGAACGTGTGCTGAACACGGAGGTGCCTTACATTCGGTACTTGGATCGGTTGGATCGTGAAGACGTTCGACTACATTAACCGCGTTAACATAACACTTCCGCTTTCGGTCTACGAGGGTACGTGGGCACACTCTCCCCCTCTCGTTGCTATGCATCTCCTAGATAGATCTTGAGTGTTCGTAGGAATTTTTTTTGAAATTGCATGCTACGTTCCACAACAGTGGCATCCGAGTCAGGTCTATGTGTAGATGATATGCACGAGTAGAACACAAAGAGTTGTGGGTGATAATAGTCATACTGCTTACTGAAGGAAATATGCCCTAGATGCAATAATAAAGTTGTTATTTATATTTCCTTATATCATGATAAATGTTTATTATTCATGCTAGAATTGTATTAACCGGAAACTTAGTACATGTGTGAATACATAGACAAAACAGAGTGTCCCTAGTATGCCTCTACTTGATTAGCTCGTTAATCAAAGATGGTTATGTTTCCTGACCATATACATGTGTTGTCATTTTATGAACGGGATCACATCATTAGAGAATGATGTGATGGACAAGACCCATCCGTTAGCTTAGCATAATGATCGTTTAGTTTTATTGCTATTGATTTCTTCATGACTTATACATGTTCCTCTGGCTATGAGATTATGCAACTCCCCAATACCGAAGGAACACCTTGTGTGCTATCCAACGTCACAACGTAACTGGGTGATTATAAATATGCTCTACTGGTGTCTCCGAAGGTGTTTGTTGGGTTGGCATAGATCAAGATTAGGAGTTGTCACTCCGTGTATTGGAGAGGTATCTCTAGGCCCTCTCGGTAATGCACATCACTATAAGCCTTGCAAGCAATGTGACTAATGAGTTAGTTGCGGGATGATGCATTATGAAACGAGTAAAGAGACTTGCGGTAACGACATTGAACTAGGTATGAGGATACCGACGATCGAATCTCGGGCAAGTAACATACCGATGACAAAGGGAACAACATATGTTGTTATGCGGTTTGACCGATAAAGATCTTCATAGAATATGTAGGAGCCAATATGAGCATCCAGGTTCAGCTATTGGTTATTGACCGAAGATGTGTCGCGGTCATGTCTACATAGTTCTCGAATCCGTAGGGTCTGCACGCTTAATGTTCGATGATGATTTGTACTATGAGTTATGTGATTTGATGACCGAAGTTTGTTTGGAGTCCCGGATGATATCACGGACATGATGATGAGTCTCGAAATGGTCGAGAAGTAAAGATTCATATATTGGAAGGTTATATTCGGACATTGGAATGGTTCCCATCGGGTATTTTTCCGGAATACCGAGGGGTTACCGGACCCCCCCGGGGAAGTAATGGGCCTTAGTGGGCTTTAGTGGAGAAGAGGAGGCAGGCCAAGGGAAGGTGGCGCCCCCCATGGAGTCCGAATTGGACTAGGGGAAGGGGGTGGCGTCCCCCTTGCACTTTCCTACTCCCTCTCTCTTTCCCTCTTTCCCTCTCTCCTACTCCGGAAAGGAAAGGGGAATCCTACTAGGACTTGGGAGTCCTAGTAGGACTCCCCACACTTGGCGCGCCCCTAGGGGGGCGGCATCTCTCCCTACCTCCTTTATATACGGAGGAGGGGGGCACCCCAAAGGACAACAGACAATATCTTAGCCGTGTGTGGTGCCCTCCTCATATCGTCATAGTGCTTAGGCGAAGCCCTGCGCCAGTAACTTCATCATCACCGTTGCCACGCCGTCGTGCCGACAAAACTCTCCCTCATCCTCAACTGGATCAAGAGATCGAGGGACGTCATCATGCTAAACGTGTGCTGAACTCAGAGGTGTCGTACGTTCGATACTTGGATCGGTTGGATCGTGAAGACGTTCGACTACATCAACCACCTTACTAAATGCTTCCGCTTTCGGTCTACGAGGGTACATGGACACACTCTCCCACTCTCGTTGCTATGCATCTCCTAGATAGATCTTGCGTGATTGTAGGATTTTTTTTGAAATTGCATGCTACGTTCCCCAACACTTACCATCAATGTCTTACTTTGATTCGGTGGTATTGTTGGATGAAGCGGCCCGGACCGACATTACATGACGGCGTTCATGAGACTGGTTCTACCGATGTGCTTCGCACACAGGTGGCTGGCGGGTGTCTGTTTCTCCAACTTTAGTTGAATCGAGTTTGACTACGGCCGGTCCTTGTTGAAGGTTAAAACAGCACTTGACGAAAAATCATTGTGGTTTTGTTGCGTTGGTAAGAATGGTTCTTGCTAGAAGCCTGTAGCAGTCACGCAAAACTTGCAACAACAAAGTAGAGGACGTCTAACTTGTTTTTGCAGGGCTTGTTGTGATGTGATACGGTCAAGACATGATGTATGAGATGATCATGTTTTGTAAAAGTCATCGGCAACTGGCAGGAGCCTTATGGTTGTCGCTTTATTCTATGAAATGCAATCGACATGTAATTGCTTTACTTTATCACTAAGCGGAGCGATAGTTGTAGAAGCAATAGTTGGCAAGACGACAACAATGCTACGATAGAGATCAAGGTGTCAAGCCGGTGACGATGGAGATCCTGACGGTGCTTTCAAGATGGAGATCAAAGGCACAAGATGATGATGGCCATATCATGTCACATATTTTGATTGCATGTCATGTTTATCTTTTATGCATCTTATTTTGCTTAGTACGGCGGTAGCATTATAAGATGATACCTCACTAAATTTCAAGGTATAAGTGTTCTCCTTGAGTATGCACCGTTGCTATAGTTCGTCGTGCCAAGCCACCACGTGATGATCGGGTGTGATAAGTGAAGGAAATATGCCCTAGAGGCAATAATGAAGGTATTATTTATTTCTTCATCTCATGATAAATGTTTATTATTCATGCTAGAATTGTATTAACCGGAAACATTATACATGTGTGAATACATAGACAAACATAGTGTCACTAGTATGCCTCTACTTGACTAGCTCGTTAAATCAAAGATGGTTAAGTTTCCTAACCATAGACATGAGTTGTCATCTGATTAATGGGATCACATCATTAGGAGAATGATGTGATTGACTTGACCCATTCCGTTAGCTTAGCACTTGATGGTTTAGTATGTTGCTATTGCTTTCTTCATGACTTATACATGTTCCTATGACTATGAGATTATGCAACTCCCGTTTACTAGAGGAACACTTTGTGTGCTACCAAACGTCACAACGTAACTGGGTGATTATAAAGGTGCTCTACAGGTGTCTCCGAAGGTACTTGTTGAGTTGGCGTATTTCGAGATTAGGATTTGTCACTCCGATTGTCGGAGAGGTATCTCTGGGCCCTCTCGGTAATGCACGCCACTATAAGCCTTGCAAGCAATGTGACTAATGAGTTAGTTATGGATGATGCATTACATAATGAGTAAAGAGACTTGCCGTAACGAGATTGAACTAGGTATTGAGATACCGACGATCGAATCTCGGGCAAGTAACATACCGATGACAAAGGGAACAACGTATGTTGTTATGCGGTTTGACCGATAAAGATCTTCGCAGAATATGTGGGAACCAATATGAGCATCCAGGTTCCGCTATTGGTTATTGACCGGAGACGTGTCTCGGTCATGTCTACATAGTTCTCGAACCCGTAGGGTCCGCACGCTTAACGTTCGATGACGATTTTTATTATGAGTTGTGTGTTTTGGTGACAGAAGTTTGTTCGGAGTCCCGGATGAGATCACGGACATGACGAGAAGTCTCGAAATGGTTGAGAGGTAAAGATTCATATATTGGAAGGTTGTATTCGGACATCGGAATGGTTCCGAGTGATTCAGGTATTTTTCCGGAGTACCGGGAGGTTACCGGAACCCCCCGGGGAAGTGTTGGGCCAACATGGGCCTAAGGGAGAGAGAGGGAAGCCCACGGGGGGTGGCTGCGTGCCCCCTCCTAGGAAGTCCGAATAGGACAAGGAGGAGGGGGCGGCACCCCCCATCCCTTTCCCTCTCCCTCTCCTTCCTATTCCCTCCGAGGCACCCCAAGTAATTATTCAAGGAGACTCAAGCGTCTAAGCTTAGGGATGCCCCGGAAGGCATCCCCTCTTTCTTCAACAAATATCGGTATGTTTTCGAATTCGTTTCGTTCATGCATTATGTGCAAGTCTTGGAACGTCTTTTGCATTGAGTTTTCATTTTTCTTTAAAGCACCATGCTGGTATGAGATAGTCCTTGGTTGTTTTATAGAATGCTCATTGCACTTCACTTAAATCTTTTGAGTGTGGCTTTATAGAATCTTCATGTGCTTCACTTATATCATTTGAAGTTGGATTGCCTGTTTCTCTTTACATAGAAAACCGCCATTTGTAGAATGCTCTTTTGCTTCACTTATATTTGTTAGAGCGTGGGCATATCTTTTGTAGAAAGAATTAAACTCTCTTGCTTCACTTATATCTATTTAGAGAGATGACAGGAATTGGTCATTCACATGGTTGGTCATAAAATCCTACATAAACTTGTAGATCGCTGAATATGATATGTTGGATTCCTTGCAATAGTTTTTTGATATAAAGGTGGTGATATTAGAGTCATGCTATTGGGTAGTTGTGGATTGTAGAGACACTTGTGTTGAGGTTTGCAACTCCCGTAGCATGCACGTATGGTAACCGTTGTGTGACAAATTTGAAGCATGGGGTGTTTCTTTGATTGTCTTCCTTATGAGTGGCGGTCGGGGACGAGCAATGGTCTTTTCCTACCAATCTATCCCCCTAGGGGCATGCATAGTAGTACTTTGCTTCGAGGGCTAATAAACTTTTTGCAATAAGTATATGAGTTCTTTATGACTAATGTGAGTACATGGATTATACACACTTTTACCTTTCCACCATTGCTAGCCTCTTCAGTACCATGCATTGCCCTTTCCCACCTCGAGAGTTGGTGCAAACTTCGCCGGTGCATCCAAACCCCGTGATATGATACGCTCTATCACACATAAGCCTCATTATATCTTCCTCAAAACAGCCACCATACCTACCTATCATGGCATTTCCATAGCCATTTCGGGATATATTGCCATGCAACTTCCATCATCATCATATTCATGACTTGAGCATTCATTGTCATATTGCTTTGCATGATCGTAAGATAGCTAGCATGATGTTTTCATGGCTTGTCCGTTTTTTTATGTCATTGCTACACTAGATCATTGCACATCCCGGTACACCGCCTGAAGCATTCATATAGAGTCATATCTTTGTTCCAGTATCGAGTTGTAATATCGAGTTGTAAGTAAATAAAAGTGTGATGATCATCATAATTAGAGCATTGTCCCCAAAGAAAAAAAAGAAAAAAAGAAGAAAAAAAAGAAAAAAAAGGGAAAAAAAGAAAATAAATAAAAGGGGCAATGTTACTATCTCTTTTTCCACACTTGTGCTTCAAAGTAGCACCATGTTCTTCATGTAGTGAGTCTCATATCTTGTGCTTCAAAGTAGCACCATGTTCTTCATATAGATTGTCTCCTATGTTGTCACTTTCATATACTAGTGGGAATTTTCATTATAGAACTTGGCTTGTATATTCCAACGATGGGCTTCCTCAAATGCCCTAGATCTTCATGAGCAAGCAAGTTGGATGCACACCCACTTAGTTTCTTTTGTTGAGCTTTCATACGCTTATAGCTCTTAGTGCATCCGTTGCATGGCAATCCCTACTCCTTGCATTGACATCAATAGATGGGCATCTCCATAGCCCGTTGATTAGCCGCGTCGATGTGAGACTTTCTCTTTTTTTTGTCTTCTCCACATAACCTCCATCATTATATTCTATTCCACCTATAGTGCTATATCCATGGCTTGCGCTCATGTATTGCGTGAGGGTTGAAAAAGCTGAAGCGCGTTAAAAAGTATGAACCAATTGCTCGGCTTGTCATCGGGGTTATGCATGATGGGGGCATTTTGTGTGACGAAAATGAAGCATGGTCAAACTGTATGATTTTGTAGGGATAAGCTTGCTTTGGCCTTGTTGTTTTGAAAAGACATGATTGCTTTATTGGTACGCTCGAAGTATTATTGTTTTTATGTCAAATGATAGACTATTGCTTTGAATCACTCGTGTCTTAATATTCATGCCATGATTAGATTACATGATCAAGATTATGCTAGGTAGCATTCCACATGAAAAATTATCTTTTTTATCATTTACCTACTCAAGGACGAGCAGGAATTAAGCTTGGGGATGCTGATACGTCTCCGTCGTATCTATAATTTTTGATTATTCCATGCCAACATTCTACAACTTTTATATACTTTTGGCAATTTTTTATACTATTTTTTGGGACTAACATATTGATCCAGTGCCCAGTGCCAGTTCCTGTCTATTGCATGTTTTTTGTTTCGCAGAAACCCAATATCAAACGGAGTCCAAACGGGATAAAAACGGGCGGAGATTTTTTTTGGAATATTTATGATTTTTGGGAAGTGGAATCAACGCGAAACGGTGTCCGGGGTGGCCACGAGACAGGGGGCGCGCCCTCTCCCCTGGGCGCGGCCTGGGCTCTCGTGGTCCACCCGTAAGGCGGTTGACGCTCTTCTTTTGGCACAAGAAAGCTAATTTTATGAGAAAGATCTGGGCGAAAGATTCACCCCAATCGGAGTTACGGATCTCCGGATATTTAAGAAACGGTGAAGGGGTAGAATCTGAGAAGGTAGAAACAGAGAGATAGATCCAATCTCGGAGGGACTCTCGCCCCTCCCACGCCATGGGAGCCAAGGACCAGAGGGGAAACCCTTCTCCCATCTAGGGAGAAGGTCAAGGTAGAAGAAGAAGAAGGGGGGCTCTCTCCCCCTTGCTTCCGGTGGCGCCGGAACGCCGCCGGGGGCCATCATCATCACCGCGATCTTCACCAACACTGCCATCATCTTCACCAACATCTCCATCACCTTCCCCCTTCTATATTCAGCGGTCCACTCTCCCACAACCCGCTGTACCCTCTACTTGAACATGGTGCTTTATGCTTCATATTATTATCCAATGATGTGTTGCCATCCTATGATGTCTGAGTAGATTTCTATTGTCCTATCGGTGATTGATGAATTGCTATGATTGGTTTGAGTTGCATGTTTTATTATTGGTGTTGTCCTATGGTGACCTCCATGTCGCGCAAGCGTGAGGGATTCCTGCTGTAGGGTTTGCAATATGTTTATGATTTGCTTATGGTGGGTTGGGTGAGTGACTGGAACACAAACCCGAGTAGGTAGGTTGTTTGCATATGGGATAAAAGGGGACTTGATGCTTTAATGCTATGGTTGGGTTTTACCTTAATGAATCTTTAGTAGTTGCGGATGCTTGCTAGAGTTCCAATCATAAGTGCATAGAATTCCAAGTAAGGGATGATATGTTAGCTTATGCCTCTCCCTCAAATAGAATTGCAATAGTGATTATCGATCTAGTAACGTAGTCAGTTGCTTAGGGACAATTCCACAACTCCTACCACCACTTTTCCACACTCGCTATATTTACTTTATTGCATCTTTATCTAAACAGCCCCTACTTTTTATTTACGCGTTTTTATTATCTTGCAAACTTATCCAACAACACCCACAAAGTACTTCTAGTTTCATACTTGTTCTAGGTAAAGTGAACGTCAAGCATGCGTAGAGTCGTATGAGTGGCCGATAGGACTTGAGAGGGTATTTGTTCTACCTTTAGCTCCTCGTTGGGTTCGACACTCTTACTTATCGAAAGAGGCTACAACTATCCCGTATACTTGTGGGTTATCACTGCAGTGGTGCGGTCAGGGTGGTCCTCGGTGTCGAAGATGATGGGTGTGCTGGACCATTTGAGCGGCTTCCGTGCATCGACCGATGGCTCCACCGCCGTGATCTCACGCGCCCACTGCTTGAGTTGGCGGTGGGACGTATGTAGCGAGGCGCCACCATCGACGCACATGGCCTCTGTGGCTTTCTGAAACTCGTGGTCTCCGGACTCATCGTCCTCGTCATGATCATCATCTTCCTGCTTCTTGTCGCGGCCCCGGGCGGGCCTTTCTTGCTGATTATCCTTGCCGTGGCTGCCTCCTTGGCCGCCACGTTTCTTGCCGGACCCCTCGGCACCATCTGGGCCTTTCTGCTTGTCCCGCCGCTCAGACTCGGCTTTCTGCTTCTCGGCGAGCAGCTCTACCTGCCAGCAGTTTTGGAGATCATGGCCCTTAGTGCGGTGGATCTTGCAGTACTGCTTGTCGAAGCCTCCTGGCTTGTCGGTAGCCGCCAAGGCCCGACAAGCGTCACACCCGGAAACCTCCTTGCCGGGGTCGCTCGCCTTGGTCTTCTTGGTGGCGCCAGTGTCGTTGGATCCCTCGACGGCAAGCATGGCGTTGCCCTTGCGCTTCCTGTTACAGCGTCGGGCCTTCTTCGCTGGGGTAATGGTGTCATCCATGGAGTCGGTTTCCGCACCGGCGTCTTCGCCGGGGTACTTCCTTCCCTCTTCAGCACGAGCGCCCCGATCGGCAAGAACATAAAGTTCGGCCACATCTCTGACCTTGTTCATCGCCAACTCTTCACGCATCGTACAATTGCGCACATTCTGATGGAACACTGATCATGGCGGCAGGATGAACGTCTGGGATGTTGTACTACACTCGGCTGAACCTTTGGATGTACTTGCGCAAGTTCTCCCCTTCCTTCTGGGGATGATGTGTAAATCACTCGCCTGGCCATGAGCCTGGTGACCTCCGGTAAAGGCGCCAATAAACTCATGGCACAGATCCGCCCAAGAAGAGATGGAATCCACTGGCAAGTGCATCAACAATGACATAACATTAGGCTTGAGTGCCAACGGGAAGTAGTTGGCAAGCACCTTATTGTCGCAGGCCCCAGCAGCTTGCATCGCGATGGTGTAGATGCTGAGGAACTCGGACGGGTGAGTCTTGCCGTTGTACTTCTCGCCAACGTCAGGCTTGAACATACGGTGGGAGGGCCACTAGAACTGCCGCAGCTCACGGGTGAAAGCCGGACAACCCACCTCGTCAGGTAGGCCACCGTAGCCTCCCGGCGCTGGGTGATCCGTAGCAGGCCCTGCCCACCTGTCTGACTGGTGGCGCGCGTCACATCGGCGCTCGATGGTAGTTCGAGCGTCCTCATGAACCCGCTCCCGAAGGACTTGACGCTGATCGCGGTTGGTTCGCGGGTCGGACGATGCCATGGATATATCATCTCGAGTGTCGTCGCGACGAGCCGACGCTCGGGGTGGCCAGGATGGAGGAGGGGAGTGCACCTGGCTGCATTGCCTCCAGCACGGTCTCCGCTGGCACGCGATGGCCTGGTGGAGCGACGGCCTACGGGTCCTGCCGGACGCAACTCATCGTCGTTGGCGATGCCGACGAGGCTCCAGACGGTGGCCCTCCATTCGTCGAGCTTCTCCGCGGCGGGAGGAAAATCGAGGAGCAGCTGCGCGCGCACTATGGCTTCCGCTGGCGTGGGTGGCGGCGAGATCTGGGTCGACCGCGATGCGCCTCGACTTCTAACCACGTTAGAAGGAGCTGCGTCACGGCTTCGCAGTCGTTCGCCACCTCCATCAGCACCTCGGCGCATGCTGGCCCTCTTCTTCATGTGATGGGCGCACGGGACTCTTCCTGGGTTGGCGCGCAGGGTCACCAGCAGGGTGACGCTGCTCATCACGCACAAAGTAAGAGGAGTGCGCCGTGGGCGCCGGTGTTGGCGTCTTAGAGGTCGCCGTGTCGTCGCCTGGCGGGACGGCGGCGCCCCTGGAGGGCCCCGCGCCGCCTGCGGGGAGCCCGACTCCACCTCCGGAGCCCGCGACTAGTGGCTCGTCGCCTGGTGTGCGAGCGACGCCACTCGCCAGGCCTGGACCATCAGGGTGATGTAGATGTTCGCGGGCCGCGCCACGGGTTCTCTCCGCGACTGGCCCGCTACCAGTCCGCGCCGGTACCAACCCGGTCCCAGACGAACCGACCGCCATGGTCGTCTTCTTCTTAGGACCATGGCGACGAAGAACAGCTAGGTCGACTGCTACGCTAGATTCTCACAATTGCACCCCCTACCTGGCGCGCCAAAGATGTCGGTGGGAAATGACACCTATGGGATCACTGGAATCCCTTCTACGGTTGTGGGGTGCGGGGATCATGAGAAGAGCGGGATTAGTAGACAACACAAAAGGGATTTACCCAGGTTCGGGCCGCAAAGATGCGTAAAACCCTACGATCCTGCTTTGGTGGATGTATTTACTGTTCGTGAGCTCTCAAACTAGCTCTAGGTGCTGCGAGGTTCCAAAAAGCCGAATCCTTTCCCAGTGTGCCATGGGCCTCCTTTTATAGGCGAAAAGGGGCTGCCACAGTGGCACACAGGAGGTGGAAAGTGCTACAGCGTTTGTGAGCTTATCGCTAGTATTACAGGACAAAGCGCATTTAATGCGGAGCTTAGGTGTCCCTCCACTTTATCGGGGGTGGGAGCGAGGCCCATCCCGTCCGTCGCCGCTCCTCCTCATTTCGACACGCGCCCTGGCCAGCGGTGCATGTGGTGCCATGTAGGCTGGCAGGCAGCTAGGTGGCGCGGTGGTGGAGCCTCCACGAAGGGTCCTTGCCGGGGAAACCTGCTTCGCCCATTTGATCTTTGTGGCCTTGGTCCTTGTCGTTGCCTTGTTGGTCTTGTGCCTTCGGCTTCTGTCCGGCTTCCCTTTCCTGCCCTGTTATGCGTGGCCGTGGCGGGAGGCTCTGATTGCCCGCGCACAAGTAAAGGGGTCAAAAGCAGAGCCCCTACTTTTGTACACCGACAGCGCCAGAAAAGAGCTTGATGTCTACTACACAACCGTCTTCTTGTAGACGTTGTTGGGCCTGCAAGTGCACAGGTTTGTAGGACAGTAGCAAATTTCCCTCAAGTGGATGACCTAAGGTTTATCAATCCATTGGAGGCGTAGGAGTAAGAAGGTCTCTCTCAAACAACCCTGCAACCAAATAACAAAGAGTCTCTTGTGTCACCAACACACCCAATACAATGGTAAATTGTATAGGTGCACTAGTTCGGCGAAGAGATAGTGATACAAGTGCAACATGGATGGTAGATATAGGTTTTTGTAATCTGAAAATATAAAAACAGCAAGGTAACTAATGATAAAAGTGAGCGTAAAAGGTATTGCAATGGTAGGAAACAAGGCATAGGGTTCATACTTTCACTAGTGCAAGTTCTCTCAACAATAATAACATAGATAGATCATATAACAATCCCTCAACATGCAAAAAAGAGTCACTCCAAAGCCTCTAATAGCGGAGAACAAACAAAGAGATTATGGTAGGGTACGAAACCACCTCAAAGTTATCCTTTCTGCTCTATCTATTCAAGAGTCCATAGTAAAATAACATTAAGCTATTCTTTCCGTTCAATCTATCATAGAGTTCATACTAGAATAACACCTTAAGACACAAATCAACCAAAACCCTAATGTCACCTAGATACTCCATTGTCACCTCAAGTATCCATGGGCATGATTATACGATATGCATCACAATCTCAGATTCATCTATTCAACCAACACAAAGTACTTCAAAGAGTGCCCCAAAGTTTCTACCGGAGAATCAAGACGAAAACATGTGCCAACCCTTATGCATAGGTTCATGGGCGGAACCCGCAAGTTGATCACCAAAACATACATCAAGTGGATCACGTGATATCCCATTGTCACCACAGATAAGCACGAGAAGACATACATCAAGTGTTCTCAAATCATTAAAGACTCAATCCAATAAGATAACTTCAAGAGGAAAACTCAATTCATCACAAGAGAGTAGAGGGGGGAGAAACATCATAAGATCTAACTATAATAGCAAAGCTCATGATATATCAAGTTCGTGCCATAGAGAGAACACGAGAGAGAGAGAGAGAGAGAGAGAGAGAGAGATCAAACACATAGCTACTGGTACATACCCTTAGCCCCGAGGGTGAACTACTCCCTCCTCGTCATCGAGAGCGCCGGGATGATGAAGATGGCCACCGGTGAGGGATCCCCCCTCCGGCAGGGTGCCGGAACGGGCTCCTGAGAGGTTTTTGGTGGCTACAGAGGCTTGCGGCGGCGGAACTCCCGATCTATCTTCGTATTCAATGGTTTCAGGGTATAAGGGAATATATAGGCGAAAGAAGTCGGTGGGGGGAGCCTCGAGGGGCCCACAAGACAGGGGGCGCGCCCAGGGGGGTGGGCGCGCCCTCCTATCTCCTGGCCTCCTCGAAGCTTCCCTGGCTTGTACTCCAAGTCTCCAGATCATGTTCGTTCCAAAAATCACGGTCCCGAAGGTTTCATTTTGTTTGGACTCTGTTTGATATTCCTTTTCTTCGAAATACTGAAACAGGCAATAAAACAACAATATTGGTTGGGCCTCCGGTTAGTAGGTTAGTCCCAAAAGTAATATAAAAGTGTATAATAAAGCCCGTAATCATTCAAAACAGATAATAATATAGCATGAATGCTTCATAAATTATAGATATGTTGGTGACGTATCATGTACCAAAGTAATCCAGGAGTGGATCACTGGACAGCGGTCAAAAACATCCTGAAATACTTGAAAAGGACTAAGGATATGTTTATCATTTGTGGAGGTGACAAAGAGCTAGTCATAAATGGTTACGTCGATGCAAGCTTTGACACTGACCCGGACGATTCTAAATTGCAAACCGGGTACATGTTTATATTGAACGGTGGAGCTGTCAGTTGGTGCATTTCTAAACAAAGTGTCGTGGCAGGATCTACGTGTGAACCGGAGTACCTAGCTGCTTCGGAAGCAGGAAATGAAGGAGTCTGGATGAAGGAGTTCATATCCGATCTAGGTGTCATACCTAGTGCATCAGGTCCAATGAAATTCTTTTGTGATAATACTGGTGCAATTGCCTTGGCAAAGGAATCCAGATTTCACAAGAGAACCAAGCACATCAAGAGACGCTTCAATTCCATCCGAGATCAAGTCTAGGTGGGAGACATAGAGATTTGCAAGATACATACAGATCTGAATGTTGCAGACCCGTTGACTAAGCCTCTTCCACGACCAAAACATATCAGCACCAAGACTCCATGGGTGTTAGAATCATTACTGTGTAATCTAGATTATTGACTCTAGTGCAAGTGGGAGACTGAAGGAAATATGCCCTATAGGCAATAATAAAGTCATTATTTATTTCCTCATATCATGATAAATGTTTATTTTTCATGCTAGAATTGTATTAACCGGAAACATTATACATGTGTGAATACATAGACAAACATAGTGTCACTAGTATGCCTCTACTTGACTAGCTCGTTAAATCAAAGATGGTTAAGTTTCCTAACCATAGAAATGAGTTGTCAGTTGATTAACGGGATCACATCATTAGGAGAATGATGTAATTGACTTGACCCATTCCGTTAGCTTAGCACTTGATCGTTTAGTATGTTGCTATTGCTTTCTTCATGACTTATACATGTTCCTATTACTATGAGATATGCAACTCCCGTTTACCGGAGGAACACTTTGTGTGCTACCAAACATCACAACATAACTGGGTGATTATAAAGGTGCTCTACAGGTGTCTCCGAAGGTACTTGATGAGTTGGCGTATTTCGAGATTAGGATTTGTCACTCCGATTGTCGGAGAGGTATCTTTGGGCCCTCTCGGTAATGCACATCACTATAAGCCTTGCAAGCAATGTGACTAATGAGTGAGTTGCGGGATGATGCATTACATAACGAGTAAAGAGACTTGTCGGTAACGAGATTGAACTAGGTATTGAGATACCAACGATCGAATCTCGGGCAAGTAACATACCAATGACAAAGGGAACAACGTATGTTGTTATGCGGTTTGACCGATAAAGACCTTTGTAGAATATGTGGGAACCAATATGAGCATCCAGGTTCCGATATTTGTTATTGACCGGAGACGTGTCTTGGTCATGTCTACATAGTTCTCTAACCCGTAGGGTCCACACGCTTAAAGTTCGGTGACAATCGGTATTATGAGTTTTTGTGTTTTGATGTACCGAAGGTAGTTCGGAGTCTCGGATATGATCACGGACATGACGAGGAGTCTTGAAATGGTCGAGACGTAAAGATCGATATATTGGACGACTATGTTCAAACACCAGAAGTGTTTCAGGAGGTTTCAGACATTTATCGGAGTACCGGGGGCTTACCAGAACCCCCGGGGAGTATATTGGGCCTAATGGGCCTTAGTGGGAGAAGAGGAGGGACGGCCAGGGCAGCCGCGTGCCCCCTCCCCCTCTAGTCTGAATTGGACAAGGAGGGGGGCCTTTTTCCTTCACCTCCTCTCTCCCTTCCTTCCCTTCTCCTACTCCTACAAGGAAAGGAGGAGTCCTACTCCCGGTGGGAGTAGGACTCCCCCCTTGGCGCGCCCTTCTCCTGGCCGGCTGCCTCCGCTCCTGCTCCTTTATATACCGGGGGCAGGGGGCACCTCTAGACACACAAGTTGATCTGTTGTTGTTGTATATCTATGTTGTTGTAGATCAATGGCCCGTGCTACCGTTCCCTTGAATTTTAATGTGTTCCTAGAGAAAGCTAAGTTTAAAGATGATGGTAGCAATTACACAGACTGGGTCCGTAACTTGAGGATTATCCTCATTGCTGCACAAAAGAATTACGTCCTGAAAGCACTGCTAGGTGCAAGACCCGCTGCAGGAGCAAGCTCATGACTACTCGATAGTTCAGTGTGCCATGCTTTACAGCTTAGAATCAGGACCTCAAAGACGTTTTGAACGTCATGGAGCATATTAGATGTTCCAGGAGTTAAAGTTAATATTTCAAGAAAATGCCCGAGTTGAGAAATATGAAGTCTCCAACAAGTTCTATAGCTGCAAGATGGAGGAGAATAGTTCTGTCAGTGAACACATACTCAGAATGTCTGGGTACCATAACCACTTGACTCAGCTGGGAGTTAATCTTCTTGATGATAGTGTCATTGACCGAGTTCTTCAATCACTGCCACCAAGCTATAAAGGCTTCGTGATGAACTATAATATGCAAGGGATGGAAAAGACAATTCCCGAGCTCTTCGCGCTGCTAAAGGCTGCGGAGGTAGAAATCAAGAAGGAGCATCAAGTGTTGATGGTTAACAAGACCACTAGTTTCAAGAAAAAGGGCAAAGGGAAGAAGGGGAACTTCAAGAAGAATAGAAAGCAAGTTGCTGCTCCCGGGAAGAAGCCCAAGTCTGGACCTAAGCCTGTAACTGAGTGCTTCTGTTCCAAAGGGACTGGTCACTGGAAGAGGAACTACCCCAATTATTTGGCGGATAAGAAGGATGGAAAAGTGAAAGGTATATTTGATATACATGTTATTGATGTGTATTTTACTAATGCTCGTAGTAGCGCCTGGGTATTTGATACCGGTTTTGTTGCTCATATCTGCAACTCGAAACAGGGGCTACGGATTAAACAAAGATTGGCTAAGGACGAGGTGACGATGCACGTGGGAAATGGTTCCAAAGTTGATGTGATCGCCATCGGCACACTACCTCTACATCTACCGTTGAGATTAGTTTTAGACCTGAATAATTATTATTTGGTGCCGCGTTGAGCATGAACATTTGTTACGTCTCCAACGTATCTATAATTTTTTATTGTTACATGCTATTATATTACCCGTTTTGGATGTTTATGGGCTTTATTTTACACTTTAATATCATTTTTGGGACTAACCTACTAACCAGAGGCCCGACCCGTATTGCTGTTTTTTTTCCTATTTCAGTGTTTCGAAGAAAAGGAATACCAAACGGAGTCCAAACGGAATGAATTCTTCGGGAGCGTGATTTTTGGAACGAACGTGATCCATAGGACTTGGAGTGCAAGTCAAAAAGCAATCAAGGCGGCCACGAGGGTGGAGGGCGCCCCCCCTACTGGGTGCGCCCCCTATCTCGTGGGCCCCTCGGGCGTCCACCGACCTACCTCTTCCTCCTATATATACCCACATACCCTGAGAACATCAAAGGCGACCACGAAAAAGTATTTCCACCACCGTAACCTTTTGTATGCGCGAGATCCCATCTTGGAGCTTTCGCCGACGCTCCACCGGAGGGGGAATCGACCATGGAGGGCTTCTACATCAACACCATAGCCTCTCCCATGAGTTGTGAGTAAGTTTACCACATACCTTCGGGTCCATAGTTATTAGCTAGATGGTTTCTTCTCTCTTTTTGGATATCAATACCATGTTCTCCTTGATCTTCTTAGAGATCTATTCGATGTAACTCTTTTTGTGGTGTGTTTGTCGAGATCCAATGAATTGTGGGTTTATGATCAAGTTTATCTATGAGAAATATTTAAATCTCCTCTGAATTCTTTTATGTGTGATTAAGTTATCTATGCAAGTCTCTTCGAATTATCAGTTTAGTTTGGCCTACTAGATTGATCTTTCTTGCAATGGGAGAAGTGCTTAGCTTTGGGTTCAATCTTGCGGTGTCCTTTCCCAGTGAAGCAGGGGCAGCAACGCACGTATTGTATTGTTGCCATCGAGGATAAAAAGATGGGGTTTATATCATATTCAATGAGTTTATCCCTCTACATCATGTCATCTTTCTTAATGCGTTACTCTGTTCTTTATGAACTTAATACTCTAGATGCATGCTGGATAGCGGTCGATGTGTGGAGTAATAGTAGTAGATGCGAGCAGAGTCGGTCTACTTGTCACGGACGTGATGCCTATATACATGATCATGCCTAGATAATCTCATAATTATTCGCTTTTCTATCAATTGCTCGACAATAATTTGTTCACCCACCGTAATACTATGCTATCTTGAGAGAAGCCACTAGTGAAACCTATGGCCCCTGAATCTATCTTTTATCATATGAGCTTTCAATCTACTTTTATTTGCGTCTTTACTTTTCCAATCTATATTATAAAATACCAAAAATATATTTATCTTATCATACTATCTCTATCAGATCTCACTTTCGCAAGTGGCCGTGAAGGGATTGACAACCCCTTTATTGCGTTGGTTGCAAGTTATTTGTTTGTTTGTGTAGGTGTGTGGGACTTTTGAGGAGCCTCCTACTAGATTGATACCTTGGTTCTCAAAAACTGAGGGAAATACTTACGCTACTATTGTTGCATCACCCTTTCCTCTTCAAGGAAAACCAACGCAAGCTCAAGACGTAGCAAGAAGGATTTCTGGCGCCGTTGCCGGGGAGGTATTCTCTCAAGTCAAGCCATACCAAGTACCTGTCACAAACTCATCTCCCTCGCATTTACATTATTTGCCATTTGCCTCTCATTTTCCTCTCCCCCACTTCACCCTTGCCGTTTTATTCGCCCTCTCTTTCCCAATCTCCTCTCTCTTTTGTTTGCCTTTTTGTTTGCTTGTGTGTTAAATTACTTGTCGCGATGGCGCAAGATAATACCAAATTGTGTGATTTCTCCAATACCAATAATAATGATTTCCTTAGTACTCTGATTTCTCCTCTTAATGATGTTGAGTCTTGTGAAATAAATACTGCTTTGCTGAATCTTGTTATGAAAGATCAATTCGCCGGCCTTCCTAGTGAAGATGCCGCTACCCATCTAAACAACTTTGTTGATTTGTGTGAGATGCAAAAGAAGAAAGATACGGATAATGATATTGTTAAATTGAAATTATTTCCATTTTCACTTAGAGATCGTGCTAAAGTTTGGTTTTCGTCTTTGCCTAAGAATAGTATTGATTCATGGAACAAGTGCAAAGATGCTTTTATCTCTAAGTATTTTCCTCCCGCTAAGATCATCACTCTTAGGAACGATATTATGAATTTTAAACAACTTGATCATGAGCATGTTGCCCAATCTTGGGAAAAGAATGAAATTAATGATTCGCAATTGCCCTACTCATGGTTTGAATTTATGGATTATCATACAAAAATTTTAAGACGGATTGAATTTTGCTTCTAGAAATCTTTTAGATTCAGCTGCGGGAGGCACGTTTATGGAAATCACTTTAGGAGAAGCTACAAAACTCCTTGGTAATATTATGGCTAATTATTCTCAATGGCACACCGAAAGATCTACTAGTAAAGAAGTGCATGCTATAGAAGAAATAAATGTTTTGAGTGGAAAGATGGATGAACTTATGAAGATGTTTGCTACTAAAAATACTCCCCTTGATCCCAATGATATGCCTTTGTCTTCTTTGATTGAGAATAATAATGAATCTATGGATGTGAATTTTGTTGGCAAGAATAGTTTTGGAAACAATGCTTATAGAGGAAACTTTAATCCTAGACCGTTCCCTAGTAATTCCTCTAATAATTTTGGAAATTCCTACAATAATTCTTATGGTAATTTTAATAAGATGCCGTCTGATTTTGAGAATACTGTGAAAGAATTTATGATCTCTCAAAAGAATTTTAATGCCTTGCTTGAAGAAAAATTGCTCAAAGTTGATGAATTGGCTAGGAACGTTGATAGACTCTCGCTTGAAGTTGATTCTTTGAAACTAAGATCTACCCCTCCTAAGCATGATATCAATGAGTCTCTCAAAGCTATGAGAATTTCCATTGATGAGTGCAAAGAAAGAACCGCTAGATTGCATGCTAAGAAAGATTGCTTTATAAAGGCATGTTATTCTAGTTTCCATGAAAATAATGATGAAGATCTTAAAGTTATTGATGTGTCCCCTATTAGATCTTTGTTTTTCAATATGAATCTTAATAATGATGGTACTGGAGATGAGTCAACTTTAGTTAAAAGGCGTCCCAATGATTCGGAGTTTTTAGATCTTGATGCTAAATTTGGTAAAAGTGGGATTGGAGAGGTCAAGACTTTAAATAGCATTGAACCCACTATCTTGGATTTCAAGGAATTTAATTATGATAATTGTTATTTAGAAGATTTTGTTTCCTTGTTGCAATCCGTTGTGAATTCTCCTCGTGCTTATAGTCAAAATAAAGCTTTTACCAAACATATTGTTGATGCCTTGATGCAATCTTATGATGAAAAACTTAACTTGGAAGTTTCTATACCTAGAAAACTTTATGATGAGTGGGAACCTACTATAAAGATTAAAATTAAAGATCATGAGTGTTATGCTTTATGTGATTTGGATGGTAGTGTTTCCACGATTCCGAAAACTTTATGTGATATTCTAGGTTTCCATGATCTTGATGATTGCTCCTTAAATTTGCACCTTACGGATTCCACCATTAAAAAGCCAATGGGAAGGATCAATGATGTTCTCATTGTTGCAAATAGAAATTTGGTGCCCGTAGATTTTATCGTTCTTGATATAGATTGCAATCTTTCTTGCCCTATTATTCTTGGTAGACCTTTCCTTAGAACGATTGGTGCGATTATTGATATGAAGGAAGGGAATATTAGATTCCAATTTCCATTAAGGAAAGCATGGAGAACTTTCCAAGAAAGAAAGTTAAATTACCTTATGAATCTATCATGCGAGCTACTTATGAATTGAGTGCCAAAGATGGCACTACTTAGATCTATCCTCGCTTTTATGCCTAGCTAGGGGCATTAAACGATAGCGCTAGTTGGGAGGCAACCCAATTTTATTTGTGTTTTTTGTTTTTGTTTTTGTTTAGTAATAAGTTTTGCATCTACCTTATGTTTAGATGTGTTTTTATATTTTAATTAGTGTTTGTGCCAAGTAGAACCTATAGGATAACCTATGGTGATAGTTAATTTGATTCTGCTGAAAAACAGAAACTTTGTGCACACGAAAATAATTGTTTTAATTCACAGAAACGTGCTTTTACGTTGATTCTTTTTCTGTAGATCAATAGAAAAATTTCCCAGGACTTCCTATTTTGGTAGGATTTTTAGAGTTCCATAAGTATTCAAGGGTTATAGATTGCTACAGACTGTCCTGTTTTTGACAGATTCTGTTTTTGTGTGTTGATTGCTTATTTTAATGCATCTATGGCTAGTATTAAGTGGTATGAACCGTAGAGAAGTTGGAATACAGTGGGTTTAACACCAATATAAATAAATAATGAGTTCATTATAGTACCTTATGTGGTGGTTTTTCAATCTTTCACTAATGGAGCTTATGAGATTTCTTGTTGATTTTTGTGTTGTGAAGTTTTCAAGTTTTGGGTAAAGATTTGATGGACTATGGAATAAGGAGTGGCAAGAGCCTAAGCTTGGGGATTCCCATGGCACCCCAAGATATTCAAGAATAGCCAAAAGCCTAAGCTTGGGGATGCCCCCGGAAGGCATCCCCTCTTTCGTCTTCATTTATCGGTAACTTTACTTGGAGCTATATTTTTATTCGCCACATGATATGTGTTTTGCTTGGAGCGTCTTGTATGATATTGGTCTTTGATTTTTAGTTCTCCACATTCATCCTTGCTGTACACACCTTTTGGGAGAGGCCACTTGATTAGAATTTATTAGAATACTCTATGTGCTTCACTTATATCTTTTGAGCTAGACAGTATTTGCTCTAGTGCTTCACTTATATCTTTTAGAGCACGGCGGTGGATTAATTTTGAAGAAATTGTTGATCTCGCATGCTTCACTTATATTATTTTGAGAGTCTTTTAGAACAGCATGGTATTATCTATGGTTATAAATTTGGTCCTAGAATGATGAGCATCTAAGTTGCGTATAATAAAAACTATCATAGAAAGTGAATTAAACACTAGGATCAATTTGATGCTTGATAATTGTTTTGAGATATAAAGGTGGTAATATTAGAGTCATGCTAGTGGGTAATTATGAAATTGAGAAATACTTGTGTTGAAGTTGGCAAGTCCTGTAGCATGCACGTATGGTAAAAGTTGTGTGATAAATTTGTTGCATGAGGTGCTCTTTTAATTGTCTTCCTTATGAGTGGAGGTCGGGATCGCGCGATGGTTAACTCCTACCAACCATTCCCCTAGGAGCATGCGTAGTAGTACTTTGCTTCGAGGGCAAGTAGACTTTTGCAATAGGACTGTGCTAACAACCAGTCGACTGGTCGTTAGCGACAGATCCGCACGACCGTAACCCAGCTTCCCCTCGCGACCCGCACGCTCGATTCCATCGATTTTTCTTGTTCTCTCGAAAACCGTATACGCCAATAGTAAATCGCTAGTGGTTTTTCTGATTTTTTGGCTACACAATATGAAAAGAAAATAAAAGTGTTGGAAAGGGGACTTGAACCCAGGTCTATTCATTAGAGTTTGAGCCCAACAACCAACTAAGCCACCCTTAGTTGTTGTCTATCGAATATAAGCAAGGTTATTTTAACCTTTCTTTTTTCTATCATATCAGCGATAATAATTGTTTTTGCTTGGTAACTTTGGCATGACCAGCGTGATAACTATGACTTGAGCAACATGATAACTATACTATGATCAGCCTGATAACTATAATATGAGAAGGTTAATGACCATACGATGAGAAGCGCGATAACTTTAGAATGGGGTAGTGGTAACTTCACACTGGGGTATGTTTCGACAACAAAAAGTTACGGGACATGTTTCAGTAACGTTTTTCACATGGGTAAAGAGTTACCAAATGTGTTGTATGTAAGTTACCGTTTGTCTAGTGCGTAAATTACCATGCTATTTGCACTAGGTTATCAGGGCATATTTCTAGAACTTTTCGCCCAAGGTGAAAAGTTATCAATGCGTTTATATGTAAGTTATCAGGTTAATTGCACGTAAGTTATCATCTTATTTACACAGAAAGCTATCGGGGTATATTTTAATAATTTGTTCACCTTAGATGGTAAAAAAAGTGGTATTTTATTTGAACTTGTCAGGAGCCAAGTAGTGGGTGACTTGGCTAGTGTGTTAAGATCTCAATATTGAAGTCTTGAGTTCAGTTATCAGTTTTATCATGATTTTTTAGGCTATAAAACTACAAGGTCGAAACTACAATATGGAAACTACTAGCATCAAGATTTGTTTCCAACATCTTTTTCTCCCAAAATTATCAGGCCTGCGATGTGTGAGTTATCAAGCTATTCGCACAAAAAATAACCAAGGGGTATTTCATTAACGTGCCTCCCTCCACTCGGTCGCCAAATTTACCAAGACCTATGCACATAAGTTATCAGGTCAGCGATGTGTGAGTTATCGTGATAGAAAGAAGAATTTTTATAAATCACTTGGGGTGAGCGGGGCCTTCAAGCGGCCTCAATACGCCGGGGTTGTAAATGACATACATATATTCACATAAAATTTATCGGAGTATATTTCATAACCTCTATTGGTTAAAAGTTATCAAGACCGTGTTGCATAAGTTATCAGGTCTCCGATGTATGAGTTATCATGCTATTCACACCAAAAGTTCCCGCGGGATGTTTCATCAACACCCACCCCTACGCCAAAGTTATCGGGACTAAGTTATATAAGTTATCAGATCTGTGATATGCGAGTTATCAGGTCTATGATGTGTGAGTTACCATGCTGTTCACACAAAAAGTTACCGAGTGGATGTTTCATCAACTCCCCCCTCACCCCCACCCCCGCACGAAAATTAATAGGGCGTTATCAACTTGAGACTCATGAAACTAGATATCATGATGATTGTACATGAGTTATTGGAGAAATCCAAAGAAAAAGAACAAGATTTTTTTCATTTCTTTTCTCATATAGTGGTAAAAAGGTACAAATACCTCGTTATCTTTTGATAGAGAACAACCAGTACTAGTTGTTGTAATGGTAAGGATGATGTGTATAAACACAACAGGTGCTAGGTTCGAATCCTACATGTAGCACTTATATTTTTTAGTGCTGAAGGGAAAAAATAGCACTGAAGGAAAAAAAAATAGCGCTGAAGGAAAAAAAAAGGCAGGCAGGAGCGACAGGATTAGAAAGAAAGATCAAAGGGAAAAGCGAGTGGGCGCGGGAGCGATCGTAAAGAAAGATCGAAGGAAAAAAACTGGCAGGAGCGATCGTACGTATCTGTCGCTAACTGCGAGCCGGCAGGAGAATAGCTTTCTCATTTGCAATAAGTATATGAGTTCTTTATGACTAATGTGAGTCCATGGATATACGCACACTCACCTTTCCACTTTGCTAGCCTCTATTGTGCCGCGCAACTTTCGCCGGTGTCATGAACCCATTATTTACCTTCCTCAAAACAGCCACCATACCTACCTATTATGGCATTTCCATAGCCATTCCGAGATATACTGCCATGCAACTTTCCACTGTTCCGTTATTATGACACGCTCAATCATTGTCATATTGCTCTTTGCATGATCATGTATTTGACATTATATTTGTGGCAAGGCCACCCTCATAATTTTCATACATGTCACCCTTGATTCATTGCATATCCCAGTACACCGCTGGAGGCATTCATATAGAGTCATATTTTGTTCTAAGTGTTGAGTTGTAATCCTCGAGGTGTAAATTAATAAGTGTGATGATCTTCATTATTAGAGCATTGTCCCAAGTGAGGAAAGGATAATGAAGACTATGATTCCCCCACAAGTCGGGATGAGACTTCGGACAATAAAAAAAGAGAGGCCAAAGAGCCCACCAAATAAAAAAAAGAAAGGCCAAATAGAAAAATGAGAGAAAAAGAGAGAAGGTACAATGCTACTATCTCTTTTTCCACACTTGTGCTTCGGAATATCACCATGATCTTCATGATAGAGAGTCTCTTGTGTTGTCACTTTCATATACTAGTGGGAATTTTTCATTATAGAACTTGGCTTGTATATTCCAATGATGGGCTTCCTCAAAGTGCCCTAGGTCTTCGTGAGCAAGCAAGTTGGATGCACACCCACTTAGTTTCTTTTGTTGAGCTTTCATACATTTATAGCTCTAGTGCATCCGTTGCATGGCAATCCCTACTCACTCACATTAATATCTATTAATGGGCATCTCCATAGCCCGTTGATACGCCTAGTTGATGTGAGACTATCTTCTCCCTTTTTGTCCTCACAACCACCACCATAGTGCTATGTCCATGGCTTGCGCTCATGTATTGCGTAAGAGTTGAAAAAGCTTGAGCGCGTTAAAAAGTATGAACCAATTGCTTGGCTAAAACCGGGATTGTGCATGATGGGAGTATTTTGTGTAATGAAAATGAAGCATGGCCTAACTATATGATTTTGTAGGGATAAGCTTTCTTTGGCTATGCTATTTTGATAGGACATGATTATTTGTTAGTATGCTTCAAAGTATTATTATTTTTATGTTTCATAAGCTTTTATCTTGAATCATTTGGATCTGAACAATCAAGCCACAATAAAGAAAATTACATTGAGAATTATGCTAGGTACCATTCCACATCAAAAATTCTATTTTTATCATTTACCTACTCGAGGACGAGCAGGAATTAAGATTGGGGATGCTTGATACGTCTCCAATGTATCTATAATTTTTGATTGTTCCATGCTATTATATTACCCGTTTTGGATGTTTATGGGCTTTACTTTACACTTTTATATCATTTTGGGGACTAAGCTACTAACCGGAGGCCCACCCCATATTGCTGTTTTTTTGCCTGTTTCAGTGTTTCGAAGAAAAGGAATACCAAAGGAGTCCAAACGGAATGAAACCTTCGGGAGTGTTATTTTTGGAACGAACGTGATCCAGAGGACTTGGAGTGCAAGTCAAGAAGCAATCGAGGCGGCCACGAGGGTGGAGGGCGCCCCCCCTACTTGGCGCCCCCTATCTCGTGGGACCCTCGGGCATCCACCGACCTACTTCTTCCTCCTATATATACCCACGTACCCCGAGAACATCAAAGGCGACCACGAAAAACTATTTCCACCACCGTAACCTTCTGTATCCGCGAGATCCCATCTTGGAGCCTTCGCCGGCGCTCCGCCGGAGGGGGAATCGACCACGGAGGACTTCTACATCAACACCATAGCCCCTCGGATGAGTTGTGAGTATTTTACCACAGACCTTTGGGTCCATGGTTATTAGCTAGATGGCTTCTTCTCTCTTTTTGGATCTCAATACCATGTTCTCCTTGATATTCTTGCAGATCTATTCAATGTAACTCTTTTTGCGGTGTGTTTGTCGAGATCCGATGAATTGTGGGTTTATGATCAAGTTTATCTATGAGAAATATTTGAATCTCTTTTCAATTCTTTTATGTGTGATTAAGTTACCTTTGCAAGTCTCTTCGAATTATCAGTTTGGTTTGGCCTACTAGATTGATATTTCTTGCAATGGGAGAAGTGCTTAGCTTTGGGTTCAATCTTGCGGTGTCCTTTCCCAGTGACAGCAGGGGCAGCAAGGCACGTATTGTATTGTTGCAATTGAGGATAAAAAGATGGGCTTTATATCATATTGCATGAGTTTATCCCTCTACATCATGTCATCTTTCTTAATGTGTTACTCTGTTCTTTATGAACTTAATACTCTAGATGCATGCTGGATAGCGGTCGATGTGTGGAGTAATAATAGTAGATGCAGGCAGGAGTCGGTCTACTTGCCACGGACGTGATGCCTATATACATGATCATGCCTAGATAATCTCATAATTATTCGCTTTTCTATCAATTGCTCGACAATAATTTGTTCACCCACCGTAATACTATGCTATCTTGAGATAAGCCACTAGTGAAACCTATAGCCCCCTGGTCTATCTTTTATCATATGAGCTTTCAATCTACTTTTATTTGCATCTTTACTTTTCCAATATATATTATAAAATACCAAAAATATATTTATCTTATCATACTATCTCTATCAGATCTCACTTTCGCAAGTGGCCGTGAAGGGATTGACAACCCCTTTATTGCGTTGGTTGTGAGTTCTTTGTTTGTTTGTGTAGGTGCGTGGGACTTTTGAGGAGCCTCCTACTGGATTGATACCTTGGTTCTCAAAAACTGAGGGAAAAACTTACGCTACTATTGCTGCATCACCCTTTCCTCTTCAAGGAAAATCAACGCAAGCTCAAGACGTAGCATATATCTGGATCTTGTTTGATGTGAGACGGTTATTCATTTAAATCAAAGAATACTGGTTGTTCTATTTATATGAGTAATATCTTTTATGGTCATGCACCCTTGATGAGTGGTCTATTTTTGTTGAATCTCGATTGTAGTGATACACATATTCATAATATTGAAGCCAAAAGATGAAAAGTTAATACTGATAGTGCAACTTATTTGTGGCATTGCGTTTAGGTCATATTGGCGTAAAGCGCATGAAGAAACTCCATGGTGATGGGCTTTTGGAATCACTTGATTATGAATCACTTGATGCTTGCGAACCATGCGTGATGGGCAAGATGACTAAGACTCCATTCTTGATACGTCTCCGTCGTATCTATAACTTTTGATTGTTCCATGCCAATATTATTTAACTTTCATATACTTTTGGCAACTTATTATACTATTTTTGGGACTAACATATTGATCCAGTGCCCAGTGCTAGTTCCTGTTTTTTGCATGTTTTATGTTTTGCAGAAACCCAATATCGAACGGAGTCCAAACGGGATAAAACTGGATCGAGAATTATTTTGGAATATTTGTGATTTTTGGGAGGAAGAATGAACGCGAGACGGTTCCCGAGGTGGCCACGAGGGTGGCCCACGCCACCACTTTAAGTGGGCGCGCCCCTGACCCTCGTGGGCCCCTCGTAAGGCGGTTGATGCTCTACTTTGGCCGCAAGAAAGCTAATTTTTGGAAAAAATATCTGGGCGAAGGTTTCAATCCAATCGGAGTTATGGATCTCCGGATATAAAAGAAACGGTGCCAGGGCAGAATCTGAGAACGCAGAAACAGAGAGAGACAGAGAGATAGATCCAATCTCGGAGGGGCTCTCGCCCCTCCCACGCCATGGGAGCCAAGGACCAGAGGGGAAACCCTTCTCCCATCTAGGGAGAAGGTCAAGGAAGTAGAAGAAGAAGGGGGGGCTCTCTCCCCCTTGCTTCCGGTGGCGCCGGAACGCCGCCGGGGGCCATCATTATCACCGCCATCTTCACCAACACTTCCATCATCTTCACCAAATCTCCATCACCTTGACCCAACTATATTCAGTGGTCCACTCTCCCGCAACCCGCTGTACCCTCTACTTAAACATGGTGCTTTATGCTTCATATTATTATCCAATGATATGTTGCCATCCTATGATGTCTGAGTAGATTTTTGTTGTCCTACCGGTGATTGATGAATTGCTATGGTTGGTTTGAATGGCATGTTTTATTATTGGTGTTGTCCTATTGTGCCCTCCATGTCGGCAAGCGTGAGGGATTCCCGCTGTAGGGTTTGCAATATGTTTATGATTTGCTTATGGTGGGTGGCGTGAGTGACAGAAGCACAGACCCGAGTAAGTAGGTTGTTTACGTATGTGATAAAGGGGACTTGATACTTTAATGCTATGGTTGGATTTTACCTTAATGATCTTTAGTAGTTGCGGATGCTTGCTAGAGTTCCAATCATAAGTGCATATGATCCAAGAAGAGAAAGTATGTTAGCTTATGCCTCTCCCTCAAATAAAATTGCAATAGTGATTACCGGTCTAGTAAAGTAGTCAGTTGCTTAGGGACAATTTCACAACTCCTACCACCACTTTTCCACACTCGCTATATTTACTTTATTGCTTCTTTATCTAAACAGGCCCTACTTTTTATTTACGTGCTCTTTATTATCTTGCAAACCTATCCAACAACACCTACAAAGTACTTCTAGCTTCATACTTGTTCTAGGTAAAGCGAACACTAAGCGTGCGTAGAGTCATATCAGTGGCAGATAGGACTTGGGAGAATATTTGTTCTACCTTTAGCTCCTCATTGGGTTCGACACTCTTACTTATCGAAAGAGGCTACAATTGATCCCGTATACTTGCGGGTTATCAGTTCTCCGAAACAACAGAGCGAGCAACTGATTTATTAGAAATAATACATACTGATGTATGCGGTCCGATGACTGTTGAGGCTCGTAGCGGGTATCGTTATTTTCTGACCTTCACAAATGATTTGAGCAGATATGGGTATATCTACTTAATGAAACATAAGTCTGAAACATTTGAAAAGATCAAAGAATTTCAGAGTGAAGTGGAAAATCATCATAACAAGAAAATAAAGTTTCTATTATCTGACTATGGAGGTGAATATTTGAGTTATGAGTTTGGTCTTCATTTGAAACAATGTGGAATAGTTTCGCAACTCACGTCACCTGGAACACCACAGCGTAATGGTGTGTCTGAACGTCGTAACCATACTTTATTAGATATGGTGCGATCTATGTTGTCTCTTACGATTTACCACTATCGTTTTGGGGTTATTCTTTAGAGACGGATGCATTCACGTTAAATAGGGCACCATCTAAATCCGTTGAGATGACACCATATGAACGGTGGTTTGGCAAGAAACCCAAGCTATCGTTTCTTAAAGTTTGGGGCTGCGATGCTTATGTGAAAAAGCTTCAACCTAATAAGCTCGAACCCAAATCAGAGAAATGCGTCTTCATAGGATACCCAAAGGAGTTGTTGGGTACACCTTCTATCACAAATCTGAAGGCAAGATTTTCGTTGCTAAAAATGGATCCTTTCTAGAAAAGGAGTTTCTCTCGAAAGAAGTGAGTGGGAGGAAAGTAGAACTTGATGAGGTAATTGTACCTTCTCCCGAATTAGAAAGTAGTTCATCACATAAATCAGTTCCAGTGATGCCTACACCAGTTAGTGAGGAAGTTAATGATGATGATGATCATGAAACTTTGGATTAAGTTACTACCGAACCTCGTAGGTCAACCAGAGTACGTTCCGCACCAGAGTGGTACGTTAATCCTGTTTTGGAAGTCATGTTCCTAGACCATGATGAACCTACGAACTATGAGGAAGCGATAATGAGCCCAGATTCCGCGAAATGGCTTGAGGCCCTGAAATCTGAGATGGGATCCATGTATGAGAACAAAGTGTGGACTTTGGTTGACTTGCCCGATGATCGGTAAGCCATGGAGAATAAATGGATCTTCAAGAAGAAGACTGACGCTGACGGTAATGTTACTGTCTACAAAGCTCGACTTGTTGTGAAAGGTTTTCGACAAGTTCAAGGAGTTGACTACGACGAGACCTTCTCACTCGTAGCGATGCTTAAGTCTGTCCGAATCATGTTAGCAATTGCCCCATGTTTTGATTATGAAATCTGGCAAATGGATGTCAAAATTGCATTCCTTAATGTATATCTTAAAGAAGAGTTGTATATGATGCAACCAGAAGGTTTTGTCAATCCTAAAGGTGCTAACAAAGTGTAAAGCTCCAGCGATCCATTTATGGACTGGTGCAAGCCTCTCAGAGTTGGAATATACGCTTTGATAGTGTGATCAAAGCTTATGGTTTTATAAAGACTTTTGGAGAAGCCTGTATTTAGAAGAAAGTGAGTGGGAGCTCTGTAGCATTTCTAATATTATATGTGGATGACATATTGTTGATTGGAAATGATACATAATTTCTGGATAGCATAAAAGGATACTTGAATAAGAATTTTTCAATGAAAGACCTCGGTGAAGCTGCTTATATATTGGGCATCAAGATCTATAGAGATAGATCAAGATGCTTAATTGGACTTTCACAAAGCACATACCTTGATAAAGTTTTGAAGAAGTTCAAAATGGATCAATCAAAGAAAGGGTTCTTTCTTGTGTTACAAGGTGTGAAGTTGAGTCAGACTCAATGCCCGACCACTGCAGAAGACAGAGAGAAAATGAAAGCCATTCCCTGCTACCTCTTGAGCATGCGTTGGTTTTCCCTTGAAAAGGAAAGGGTGATGCAGCAAAGTAGCGTAATTATTTCCCTCAGTTTTGAGAACCAAGGTATCAATCTAGTAGGAGACAACACACAAGTCACCTAGTACCTGCACAAACAATCAAGAACCTTGCAACCAACGCGATATAGGGGTTGCCAATCCCTTCACAGTCACTCTCAAAAGTGAGATCTAATAGAGATAGTAAAGTAAATATTTTTGGTATTTTTATCGTATAGATTGGAAAGTAAAGATTGCAAAATAGTAAACGAGATGCAATGTAAATAAAATAGATGTAATATAATAGGAAAGAGACCCGGGGGCCGTAGGTTTCACTAGTGGCTTCTCTCAAGATAGCATGTATTATGGTGGGTGAACAAATTACTGCCAAGCAATTGATAGAAAAGCGCATAGTTATGAATATATCTAAGGCAATGATCATGAATATAGGTACCACGTCTGTGTCAAGTAGACCAAAATGATTCTGCATCTACTACTATTACTCCACACATCGACCGCTATCCAACATGCATCTAGAGTATTAAGTTCATAAGAACGGAGTAACACATTAAGCAATATGACATGATGTAGAGAGATAAACTCAAGCAATATGATATAAACCCCATCCTTTTATCCTCGATGGCAATAATACAATACGTGCCTTGATGCCCCTACTGTCACTGGGAAAGGACACCGCAAGATTGAACCCAAAGCTAAGCACTTCTCCCATTGCAATAAAGATCAATCTAGTAGGCCAAACTAAACCGATAATTCGAAGAGACTTGCAAAGATATCAAATCATGCATATAAAATTCAGAGAAGAACCAAATAATATTCATAGATATTCTTGCTCATAAATCCACAATTCATCGGATCTCGGCAAACACACTGCAAAAGAGTATTACATAGAATAGATCTCCAAAAACATCAAGGAGAACTCTGAATTGAGAATCAAAGAGAGAGAAGAAGCCATCTATCTAATAACTATGGACCCGAAGGTCTGTGGTAAACTACTCACGCTTCATCAGAGAGGCAATGGTGTTGATGTAGAAGCTCTCCATGATCGATTCCCCCTCTGGCAGATCACCAGAAAAGGCCCCAAGATGGGATCTCACGAGTACAAAACGTTGCGGTGATGGAAAAGTGGTTTCGTGGCTCCCCCCGATGTTTCTAGGGTATAAGAGTATATATAGGCGAAAGAAGTACGTCGGTGGAGCTACGAGGGGCCCACGAGAATGGGGGCGCGCCTACCCCCCCTGGGCGCGCCCTCCTGCCTCGTGGCCTCCTCGTGGAGTTCCAAACTTCAACTCCAAGTCTTCTGGATTACTTTTGGTCCAAGAAAGACCATTGCGAAGGTTTCATTCCGTTTGGACTCCGTTTGGTATTCCTTTTCTGTAAAACTCTAAAATAGGAAGAAAAAAATAGAAACTGGCACTGGGCCTCCGGTTAATAGGTTAGTACCAAAAATAATATAAAAGAGCATATTAAAGCCCATTAAACATCCAAAACAGATAATATAATAGAATGGAACAATCAAAAATTATAGATACGTTGGAAATGTATCAAGCATCCCCAAGCTTAATTCCTGCTCGTCCTCGAGTAGGTAAATGATAAAAACAGAATTTTTGATGTGGAATGTTACCTAACATAATTATCAATGTAATTTTCTTTATTGTGTCATGAATGTTCAGATCTGAAAGTTTCAAGACAAAAGTTTAATATTGACATAAAAATAATAATACTTCAAGCATACTAACAAAGGAATCATGTCTTCTCAAAATAACCTGGCCAAAGAAAGTTCATCCCTACAAAATCATATAGTCTGGCTATGCTCTATCTTCATCACACAAAATATTTAAATCATGCACAACCCCGGTTTCAGCCAACCAATTGTTTCATACTTTCATATTCTCAAACTTTTTCAACTTTCACGCAATACATGAGCGTGAGCCATGGACATAGCACTATATATGGAATAGAATATGGTGGTTGTGGAGAAGACAAAAAGGAGGAAGATAGTCTCACATCAACTAGGCGTATCAACGGGCTATGGAGATGCCCATCAATAGATATCAATGTGAGTGAGTAGGGATTGCCATGCAACGGATGCACTAGAGCTATAAGTGTATGAAATCTCAAAAGGAAACTAAGTGGGTGTGCATCCAACTTGCTTGCTCACGAAGACCTAGGGAACTTTGAGGAAACCCATCATTGGAATATACAAGCCAAGTTCTATAACGAAGATTCCCACTAGTATATGAAAGTGACAAAATAAGAGACACTCTATCATGAAGATCATGGTGCTACTTTGAAGCACAAGTGTGGTAAAAGGATAGTAGCATTGTCCCTTCTCTCTTTTTCTCTCATCATCATTTTTTTATTTGGGCCTTTTCTCTTTTTTATGGCCTCTTTTTTTCTTTTTCTTTTTATTTTTCGTCTGGAGTCTCATCCCGACTTGTGGAGGAATCATAGTCTCCATCATCCTTTCCTCACTGGGACAATGCTCTAATAATGAAGATCATCACACTTTTATTTACTTACAACTCAAGAATTACAACTCGATACTTAGAACAAAATATGACTATGATTCCAGTGGTGTACCGGGATGTGCAATGAATCAAGAGTGACATGTATGAAAAAATTATGAATGGTGGCTTAGCCACAAATACGATGTCAAGTACACGATCATGCAAAGCAATATGACAATAATGGAGCGTGTCATAATAAACGGGACGGTGGAAAGTTGTATGGCAATATATCTCGGAATGGCTATGGAAATGCCATAATAGGTAGGTATGGTGGCTGTTTTGAGGAAGGTATATGGTGGGTGTATGGTACCGGCGAAAGTTGCACGGTACTAGAGAGGCTAGCAATGGTGGAGGGATGAGAGTGCGTATAATCCATGGACTCAACATTACTCATAAAGAACTTGCATACTTATTGCAAAAATCTACAAGTCATCAAAACAAAGTACTACATGCATGCTCCTAGGGAAAGGGTTGGTAGGAGTTAACCATCGCGTGATCCCGACCTCCACACATAAGGAAGACAATCAATAAATAAATCATGCTCCAACTTCATGACATAACAGTTCATCATACATGCATGCTACGGGACTTGCAAACCTCAACACAAGTATTTCTCAAATTCACAATTACTCTACTAGCATGACTCTAATATCACCATCCTCATATCTCAAAACAATCATCAAGCATCAAACTTCTCATAGTATTCAATGCACTTTATATGAAAGTTTTTATTATACCCATCTTGGATTCCCATCATTTTAGGACTAGATTTATAGCCAAAGCAAATTACAATGCTGTTCTAAAAGACTCTCAAAATAATATAAGTGAAGCATGAGAGATCAATAATTTCTATAAAATAAAACCACCACCATGCTCTAAAAATATATAAGTGAAGCACTAGAGCAAAATTATCTAGCTCAAAAGATATAAGTGAAGCACATAGAGTATTCTAATAAAATTAGGTTCATGATTGTCTCTCCCAAAAGGTGTGTATAGCAAATATGATTGTGGTAAAGTAAAAAAGCAAAGACTCAAATCATACAAGACGCTCCAAGCAAAGTTACCGATAGACGAAGACGAAAGAGGGGATGCCTTCCGGGGCATCCCCAAGCTTAGGCTTTTGGTTGTCCTTGAACTTTACCTTGGAGTGCCTTGGGAATCCCCAAGCTTAGGCTCTTGCCACTCCTTATTCCAAAATTCATCAAATCTTTACCCAAAAACTTGAAAACTACACAACACAAAACTTCAACAAAAATCTCATGAGCTCTGTTAGTATAAGAAAATAAACCACCACTTTAAGTTACTGTTATGAACTCATTCTTTATTTATATTGGTGTCAAACCTACTGCATTCAAACTTCTCTATGGTTCATACCCCCCGATACTACTCATAGATTCATCAAAATAAGCAAACAACACACTAAAAACAGAATCTGTCAAAAACAGAACAGTCTGTAGCAATCTGTAACTTTCGTATTCTTCTGTTACCCCAAAAATTCTGAAATAAATTGTTGGACGTGAGGAATTTGTCTATTAATCATATTAAAAAATAATCAACCTAAAATCACTCTCCAGTAAAACATGACAGCTAATCTCGTGAGCGCAAACATTTCTGATTTTTATAGCAAGATCGCAAAGACTTCACCCAAGTCTTCCCAAAGGTTCTACTTGGCAAAAAACTAATTAAAATATAAAACCACATCTAACCAGACACTAGATGAATTATTTATTACTAAACAGGAGCAAAAATTAAAGAACAAAAATAAAATTGGGTTGTCTCCCAACAAGCGCTATCGTTTAATGCCCCTGGCTAGGCATTGAGATTTCGATGATGCTCACATGAAAGACAAGAATTAAAGCGCAAAGAGAGCATCATGAGACACGTGACAAACACATCTAAGTCTAACATACTTCCTACGCATAGGCATCTTATAGGCAAACAAATTATCATAGCAAGCAAAAACTAGCAAACAATAGCAATCTCAACATAATGAGAGGTAATTTAGTAACATGAAATTTCTACAACCATATTTTCCTCTCTCATAATAATTACATGTGGGATCATAATAAAATTCAACAAAATAGGTATCACATAAAATATTTTCAACACGATCCACATGAATGCGAAGTTGACACTCTTCCGAAATAGTGGGATTAACATTAACTAAAGTCATGACCTCTCCAAACCCACTTTTATATTTCATAAGATTGAACATTCTCCGAATATGTGGGATCTAAAATTTGAAACTCTTCCAAACCCACTTTCAATATTATTGCAAACACTGTTATCAATCTCATATTCATCATGTGGCTTAAATAAATTTTCAAGATCATAAGAAGAATCACCCCAATCATGATCATTGCAACAAGTAGTGGACATAGCAAAACTAGCATCCCCAAGCTTAGGGTTTTGCATATCATTAACACAACTGACATTAATATAATTTATGATAACATCATTGCAATCATGCTTTATATTCAAAGATCTATCATGAATCACTTCATAAAGCACTTCATCACAATTTTCAGACTCACGGATTTCAAGCAAAACCTCATAAAGATAGTCTAGTGCACTCAACTCACTAGCAATAGGTTCATCGTAATTGGATCTCTTAAAAAGATTAGCAAGTGGATGAGGATCCATAAACTTTTAGCAAGCAAAGATGCAAGCAAAAAGAAGGCACATGGTAACACAAGCAAACAAAAGATCGAACGGAAGAGGGGCGAAGAAAAGGCAAAGGTTTTCGAAAACCGTTTTAGAAGTGGGGGAGAGGAAAATGAGAGGCGAATGGCAAATAATATAATGCGAAGGAGAAGAGTTTATGATGGGTACTTGGTATGTCTTGACTTGGCGTAGATCTCCCCGGCAACGGCGCCAGAAATCCTTCTTGCTACCTCTTGAGCATGCGTTGGTTTTCCCTTGAAGAGGAAAGGGTGATGCAGCAAAGTAGCGTAAGTATTTCCCTCAGTTTCGAGAACCAAGGTATCAATCCAGTAGGAGACAATGCACAAGTCACCTAGTACCTGCACAAACAATCAAGAACCTTGCAACCAACACGCTAAAGGGGTTGTCAATCCCTTCACGATCACTCGCAAAAGTGAGATCTAATAGAGATAGTAAAGTAAATATTTTTGGTATTTTTATTGTATAGATTGGAAAGTAAAGATTGCAAAATACTAAATGAGATGCGATGTAAATAAAATAGATGCAATATAATAGGAAAGAGACCCGGGGGCCATAGGTTTCACTAGTGGCTTATCTCAAGGTAGCATGTATTACGGTGGGTGAAAAAATTATTGTCGAGCAATTGATAGAAAAGCGCATAGTTATGACGATATCTAAGGCAATGATCATGAATATAGGCATCACGTCCGTGTCAAGTAGACCAAAATGATTCTGCATCTACTACTATTACTCCACACATCGACCTCTATCCAGCATGCATCTAGAGTATTAAGTTCATAAGAACGGAGTAATGCATTAAGCAAGATGACATGATGTAGAGGGATAAACTCAAGCAATATGATATAAACCCCATCATTTTATCCTCGATGGCAACAATACAATATGTGCCTTGCTGCCCCTACTGTCACTGGGAAAGGACACCGCAAGATTGAACCCAAAGCTAAGCACTTCTCCCATTGCAAGAAAGATCAATCTAGTAGGCCAAACTAAACTGATAATTCGAAGAGACTTGCAAAGATATAAAATCATGCATATAAGAATTCAGAGAAGAACCAAATAATATTCATAGATAATCTTGTTCATAAATCCACAATTCATCGGATCTTGGCAAACACACCGCAAAAGAGTATTACTTCAAATAGATCTCCAAGAACATCGGGAGAACTTTGTATTGAGAATCAAAGAGAGAGAAGAAGCCATCTAGCTAATAAATAAGGAGCCGAAGGTCTGTGGTAAACTACTCACGCTTCATCGGAGAGGCAATGGTGTTGATGTAGAAGCCCTCTATGATCGACTCCCCCTCCGGCAGATCACCGGAAAAGGCCCCTAGATGGGATCTCACCGGTACAGAAGGTTGCGGCAGTGGAAAAGTGGTTTCGTGGCTCTCACTGATGTTTCTAGGGTATAAGAGTATGTATAGGCGAAAGAAGTACATCGGTGGAGCTATGTAGTGACCAGACCTCAAACGGTCAAGTCTCTATGCATCAGTGTCATCCCTGAATCGGTAATGCTGACACGCACAATACTCGAGGAATTATAACAGAGTTTCAATCACACACTTATTACATCGAGTCCTCATAAAGAGTATTATTACATAAATAAATCATGGTTGAAGGCCATCTAAACTAGATAACTGCAGAAGCTTCAAAGGTAAATGAGTCCATCAACTCCAACGGCATAGCTGAGTGCAAAACAACGCCCTATCGCACCTTATTCGTCGTCTGAGTAGTCTGCAACATAAGACGTTGCAGCCCAAAACGGGTCAGCACATGGAATATGCTGGCATAGTTACACTGTAAAGCAATGATAATGCAAGAACTACAACTACATGCAATATTTGGCTGGTGGAGGCTGTAAGTTTCTTGGTTTTGCATAAAGCTAGTTTTTCCCTACAACAAAGGAATAAATTTATTTAACTACTCCCATGTTGCCCATTATTTGAGAAGGTAACCCCAACTCAAATCCCAATTAAAAGTATCATCATTAACCCAACACCAAAATCAATTAGAGTAACGTGTTGAGATCACATAAAAAGATTCAAGTACCAGATACTCAAGATGTCCATAACCGGGGACACGGCTAACCATGATTAGTTTATACACTCTGCAGAGGTTTGCGCACTTCTCCCAACAAGACTCGACCGCATCCATGATCGGATGATCGAGACATAGCCTTTCTGAAGCATTAACTCTCTACTCCGAGTAGACAGTACCACCTACATCCCTCAGGGTCAGAGTCGGTGTCGTCGAGGATGATGTAGTCTCCTTGTTGGTTGTCCTTCTTTGGCGTTGGATCTCCCATGAATACTCCTAGCTTCCTTGTGAGGTCGTCATTCTTTTCTACCAATATAGCAATCTCCTCCTCATATCCATCGCGTGTAGAATTGATCTCTTCTTCCAGCTTGTTGTTTCTCCTCACCAGTTTCTTGATCTTCTTCATGTGGATAATCTATTGATTCTCCTATCGACGAATATGATCTCCCATCTCTTGAATGTAAGCAGCAATTGATCCATCCCTCCTAGTACGAATCATCTCCCATTTGTCATCTCGACGGCCACATATCTGGTAGACGGTATTCTCTAGCTCCTTGTGATACACCTCACATATGCGTCCTAAAGTGATATGTGCGGCCATACTCTTTCCAATACTCCAGCTTGGTGCATCCAGGTACAAATCAATAGGCTCCATTGTTGGCACAAAGGTCCTCCTAGGTATCCAGACTTTGATCTTCTAGCGCTCCTCTTCCGATACAGATGTAGAGAAAGTCCCCGTGAAACTTGGTAATCCGATGTTCAGATACTTAGTGACTTCCTTCAAGTGCTTCCCGAAAGGGGTGTCATCATCCGGCTGAGTGAACTTGTTCCTGGGATCCGCCATCTATAGAATAGAAAGAAAGGAGAATTAGAAATGAGAAGAGAAGAGAAATCCTGTGGCTCATTCTAGTGGTCGCGTCCTACAGTCAGCGTGTGCCCTGATACCATCTTGTAGCGACCAGACCTCAAACGGTCAAGTCTCTGTGCATCAGTGTCATCCCTGCATCGGTAATGCTGACACACACACAGTACTCGAGGAATTATAACAGAGTTTCAATCACACACTTATTACATTAAGTCCTCATAAAGAGTATTATTACATAAATAAATCATGGCTGAAGAAAATCTAAACTAGATAACTGCGTAAGCTTCGAAGGTAAATGAGTCCATCAACTCCAAAGGCATAGCTGAGTGCAAAACAACGATCTATCACACCTTATTCATCGTCTGAGTAGTCTGCAACATAAGATGTTGTAGCCCGAAACGGGTCAGCACATGGAATATGCTCGCATAGTTACACTGTAAAGCAATGATAATGCAAGAACTACAACTACATGCAATATTTGGCTTGTGGAGGCTGTAAGTTTCATGGTTTTGCATAAAGCTAGTTTTTCCCTACAACAAAGTAATAAATTTATTTAACTACTCCCATGTTGCCCATTATTTGAGAAGGTAACCCCAACTCAAATCCCAATTAAAAGTATCATCATTAACCCAACAACAAAATTAATTAGAGTAACATGTTGAGATCACATCAAAAGATTCAAGTACCAGATACTCAAGATGTCCATAATCAAGGACACGGCTAACCATGATTAGTTTATACACTTTGCAGAGGTTTGCACACTTTTCCCCACAAGACTCGACCGCATCCATGATCGGATGATCGATACATAGCCTTTCTGAAGCATTAACTCTCCACTCCGGGTAGATAGTACCACCTACATCCCTCTACATCTGCTAGTCTACCTCTTCAAGAGCTCACGCAACTTACTCAACTATGTGAGAGCCAATAACGGCTTGTGGCTGCACAAGGAAGTTTCTACCATGAATACTCTTATGATCCCTTTGAGCCTAGGTGGCATTACATAGGATAATCACACCGGTACTCCGGGATTTCCAAAACAGACAACACTAGGTACTTCAAGTGCATCAACCAATCCACCCAGATGTATATTAAAGTTGCCACCTTAATGTTATCCATAATTGAAATAACTCTCAAACTTCCATGTGTGAATCACGATCCAATCCCCGTCTACGAGCATTGCTAAGCAAGAATAAGCATAACGTATATTCCCGGGGTGATCAAAAGGTATTAGGTTCCTACCTCAAACACTACAACCAAAACCAGATGTTCCCAATCCTACCAATGCAAATATTTGTGGGGCAGAACTAATGCATAGTAAAAATTGGGTATAAAAGAAGTATGATCAAAGTGTAACTTGCCTTGTTGACGATATGCAAACTGTAGAGATTCGTAGTAAGAAGCTTCGCACTCCGGATAATCTAGTGTAGACAAACAATAGCATTCATAAGCAATCACTCAAACGAAACACGAGAAAACTTGAGAAAAGATCCAAATCAAACACGAAACAAGCAACGGCTTAAACTAACAAGAGTCAAAACCTAACAACAATATTAAAATGTGAATTAGATCTTAACAGTAGGTACATGTGATTGGCTACGGTTTACAAAAAGATTCAACTCAAACGAAGCAACGAAACTCAAAATACGAACGAAACAAGATCGTTTACTAATCCATACTAAAGTCAAATTTTACAGTACCAAAATCATGCTCAAGTTGATTAACTGGAAAGAGGGCTTCGAGACGAAGATTTTGGCGTTGGTTTCATCTAATTTGGATAAACGTGTAAAAAGTTGTACTAGTTTAAAGATCAGGGGCTGAACTGCGATAAAAATAATCACAGATAAGTCCCTGGCCGAAAATAAAATAAAAAGAAAAGACTAACGAACGAACGTTTGCTGTCTGAACCTAACCGGCGAACAACGTTCGTTAAAATGAACGAACGGACGAACGTCCAAATAAAATAAACCGACGAAAACCGATCTAAAGAAATAAACCGAAAAACTAAAAAACCCGGGGTTTAACCGAGAAAAACCGACCGGTCAACGAACGGGTCAACGATGGAGGCTCCGGCTAGATCCGTGGCGGCGGCAGCGTTCGGCGACGGCGAGGCGGCTCATGACTGCGGCGAGGCGTCGGCACGGCGGCGAAGTCTTGGCGGCAAAAGCAAGCGCAAAGCGGTGGTGGTGGCGAGTCTTGGCAGTGGTGGGTGGAGGAGGAGGAGGCGGCCTCGGGACGGGTTATAAAGGCTCCTCCCGGGGTCCTAACTTGGAGAGGGGGTCGAGGCCATGGCGGCGGCTCGAGACTCAATGAGTCCGGCTCGACCACGCTACCGGGAGGCGGCAGGCTGCTGCCAGCTCGACCTTTGGCCCATCTTGGTCCGGGATTTTTTTTTAAATAATTTCACCTGAAAAGGAAAATCCTAATAAAATATAAAAAATTCTAAAAGTGGCAAAAACAATTTTCACCGTGTAAATAAAATATTTAGAACAAAGTGAACATTTTTCTGGCCTAAAAATGCAGTTTTCAAAAATGCATATTTTTCTAATTCAAATAAAATAGCAAATATAGTAACACAGAATTCATAATTTGATTTTAAAATTCTTCCTCCAATATTTCTCTAAATTTTAAGAAGTCATATTTTCTTCTCTCGTTTATTTTTTATATTGGAAATATTTGGAGAGAAAAATAATAAAATCAAATTGATCCTTTCTTCAAATTTGAATAAAACTCAAATATGAATTTTGTGAAACCTCCAACTCTCTTTGTGGGTCCTTGAGTCGCTTAAGATTTCTAGGATCTCAACCAAAATGCAAGAATAAATATGATATGCATATGATGATCTATGTATAACATCCAAATTCAAAATTGGGATGTTACAAACCTACCCCCCTTAAGATGAATCTCGCCCTCGAGATTCGGGTTGGTCAACAAAAAGGTTTGGGTGGTCTCTAGGAAGGTCTTCCTCTCACTCCCAGGTGGCTTCCTCCTCGGTATGGTGGCTCCACTGAACTTTGCAAAACTTGATAACCTTGCTGCGAGTAACTTGGCTGGAAAACTCGAGAATCTTGACTGGCTTGTAACACCCATGATGCGGCTATATCTCCCACATGTCGAAGCACGACTTAGAGGCATAACCGCATGGTGGTTTTGTCGCAAGAAGGGTCATCTTCACAAAATCCCATGTAATGAACAAGAAAGGGATAAAGAGTTGGCTTACAATCACCACTTCACACAAGTACTTAAATAAATCATACATCATTCAGAGTACACACATAGTCCGACTACGGACGAAGCCAAAAGAAAAGAAGATAACCCAACTGCTAGATCCCCGATCGTCCCAACTGGGCTCTACTACTGATCAACAAGAAACAACACATAGCAACAACTAAGATCTTCGTTGAGCTCCCATCTAAGCTAGGTAGCATCCTCTGCACTGGTATCATCGGCACCTGCAACTGTTGTGATAGTATCTGGTGAGTCACGAGGACTCAGCAATCTCAAAATCCGCGAGATCAAGACTATTTAAGCTTATGGGTAGGAAGTGGTAATGAGGTGGAGTTGCAGCAAGCACTAAGCAAATATGGTGGCTAACATACGCAAGTAAGAGCGAGAAGAGAAGCAACGGAACGGTCGAGAAGCTAGAAGTGATCAAGAAGTGATCCTGAAACTACTTACGCACAAACATAACACAAAGACCGTGTTCACTTCCCGGACTCCGCCGAGAAGAGACCATCACGGCTACACACGCGGTTGATGCGTTTTAATTCGGATCTGGTGTCAAGTTATCTACAACCGGACATTAACAAATTCCCATCTGCAACATAACTGCGGGCACGGCTCTCGAAAGTTTATAACCCTGCAGGGGTGTCCCAACTTAGCCCATGATAAGCTCTCGTGATCAACGAAGGATATACCTTCTCCCAAGAAGACCCGATCAGTCTCGGAATCCCGGTTTACAAGACATTTCGACAATGGTAAAATAAGACCAGCAAAGCCGCCCGAATGTGTCGACAAATCCTGATAGGAGCTGCACATATCTCGTTCTCAGGGCACACCGGATTGTCCAAACTTCCGGTAGGCCATCCCAGAGTTGCCCCTGGTGGCCACCGCGGCTGACAGGTTGGACCAACACTCACGACGAGCACTGGCCCGAGAGGGTAAATAAAGACGACCCTTGAGTCTGCAGAACCCAAGGGAAAAGGCTTAGGTAGGCAAATGGTAAAACCAAGGTTGGGCCTTGCTGGAGGAGTTTTATTCAAAGCGAACTGTCAAGGGGGTCCCATAAATCACCCGACCGCGTAAGGAACATAAAATCCGGGAACATAACACGGTATGGCGGAAACTAGGGCGGCAAGAGTGGAACAAAACACCAGGCATAAGGCCGAGCCTTCCACCCTTTACCAAGTATATAGATGCAGTAATTAAATAAGAGATATTGTGATATCCCAACATAATCCTGTCCACCATGGAGCAATCTTCAACTTCACCTGCAACTAACAACGCTATAAGAGAGGCTGAGCAAAGCAGTAACATAGCCAAACAACGGTTTGCTAAGAATGGTGACAAAGGTTAGAGGTTCATGGCAATTTGGGAGGCTTGGTAAGCAAGTGATAGGTAGCGCAGCATAGCGATAGAACGAAGCTACTAGCAAGAAAAGATAGAAGTGATATCGAGGGTAATGGTCATCTTGCCTGAAATCCCGCAAGGAAGAAGAACGAGTCCATGAAGAAGACAAACGGACGTAGTCGAACGAATCCTCACAACTCCGGAACGAAACCGAAGCTAACGAGAGAAGCAAACCGGAAAGAAGCAAAAAATATGGTAAACACACAAGCATAAACATGTCATGATGCACAAACAAGTATGATGCATGTCCGGTTTAATAAGGCATGGCATGGCAAAGTGCAACAAACAATACTACAAGTTAAGTGGAGCTCAATATGCAACGAGTTGCATATTGACTAAACACCACATCAATTATTTAGTTCGCTCTCGTTTATGTACCCAATAATATTAAATGTTATTAAACATGGCAAGGGGTGAAGCATAATTAAACTACCTATTTAGGCAAGTTTAAATGAGGCCGAAAACACCAACAACAATTCCAGAAATATCCCCATGTGACATTTAGCAATTTAATGCAACAACAAGTTTAAGCATTTAAATGTTGTTATCATGATGTGGATGACGTATGCAAGTTTTATGCAATTTTTATGAAAATGTTGACATGAGCATGTTATGAAGCATTTGGTCACTATGGCAGAACAAAAGGGGTGCCACGGCGACGAAACGAAAATAGTGCCACGGTAACACTCCGGTCTCGGTAACTCGATTGAGATACCGGTGCAAAAGAGCAAGTGTGCGGATGTGCGGAACATGCAAAAGATGGTGGGGTGCTCCCGACTATCGGGTTCCCACGGGATAGTGGCATGGAAACGAGTGACAAACGGACACGATGCAAAAACGGGCATCTCATACGACATGCATTCGGTCCACGGGTGATCGTCTCGGGGTTATACCTTTGAAGCGTGCATTTTCGGAGCGGTTCGAGATCGTCGAGGGAAGTAGACGTTCTCGTGATGTAGTGGAAGTAGTTGTACACGGCGTCGGTAGAGGAAGTAGTCGTTCACGTTTCGTAGATGAAGTAGTTCATGATCCGTAGATGTTCGGGGTCACCACAAGGAACTTGAGTCCACGGGGTCTTCGCGGGTCGACGGTAGTGGTACACGTCTCGGAAGCAGTTCGCGACGATGGTAGTCGAACTTGGTGATCCGAAGGGGTACTTGGCGGATGACGACCGTAGTGGTATTTGGGGAAAACTCCCGGAGACGATGCTTGGCGGTCCTGGTGTGGTCTTGGCGTCCATGTAGTCGATCTTGCCGGCCTTGACGGTCCACGCAAAACAACACAAGGGCCTCGGGATGCCAGCAGCAAGGAGGCGATGGTGGTGGTTAGCGGCAGGAGATGGTCAGCAGCTTGAGCGGAGGCAGGCCGGCAGGGCGCTGGCTGGACCTTGCAGCAGAAGCAGCTCATGCATACGGCTGCGCGGAGGCAGAGGAGGTCGGACGGGCTGGAGGCGCTCGGGATCGAGCTCCTCTCGATCTAGAGCATGGTTGCGGGCGCGGGACGGAGGTTGGGCGCGCAGAGGCACGACAGAGGGTTGCGGGGTCGAGCATGAGCTCTCCTGCGTGAGCTGCAGCCCTCGCTTGTAGGCACCGGCTGGTCGTCGACAAGGGCGACGAGGAGGTCCTGTGGCGCGGCACCAAGGGCGGCGAGGAGGTGGTCGGGTGCTGATGAGGCTGGGGGCGCCGGATCACGGGATGGACAGCGCGGAGACAAAGAGGCGCGACGACGGCGGTTTCGGGACGGATCGAGGAGGACGGAGGCGAGGGGATCGGGCGCAGGGAGCTCCTCTCCCTGGCTCGATGCGTGTGTGTGTGTGTGTGTGTGTGTGTGGCGGCGGGCAGAGGGAACGAGAGGGATAGGTATCGAGCAGGGGGTCGGGCTAGGGTTAGATAGGGGGCTGCTGGGCCTTAAAGGTCGGCCCGATAGAGAAAGAAGTGGCCAGAGGCCTGGCTGGGCAGCTGGGCTGGGCTCTCTCTCTCACTAATTTTCTTTAACAGAAAAGCATTAGAGAGAAGGAAAAGGAAGATGGGCTAGGGAAAAGAAGTTGAGCAGGAGGACAATTTTCCTAGACTCATAAAAATGTGCTCGTTCCAAGAAAAATGGAGTGGGCAAGATTGCAAGGTTTACATTTGAATTTAATTCAAATGGTTTGAACAAGGAGTAGGAATCCGAAGTTTCCGAAAATGTTGAACATTTAGGAAGAACCTCGATAAAACGATAAAAGAATAAGAGGACAAGTCAGAGACCAAGAATTGAGATAACAACGGCATGGGATATATTGCAAGTGTGTTATGGTGATTCCAAACTAATGGAATATTTAAAATAGCTCCCTAATATTGGGAGGATATGTTATAAAGATAAGTCACCCTTCCCTCGATTTAAATAGATCAACGATCTATGCAATTTATTTAGGTGAGTTTTAAAAAGGGTTGCATGAAGACATGACGCAATGCAAAAGATGCAACAAACAAAACAAATCACACGATGAAACTCGGAGTAGCTGGAAGTCTTCTGGAGCGTCGGTCTCGGGGCGTTACAACACTCCACCACTACAAGAGGATCTCGTCCCAAGATCTAGGATGGCACCGGAGAGAAATGGAAGAGGAAGAGAAGAGGTAAAGCTAAGTTGCTTCTTTGACAAACGAGTGAAACCACGAACCTTGAGAGGTTGAGCAATTTAAAAGAAAGAGTATAATAGAGATGAACGAGATTGCAAACAATCCGTTAGAAAAGAGGAACAAGGAACATTACGAGGACTTGAAGGTTGCAAAGACATGAATCAAGAGTTTAATGGACAAGATAGAATTCGAAACCACTCCGGTTAAAACAAGATGAGAGAGGAAGAACTCGGGCAGCACTCTGGTTGAACATGGAAGGAATAGAACATGAACTTCAGAAGATGGGATGATACTTGATGAAATCAACAACACACTGCCTCCAGAACTATTGAAAGAATGGCACAATGGGTAAGAAGGATTTCAGATAGCACTAAGGTTGAAAAGAGAGGCAAAACTTGATAAGATGAAAGAACTTGAAGAGATGACACAACACTTCGGTTAAATGGATAAGCACGAAAAGAACACAATCCTCACAATTCGAGATGATGAGTGAAAAGAGCAACATCACAATGCCTCCGGAAGAAAGAATAGAAGATAGATCATTGGAATAACAGAATGGAGAAGAAAATGCCAACTTCTGCCATAAATGAGCTTGGAAAGCCCCTTCCAAGAAGGTTATAACAGGGTTGTTGGAAAACCAACAACAAAAGCACAAGCTTGTTGTGGGCTTATGGAAAACTTCTCAAAATTGAGGTGAAATTCTGCCACTACGGAAACAAATAATATAATTGATAACACCGACGAGTTGAAAAATTTCTTCCACCAAGATGATAGAGAGATAACTTGGATCGTTGATAAACACCACAATAGCAACATTCCTTAGGGAAGGCTTTAGGTGAAATATGACACAAGATAACTCCAACGAAGAGATTAATGGATTTAGAATACCTCATTCTTGACAACATGCGAATCATGAAACACGAACTCAAATTGTCAAGAATGACATAACACCACCTCAAATGATAAGGTAGAAAGAATTGCACTTCGGAATGCAAGATGAAGAATGCTTGAACTCCTCAAAACAAAACATGTGTTGAGCACCATGTTTATCTTAGAGTATAGCTTGGCAGATCTTAACTTCGAGAGAAAACTTGACGAACAATTGAAGAATTAAAAGAATCCTTGACGAACCACCATGTAGAGCCTCAATGAAGAACTCCGGTAATAAAATGATGATCGAACGAAAGGTGAGTTGAAAGCACAAGGTGAAGCCTTGCGATGATTTAGATGGAGCTTCGCGACGAGATAATGCGGAAAAGTTGGAACTCCGGAAGAAAGATGAACAACAAGAAGCCAAGAATTTATTCCTCCTGAACAAACTCCGGAGGAAAGGATTAATCACTTGATGAAACAAGAATAAGAATTATGTTATGCGTATCCTTCACCAATTTAAATTGATGACAAGCAACGAATTTGGCATACTACTTATTCTCGTAGAAAGGATTAAGAGAGATATAGCGTAAACTTGGGAAAACTTGAACAAACCACCGGTAGGATTCGGAAAGAACGAATTAATTGATACGATAACAACAGAAGAGGAATGTTGAAAGAACCACCATAAGAATTGAAAATGAAAGTAGCAAAGGCACAATTCACCGGGAAGAGTTGGAAAACGAATGAAGATATTTGAGGGGATTTAGATACATGAGAACGAAGAGATCATGAACTGATTAGAGGATATTTAAACGATTCGCCGGTAAGATTTGGAGAACGATAGCTACATGCTGAGAATGAAGAATTATGACATGATGGCCTTCGGAGGAAAGAAATGGAAACAACTCAAGAAATGCTCCGGATGGTGACAAGAATTCTCACAATCGAAAGCAATTATGAGAGGATGGCATAACACTAGAACCATGAATCTTCAAGAGAACAGACAAGATTTAAGAGAACCTCTTCTTCGGTCTTCTGTGTTGAGAAAGACGATGAGAAACACCACCATGAGTTGTTGAGATACTCCGGGAGAATGAAAACAACGAGGTTGAACCAACAGTGAAAAAAATAATTTGAAATCGATCTTGGAAAACATCTGACTGATGAAAATCACTCTTACGTCAAACTTGGTAATGAATTTGAGAATAGCTCCAGGAAAATTAGAAGAGTCAGGTAAGATCCTAGGAAAAGACTTGTGGGTTAGGGCCCACTCAAGAGAAACACCGTTGAAATGATTTTAAAGAGAGATTGCACCGGTTGAATTAAATGACTTGAATGAGATAATAATCTCGAAATAGCTTGAACGGATTGGTAATGGAGACACAAATCTTTTGAGATATCTTCAACACTCCGGGACAAATGAATAGCGAGAAGTGAATGATTAAGAGGTGCATCGGCATGAGAAAGCATTAGAAACGAGGAAAATAATATGATGAAAACGGAAAGCTTGAATTGAATCCACCGAAGAAGAAAAGAGACGAAGAATAATAAACTTGAAGCTCCGTTAGTATCTTCCTGAGAATCACCGGATAAGAACATTGACGGAAAAGAATGTAGAGACTTCGCATCAATAAAAGGATACTTGATTAAGAAATCTGAGTCCTTGAAGAAAAGGGTGGGAGGGCGGGAAAACAAAGGCAACTTGGGAAAGATGGAACAAACACCGTTGAGAAAACTTAAAATTGATCTTGCGGATGTTGAAATGATCGGATCCACTTGAAAAGAAGCACACTGGTTGAGAAGAAATTGAGATGACAAACTCAAATATCAAGAAGGATTAGTATTCACATAGGAATATGAGAACTAATGCGGAGCATCCTTCCATCATCCCCATGGACTCTACATCAACACATCCAACCCCACAAGGACCTATGACTCGAGCACGTGCAAGAGCTCTTGAAACCGAGGTGACATCACTCCTCTCACAATTCCGTTTCGATTCACATGAGACATGGTTACTACCTCAAACGGAAATGCTATGCATACAAAGGTACCAAGGAGCTAACCATGAAGAAGCTAGGAAGCAAGGAGAACCAGAAGCGGAAGACATGCATGAAGACGGAGAGGAAAAAGTACCAAGGACCAGGATGGCCGGACGATCCGGACGGCGGCCCGGAAGATCCGGACAGAGCCCGGACGATCCGGACCCTGGCCCGGACGATCCGGCTAACTCACCCGAAGACACCCGAAGCTCAACCGTGAAGCCGGATCATCTGGACCCAGTCCCGGATCATCCGGACCCTACCCGGACGTCCGGACCACCAGCCGGACGTCCGGCCCTGCGCCGCCACCAGCCGGGCATCCAGCTCATCCGGGCCTCCACCCGGACCATCCGGACCAGCCCGGATCATCCGGCTCCTCTCCCGGATCATCCGGCCAGCGCCTGCGTGCGCATGTTGAGCTGAGCCCATGTACCCCTTCGCCCCCTAGTCTATTTATAGGACCCCATCTCCTCACTTTGAGACTTAGCATTGGATTAGCTCATATTTGTGTGAGAGCCTTTGCTCATCCACTTGGATACTTCTCCTGGAGATCACGACCTCTTCGGAGAAGATCCCCCAAGCGGATTCAAGACCCCTTCTAGGGAAGAACATCAAGGCCTCCTCTTGGAGAAGAACGGTTCCTTTGTATCCTTACCTTTGTTGATCTTGAACCATGTGCTACCTTATGTGTGTGATGATCTAGCGCTTGTGTGATCGATTCCTTGTTGGTTGAGTGATTCTCTCTCGTTTTCCCCGTGTTTTCCCTTTGTGCTTCCGCGTGTTCGTCGTGATTCCCCGTAGGATCCACTCCAAACGTGAAAGATCGACGCTATAGGGTTCCACCCTACATCATATGGTATCATGAGCCAGGTTGATCACGTTTTTGGAGCCCCTACCCCGTGTTTTCTAGCTTGATTTTATTGTTTTCGTCCTAAATCCGAAAATCCCCACCAAAAATAGCCCCCAAATTTTTTTGTGATTTGTTGGTTTTGATGATGTTTTGTTGATTTTGATCCGTGGATTCGGTGTGTAACTCGTGGATCTTGCTTTTCCCCACCTTCTCCCCCTCGAAATCCATCCAAAATTCGCGAAATCGTCGAATTTCTCGCCGTTTTCGAGTTCTTCCCGAGCAATTCCCGACCGCGATTGACCTGCCCGGATCATTCGGACCCTGACCCGGATCATCCGCACACGCCCAGATCATCCGGCTCCTGGCCCGGATCATCTGGCTTCCTCTGCCGAAACTGCATTTCTGCAGTACTCCACCACCACCACCTACGCCTACATACCTCCCCACTCCAACCACCACCACTTCCACCTGCCAAAACCCCACGACACAACCTCCGTACTACCATTCGACTTTGGGTTCGAGAATTTGAGTTGACATTTCCGTGTCCTATTGTCTTTCGGCTATTTAGGTGCGGTGCGACATCAACGACTAACGCTCATTTTCGTCGACTACTCATCTTCGCCACGGACGGTAACTTCGACGACATCTTTGTCATACCTTGCAATTGCATTGATAACCATCATACACCATCTTTTGCGTTGCTTACCCATCGAGACTAGCCATTGAGTATTGCCGGCAACGAGACTTGTGCACATTAGTAATCATACTCCATATCATACTTACCACCGTGGTGCATATCTCGGAATCAACTTGTGTGTCACAAAGTTGTCATCGCATACACAATTGCTATCTTGGTTCGTGAAGTTTGCATAAGAAAAGAGCTCAAAAGAGAAAGAGCCACTCAAGCTTTTAAGCAAAGAGGAAAGATAAGCAAAGAGCTTATAAGAAAGAACCATAGCATCATACTACATTAAGATTGTCATATAAGATCATCTTGGATCATAGCACCGAAATACCATACATATAGCATACTTGGGATAGAGATCGTTGCATTTTGCCTAGTAGGTTGTGCACAAGCTCCGTATCCGCCTATTGTGCAATCGTGCTAGCGTCTCTCTAGTATTGTGCACCAAGAGCATTTTCGTGGATTCCACATTTTGGCTCACTTTTGGTTTGCACAATCCCATTTATCTATTTGCGTGTGTGTTTCCGTGTATCACTTCTTGCTTGGTCTACTTGTTGCATATGCGAATTTGCGAATCTTCTTCAACATTTTTGAGTCAAGCTAAGGATTGCAATCAATTTTGTGCCACCATCCTAACCAAGCTCCACCAAAAGCTTTTACTTGTGTAGGGGTGAGAACCGACAAGGATTGGTACCAATAGTGCTATTTCATTGTCCGCATTTGAGTGAACTTGATTCATCTTCAACTTCGGTCAAAGGTACATTGGTATTAGTTCTTCTCCTTCTACCACTCACAATTTGCTTGAAATGATGGATAGGCCAAGTACTTCTACAAACCCACTCTTCATCGAGCAAGACGACGACATGTCATCATACGCCACCAAGAGCCACCTCTTTGGCGCACAACGAGCGTTGCATCAAGAGCAACAAACGATGAACGACCGCATCGACAACCTCGCCACCGACTTACGACTCTCCGAGCAACATACAAGAGACTACTTCGACAACAAGCTCGACACGCACAAGCAAGAGAACGATGCAAGAATGGACGAGATCCGAGCCTTGTTGGTGAACCGACCTCCTTCTACATCGTCATACTCAAGACGGAGCCACTCAAGTCGCCACTCCGACGACTCCTTCTCCGGCACAAGTACACCATCATCAAACACTCTTCGACAAGCCGCGCGTCAAGACTGTCATGCATCTCGCAACCCGCTACACGACAAGCATTCACAAGAGCAAGTCGATGAACAAGTTCCTCGTCCTCAATCAAACCAAGTAGCGTTTGCTCAAGCTCAAGAACGACAATGTCTTCGTTGCCAAGAAGAACAAGAACGAGCGCGTCTGAAAGTACATGTAGTCCCCATGTGTGGTTTTGGTAATTAAATGACAATCCTAATGGACTAATGTTTGCACTGAGATATACATTTGAAGGAAAGTTCCATTTGCAATGCATGAAGAATATTGGATGAATTGGTGGATGAAAACCATCAACATATATATATGCATTGAGACTTGATAATGAATGACAATTCCTATGAAGAAACAATGACATCAAGTTATATAGGAAGGTTTGTTCCATGGGTGATGCAAGAAGGATATTGAATGGATTCGGAATGAATGCCATATACATGTAGTTGTGCATCAAGATTAATCATGGAGCAAAGATTAAGGTTGACCAAGATGAAGATCGAAGATTGAATTCAAAGATGGTCAACACACAAGCGCAAATCATGTGCCACGTGAGATCTTGTGGTATGGTAAGAATTTGTCAATTACGCTTTGTGTACTAACCCATACTATGTGTTGCCTATGTTTTTGAGAGGAGATTCTCATGGGCTCGCATCGAGAGAGAGAGAGAGATTTCAAGTGTCTATGAGAGGATGACATAAAGTGTTGATGATCATGGTTGACAAGGGCAAGTTCAAGATAACTATCCCAAAGGATTACATGCTTGAAGCTTGTGGATGATCACATGATGGACACATGAAGATAAATACAAAGCAAAGCTTCCCACATTGTGTATGGGGGAGCTACTTGAAGACTTCACCAATGTCTTGCCATTCAACTTGATCCAAGAATAAACTTCCAACTTCAAGCTCAAGTGAAAGGCTCGAGTCAAAGGTATTAGTTCCTTCGACGTTAGTGTTGTGGAGTGATGAACACCGAAGGAACACATACACTCAAGAATGGATTATTGATAGCTATGTAGTGTAGACCTTTTATGATTCTTGAGTTATAGGATCCCGCACTATTAAGAGGGATCAAAGGGTTCGTGATAGATTTGCTCAAGTCAACATCTTCTCTACACAATTCCACTCATATCCTATATACTAAAGAAAATCCAAAGCCAAATAGGTTACCCAAATACATGATAAAACCTTTGCATATTTTGCATCCTCCATTTTGGTTCATCTTGGGTGGTTCTCTATGTGAGGACCTGGGTTTTTTTCATAGCTTCAAAACGAGCCCAAGATCATCAAAATCGGAGTCCGGATGTAAAAGTTGTGCCTGTTTCAGTTTCTAGGCTGCAGCAGTTTGGTTTGGCCGGATCATCCGGGTCCTCTCCCATATCATCCGGGCTTTGCCCGGATCATCCGGGTTATTCGTAAAATTCATCACAGAAGCTTATTCCGCTAGCCGGATCATCCGCTACCCACTCGGATCATCCGGAATTGCCCGGATCATCCGCTATGTCCCCGACATCCGGGTATCTACTTCACCACATTGTATATTGACCTTCCCGGATCATCCGGGCATTGCCCGGATCATCCGGGTATGCGTCCAGATCATCCGGGCATTGCCCGGATCATCCGGGTATGCGTCCAGATCATCCGGGCAGGTCAACAACTGCGGGAAACGGCTCTATTTTCTTTGGGGGTATAAATATCCCTCTCCCACTCCGGGGGAGGGTTGAGCAACACATTCATATGAACCCTAGAACACAAAAAGGCTCCCTCTCACTTCTCCTACACCAAATCTTAGATCCCGGAGAGATTCGTGAGAGTTCTTGAGAGATTTTCCAATCAAGTGATAGATCCACTCCCTCTCCCTCTCTTGACCAAAGGAACTCGTGATTTGAGCAAGTCTTGAGCATTTCCCCTTTATTCTTGTTACTCTTGGAGGTTGGAGACTCCTAGGCGGTAGGAGTGCTCCGGTGAGGAATCAACTTGTGATTTGTCCCCCAGAAAGTTTGTGAAGGTTTGGAGGCCACCTCAAGGTCTACCACTAGTGGTTGAGAATTGCCTTCGTGGTGATATCTCAAGGAGAATAGGGTGAGCCTTCGTGGCGTTGGTGTGCCTTCGTGGTAACATCCACCTCTCTAACGGTGACTAGCTTCCCTCCAAGGAAGTGAACATCGGGATACATCCTCGTCTCCGTGACTTTGGTTATCCCTAACCCTAACTCCTTACTTGTGTTTTACTTTGGTCATTTGACCGTGCATTCACTATATCTTGTTGTCCTCATTATATTGTGGTGGTTGATTATATTGTGTTGGCCATTTCCTTGTAGAGATTATTTAGGCCTACACTTCATATTCCGCAATTCATACTTGCTACTATTGATATACATTGTAATTAGTGTGAGTTGCTAACTTGTGTTATAAACTTCCATATATTAGATATTGCTCAAGTAAGTTTGTGTAACTTACTTGAGTTTGCTTGTATCATTAAATTCCATATATTGTGATACAATTTGTGTAAGCTTGTATTGCTTACTTGTGGTTGTGTGTATTATTCATTTCCATACCTCGTGATATACACTGAGTAAGTTTGTGTGACTTACTTGTGCTTACTCATATCCTGTTGTTCTCATCTTGTTTATGCTAAGGTGTTGGTGCACTTAGTGAGCCTAGTATATTTAGGATTTGTGCTTGAAAAGTATCCGCTTAGTTTATTTCCGCATTAGGATATAGCCAAATCTGTAAAAGATTTTAAAACGCCTATTCACCCCCCTCTAGGCGACATCGTGGTCCTATCAATTGGTATCAGAGCCCGGTCTCTCCTTATTAGGCTTCACCGCCTGGAGAGTAACGATGTCGACTAGTGAACTAGTACACAAAAACACTTTTGATTTGGATGGCACAAATCATCACCTATGGAGAATTCGCATGCTTTGTCACTTTCGGGCCATGGGTCCAAATGCTTTGCGAATTGTTCTTATAGGAATTTCTATTGCTAAGGATGGACATTCTCCATCTATTGGGGATATGTATCTTGATTGTGATACTTCTCTTGTCATTCATCAAGCTTTAACCTTTGAAGTGTTTAAGGCAGTCACGACTTGCAAGTCAGCTCATGAGACTTGGACCAAACTTGAAGATATATATGGTGGGTCCAATCTTGATGAAGATAATATTCTATTTGGGGAGTTGATGGAGGAGTTCTCCACATTTTTAAATCATGAAGAGCTCTCTATTACTTCCACCTCTGATTACTTGCACACTTCAATATCTTGCACTTCACCAACATGTGGCATGCCACAAGGTAATGACATGGTGAGTGAAGAAATATCTTGTGATGATGGTGTTAAGCTCATTTGTGATGATATGCTTGATCTCCCATGTTGCCATGATAGAAATACCTTGGTTTCCTCTAGTTGTTCTATGACTAACCATGTAGAGGAAACCAAGAAAGATGAGGCATGCTTGATTGATGAAGAACCCTTGTCTTCAAAAGAATCATCATCAACCCCCTTTGTTCACATGTGCATCTTCTCTTAGTGATAATGATGATAGTTGTAATGAGGATGATGATGATGACTTGACTCAAAATCTCTATGAGATTGGGAAAACTCTTCATAAAGCTAAAAATAACACTTATGAAAGGTTCCAAGATGTTCTTGCTTGCTTTGAAAAACGTAATGATTTATTTCTCAATGAGCAAGTTAAAAGTGAACATCTTGAACATGAACTTGCTAAGGCTCATGAAACGCTTAGTGACTTGAGGTCTTCAAAAGAAGAGATTAAAGTTACTCATTGTAAGCTTAAAGATAATTTTGAGCTCCTTCTCCTTGAATGCAATAGTGTCAAGGGAGATCTCATAAAACTCTCTAAGTCTCATGAGGAGCTTCAATCAACTCGTGAGAAGTCACTAAGTGCTACTTGCTCCTCTCATATTGATAATGATTTTTGTGCTACTAACTCGATTTCATGTGATGCATCAATTTTGAAGGAGAATGTTGAGCTATGTGCTCAACTTGCTTTGCTAACAAGAAATTATGGGAAATTGGAAGAAAGTCATGCAAAGTTCTCGGGCGCTCATGAGGATCTTTTAAGCTCTCATAGTAAGATAAAGTTAGCTCACGAGGCTATGGTCTCCGAGGTAAAATCTTGTGAGTCTCATGTGAACATTAGCACATCTACTCTAAATGCTTTATTGCCATGTGCTAATCCTTGCAGTTCATCCACCTCTCATATTATATCCACTCATAATGAATTGCTCACCATGCCTTGTTGCTCTAACAATGAAGCTTCTACTTCCTCTAGTTCTTTTGTTAATACTAACCTTGTAGAGGAAAATAAAGAGCTCAAGGCCCAAGTCACTAGTTTGAAGAAAGACTTGGAAAAATGTTGTGATAATATCTTGAGTGTGCAAAAGGACCCTCAAGACAAAACAGGACTTGAGTTCATCTCCAACAAGAAGAAGTCCAAGAATAAGAAGAAGGGACAAGATCAAGTCAAGAATTCGGCCAACATTACTTGCTTCAAGTGCAAGAATGTTGGACACCATGTGAGATCTTGTCCATTGAAGAAGAAGGCTTCAAATGTGAAGCATCAAGGGAAGTGGCCTCAAGTTCAATATCAAGATAATGAAAGGCCTCTTCCCATGCCTAACTGTAATAGCCTGGCTTATTAGGGATGATAGACTACTCATATCAATACGGAATTCCTTCTTTTTCGGGATCCCATTCGACGAAACTCCAAAGTTAAGCGTGCTCAGCTTGGAGTAGTTTTAGGATGGGTGACCGATCGAAGTTGCTCCGGGTGCGTCTGAGTGAGGACAAAGTCTTGAAAAAGACTAGTATTGATCTGTGGGGCCGATCTAGATCCCGCCAGAGTAACGACCACCGGCGGGTGTGTCCGGGCGTTACAAGTTGGTATCGAGCCGACCCTCGCGGTTACGGATGGTTGCGGACAGGTGCGCGGTCATGTTATTCATGACGTTTGTGACCCGTCGTGGCACACGGCATGGCACATGTACGGATTGGATGCACAGACGGTTGTGCCAAGAGGGAACGTTCTGTGGCCCGATGAGGACGTCGGTTCCTCCGAGTGGGGTGTATGTAATAGCTTTGGCTTATTAAGGATGATAGACTACTCATATCAATAAGGAATTCCTTCTTTTAGGGATCCCATTCGACGAAACTCCAAAGTTAAGCGTGCTCACTTGGAGTAGTTTCAGGATGGGTGACCGACCGAAGTTGCTCCAGGTGCGTCTGAGTGAGGACAAAGTGCGCAGAAAAGACTAGTATTGATCTGTGGGGCCAGTCTAGATCCCGCCAGGAGTAACGACCACCGGCGGGTGTGTCCGGGGCGTTACACTAACCAAGATAATGCTCTCCAAGTTGAAAAGGTAAAGAAGAAGAGAAAGGGGAGCACATGTTGCTATATTTGCCGTAAGAAGGGACACATAGCTTCATATTGTCCCAACGGTAACATATCTAAGCCTCCTATAGTCAATAATCATTATTCGCTAAGGAAGGATCTTGGTGGCAATGTGTTTGCCAAGTTTGTGGGTTCCCAAAGAAGTTTGAAAATGGACAAGACCATTTGGGTTGCCAAGCCTATTGTTACTAACTTCTTAGGACCCAACTTGGTTGGGGACCATCAAGCTCAAACTTGATCAATAGGTGTGTGGATGGCATTGGAGACTTGGCTACTTCATGAAGAAAAACTATTTTCACCATATGTTATGCTTAATGCCAAGTCAAGTGGATTATCATCATATCTATCAATCCAATGCTCCTCTTTGTGGTAACTTGTACTTGCATTGTGTACATTGAAAGTTACTAAGTCCCTTATGTGTTTAAATTTTGTAACTAGCATGTGCTTGTATATGTTGTGCTTCCTAATATACTTGATTCGTGTTATCTAGCATGCGTAAGTTGCTATGCACATCATATAGTTGTGTGTGTGGTTTGAGCCTTTATTGCTTCATTAGTTGAATCTTCATTGGTGTTTTGAGATATTAATGGATCATCACATTATGGGGAGTGCTATGATTTACACATATCACAAACCTTAAATATGTATATATGTAGGATACCACCTAGTATTGTTAGTGCAATATTATCTAGTTACTATGTGGTATGTAAAGTTCATTTGAAACTCAAATCCTCATCCATTAATTATCCTTAGTTGGGTTTCATTTGCCTCTTATGGATAATACATGGATTATCACATTATGGGGGAGTGATATACTTTGTACATATCACTTCTCGTGTGAACATTAACAATAGAGGTTTGCCAGTTTGCCACTTAGAATTTATATTTGAGATTATCTTATATCTCTGTGGCATGCAATGCTTTGTTTGAGTATGGTATTCTTGTGCGGTTTTGCCCATGGCTATCTTAAAAATCGTATTTGGAAAATCATTTGAATAGATACATTCCAATTGTTGCTTTGCATGATGATCTATCTAATTGGAATGTTAATAATATGCTAGCCAAGCATTGTGTTTATTTCTAAACTCTCATGTTATGCTTGTGTTAGTATAGATGATCATGTACTTATTTGGTTTCTACACCAAATGTCAAATTGAAACACCATTTTGTTCGAGTTCATCTTATTAGTTTGTATGGAGTTTTGGTAGTTTGTTATCTCATTGTTTATAGTGTCCTATATCTTCTTGAGTGAGATATTCCCATGAGTATGTGTGCAATGCATATCTTATATGCTCATTGTTTTTTCCTTGGTTCATATGTTGAACTTTGGGTGCTATCATATGTTGATTTGTCACTTTGAGTCATTTTGGACAACATGAATGACTAATGATGTTATTGGAAGTATTAACTGTTATGTGTTCATTTGTCCAATTTGTATCTCCCTGGATTTTGGGAGGCTTGTGCATGTGTATTTACTATGTGTAAATTCGCATGCCTTGTTTGCTTTATTTGATCCAATATATATATGGTAAATCCATCAAATTCTTAATAGCTAAGATGTGCATGATATTCAAATTAATATCGATATGCACATATTTAAGTGATTTTACCCTATGTTTTGTAGTTATGCTAACTACTTTGGACCCAATAAGTTTGGGGACCATATTGTACTTAAATTGTTTTAGGTACATTTGAGAAGCATTGGGTGCTTGGCTTATCCATGAAAGTGGTGGCACTATGAGGAAATTAGAGCCAAGCTCGAACCATTACCTGCTACATCATTCCAATGCTATCTCGGTAACAAGTATCTACTTCATGCATACACTTCTTGCATTCAACCTTGTGTAGGTTGCATCATGACATGAATTTCTTGACTCGTTCTTGTCATACTTGTTTTCTTTCTCAAAGAATCGCAACAATGATCTCTTGTTGCTAGTTGTGATGTCTTTGATGGTTGTGTGTTTGGAGTTCATTAATATACGATAAGATTACATTAAGCCATGTGCTATACTTTCAAGAAAAGATCCCATTGGTATATTTTATGTCTCTCGTTTGGATATCTTATTCTTATTCATGTGTACATCCTTCTTTGTGGATGTATATCATCATGATTGTCATCTACCTAGAATCTTATACACGTGAGCCAAGTTACATCCCTAGTTGATATCCCTATTCTTTCATGTCCACCGTTTCATTCTCTTTTTATATCTTTGGTGGCTCCGTGGAAGCATTTGTTGTATGAGTGTGTGTCTTACCTCTTTGCATCTTAGTGCACTCATGTTTGGTGAAGATTGTTGTCCTCGTGCTTGTCTTGACAAGCCTATTATTTCTATCTTCATCATGGGTTGTCACAAGCTTTGATTTTTAATTTGCTACTAGTGAGCTTGTGAACCCATTTGCTTGATTTGTTTGTGACCTTCTTAATTTCGTGTGTGTGGGAAGGACATGTCTTGCACCTTGTATCTCATTTACTCAAGACTATGTTGATGCTTAATTCTCATCCTTATACTAGTCTTCTCAAGTGCTTTGACGTGACTCACACATATCATTTTGGTTGTGCCTATTCTTAGGTTGCCTCATTTATATGTTGCTCAACCATATGTTTGTTCCAAATGCTAGGCTTCTTTTCTTATCTATGCTTGCTTGCAATTGTTTTGTGTTCCTATTGATTTTGGGGGAATGATGATCCTATTTTGTGCACTTGTATCCAAATACAAAAATTCTAAATAGTGCAAAAATCATGGGGAGATTCTCTATTTTCCCTAGAACACTCCTCTTCCCAAATCGTAGTATTCATTTATCCTTTTGGCTCATCGGATCTTTTGATTGCTTGCTTCACTTTGTGGTATGCAAATGAGATCAATTTGTGCCATGTGCTTTGTGCCATGTGCCTTGCTATTATGACTAGGCTCAAGTTGTATAATAATGGATTCACTTGTGTATATCATGTTATTATCAATTGCATTCTTTCTTTTTGTGTATACGAGTTTCTTTATGGATACATATCATGATTATTATAGGCCACTTAGAAATTTTTATACATGAAAAGTTCATATCTTCGTATCTGATTGCATTCTATAGATTTCGAGCTCCTTTAATTGTTCATCATTGAATATGTGCATTTGTTTTCACTCACATTTTGTTATATGCACACATTAAGGAGGAACTCATACTATATTGGTTTGCTAGATGTTTTGTCTTCCATTTTGGCATTTGTTGCCAATGGGGGAGAAGTTTAGAGGGTTTAAGATAAATATATTTTCTAGTTCTTGTTGTCACTCATGCATATCTACCCTTGTTATATATTCCTATTGCATGGATGAGTCTTGTATATAGAGAATTTGTTGCCAATGGGGGAGAAGTTTAGAGGGTTTAAGATAAATATCTTTTCTAGTTCTTGTTGTCACTCATGCATATCTACCCTTGTTATATATTCCTATTGCATGGATGAGTCTTGTATATAGAAAATCTTCTCCTAGTTTATGTCAACCAATATATGCAATGACATTCAAAGTTCATTCACAAATTCATATATTATGGGGGAGTTTGCTCTATATACTATGGGTGTACTATCATCAAATGCTTATGTAGTGTATTGATGATACTACAACCATCCCAAGTATACAATTTATCCTTGGATAAATTTCATGCTTGTTTAAAAATTCATTATATAAACCCTCTTGTTGAGATTGTCATCAATTACCAAAACGGGGGAGATTGAAAGTACATGTAGTCCCCATGTGTGGTTTTGGTAATTAAATGACAATCCTAATGGACTAATGTTTGCAATGAGATATACATTTGAAGGAAAGTTCCATTTGCAATGCATGAAGAATATTGGATGAATTGGTGGATGAAATCCATCAACATATATATATGCATTGAGACTTGATAATGAATGACAATTCCTATGAAGAAACAATGACATCAAGTTATATAGGAAGGTTTGTTCCATGGGTGATGCAAGAAGGATATTGAATGGATTCGGAATGAATGCCATATACATGTAGTTGTGCATCAAGATTAATCATGGAGCAAAGATTAAGGTTGACCAAGATGAAGATCGAAGATTGAATTCAAAGATGGTCAACACACAAGCGCAAATCATGTGCCACGTGAGATCTTGTGGTATGGTAAGAATTTGTCAATTGCACTTTGTGTACTAACCCATACTATGTGTTGCCTATGTTTTTGAGAGGAGATTCTCATGGGCTCGCATCGAGAGAGAGAGATTTCAAGTGTCTATGAGAGGATGACATCAAGTGTTGATGATCATGGTTGACAAGGGCAAGTTCAAGATAACTATCCCGAAGGATTACATGCTTGAAGCTTGTGGATGATCACATGATGGACACATGAAGATAAATACAAAGCAAAGCTTCCCACATTGTGTATGGGGGAGCTACTTGAAGACTTCACCAATGTCTTGCCATTCAACTTGATCCAAGAAGAAACTTCAACTTCAAGCTCAAGTGAAAGGCTCGAGTCAAAGGTATTAGTTCCTTCGACGTTAGTGTTGTGGAGTGATGAACACCGAAGGAACACATACACTCAAGAATGGATTATTGATAGCTATGTAGTGTAGACCTTTTATGATTCTTGAGTTATAGGGATCCCGCACTATTAAGAGGGGATCAAAGGGGTTCGTGATAGATTTGCTAAAGTCAACATCTTCTCTACACAATTCCACTCATATCCTATATACCAAAGAAAATCCAAAGCCAAATAGGTTACCCAAATACATGATAAAACCTTTGCATATTTTGCATCCTCCATTTTGGTTCATCTTGGGTGGTTCTCTATGTGAGGACCTGGTTTTTTCATAGCTTCAAAAGCAGCCCACGATCATCAAAATCGAGTCCGGATGTAAAAGTTGTGCTGTTTCAGTTTCTAGGCTGCAGCAGTTTGGTTTGGCCGGATCATCCGGGTCCTCTCCCATATCATCCGGGCTTTGCCGAATCATCCGGTTCTGCCGGATCATCCGGTTATTCGTAAAATTCATCACGAAGCTTATTCCGCTAGCGGATCATCCGCTACCCAATCGAATCATCCGGAATTGCCCGGATCATCCGCTATGTCCCCGGACATCCGGTATCTACTTCACCACATTGTATATTGACCTTCCCGGATCATCGGGCATTGCCCGATCATCCGGTATCGTCCAGATCATCCGGCAGGTCAACAACTGCGGAAACGGCTCTATTTTCTTTGGGGTATAAATATCCCTCTCCCACTCCGGGGAGGGTTGAGCAACACATTCATATGAACCCTAGAACACAAAAGGCTCCTCTCACTTCTCCTACACCAAATCTTAGATCCCGGAGAGATTCGTGCGAGTTCTTGAGAGATTTTCCAATCAAGGGATAGATCCACTCCCTCTCCCTCCCTTGACCAAAGGAACTCGTGATTTGAGCAAGTCTTGAGCATTTCCCCTTTGTTCTTGTTACTCTTGGAGGTTGGAGACTCCTAGGCAGTATGAGTGCTCCGGTGAGGAATCAACTTGTGATTTGTCCCCCGGAAAGTTTGTGAAGGTTTGGAGGCCACCTCAAGGTCTACCACTAGTGGTTGAGAATTGCCTTCGTGGTGATATCTCAAGGAGAATAGGGTGAGCCTTCGTGGCGTTGGTGTGCCTTCGTGGTAACATCCACCTCTCTAACGGTGACTAGCTTCCCTCCAAGGAAGTGAACATCGGGATACATCCTCGTCTCCGTGACTTTGGTTATCCCTAACCCTAACTCCTTACTTGTGTTTTACTTTGGTCATTTGACCGTGCATTCACTATATCTTGTTGTCCTCATTATATTGTGGTGGTTGATTATATTGTGTTGGCCATTTCCTTGTAGAGATTATTTAGGCCTACACTTCATATTCCGCAATTCATACTTGCTACTATTGATATACATTGTAATTAGTGTGAGTTGCTAACTTGTGTTATAAACTTCCATATATTGTGATATTGCTCAAGTAAGTTTGTGTAACTTACTTGAGTTTGCTTGTATCATTAAATTCCATATATTGTGATACAATTTGTGTAAGCTTGTATTGCTTACTTGTGGTTGTGTGTATTATTCATTTCCATACCTCGTGATATACACTGAGTAAGTTTGTGTGACTTACTTGTGCTTACTCATATCCTGTTGTTCTCCTCTTGTTTATGCTAAGTTGTTGGTGCACTTAGTGAGCCTAGTATGTTTAGGATTTGTGCTTGAAAAGTATCCACTTAGTTTATTTCCGCATTAGGATATAGCCAAATCTGTAAAAGATTTTAAAACGCCTATTCACCCCCCTCTAGGCGACATCGTGGTCCTATCAGCGTCTACACCAACAACAACAAGACGCCGAGGCTCAACGTCTTCAACAACAACAACGAGAAGCACAAGCTCTTGAGGCGGAACGTGCCCTTCAAGCAACAAGTCGAGCTATCGCCAACCGCAATCGCGAAAGGCGCAATCAAGAGGAAGCCCTTCGAGAAGAAATCCAAGAGAGGAACTACCATCCGCGTGCGCAACGTCAAGCCCCACAAGCTCCTTCACAAGCACATCAAGCTCCTCCTCAACCTCACGGTCAACAAGAGCAAGTTGATAATGGACTTCCTCCACGCCAAGAGCAACATGAGGATGATTACCCTCCACGTCAAGGGCGTCATCATTACCATCGCCCACAACACAATGAAGAGCAACGCTATGGCAAGCTCAAATTCACAATGCCCAAGTTCAATGGAAGCAATGATCCCGAAGAGTATCTCTCATGGGCATTGAAGGTCGACAAAATCTTTCGTTTGCACAACTATGAGGAAGAGAAGAAGATCGCTATGGCATCACTTGAGTTCCAAGACTATGTGCTCATATGGTGGGAACAAGTCCTTGAGCGCCGACAAGCAAGAGGTGAACCTCCAATCACCACTTGGGCTCAAATGAAGGATGTCATGCGAGCACGATTTGTGCCCACCTACTACAACCGTGATCTCTTCAAGAAGCTACAACTCCTCAAGCAAGGAAAAAAGAGTGTTGAAGAATACTACAAGGAAATGGAGATTGCCATGATTCGAGCCAATGTCATGGAGGATGATGAGCAAACAATGGCACGATTCTTGAATGGACTCAATCATCCCATCAAGAAGATCGCCGACTTCCAACCCTACTCCAACCTCATTGAGCTCGTGCATCAAGCTACAAAGGCGGAACGACAAGTACAAGATGACTTCAAGTACGCCAAGTACTCCTCCAAGACATACGGCTTCTCCAACAACCAAGCTTCAACAACTACTCCAACTTCGACATCAACCAAGCCTTCTCCAAGCAACGACGACAAGTCAAGTTACAAGAAAACTTCCACAAGTTCAAGTCGTCTTCCTCCTACTACAAGCAACTTCAAGCCGCGTGCTACATCATCTACTCCAACCGATGAGACCGTCAAAACAAGCTCCTTCAAGTGTTTCACTTGCGGCGGCCGAGGCCACAAGTCCTATGAATGCACCAACAAGCGCACCATGATCCTCAACGATGATGGCACCTACGACTCAATGAGTGAAGATGAAATGGAAGCTATCGAGCAAGTGGCCATGCACCGGCGCGTGAACGAGGATAAAGATGATCAAGTCTTTTGTGATGAAGATGCGAGCCCCGCTCTTGTTGTCTCCAAGGTCTTGACTCTTCAACATCAACAAGAAGAAGACCAACGATGCCACATCTTCCACACAAAGGCCGTCATCAATGGACGATCCGTCAAGGTCATCATCGATGGAGGTAGTTGCCACAACTTGGCAAGCGAAGAACTATGCTCCAAGCTTCAATTGGTCAAGAAGAAGCACCCGCACCCCTACAAGGTTCAATGGCTAAGTGACTCCGGCGCTATACGAGTTGAGCATATGGTCCAAGTATCCTTCAAAATTGGTGCATATGAGGACACTTTGGAGTGTGATGTGGTCCCAATGACCGTTTGCCACCTCCTCCTTGGTCGGCCATGGCAATTCGACCGTGGTGTCTTCCACAATGGGCGTACAAACCACTATAGCTTCAAAATGAAAGGAAAAGAATATGTGCTACGACCCATGTCTCCTAGTCAAGTGATAGCCGACAAGCAAGCCACCCACCAAAGAGAGAAGAGTGAGAAAGTGAGCCACCAAAAAGTGAGTGAGAGCCACAAGCCAAACTTGAGCGCCTCTTCGCCTAGAGAGAAAAACCTCATACTATTTGCCACCAAAAGTGAGATGAGAGAAGTGTGTGAGAACCCATCGAGTGTGATACACTTTGTCCTCGTGTGCAAGGATGGATAAACAAAACCTAACACCATTCACGAGTTACCTTTGGTGTTTCAATCTCTTTTGCAGGAATTTCAAGATGTTTTCCCCGATGAGCTACCTCCGGGTCTACCTCCTCTTCGAGGCATTGAGCATCGAATCGACCTCATCCCCGGAGCGCCACTTCCAAACAAAGCTCCATACCGTGTCAATCCCGAAGAAACCAAGGAGATTCAACGGCAAGTACAACAACTAATCGACAACGGTCATGTACGTGAAAGCTTAAGACCTTGCACCGTTCCCGTTATACTTGTGCCTAAGCCCGATGGAAGTTTCCGCTTATGTTCCGATTGTAGACCTATAAATGCTATCACCGTGCGCTATAGGCATCCCATTCCTCGCTTAGATGATATGCTTGATGAACTTAGTGGAGCTAACTTTTTCTCAAAAATTGATCTTAAAAGTGGCTATTATCAAATTCGCATTCATGAGGGTGATGAATGGAAAACTGCTTTCAAAACCAAATTTGGCTTATATGAGTGGTTAGTCATGCCTATGGGTTTATCGGAAGCTCCCGGTACTTTCGTGCGTCTTATGCATCATGTGCTTAGACCTTATATTGGAATCTTTGTTGTGGTTTACTTCGATGATATTCTTGTGTTTAGCAAAACCATGAAAGAGCATCTGGATCATGTTAAGCTTGTTTTGCAAACACTTAGAAAGGAAAGTCTTTATGCAAACTTGAAAAAATGCACTTTTGGCGTTGACAAAGTGGTTTTCTTGGGTTTCGTTGTCTCTTCCAAGGGTGTCCATGTTGATGAAACTAAAATTGAAGCAATTAAAACTTGGCCCCAACCCACCAATTTGCAACTAGTGCGAAGTTTCCTTGGTCTTGCAGGTTTTTATCGTCGCTTTGTGAAAAACTTTAGCATTATTGCAGCTCCTTTGCATGCTTTGAGTAAGAAGAATACTCCTTTTGTTTGGGGATCTTTGCAATCCAACGCTTTTGATGAGCTCAAGTCTTTGCTTATTCATGCTCCGATTCTTGCTTTGCCCAATTTTGACAAAACTTTTGAGGTTCATTGTGATGCAAGTGGTACCGGAATTGGCGGAGTTTTAATGCAAGAAAAACGAGCCATTGCTTATTTTAGTGAAAAAGTCTCCGGTGCTCAACTTAACTATCCCGTACATGACAAAGAATTATATGCTTTAGTGCGTGTACTACATGTTTGGGAACATTATCTTAGACCTCATGAGTTTGTCATCCATACCGATCATGAAACGCTTAAGTACTTGAAAGGTCAAACTAAATTGAACAAGCGTCATGCCAAATGGAGTGAATTTATTGAATCTTTCCCATATGTGATCAAGTACATTAAGGGTAAAGAAAATGTAGTTGCCGATGCACTTTCACGCATATGCACGCTTGTCACCCAACTTGAGTTGAATGTTATTGGCTTTGAGCACATCAAAGATTTGTATGCTAGTGATCCATCTTTTTCACCTCATTATGCTAAATGTTCGACGCATACATCTTGGGAACAATATTACCTCAAGGATGGTTATCTTATGAGAGCTAACAAACTATGCATTCCCAAGTCTTCTCTTCGTTTGCTCCTTTTGCAAGAGGCTCATGGAGGCGGACTCATGGGACATTTTGGACGCGGCAAGACCTTCGCCACGCTCTCCAAGAACTACTTTTGGCCCAAGATGTTTCGAGACGTCTCACGCTTCACCACCCGATGCTCTACATGCCGCAAAGCTAAGTCAAAAGCTCAATCTCATGGTCTTTACATGCCTCTTCCTATTCCATATCAACCTTGGGAAGACATTAGCATGGATTTTGTACTTGGTTTGCCTAGAACTCAAAATGGAAAGGATTCCGTGTTTGTTGTTGTGGACCGATTTTCTAAGATGGCACATTTCATTCCATGCAACAAGGTAGACGATGCTTCACATATTGCAAATCTCTTTTGTAGGGAAATCTTGCGCCTTCATGGAGTACCAAAGACAATCGTCTCCGACCGCGACGTCAAGTTCTTGAGTTACTTTTGGAAGACTCTTTGCGCCAAGCTCGGAATCAAGCTCCTGTTCTCATCCGCATACCATCCTCAAACCGACGGCCAAACGGAGGTGACGAACCAGACGCTATCCACTCTACTTCGCGTGTTGATCAAGAAGAACATCAAGGAGTGGGAGGCGTGTCTACCCATCGCCGAGTACGCCTACAACCGCGCAAGACATACGACTACCGGCAAGTCCCCCTTCGAGGTCGTCTACGGCTTCAACCCATTGTCCCCATTGGACATTCTACCTCTTCCTCTACAAGAGCGTACCAACCTCGACGCAAGTGTTCGTGCAAGCTACATCAAGAAGATGCATGAAGATACAAGACACACCATCGAATGCCAAGTACAACGACTCGAGACCAAGCTCAACGTCAACAAGAACCCCATGATATTCAACATTGGAGACCTCGTGTGGCTACACCTTCGCAAGGAACGCTTCCCCAACGAACGCAAGTCCAAACTTCTACCTCGAGCCGATGGACCCTTCAAGGTGTTAGCACGCTACAACAACAACGCTTACAAGCTCGACCTACCAAGCGACAAGTACAACATGAGCGACACCTTCAACGTCAAAGACCTCTCGCCTTTCCATGGTGATGAAGATCTTGATCCGAGGTCGGATCCTTTCGAAGGGAGGGGATATGATGCGGAGCATCCTTCCATCATCCCCATGGACTCTACATCAACACATCCAACCCCACAAGGACCTATGACTCGAGAACATGCAAGAGCTCTTGAAACCGAGGTGACATCACTCCTCTCACAATTCCCTTTTGATTCACATGAGACATGGTTACTACCTCAAACAGAAACGCTATGCATACTCAGGTACCAAGGAGCTAACCATGAAGAAGCTAGGAAGCAAGGAGAACCAGAAGCGGAAGACATGCATGAAGACGAAGAGGAAAAAGCACCAAGGACCAAGATGGCCGGATGATCCGGACGGCGGCCCGGACGATCCGGACAGAGCCCGGACGATCCGGACAGAGCCTGGACGATCCGGACAGAGCCCGGACGATCCGGACCCCGGCCCGGACGATCCGGCTAACTCACCCGAAGACAACCGAAGCTCAACCGTGAAGCCGGATCATCCGGACCCAGTCCCGGATCATCCGGACCCTGCCCGGACGTCCGGACCACCAGCCGGACATCCAGCCCTGCGCCGCCACCAGCCGGGCATCCAGCTCATCCGGGCCTCCACCCGGACCATCCGGACCAGCCCGGATCATCCGGCTCCTCTCCCGGATCATCCGGCCAGCGCCTGCGTGCACGTGTTGGGCTGAGCCCATGTACCCCTTCGCCCCCTAGTCTATTTATAGGACCCCATCTCCTCACTTTGAGACTCAGCATTGGATTAGCTCATATTTGTGTGAGAGCCTTTGCTCATCCACTTGGATACTTCTCCTCGGAGATCACGACCTCTTCAAAGAAGATCCCCCAAGCGGATTCAAGACCCCTTCTAGGGAAGAACATCAAGGCCTCCTCTTGGAGAAGAACGGTTCCTTTGTATCCTTACCTTTGTTGATCTTGAACCATGTGCTACCTTATGTGTGTGATGATCTAGCGCTTGTGTGATCGATTCCTTGTTGGTTGAGTGATTCTCTCTCGTTTTCCCCGTGTTTTCCCTTTGTGCTTCCGCGTGTTCTTCGTGATTCCCCATAGGATCCCCTCCAAACATGAAAGATCGACGTTATAGGGTTCCACCCTACATCAAGAACACCGTTTAGGAAAGGTATGGAATCAACATTTGACTTCGAAGCAACTCGAATACCACAAATAAAACAAAACAAAGGATTTGGCTTGCAGAATAAGCCGGAACAAACATATGATAGAGATTTCGTCCGAAGTTTTTGTGGTGGGGCCCACACGGGCTCGATCGTACAGCACCATCATGTACAAGGCAGTGCAGATGACATACGAAGTGTCCCCAAACCAGCATAGCCAAGGGTTCTTTAAGACACAACGAGACCACTGTAAAAAACGACCGTGGATAGGCGGACCACTAGACGTCGAACCCCAATCTCATATCATGCATCTGTCGGAAAGAAAAAAAAGCTAGAGCTACTTGAATTCCCACCTATAAAACTCCCGAAACTTTCTGGTTATGCAATCTGGTGTTGGGGATACAGGGGAAGCAATATATATATCTCACCCAAAACTAACAATCCCAACATCCAAGTTGTATCCATCCGTCAACACATAACCAAGAAACCTTCGGAAATCATGTACCTCAACCTTCGAAAAGCATCCGTTATACGAGCTATGGCAATACTCCCGAACTCCCCAGTACTGGGTGGCGTCGAGGTTATCTCACCAACAACTGCATAAAAGATATTTTCGATGTCGGCAAAACTCAGGTATTCCAGAACTGCAATGATAAAATTATGACGACAACACCTCGGAGCTCAACTCCCCGGGACACTGCCACAACCCCTAAATGTTAGGAGGCACCAAGAACAATGTTCTCGTCATAAGAATATCGGAACGATCCCAAGATACCCGCATGATCCTAAAAAAAATTTAGTGAAATTTGAGGAGAGGAAAGACAAAACATCTACGTCAGGAGGCCTCACCAGAGCGACGAAGGGACTGAGGAGTAAAAAGGATCCTACTCTCCGATATATATAATCCTAAGACTCAAAACATTTTTTGTTCTAGACTCAACAACGCCAATGTTCGATCAGCGAGGGGCTCCTAAGTCGGGGATGGCTCTGATTAGCAACTTGTAACACCCACGATGCGGCTATATCTCCCACGTGTCGAAGCACGACTTAGAGGCATAACCGCATGGTGGTTTTGTCGCAAGAAGGGTCATCTTCACACAATCCCATGTAATGAACAAGAAAGGGATAAAGAGTTGGCTTACAATCGCCACTTCACACAAGTACTTAAATAAATCATACATCATTCAGAGTACACACATAGTCCGACTACGGACGAAGCCAAAAGAAAAGAAGATAACCCAACTACTAGATCCCCGATCGTCCCAACTGGGTTCCACTACTGATCAACAAGAAACAACACATAGCAACAACTAAGATCTTCGTTGAGCTCCCATCTGAGCTAGGTAGCATCCTCTGCACTGGTCATCGGCACCTGCAACTGTTGTGATAGTATCTGGTGAGTCACGAGGACTCAGCAATCTCAAAACCCGCGAGATCAAGACTATTTAAGCTTATGGGTAGGAAGTGGTAATGAGGTGGAGTTGCAGCAAGCACTAAGCAAATATGGTGGCTAACATACGCAAGTAAGAGCGAGAAGAGAAGCAACGGAACGGTCGAGAAGCTAGAAGTGATCAAGAAGTGATCCTGAAACTACTTACGCACAAACATAACACAAAGACGGTGTTCACTTCCCGGACTCCGCCGAGAAGAGACCATCACGGCTACACACGCGGTTGATGCGTTTTAATTCGGATCTGGTGTCAAGTTATCTACAACCGGACATTAACAAATTCCCATCTGCCACATAACCGCGGGCACGGCTCTCGAAAGTTTATAACCCTGCAGGGGTGTCCCAACTTAGCCCATGATAAGCTCTCACGATCAACGAAGGATATACCTTCTCCCGTGAAGACCCGATCGGTCTCGGAATCCGGTTTACAAGACATTTTGACAATGGTAAAACAAGACCAGCAAAGCCGCCCGAATGTGCCGACAAATCATGATAGGAGCTGCACATATCTCGTTCTCGTGGCACACCGATTGTCCAAACTTCCGTAGGCCATCCCGAGTTGCCCTGGTACACCGTGGTGACGAGTTGGACCAACACTCACGACGAGCACTGGCCCGAGGGGGTAAATAAAGATGACCCTTGAGTCTGCAGAACCCAAAGGAAAAGGCTTAGGTAGGCAAATGGTAAAACCAAGGTTGGGCCTTGCTGGAGGAGTTTTATTCAAAGCGAACTGTCAAGGGGGTCCCATAAATCACCCGACCGCGCAAGGAACGCAAAATCCGGGAACATAACACCGGTATGACGGAAACTAGGGCGGCAAGAGTGGAACAAAACACCAGGCATAAGGCCGAGCCTTCCACCCTTTACCAAGTATATAGATGCAGTAATTAAATAAGAGATATTGTGATATCCCAACATAATCCTGTCCACCATGGAGCAATCTTCAACTTCACCTGCAACTAACAACGATATAAGAGGGGCTGAGCAAAGCAGTAACATAGCCAAACAACGGTTTGCTAGGAATGGTGACAAAGGTTAGAGGTTCATGGCAATTTGGGAGGCTTGGTAAACAAGTGATAGGTAGCGCAGCATAGCGATAGAACGAAGCTACTAGCAAGCAAAGATAGAAGTGATATCGAGGGTAATGGTCATCTTGCCTGAAATCCCGCAAGGAAGAAGAACGAGTCCATGAAGAAGACAAACGGCCATAGTCAAACGAACCCTCACAACTCCGGAATGAAACCGAAGCTAACGAGAGAAGCAAACCGGAAAGAAGCAAACAATATGGTAAACACACAAGCATAAACATGTCATGATGCACAAACAAGTATGATGCATGTCCGGTTTAATAAGGCATGGCATGGCAAAGTGCAACAAACAATACTACAAGTTAAGTGGAGCTCAATATGCAACGAGTTGCATATTGACGAAACACCACATCAATTATTTAGTTCGCTCTCGTTTATGTACCCAACAATATTAAATGTTATTAAACATGGCAAGGGGTGAAGCATAATTAAACTACCTATTTAGGCAAGTTTAAATGAGGCCGAAAACACCAACAACAATTCCAGAAATATCCCCATGTCACATTTAGCAATTTAATGCAACAACAAGTTTAAGCATTTAAATGTTGTTATCATGATGTGGATGACGTATGCAAGTTTTATGCAATTTTTATGAAAATGTTGACATGAGCATGTTATGAAGCATTTGGTCACTATGGCAGAACAAAAGGGGTGCCACGGCGACGAAACGAAAATAGTGCCACGGTAACATTCTGGTCTCGGTAACTCGATTGAGATACCGGTGCAAAAGAGCAAGTGTGCGGATGTGCGGAACATACAAAAGATGGTGGGGTGCTCCCGACTACCGGGTTCCCACGGGATAGTGGCATGGAAACGAGTGACAAACGGACACGATGCAAAAACGGGCATCTCATACGACATGCATTCGGTCCACGGGTGATCGTCTCGGGGTTATACCTTTGAAGCGTGCATTTTCGGAGCGGTTCGAGATCGTCGAGGGAAGTAGACGTTCTCGTGATGTAGTGGAAGTAGTTGTACACGGCGTCGGTAGAGGAAGTTGTCGTTCACGTTTCATAGATGAAGTAGTTCATGATCCGTAGATGTTCGGGGTCACCACAAGGAACTTGAGTCCACGGGGTCTTCGCGGGTCGACGGTAGTGGTACACGTCTCGGAAGCGGTTCGCGACGATGGTAGTCGAACTTGGTGATCCGAAGGGGTACTTGGCGGATGACGACTGTAGTGGTATTTGGGGAAAACTCCCGGAGACGATGCTTGGCGGTCCTGGTGTGGTCTTGGCGTCCATGTAGTTGATCTTGCGGCCTTGGCGGTCCACGCAAAAACAACACAAGGGCCTCGGGATGCCAGCAGGCAAGGAGGCGATGGTGGTGGTCGTGGCGAGAGATGGTCGGCAGCTTGAGCGGAGGCAGGCGGCGGCGCTGGCTGGACCTTGCAGCGCGGCGGCAGCTCACGCACGGCTGACTCTGCTGGTGCTCGGTCAACGCTGGAGGCCAGCGAGGCAGAGGAGGTCGGACGGGCTGGAGGCACTCAGGATCGATCTCCTCTCGATCCAGAGCATGGTTGCGGGCACGGGACGGAGGTTGGGCGCGCAGAGGCACGACAGAGGGTTGCGGGGTCGAGCATGAGCTCTCCTGCGTGAGCTGCAGCCCTCGCTTGTAGGCACCGGCTGGTCGTCGACAAGGGCGACGGGGAGGTCCTGTGGCGCGGCACCAAGGGCGGCGAGGAGGTGGTCGGGTGCTGACGAGGCTGGGGGCGCCGGATCACGGGATGGACAGCGCGGAGACGAAGAGGCACGACGACAGCGGTTTCGGGACGGATCGAGGAGGACGGAGGCGAGGGGATCGGGCGCAGGGAGCTCCTCTCCCTGACTCGATGCGTGTGTGTGTGTGTGTGGCGGCGGGCAGAGGGAACGAGAGGGATAGGTATCGAGCAGGGGGTCGGGCTAGGGTTAGATAGGGGGCTGCTGGGCCTTAAAGGTCGGCCCGGTAGAGAAAGAAGTGGACAGAGGCCTGGCTGGGCAGCTGGGCTGGGCTCTCTCTCTCTCACTAATTTTCTTTAACATAAAAGCATTAGAGAGAAGGAAAAGGAAGATGGGCTAGGGAAAAGAAGTTGAGTAGGAGGACAATTTTCCTGGACTCATAAAAATGTGCTCGTTCCAAGAAAAATGGAGTGGGCAAGATTGCAAGGTTTACATTTGAATTTAATTCAAATGGTTTGAACAAGGAGTAGGTATCCTAAGTTTCCGAAAATGTTGAACATTTAGGAAGAGCCTCGATAAAACGATACAAGAATAAGAGGACAAGTCGGAGACCAAGAATTGAGATAACAACGGCATGGGATATATTGCAAGTGTGTTATGGTGATTCCAAACTAATGGAATATTTAAAATAGCTCCCTAATATTGGGAGGATATGTTATAAAGAGGAGTCACCCTTCCCTCGATTTAAATAGATCAACGATCTATGCAATTTATTTAGGTGAGTTTTAAAAAGGGTTGCATGAAGACATGATGCAATGCAAAAGATGCAACAAACAAAACAAATCACACGACGAAACTCGGAGTAGCTGGAAGTCTTCTGGAGCGTCGGTCTCGGGGCGTTACATGGCTTCTCCTCATAAGTCAAATCACTGTCTAACTGAATCATTTCCAGTGGCACTGTATCTCTCAGAGGAATATTGGCCATCTCTGTGTGGCACTTCTTCAACCGGGAAACGTGAAACACATCATGAACTCCTGATAATCCTTCTGGCAATTCCAGCTTGTATGCAACTTCTCCCATACGTTCCAAAACTCGGTATGGTCCCACAAAACGTGGTGTTAGCTTTCCTTTAACTCCAAAACGCTTAATTCCTTGAAGCGGGGACACATGAAGATATACTCTGTCTCCGACTTCGTAAACTGTCTCCTTGCGTTTAGAATCCGCATAACTCTTCTGCCTGGACTGGGCTACCTTGAGTTTGTCGCGAATCAACTTAACCTTCTCTTCAGAGTCTTTGATTAAATCTGGTCTGAACAACTGTCGATCTCCAACTTCATCCCACAATAACGGTGTCCTGCACCTCCTTTCGTACAAAGCTTCAAAAGGGGCCATCTTCAAACTGTCTTGATAACTGTTGTTATAAGAGAACTCTGCATACGGCAAATTGTCGTCCCAACTATATCCATATTCTAGTGCACAAGCTCTCAACATGTCCTCCAGAATCTGATTGACTCTCTCGGTCCGTCCATCTGTCTGTGGATGAAAGGCTGTACTAAACTCTAACCTGTTACCCAAAGTCTCATGCAACTGATTCCAGAACTCTGAGGTAAACTGGGTTCCTCTATCCGATACAATGGTCCTCGGAACTCCATGCAGACATACGATCCTGGTCATGTATATCTTTGCCAACTTAGCACTCGTATAGGTGGTCTTCACCAGGATGAAATGAGCTACTTTCGTCAACCGATCAACTACAACCCAGATAGAGTCATAGCCTGAATGAGTCCTGGGCAATCCAGTGATAAAATGCATTCCAATTTTATCCCACTTCCATTCGGGTATCGACAATGGCTGTAGCAATCCAGCTGGCTTCTGTTGTTCTGCCTTAACTCTCTGACATACATCACATACTGCTACATACTCGGCAATATCTTTCTTCATTCATGTCCACCAGAATCTTTCCTTCAAATCCAGATACATCTTAGTGTTTCCTGGGTGAATTGAATACAGCGAATCATGGGGTCGTTAGGCACATATACGCGATCCTCAAACCATAAGGTGTCGTGCTCATCCTCACGAAATCCTTTAGCCTTTACTTTGCTCATCCTTTCCTTTATCTTGGCAATCTCCTTGTGAGTCTTCTGGGCTTCTCTGATCTTACCCATCAAAGTGGACTAAATTTCCAATGTTGCTGCATAACCTCTCGGGACTATTTCCAAACATAGCTCGCGAAGATCCTCTGCTAACTCCCTGGATAATCCTCCGGTCATGAGCGTACCAACATAACTCTTGCGGCTCAACGCATCTACTACTACATTGGCCTTTCCGGGATGATAGTGCAGTTTCATATCATAATCCTTAATGAGCTCCAACCATCTCCTTTGCCTCAGATTCAACTCCTTCTGCGTGAAGATATATTTCAAACTCTTATGGTCCGTGTATACCTCACAATGGTTTCCGATGAGGAAATGTCTCCATGTCTTCAGCGCATGCACTACGGTTGCTAACTCCAAATCATGCATAGCATAATTCAGCTCATGAGGTTTAAGCTGTCGTGAGGCATATGAAACAGCTCTTCCTTCCTGCATAAGCACTGCTCCAAGTCCTCGACGTGAAGCATCGCAATATACTTGATAATCCTTTCGTTGATCTGGGAGAATCAGCACTGGGGCTGTAACCAAACGTTTCTTCAACTCCTGAAAACTGGCTTCACACTCCTCAGTCCATTTGAACTTGGTGTCCTTCTTTGGTAACTCCGTCATGGGCTTTGCAATCCTGGAGAAATTCTCAATGAACCTCCGGTAATATCCTGCGAGTCCGAGAGAACTCCTGATCTCTCCAACTGATGTGGGTGCCACCCATTTAGTCACAGAGACAACCTTGGTAGGGTCTACTGCTATTCCTTCTTCGGATATAACATGTCTGAGAAATCCAACTTCCTTTAACCAAAACTCACACTTGCTGAACTTGGCATACAACTGATGTTCTCTGAGCTTCTCAAGAACCAAACGCAAATGCTCCTTATGCTCCTCTTCATCTTCGAGTAGACCAATATATCATCAATGAATACCACAACGAACTTATCCAAAAACTCCATAAACACTTTGTTCATCATGTTCATGAAATAGGCAGGCGCGTTAGTCTGACCAAATGACATAACGGTATACTCATATAGCCCATACCTTGTGGTAAAAGCTGTCTTAGGTATATCCTGCTCTCGAATCTTCAACTGGTGATAACCTGATCGAAGATCTATCTTAGAGAAAACTTTAGCTCCTTGCAACTGGTCAAACAAATCATTGATCATCAGCAAAGGGTATTCGTTCTTGATCGTCACTTCATTCAATGCACAATAATCAATAACCATCCTTAATGATCCATCCTTCTTCTCCACTAGAATCACTGGGGCTCCCCAAGGTGACGAACTTGGTCGAATGTAACCTTTATCCAGTAACTCCTTAATCTGCTTCTTAATTTCTTCCAAGTCCTTTGCGGGCATCCGATACGGTCTCTTTGATATTGGCCCGGTGCCTGGAAATAGCTCAATCAAAAACTCAAAGTCTCGGTCTAGTGGCATGCCTGGTAACTCCTCCGGAAATACGTCGGGGTAATCCTTCACCACTGGTACTTCCTCCTCTACAACTCCTGATAAGGAATTCACTTGAGTCCTCTTCGACACATGTCGGGATACATACTTGATCCTTCTGGGGTGGTGAGGAATATCGACTGACTAGCACAATCAATGTTCCCTCCATACTTCTATAACCAATCCATGCCTAATATTATACCCAATCCTTGTGACTCCAAAATTATTAGGTCTGAGGGAAACACATAGTTACCAATCCTTAAGGGTAACCGATCACACCATAGGCTAGCCATATACTCTGCTCCTGGCGAACTTACTAACATGGGTGACCTAAGGGCATGGGTTGGCAGGTTATACTTATCCACAAATCCCCTTGATATGTACGAATGCGATGCACCAGTATCGAAAAGAACAAGTGCGGTAAATGCATTAATCAAAAAACTTACCGGCAACTGCGTCGGGTTGGTCCTCAATCTTCTCCACGCTGATGTGGTTCACCTAACCTTTGGTGAAGGGGTTGGGCTTCTTGGCAGAACCTCCATTGCCATTTCCATTCTTTGCTTCAGGACATTCAGTGGCGTAATGTCCGGTCTTCTGGCACTTGAAACAGGTAATATGGCTCAGATCCCTCTTGGCTGGTGTTGAAGAGTTGGAACGGTTCTGGCTGCTGCTTCCTCCATTCCCATTACCATTCCTAGTGCCACTATGGTTGTCCGAACTTGCTCCGTTGTGCGTGTGTCCTCCATGGTTGTGGCCTCCATTGTTGTGGGTATATCCTCCCGAGTACGGGGAATAGAGGGGCTTCTGCTGGGCTCCAAAAGTGTACCTCCCCTATCCATACTTCCTCTTGCGATTATCAATCTGTTCCTGCTTGCCTTCAACCATAAGAGCCCTATCTACCAACTCCTGGTAGTTGTTGAATGTTGCCACCATCAACTGCATGCTCAGCTCATCATTCAGTCCTTCCAGAAACTTCTCATGATTAGCGGCATCTGTAGCTACGTCATCAGGGGCATAGCGTGCTAACTTACTAAACTCATCCACATACTGGCCCACTGTACGTCCTCCTTGGTGCAAGTTGCGAAACTCATGCTTCTTCATGCTCATAGCTCCAAATGAAACATGGGCGGTCTTGAAAGCTTCATTGGCCCGATCCCACGTAACATTGTCAATGGGGTAAGTGGATGTGAAATTCTCCAACCATGATGATGCGGTCCATCAAGCTGGTGTGTCATACATCTCCAACGTATCTATAACTTTTGATTGTTCCATGCTATTATATTACCCTTTTTAGATGTTTATGGGCTTTACTTTACACATTTATATCATTTTTGGGACTAACCTACTAACTGGAGGCCCAGCTCGTATTGCTGTTTTTTTTCCTATTTCGGTATTTTGAAGAAAAGGAATATCAAACGAAGTCCAAACGGAATGAAACCTTCGGGAGCGTGATTTTTGGAACGAACGTGATCCAGAGGACTTGGAGTGCAAGTCAAGAAGCAGCCCAGGCGGCGACAAGGGTGGAGGCCGCGCCCCCCTATCTCGTGGGCCCCTTGGGCGGCCACCGACCTTCTTCTTCCTCCTATATATACCCACGTACCCCGAGAACATCCAGGGAGCCAACGAAAAACAATTTCCACTGCCGTAACCTTTTGTATCCGTGAGATCCCATCTTGGAGCCTTCGTTGGCGCTCCCCGGAGGGGGAATCGACCATGGAGGGCTTCTACATCAACACCATAGCCCCTCCGATGAGTTGTGAGTAGTTTACCACAGACCTTCGAGTCCATAGTTATTAGCTAGATGGCTTCTTCTCTCTTTTTGGATCTCAATACCATGTTCTCCCCCCTCTTGTGGAGATCTATTCGATGTAACTCTTTTTGCGGTGTGTTTGTCGAGATCCGATGAATTGTGGGTTTATGATCAAGTTTATCTATGAGAAATATTTGAATCTCCTCTGAATTCTTTTATGAATGATTGAGTTAGCTTTGCAAGTCTCTTCGAATTATCATTTTGGTTTGGCCTACTAGATTGATCTTTCTTGCAATGGGGGAAGTGCTTAGCTTTGGGTTCAATCTTGTGGTGTCCTTACCCAGCGACAATAGGGGTTGCAAGGCACGCATTGTATTGTTGCCATCGAGGATAAAAAGATGGGGGTTATATCATATTACATGAGTTTATCCCTCTACATCATGTCATCTTTCTTAAGGCTTTACTTTGTTCTTATGAACTTAATACTCTAGATGCATGCTGGATAGCGGTCGATGTGTGGAGTAATAGTAGTAGATGCAGGCAGGAGTCGGTCTACTTGTCGCGGACCTCATGCCTATATACATGATCATGCCTAGATAATCTCATAATTATTCGCTTTTCTATAAATTGCTCGACAGTAATTTGTTCACCCACCGTAATACTTATGTTATCTTAAGAGAAGCCACTAGTGAAACCTATGGCCCCCGGGTCTATCTTTTATCATATAAGATTTCAATCTACTTTTATTTGCATCTTTTCTTTTCCAATCTATATTATAAAATACCAAAAATATATTTATCTTGTCATACTATCTCTATCAGATCTCACTTTCACAAGTGGTCGTGAAGGGATTGACAACCCCTTTATTGCATTGGTTGCGAGTTCTTTGTTTGTTTGTGTAGGTGCGTGGGACTTTTGAGAAGCCTCCTACTGGATTGATACCTTGGTTCTCAAAAACTGAGGGAAATACTTACGCTACTATTGCTGCATCACCCTTTCCTCTTCATGGAGAACCAACGCAAGCTCAAGACGTAGCGAGAAGGATTTCTAGCGCCGTTGCCGGGGAGATCTTCGCTCAAGTCAAGACATACCAAGTACCCATCACAAACTCATCTCCCTCGCATTTACATCATTTGCCATTTGCCTCTCGTTTTCCTCTCCCCCACTTCACCCTTGCCGTTTTATTTGCCCTCTCTTTCCCAATCTTCTCCTTTCGCTTTCGCTTGCCTTTTTCTGTTTTCTTGTGTGTTGGATTACTTGTCGTCATGGCGCAAGATAATACCAAATTGTGTGATTTCTCCAATACCAATAATAGTGATTTCCTTAGTACTTCAATTGCTGCTCGTAATGATGTTGAGTCTTGTGAAATCAATACTGCTTTGCTGAATCTTGTTATGAAAGATCAATCCGCCGGCCTTCCTAGTGAAGATGTCGCTACTCATCTAAACAACTTTGTTGATTTGTGTGATATGCAAAAGAAGAAAGATACGGATAATGATATTGTTAAATTGAAGTTATTTCCGTTTTCACTTAGAGATCGTGCTAAAGTTAGTTTCGTCTTTGCCTAAGAATAGTATTGATTCATGGAATAACTGCAAAGATGCTTTTATCTCTAAGTATTTTCCTCCCGCTAAGATCATCACTCTTAGGAACGATATTATGAATTTTAACCAACTTGATTATGAGCTTGTTGCCCAATCTTGGGAAAGAATGAAATTGATGATTCGCAATTGCCCTACTCATGGTTTGAATTTATGTATGATCATACAAAAAATTTATGCCAGATCGAACTTTGCTTCTAGAAATCTTTTAGATTCGGCCGCGGGAGGCACGTTTATGGAAATCACTTTAGGAGATGCTACAAAACTTCTTGATAATATTATGGCTAATTATTCTCAATGGCACACCGAAAGATCTACTAGTAAAAAAGTGCATGTTATAGAAGAAATTAATGTTTTGAGTGGAAAGATGGATGAGCTTATGAAATTGTTTGCTACTAAGAATGCTCCTCTTAATCCCAGTGATATGCCTTTGTATACTTTGATTGAGAATAACAATGAATCCATGGATGTGAATTTTGTTGGTAGGAAACAATGCTTATAGAGGAAACTTTAATCCTAGACCGTTCCCTAGTAATTCCTCTAACAATTATGGAAATTCCTACAATAATTATTATGGTAATTTTACTAAGATGCCCTTTGATTTTGAGAATAGTGTGAAAGAATTTATGATCTCTCAAAAGAATTTTAATGCCTTGCTTGAAGAAAATTTGCTCAAAGTTGATGATTTGGCTAGGAATGTTGATAGACTTTCGCTTGATGTTGATTCTTTAAAACTTAGATCTACTTCTCCTAAGCATGATATCAATGTGTCTCTCAAAGCAATGAGAGTGTCCATTGATGAGTGCAAGGAAAGAACCGCTAGATTGCATGCTAAGAAAGGTTGCTTTGTAAAGCCGTGTTCTTCTAGTTTTCGTGAAAATAATGATGAAGATCTTAAAGTTATTGGTGTGTCCCCTATTAGATCTTTGTTTTGCAATATGAATCTTAATAATAATGGGACTGGAGATGAGTCAACTTTAGTTAAAAGGCGTCCCAATAATCAGCATTTTTAGATCTTGATGCTAAATTTGGTAAAAGTAGGATTGGAGAGGTCATGACTTTAAATAGCATTGAACCCACTATCTTGGATTTCAAGGAATTTGATTATGATAATTGTTCTTTAGAAGGTTGTATTTCCTTGTTGCAATCCGTTGTGAATTCTCCTCATGCATATAGTCAAAATAAAGCTTTTACCAAACATATCGTTGATGCCTTGATGCAATCTTTTGATGAAAAACTTAATTTGGAAGTTTCTATACCTACAAAACTTAATGATGAGTGGGAACCTACTATAAAGATTAAAATTAAAGATCATGAGTGTTATGATTTATGTGATTTGGGTGCTAGTGTTTCCATGATTCCGAAAACTTTATGTGATATTCTAGGCTTCCATGATGTTGATGATTGCTCTTTAAATTTGCACCTTGCGGATTCCACCATTAAAAAGCCAATGGGAAGGATCAATGATGTTCTTATTGTTGCAAATAGAAATTTGGTATCCGTAGATTTTATCATTCTTGATATAGATTGCAATCTTTCTTGCCCTATTATTCTTGGTAGACCTTTCCTTAGAACGATTGGCGCGATTAGAGATATGATGGAAGGAATATTATACTCCAATTTCCATTAAGGAAAGGCATGGAGCACTTTCCAAGAAAAAGAAAATTAAATTACCTTATGAATCTATCATGCGAGCTACTTATGAATTGAGTGTCAAATATGGCACTACTTAGATCTATCCTTGCTTTTATGCCTAGTCAGGGGCGTTAAACGATAGCGCTAGTTGGAAGGCAACCCAATTTTATTTGTGTTTTTTGTTTTTGTTTCTGTTTAGTAATAAATTTTGCATCTACCTTCTGTTTAGATGTGTTTTTATGTTTTGATTAGTGTTTGTGCCAAGTAGAACCTATAGGAGAACCTATGGTGATAGTTAATTTGATTCTGCTGAAAAACAGAAACTTTGCGCGCACGAAATTAGTTTTGTTAAATCACAGAAACGTGATTTTCCATTGATTATTTTTGCTATAGATCAACAGACAAATTGCCCATGACTTCCTATTTGGGTAGGATTTTTAGAGTTCCAGAAGTATTCGTGGGTTACAGATTACTACAGACTGTTCTGTTTTTGACAGATTCTGTTTTTCGTGTGTTGTTTGCTTATTTTAATGCATCCATGGCTAGTATTAAGTGGTATGAACCATAGGAACTTGAAATACAGTAGGTTAACACCAATTTAAATAAATAATGAGTTCATTACAGTACCGTATGTGGTGGTTTTGCTTTCTTCCACTAACGGAGCTTATGAGATTTCCTGTTGAGTTCTGTGTTGTGAAGTTTTCAAGTTTTGGGTAAAGATTTGATGGACTATGGAATAAGGAGTGGCAAGAGCCTAAGCTTGGGGATGCCCATGGCACCCCAAGATATTTCAAGAATAGCCAAAAGCCTAAGCTTGGGATGCCCCCGGAAAGCATCCCCTCTTTCGTCTCCGTTCATTGGTAACTTTACTTGGAGCTATATTTTTATTCGCCACATGATATGTGTTTTGCTTGGAGCGTCGTGTATGATATTAGTATTTGCTTTTTAGTTTACCACAATTATCCTTGTTGTACACACCTTTTGGGAGAAGCCCACCTGATTGAAATTTATTAGAATACTCTATGTGCTTCACTTATATCTTTTGAGCTAGATAGTTTTTGCTCTAGTACTTCACTTATATCTTTTAGAGCACGGCGGTGGCTTAATTTTGTAGAAATTGCTAGTCTCTCATGCTTCACTTATATTATTTTGAGAGTCTCTTAGAACAGCATGGTATTTGCTATGGTTATAAAATTGGTCCTAGAATGGTAGGCATCCAGTTGGGTATAATAAAAACTATCATAGGAAGTGAATTGGATGCTATGATCAATTTGATACTTGATAATTGTTTTGAGATATGGAGGTAGTGATATTAAAGTCATGCTAGTTGGGTGATTATGAATTTAAAGAATTCTTGTGTTGAAGTTAGCAAGTCCCGTAGCATGCACGTATGGTTAAAGTTGTGTAACAAATTTGAAACATGAAGTGTCCTTGGATTGTGCATCCTTATGAGTGGTGGTCGGGGACGAGCGATGGTCTTTTCCTACCAATCTACCCCCCTAGGAGCATGCGCGCAGTGCTTGGTTTTTGATGACTTGTAGATTTTTGCAATAAGTATATGAGTTCTTTTGACTAATGTTGAGTCCATGGATTATACGCACTTTTACCTTTCCATCATTGCTAGCCTCTTCGGTACCATGCATTGCCCTTTCTCACCTTGAGAGTTTGTGCAAACTTCGCCGGTGCATCCAAACCCCGTGATATGATACGCTCTATCACACATAAGCATCCTTATATATTCCTCAAAACAGCCACCATACCTACCTATTATGGCATTTCCATAGCCATTCTGAGATATATTGCCATGCAACTTTCCACCGTTCTGTTTATCATCATGACATGCATTAATATTATCATATTGCCATTGCATAATCATGTAGTTGACATCGTATTTGTGGCAAGGCCACTTTGCATAATTTTTCATACATGTCGCTCTTGATTCATTGCCCATCCCGGTACACCATCGGAGGCATTCATATAGAGTCATATCTTGTTCTAGTTTTGAGTTGTAATTCATGTGTTGTAAATCAATAAAAGTGTGATGTTCATCATTATTAGAGCATTGTCCCCAAAGAAAAAAAAGAAAGGCAAAAAGAAAAAAGAAAAAAAAGGGGAAGGCCAAAGAAGAAAAAAGAAAAAAAAGAAAAAAAATAAATAAATAAATAAAAAGGGGGCAATGTTACTATCTCTTTTCCACACTTATGCTTCAAAGTAGCACCATGTTCTTCATATGGCGAGTCTCATATGTTGTCACTTTCATATTGTGCTTCAAAGTAGCACCATGTTCTTCATATAGTGAGTCTCATATGTTGTCACTTTCATATACTAGTGGGAATTTTTAATTATAGAACTTGGCTTGTATATTCCTACGATGGGCTTCCTCAAATGCCCTAGGTCTTCGTGAGCAAGCAAGTTGGATGCACACCCACTAGTTTTCTTTTGTTGAGCTTTCATACATTTATAGCTCTAGTGCATCCGTTGCATGGCAATCCCTACTCCTCATGTTGACATTAATTTATGGGCATCTCCATAGCCCGTTGATTATCCTCGTCAATGTGAGACTTTCTCCTTTTTTTGTCTTCTCCACACAATCCCCATCACCATATTCTGTTCCACCCATAGTGTTATATCCATGGCTCACGCTCATGTATTGCATGAAAGTTGAAAAAGTTTCAGATTATTTAAGTACGAAACAATTGCTTGGCTTGTCATCGGGGGTGTAGAATTTGGGAACATTTTTGTGTGACGAAAATGAAGCATAGCCTAACTATATGATTTTGTAGGGATGAACTTTCTTTAGCCATGTTATTTTGAGAAGACATGATTGCTTTGATTAGTATGCTTGAAGTATTACTATTTCTTATGTCAATATGAACTTTTATTTTGAATCATTTGGATCTGAACATTCATGCCATAATAAAGAAAATTACATTGAGAAATATGCTAGGTAGCATTCCACATCAAAAATTCTGTTTTCATCATTTACCTACTCGAGGACGAGCAGGAATTAAGCTTGGGGATGCTTGATACGTCTCCAACGTATTTATAATTTTTGATTGTTCCATGCTATTATATTACCCTTTTTGGATGTTTATGGGCTTTACTTTACACATTTATATCATTTTTGGGACTAACCTACTAACCGGAGGCCCAGCCTGTATTGCTGTTCTTTTGCCTATTTCAGTATTTCGAAGAAAAGGAATATCAAACGGAGTCCAAACGGAATGAAACCTTCGGGGGCATGATTTTTGGAACGAATGTGATCCAGAGGACTTGGAGTGCAAGTCAAGAAGCAGCTGAGGCGGCCACGAGGGTGGAGGGCGCGCCCACCCCTACAGGGCGCGCCCCCTATCTCGTGGACCCCTCGGGAGGCCACCGACCTACTTCTTCCTCCTATATATACCCACGTACCCCGAGAACATCCAGGGAGCCAACGAAAAACAATTTCCACTGCCGTAACCTTCTGTATCCGCGAGATCCCATCTTGGAGCCTTCGCCAACGCTCCGTCGGAGGGGGAATCGACCATGGAGGGCTTCTACATCAACACCATAGCCCCTCCGATGAGTTGTGAGTAGTTTACCACAGACCTTCGGGTCCATAGTTATTAGCTAGATGGCTTCTTCTCTCTTTTTGGATCCCAATACCATGTTCACCCCCTCTCTTGTGGAGATCTATTCGATGTAACTCTTTTTGCGGTGTGTTTGTCAAGATCCGATGAAATGTGGGTTTATGATCAAGTTTATCTATGAGAAATATTTGAATCTCCTCTGAATTATTTTATGTACGATTGAGTTATCTTTGCAAGTCTCTTCGAATTATCAGTTTGGTTTGGCTTACTAGATTGATCTTTCTTGCAATGGGGGAAGTGCTTAGCTTTGGGTTCAATCATGCGGTGTCCTTACCCAGTGACAATAGGGGTTGCAAGGCACGTATTGTATTGTTTCCATCGAGGATAAAAAGATGGGGTTTATATCATATTGCATTAGTTTATCCCTCTACATCATGTCATCTTTCTTAATGTGTTACTCTGTTCTTATGAACTTAATACTCCAGATGCATGCTAGATAGCGGTCGATGTGTGGAGTAATAGTAGTAGATGCAGGCAGGAGTTGGTCTTCTTGTCGCGGACGTGATGCCTATATACATGATCATGACTAGATAATCTCATAATTATTCGCTTTTCTATCAATTGCTCGACAGTAATTTGTTCACCCACCGTAATACTTATGCTATCTTGAGAGAAGCCACTAGTGAAACCTATGGCCCTCGGGTCTATCTTTTATCATATAAGCTTTCAATCTACTTTTATTTGCATCTTTTCTTTTCCAATCTATATTATAAAATACCAAAAATATATTTATCTTATCATACTATCTCTATCAGATCTCACTTTCACAAGTGGCCGTGAAGGGATTGACAACCCCTTTATTGTGTTGGTTACGAGTTCTTTATTTGTTTGTGTAGGTGCGTGGGACTTTTGAGAAGCCTCCTACTGGATTGATACCTTGGTTCTCAAAAACTGAGGGAAATACTTATGCTACTATGGCTGCATCACCATTTCCTTTCAAAGAAAACCAACGCAAGCTCAAGACGTAGCAGTGTGCGGCAAAACGCACTCTCTCCGCATCTGTGTATCCTGAAGTGGTAAGCTCTCTTCCAATTTTTCGAAGCCAATCATCTGCAACAATCGGCTCGGTGCTACTAGAGAACACCAGCGGATTTAACCTTAGGAAACGGGCTAGGTGATAAATAGGGGGTGGTGGTGGTGGGTTGTTGTTCTTGTTGTTGCCTTGGTTCTGATTCTGGACTAAAAGTTGCATCAAGGTATTCTGCTGCTGGATCAACTGAGTGAGCTCCTGTGGGAAGGCAAATCCATTTTCACGTCTCGGAGGCATCTGATGGGTTAGAAGGGGTGAGAAAACAGAATAGAATAGGGGTCTAAGAGAGATTCACTACACATAATGCTCATGAGACAAACACAATCAATTTCACGTCAATCAATAACACACAAGTCACACAAGAGCGGTCTAACCTATCACTACAAACTCGATCGTTGCAACTACTTGGAGGGAAAATACTACTAATTACAATGGTGGTCGTCTAGAAATTTTCATCAGAAGAAGACTCCATAATATCTGCTCCAGCTTCATCAACGTAGTCATCACCGCTATCAGGGTCAGAGTCGGTGTCGTCAAGGATGATGTAGTCTCCTTGTTGGTTGTCCTTCTTTGGCGCTGGATCTCCCATGAATACTCCTAGCTTCCTTATGAGGTCGTCATTCTTTTCTACCAATATAGCAATCTCCTCCTCATATCCATCGCGTGTAGAATTGATCTCTTCTTCCAAATTTTGTTGTTTCTCCTCACCGCTCTTGATCTTATTCATGTGGATAATCTGTTGATTCTCTAGTCGATTTAATATGATCTCCCATCTCTTGAATGTAAGCAGAATTGATCCATCCCTCCTAGTACTAATCATCTCCCATTTGTCATCTCGGCCCACATATCTGGTAGACGGTATTCTCCAGCTCCTTGTGATACACCTCACATATGCGTCCTAAAGTGATATGTGCGGCCATACTCTTTCCAATACTCCAGCTTGGTGCATTCAGGTACAAATCAGTAGGCTCCATTGTTGGCACAAAGGTCCTCCTAGGTATCCAGACTTTGATCTTCTAGCGCTCCTCTTCCGATACAGATGTAGAGAAAGTCCCCGTGAAACTTGGTAATCCGATGTTTAGATACTTAGTGACTTCCTTCAAGTGCTTCCCGAAAGGGGTGTCGTCATCCGGCTGAGTGAACTTGTTCCTGGGATCCACCATCTATAGAATAGAAAGAAAGGAGAATTAGAAATGAGTAGAGAAGAGAAATCCTGTGGCTCATTCTAGTGGTCGCATCCTACAGTCAGCGTGTGCTCTGATACCATCTTGTAGCGACCAGACCTCAAACGGTCAAGTCTCTGTGCATCAGTGTCATCCCTGCATCGGTAATGCTGACACACACAGTACTCGAGTAATTATAACAGAGTTTCAATCACACACTTATTACATTAAGTCCTCATAAAGAGTATTATTACATAAATAAATCATGGTTGAAGAAAATCTAAACTAGATAACTGCGTAAGCTTCGAAGGTAAATGAGTCCATCAACTCCAAAGGCATAGCTGAGTGCAAAACAACGATCTATCACACCTTATTCATCGTCTGAGTAGTCTGCAACATAAGATGTTGTAGCCCGAAACGGGTCAGCACATGGAATATGCTGGCATAGTTACACTGTAAAAGCAATGATAATGCAAGAACTACAACTACATGCAATATTTGGCTGGTGGAGGCTGTAAGTTTCATGGTTTTGCATAAAGCTAGTTTTCCCCTACAACAAAGGAATAAATTTATTTAACTACTCCCATGTTGCCCATTATTTGAGAAGGTAACCCCAACTCAAATCCCAATTAAAAGTATCATCATTAACCCAACACCAAAATTAATTAGAGTAACGTGTTGAGATCACATCAAAAGATTCAAGTACCAGATACTCAAGATGTCCATAACCGGGGACACGGCTAACCATGATTAGTTTATACACTCTGCAGAGTTTGCGCACTTCTCCCCACAAGACTCGACCGCATCCATGATCGGATGATCGAGACATAGCCTTTCTGAAGCATTAACTCTCTACTCCGGGTAGACAGTACCACCTACATCCCTCTACATCTGCTAGTCTACCTCTTAAAGAGCTCACGCAACTTACTCAACTATGCCAGAGCCCATAATGGCTTGTGGCTGCACACGGAAGTTTCTAGAATGAATAATCTTATGATCCCTTTGAGACTGGGTGGCATTCCGTAGGATAATCACATGGGTACTCCGGGGTTTCGAAAACACACAACACTGGGTACTCCAGGTGCCTCAACCAATCCACCGAGATGTATATTAAAGTTGCCACCTGATACATCTCTGCCGTATCTATAATTTTTGATTGTTCCATGCCAATATTATTCACTTTCATATACTTTTTGGCAACTTTTTCTATTATTTTTGGGACTAACTTATTGATCCAGTGCCTAGTGCCAGTTCCTGTCTGTTGCATGTTTTTTGTTTCGCATAAACCCAATATCAAACAGAGTCCAAACGGGATAAAAACAGACGGAGATTTTTTTGGAATATTTATGATTTTTGGGAAGTAAAATCAACGCGAGACGCTGTCCGAGGTGGTCACGAGGTAGGGGGGCGCGCCCTACCCCCTAGGCGCACCCCTGACCCTCGTGGTCCACCCGTAAGGCAGTTGATGCTCTTCTTTTGGCGCAAGAAAGATAATTTTATGAGAAAGATCTGGGCGAAAGATTCACCCCAATCGGAGTTATGGATCTCCAGATATGAAGGAAACGGTGAAGGGGTAGAATCTAAGAACGCAGAAACAAAGAGATAGATCCAATCTCGGAGGGGCTCTCGCCCATCCCAAGCCATGGGAGCCAAGGACCAGAGGGGAAACCCTTCTCCCATCTAGGGAGAAGGTCAAGGAAGAAGAAGAAGAAGAAGGGGGGCCCTCTCCCC